>OZ012651.1:5707903-6307903 GCA_963942575.1 Priocnemis perturbator
CTGCAACGACTGCAACGAAACCAGTGGAGGGGTGATCGGTAATGGCTCGAGCCTACTGGTCGCCCCGTGCATTCCCAATTACAGAGAATCCCAGGCGGCAATTAGCAACAGCATGCTCCACGTACTTTCCACCATTACGCTCGACGAACGTCACTGCCCAACACAATGGCGTTTTCCATACATCGAGAGCGCCTCACCAGATGACCACCCATATGAATGAAAAACGTTTGCCACCCTCGCATTAAACGGCCAGCCCCAAGGATCCCTATGAAAGATAAACAGGAGGACTGTTGTTCTTGGCCGGAAACATCTGTCAGACGACGTTCGCGATTGCGTCTCAAACACGAATTATCCGACGAGCGGGAGAACCGCTGCTCATTCAGACACATTGAATCACCAACGATTCCACTTTCTTCAAAGGGTCTCATCAAGCTCTCCCTTGAATACATCCAACGACGTTCTCCCATAAGAACATCCTTGGACACTTGAATTCAAGTAAGAAATCTACGTTCCCTGGAACTTTGATCGTCTCGACCGTCGTCCAAGGGCTCAGGAAGCCTCGAGCACCCTTCGACCTTTGACCTTTCAGCGTGGCCCTGCAGCACCCGTAGCTGACGGCCCTGGCGCGTGACGAGTCCTTATTTGGATCCGGGGGCCGTCGCCCGCCGCACGTCGTCGCGACGCACGGCGTCCTCTCCCTCTCGACGTCGCTCTTAGGGCGACTAAGGACTAGGCGGTGCCCGCGGGCCGCGGAGCGTGGTTAATGCACGGCAGATTTCCATGTAAGGGGCGGATCGCTATTTTCGGCTGCGAACCGATATGGATAAAGGGACCCCACGGAGCCGGCACTGCGCCACTCGCCGCTCTCGGTCTCTTGCACGACGTACGCCCTAAGCGATCGTCACCGATCTCTCGAGTCAACAGCGAACGGTAAATCAAAGTGGTCACATCGCTTCGCACCGCAGTTGCATCCCTCTCGCTTGACGCGCAACACATCATTAACACGCACTCCTAACGAGCTCCAACGCGCTGCTTCAGTCGATCGAACTACCGGGCTTACCCTTTTCGTTTCCTTTCACTGCGCTTCGGTGAGTTTCACGCGGCCATACGCGATACGAGGTCGAATCTTCGGGCGGATTGCTTTCTGTGCCGATTTTTCGGCCAATTTCGCTGAAACATCGGTCGATCTGCTTTGAGAAGATTTTGCTTAATTATCGCTGCGATAAGTGAAGCCCTCGTACGCTGTGTGGATCGGTCTGTGAGAGTTTGCAGTTCAGTGAATGTGAACCAGTGAATTTCGACGGAGTAGTGTGTAACTTACGAGTTTCCAGTACCTGATACCTTCCGATATATCGAATTTGCGCGAACTAACGAATTTACTTCAGAATCTCTCATTCACCTAATAATCTTGATACGACTATTTTGAACGACTAAAAGCAATTAACAAGGGCTTTCACAGTAATGAAAAACTTGACACAACCACCGAAAAACTTATTACCCATTGAATTAAAAGCCATTGAATCTAATCACCGACGATAAAAACTAACTTTGACCTTTGCAGAAAGTAAAACTAACACTCATCCAAGATGTGTGACGATGATGTTGCGGCATTAGTCGTGGACAATGGGTCCGGTATGTGCAAGGCCGGATTCGCTGGTGACGATGCCCCGCGAGCCGTATTCCCTTCGATCGTTGGCCGCCCCCGTCATCAGGTTCGTACTACAATACCACCTACCACAAACCGAGCATCCAAACAGTCTCAGATCCCTCCGAAACAACGACCCCCAACTAAGCATACTAATTAACATTTCTTCAAATCTCTAGGGTGTGATGGTAGGCATGGGTCAAAAAGACAGCTACGTGGGAGATGAAGCCCAGAGCAAGAGAGGCATCCTTACCCTAAAATACCCTATAGAACACGGTATCATCACCAATTGGGATGACATGGAGAAGATCTGGCATCACACCTTCTACAACGAGCTTCGAGTCGCTCCCGAGGAGCATCCTGTTCTGCTGACGGAGGCACCTTTGAATCCGAAGGCTAACCGCGAGAAGATGACCCAGATCATGTTCGAGACCTTCAACAGCCCAGCCATGTACGTCGCCATCCAAGCCGTCCTCTCCCTGTACGCCTCCGGTCGTACCACCGGTATCGTCTTGGACTCCGGAGATGGTGTCTCTCACACCGTCCCCATCTACGAAGGTTATGCCCTTCCTCATGCCATCCTCCGTCTCGACTTGGCCGGTCGCGATCTTACCGACTACCTCATGAAGATCCTCACCGAGAGAGGCTACTCCTTCACCACCACTGCCGAGCGCGAAATCGTTCGTGACATCAAGGAGAAGCTCTGCTATGTCGCGCTCGACTTCGAGCAGGAAATGGCCACCGCTGCCGCCAGCACTTCCCTAGAGAAGAGCTACGAGTTGCCTGATGGACAGGTCATCACCATCGGCAACGAGAGGTTCCGTTGCCCAGAGGCCCTCTTCCAGCCGTCGTTCCTGGGTATGGAATCGTGCGGCATCCACGAGACCGTCTACAATTCCATCATGAAGTGCGACGTTGACATCCGTAAGGATCTCTATGCCAACACCGTACTGTCCGGTGGCACCACCATGTATCCCGGTATCGCCGATCGCATGCAAAAAGAGATCACTGCGCTGGCGCCCTCGACCATCAAGATCAAGATCATTGCGCCGCCTGAGAGAAAGTACTCCGTATGGATCGGCGGATCCATCCTGGCTTCCCTGTCCACCTTCCAGCAGATGTGGATCTCCAAGCAGGAGTACGACGAGTCCGGTCCCGGCATTGTTCACCGCAAATGCTTCTAAGGAGTCTAGTTCTGTCGAGGATCCTGAACTATCAAGCCCACCACGTCTCTTTTCTTTTCTTTTCGTTGATGGCCATCTTTTCTGCACACTCTGGCCGTACTCCTCTACCGTATACAACCCCCTGCTTGGAACACATAGGACAGTGAGACAGATAATGAGAAAGAGAGAGAGAGAGATGGAGACGGACGAAGGAAGAGAGAAAGAGAAGGCGACACGCACGGGGAAAAAAGGGAATTGGGAATGGGAAACAACTCAAGTGCCTTTATTCTACACATTTATCAGACTGTACTGTACTTTGTAGTTTATACAACACGACTGTTTGTTATTAACGTTAATTAATTTATTAATAGTTTCCTCGGTCATTGTGGCGCGTTTCTTTCGGTCCTTGTTATCCACACGAATATATATATATGTATATGTATATACACAAAACACACACACGCACGAGCGCATAGATGGCACGTGGCACGAGGCAATGCACGTGTATCTCATGCACATGAAATTTGGCATTTGCAAAAGAAGCTAAGGATGGTAATCGACGAGCATGAGGGGATGCGACGAATCCATGCAGACTCATCGACGTCGGCTCATATTGCTGTCCGGCGATTCATTCTTCTTATTATACCTAATGAATAATGACAATGGTAATAAAGCCGTATTATGTAATAATCCGACCACGGGTTTTGCGATCCTTTGCGTGCGACAATCTTCCGCTGCATTTTCGTTCTTTGACATTGCGAGCTTCGAGAAAAAACATTTATTTCGCGACGGGCATTACGCTTTACGACGCATACATAATACCTTCTGGCATACGGCCAGTTCTACGTAAACTCGTAAGACTCAGCGTATTCTCTGTTATCCTTTTGGCTTACTCATATTTTACGAAGCTATAAAGCAACCGACAATAGCCCGTCTACTCTCCCACTATCTTCGCTTTTTCGCAATACATCCTGACGATCATACTAAAAATATCCTTCATCGAGAGATTCGTGAATCAAACGCCTTGTGTATAACTCGGCAACCTTTATCCGCGTATGCACCGCGAAGTTTGCGTCCGGAACGTCAATGATCGGCCTGAAAAGACAGTAAACCTTTGCTTGACTCGTTTAAAGACCTGATAATTCCGAGTCTACGTAAGACGCGAACCAGGCGTCCAAGTTCAAGCATTATCGGTGCTCATAGAAGGAGAACCGACGCCACATGTGCGATCCACGTGCTGTCGATATTAGTGGTGCTTTTCTCCTGCTCGTGGGCGAACGAAACCCAAGACGAGCGGCAAAAGCGGGGTACAAATTAAGAAATAGCAAAAATAGAGTTGCCAGCCCCGTGTGCGGTGCTCGCCGTGACTGTTCTCTCGCGAGAAGGCAAAAGCGGCTCGCTCGAGGTAGTGGACCCCAGCTGCGCGACTCCTAGCCACACTGCTAGGCTAGCCTTACAAGGCCCCGCGCTCACGCGTTTATTCTCACACGGCGCGGTCTATAATTAGAGCCGCGCACGCTTCGTCGGAAGCATATGGATGCACGCGTGCGTGCACCTGCACACTGAGGTGCAGGGGTAAGTAACGAATAGTCCTGCAACATTTCATGTTAAGGGTTAAATATATCACGGTCAGTGTGATTTCAACTATGGAAGATACTGAGTCTTACATACTACTTATCAATTAGTCTTTATAATGTCGGATGCGTTCAATGCTGCTACATACTTCTAGCTGAAAAACGTAGAGAAAACAATATGAAAAATCATATTCTACACGAATACTGTAAGCAAGATGCAAATTTTTTGGTTATGTAGGATGCAGTATGATAGTTCTCACCATTGGTTCAAGTTTAAAATTTATGTTTTAACGACATCTTTTCTGTTTCGTGGGGCTTTCATGTTTTAACATAAAGTCAATAATATTCTCCTCTTTCGAAAAGAAATGAGAATTAATTTAGTATCAATTCCCGCCGTACACAGCATTGTCATCTTATACCGCAGCCGGCCGATAACGCCGGATCTGACATGAAATGGTAATTGGGCACCAGCAACAGCCCAAAATTGTGGAACAAAAATATGCATTTCATGTGATGGCTCGCCTGCGCTTTGTGGACGTTGTTCGTGACGATAAAAGACAGCTTTATGGAATAGAAAGTATCGGCCCATACCATCCCATACGGGGTGATTTCCTGATGACGCGTGCGCGACAAAAGCTTGCACGATGAGCCTGATCCGCCAGAGGCAGAGGCTAGTCGGTGGTGTGATTTTTGTAATGACCGCAGACAGGAGAGGTGATGACCTCATCTCGACGCCTCCTCGCTGGTATCATCAGCTCGCTGATTGTATACACATACTGACAAGCGCACATTCATCTCGCAGCCACAACGAAACGCCCTCCTAATCTTCGCCGAAAGGGTACATAAATTGAAGCGTGTCACACCGAGAATCGAGAAAACGTGCTAGCGTACCGTGTACTTGTCAGACGAGCCGCGAGCCTGCCAATTTGATCGCGCGTTCCCGCAGTATTCAATTCCCGCGAGAAGCGAGAACTAATACCTGAGAGCTCTCGTATCAGGCTCGTGCGGGCAGTAATCGTCTATGGTTTAATCGTCCGGGTTCAAAGTTTTCTCGGGTCATCGGATCGCGGGACGCTTTTCTTCGAATCAAAATGGAATGCCTTCGATGCGGAGCGTATATAGTATGTACATATGTCGTACGCGCTGTACACGTCTTGTCGTAGCGTACACCGCGAGTTGAAATAAATTATTTACGCGCTTGTAACCCAGTTTTTATCGGATTAACGTTTCTTTTGTCTGTTCCGTGCGAATTAACGAGTCACGGACGTAATATCGGCCGGTGATTAGTTAGTCAACAAGTGGAACGCGTAGTAAGTCGTAGTCGTAGATTGTCAAGTAAAAGCACGATAGCGTGTCACAGGTAACTGCAGGTAACAGACAGGAAACGTAAATATGTCCAAATTTGCCGTGCATTTACACATGTAATCTGTCAGGAAGTTTCGTGTAACTCTGTCGATGAATTCGATACGTAAAGTATATATTATGATTGTTCCGACGCGAGCGCTGTCGGGCGTCCGATAATGTGCTTCATCGCGATTGAACATTTTTACAATAGGAGTTCTTTAAAGACCGAACTTAGAATGACGAGGTTAGGTTCACAAGTGTCACAGGACGGTAATAAAATTGTTCCACGTTCGGGCAAAGCATTTTGGCATGATAAATGTTTCAGAATAGCGAAACGTTACTGAAATTCCGAACAATGTATGTTGTCTAGATGTAAACACTGAATTCTCGCTTATATGCGTTTATGTTTACCTTAGTGTTATACAAGTAAATTCAACACTTTTGTTCTGTTTGATTTGTTTAATCCAACTCTGTCCTTCCATAAATTAATACTATTATGACATATGTGAACAACAATAAAGCATGTATCAGTATCAAGAAAAAATAGCTTTTTACTCTAGCTTTTAAGAACTCTAGATTGGCTTAGTATTAGAGATTAGATACACAACATATGTGTATGCATGCGTGAGTTACAGAGCATTTTTTGTTTGCCAGGTCATAACTTGTCGCAGCAAAATGTAATGTGTAACCTATAGATGCTTCACCAAGCAGCGATATACACAAAATGGAGAATGTGATACCAATGAGCTGGATAAATCAAATATTGCTGCTGTTCAGTATCCTGAGTGCATCACTCTGTTTAATTATTCAGGAGTGGGCAGGCCTCACACCTTTACCCATATATGTTTCAATATCATGGGCTGTATTTACAATTATTGTATCAGTATGGCTCAGTTGCTTTCTGTTTCGACTTAGTTTAAAAGCTAACAAACCAGTTAATATAGAATTTATTAACAAATGGGTCAGCAGGCGACTCAAAGATAGTCTAATATTAGAAGATTTTGAGAAAGAAAGAAACAGTACTAAAGTGTCAACTGTTTTAAACGAACGACAAAGCCCACATAACGAAGAAGTTACTGATGGTAAACGAGAAGATAAGACTAATATTCAGTCACAGAAAGCACAAAAACCAGATAATGGGATGGTTACAGAAGAAACTCCTCCAACAAGGGGAAAAGTATTAAATGTGAACAAGGTGTTACAAGAAATTAACTTAAAATGTATAGATGTATGGTATAAGAATATTAGTAATGAAAAATCATTCCCTGATGAAGCACAAGAGTTATTGAAGAAACTGTTAACAAAGTTGTTCTGGAGAATCAGATTAATAGATAAAATAAAGCTTACCAACAAAATAGCTGACGTGTTGTTGTTACACTTGAAAGAGTATCGTAGGTAGGCATACCTTTGTTACATACTAACAAAAATTTTGCTAACTATTAATTTGTCATGAAACAAAATATTACTTTCATCAGGGCATTACGTCGTGTTGAAAAAGGATCAGCTGCAAATGTTGAGGAGGCATATAAATGCCTACATCCTGGCTCTCGTAGCACTCCAACCTTAGAACATATGCTTCATCGTCTAGTAACAATTCTAGCTCAAGAATTCTTACAATGGGAATTAACGAGTTCCTTACCCTGTAAATTATTACTATCGATTTTAGCCAAAAGACTGTTAGTAACGGTACAGACTGCAAGCTGCCCTATTTGGATCTTTGAGAACTTGTTAGATTTGTTGCAATCGGTACCTAAAAACAAACCTGAGAAAACCGAACAGCAACCGCCAAAACAAAATGTAAATGTCGTCATAATGTATTTTTTCTTTAAATTGATATAATCTATGTTTGAAACTGTAGCTCTACGTTGATATTCTAGGGAATCGTGTCTGTAGCTCTAAGTGATGGTATAACGTCGGCGACTGCAGCAGTAATTCCAAGACCATTACCCAAGTCTCAACCTGATCCAAAACCACCTATAATATCAATATCTGAAGATAATTCTGTAACAGTTACTTCTGAGAAGCCAGCCCTATGTCTCGAAGGCTTGACTTTAGAGCATCGAGGACTCTGGAATGACGCTAATATATCCGAAGTAGATTCAGAATTAGACGATGATAGAATATCTCCTGTATACGAAGAACCTACGGATTTCGCAACGACCATAGCTAGACTTCGAAATTTGTTACAACAAAAGTCCGCAGCCACAACCCCTCTGTAAGCTACAAAACAAAGTTATATATATTGTAATAACCATGAAGTATACTCACGTTCATTATTACAGTCATGCAGAAGAGAAATCTTACGCGATATGTGAAGGCAGCCAATTTCCAAACTTATCAATCTCGTGGACAGAATTTCATACAGCCTCTGATGGTTCACAACAATTACTTTACTGTATTCAGTTTGACGACGTTGAACAACGTAGCATGGATTTATTTGAAACCACGATCGCTACCGTTAGAAGACAATATTCTGACTTTGCTCAATTACATGCCAGTTTGGAGGAGGTATGTAATTGCCAAATAGAGTAACGTAGGAAGTAACAAATAATAACTTTAACTTGGTTTCGTAATGCACAGGTTCCATCCTTGGGAGCGGTAATGTCGGACATAGTATTACCTAAAGGAGGCCGGATTGAGATGGAAATGTATTTGAAAACTCTATGCACGCGTTTGGGAAACGATACTCCACCACAGTTACGTCATTTTCTGAGACCAAGTAGCAGTGCTGGAAAGAAAGCTGACGCAATTGCACCACGATTTGACAGGTTCTTAGCGAAAACAGTTAGTGGAGTTTTCAATACCTTGAAAACTGTTGTACCCGGTTTTGAAATAGAACAAGACGAGGAAGTTGTACCATTGCCGACACTAATGCCTCTATCAGATATACCATGGCGTTTTGTAGAGGATATCAAATCTGTACGTTCTGAATTAATTATCTCAGGTTGCATCCTAAAGACCGTAAACATGTATTCTAATTACAACTACAGATTAATGCTAATGAATTGTTACAGAGAAGTTTAGCGTTAGAATTACAGCAATTGGTAGCAGAAAGGACAGACTACTGTTCGGTTGATGCAGCTTATGAGGCAGTTGATTCAATTGAAAGTGGTGATTCAGAGCTGTTAACCCACTGGTGGGAAACAGTTAATTCCTGTTATGATGGTAAGAATATTGTATATCATGTACTTGACCGATCGTAACTATATTTGCTATATTACAGAGGAAGTAGATGATCTTGACTCTAATCTAACATTGTCATGTGCGACGATTGATTTAATTTGTGAGCTCCTAGCTGGAATTAATAGTAGCAATACACTGCAGCAAGAATCTGTAGTAAGATGGACAAAACTACTTTTGGGAAATATTATTGAACCTGTTATTCAAGTAAGAACCTTTTTAGCGAGAAATTTAATTTCTATCGATCAATACTAATTAAATTTGTTTTCAGAAATTGATTCTTTTTGTGTATGATCGTTTGGGTAACACATCCCTTACTTGCAACGCAACAAATAATAATAGCAAAGAAACTGTTACTCTAGCAAAAGAGAAAGTATTAAAGATTTTAAATGAGAAGGTTCCCTATGATGTTAAATTAATTTTTGGAGAAAGTGATACACGAAAAGTATTAAAATACCTACTGGACTCTTGCGAAGTAAAAAAGATCAACTTGGATCTGAATCTCCAGATACTGGAGATATTAGCATCGCAATTGCTAGTCTCGTGTAGGACAAATTATGATTTGTCACTTTAAATATGTTGCATTTTGTTGACTACGTAACTGACAACTAACGTTTAGGTATTTATAAAAGGTGCACACTGTTAATTCTTTTTTATCGACATTAAAAGTTTACTGTATTTACATCGAAAAATTTCGGTAACAAAACATTATGATGTGCCATATGTACAACGTTTGTTGATAGGTTCACACATCAAAAACTGTAAATTTTTTAAAACAGATAAGACTGCGTACCTGATTACATATTTACAATAAGGTATATGCCTCATATTCTTTTTGTTATAATGACCCTTGTAAGTTTTAAGTGTGTGACATTGTGCCACTATTTTGAAGAGCTATTATATATTTGAAATGTGACATTAACATGGCTTGTATCGAATGTCTACGTTTTGTACAAAAACATATTACATGTATTCTCAGTACATCGCAAGATACATGCAGTGTTACAATGTGTATAACTAAAATGTACGACTACATTCCAAAGAGTATAAAATATGTGAATATATGTGAAGCACAGATGTACGCAAGAAACTTAACATTCAAATCTGTATTTATTTATATAACCAATGTTATTAAATGTTACATTACAATTAATTGTCCTTTCCTGGATCACCTTCTGCTTTCTGTTTCTCTAATTGTGCTCTGAAATTAATTGAATACGATTGACGCACAATATCTTAATACCTAATTCATATTTCCAGTATTATGCGCTCATTACAACTACAGAAAAAAGTACTATTTTTCTATTTCTTTTTACGAGGCTGCTTACAAAGCAAATTAATGAATATAACAATATATGTATCAAAGAATGATATAGCAATTATAACTTATGCCTGTAATTAAAGAATTACCTTAATTGTTGATTGAAATCGTCCTCAACATCGTCATCATCCCAATTGTCCTCCCAAACACTGATATCCTCATTATCTTCATCCTTCGCCGTCCAGTCTGAGGAATGAATCAGCGAAAACAAGGTTATGTTTGTGTTCGCCTAAATAGAAATCTCCTTTTGGCATAAAACTTTCAGTACCTTCTGCAGGAAACTCCTCGAACTCATCATCCTCCTCCAGCAATCCTAGATCAACTTTGGCCTTATCACTCTTATTATCTGTCATGGTGATAAATAAATAAACAAAGGCACGATCAGACAAACTTGTAAATTTCAGTCAATTCGAAATGACGTGAACCGGTCACGGTTTCTGTGACAATTTTCTAGTGCTGCCGTCTGGATTAGTCTGGAACAGTCTGGCTGTCTGGCACAGCTAGTGATAGAAGTTTTGGCAGTTTTGGCATAAAACACCGAATGTGCTGATGAGAGTGGGGATAGAAGCAAGGTGTGTGCGCGTGTCTGTGTGCGATCTGCGCGCCGCGGCACGGCGGTTGTCCGTACCGTACGGAGACAAGGAAGGTGCTATGCTCCCCGTCTCCTTTCCACCAAGGCCCAAGGGTTGCGTACCCTGACGTCACAATCATCAGAAAAACAGACAGATCCATGCTCCGTCTCCTTTCCACCAACGAAGTGTCCTTATGACGTCACGCTGCGCGCGCACCCAGTGGAAAGATAGGCAGAACTATGCTCCGTCCTCTTTCCACCACGATCTCACGCACCGTGCTTCGTTCGGCATGCGACGGGGGTACAGAATTTACCTTTCGGCTGACAATGAGCGTTGAGCCGGCTGAAATTATCAAAAATGCACTTGTACCAAATTTATCTCGCAAGGCGTCATTCGATAGGGGTTCAAAAGAAAACGCTCTATGCCAAGTTTCAACTCTCTATCTCCATCAGAAGGGTAATTATAGGGGGAATAAAAAAATCAGTGTTCGACATATTTTCCGTATTTAGCGGTGAGGAAAAATTCTGAAAAAAGCCCTATTGTACCACATTTTTAATTTATTAAATTACAGTGCTTATTAGCGTCACTATTGCAGGGTGCGCTTGTGGAACGAAGGATCGAATGGCCGATGCGCGTCTATCGGTGCCTTCAGCTCATTGAGGAGATATATTGGTGGTACGTGCATGGATGAATGTATGTGGATTTATAAAAAGAGCTTTGTTTTCTCATCAAATTTCGCACTTTAATGGTATTTACTAGTTTGCCTGCCTGCCTGACCGTCTACTTGTTCTAAACTGGTCCTAAACTTGTTCTAAACCGTCTTCTTGTTGTAATTGGGGTTAGTACCGTAGGTAATAGACAAACATAGAACGTTGACATTATCAAAACTCATTTTCTGCAAACCTTTTTAACAACATCTCGCAGCCAGGCGTACTGATTTCTTTAACTTTCCATATAGAATATTGTGAAACAGCACATTATCGTACAGAGGACGTTATCAATACATTCCGCAAAATTCATGAGGTATAAAACATAAAAATATGGAATCACAGATGAGGTATAGTATAGACCGATCATCTTATGGGACTCGCTGTCTCACGTAAACAATGACCGACTTTGCCCGAAACGAGGCTAGTTCAAGCGCACTCCGTGTCTAGCTATGATGAAAATGGAAACTATAACGTGCTGCATTCGAATTACCGACTAAGTGTAACGGTAAATTTAAAAAATGTTTCTACATGTGAATGATTTAAAAATTAATGAACTGAGCTGTTGCCGAGAACAGAACACGCGATTTGCAGCCTTTAGCTCGGTATGATCTTCGATTCGGATTTAAAAACCATATCGTGGATAATACCGATTTCCCAGGTCACACCATCGGGGAGGTTACTGCAAGTGGTGACCCACCCGCGTTGCAAAACGGGCCCAACCTCCAGCCATTAAACAAATGATTCCACATTGGCATTTCCCAGATAAATGTTCTGTCAAAAAAATTGATCTGGGAAGCAATGCAAATCGGAATCGAAATTTACTTGCAGCGGAGAATGACAGACAAGAGAAGCCTGTCGGCCACTCTTTTACAAAATTGAAAGTTTTATATCGACTATTGACACATATCATATTCATCGTCGCAATCATACCGCAGATTACAAAGAACCGTACTCATCACTTTCATACAACGCATACTTTCTTACAAAACTTATATTAGTTTCTAGGATTACGAATCTATTGCTTATATTTTAAGGTTTACATTGTATTTTAACTAAAAGAATTTATTGCCAAGCGGATATTTCAAGATGTCAGTTGATGGTTCCGATGATTGAGAAGAAACCTAGCTGCAAGGGGAAAAAAACACAAAGAGAAGAGGAAACGTATTGCATATGGAATATAGAAATCAAATATGAGTGCACTCATGACAGAAACCAATTAATAGGCACATATAATATACATTGATTACATGCTGAAAGAACAAATTTCGTGATGAATTAAGTTGAAAATAAAAGTCCTGGGACGAAACAATTCTAGACATCAAATTAAACGAAATAGAAATATACAAAATAATATCCTCTGCTATGGAAAATATGCTGTATGAAATAAATTGAATTAAATTCCATGGAAGACTTGATTGTGTGATGAAAATATGGTGCTCCTGAAACAGAAAGCAAACATTGATTACCACGAATAGAAGCAGATCAAATTAAGTAATTAAAACCACAACTGTTCTAGAATAGAATGAAAATGTTATTACATAAAATGTAGGGTATAGTTTTCAGTGATGGAGACTCTGGAACAAAAAGCAGACATAAATTAAACTTATATTCAAATATTTCCACAATGTATGATGACAAGATAAGGTTATTTAAAAAAAATTGATCAGTTTCTAGATGATGGCATGCCTAGAACAGAAAGCAGAATAAAATTAAAGTGTTTGAAGAAAACAAACCAAATTAATTTCTCTACAACAGGAAACCTAAAACAGAAAGCAGAACAAAATTAAAACGTTCCGAAAAACAAGTAAAATTATCCACAATTTGAATAAAGCTGAAACAGAAATAGTTATTCTTCAAGTAAGCAAACAGTAAAAATAAATAAATTTCAATAATAATTCCTTGCAATAAAAAAAAGCAACCAGAAAGACTGGTTCTTTTAATAAAGAAAATATTGTCAATTTTCATATCCCACCCAAATAAATCCCCCCGATTTTCATATCCCCCCGATGCCAGCCATAATAATTCGTCGATAATCAGTTCATTATTCCATATTTCATGCAGATGAATATACGAAACAATCTAACAAATAACGATTTATCAAGGCGGCCCAATGCCATATCTCAAATTTTCAGCAACTCCTGAAAATACATAAGTAAATTGCCCACGATTAACTCTTCATTACACAAGATAGATGTATATTATAACTCATAGCAAAATAACTTTTAATGAAGAGGTTCAGTCGTATAAAAAAAATGGCGAATGTGTTATTTACGATCTGTACATCCTTAAACAAATTCAAGAATAAACATTTTTTCTGCAGTAATTATTATCTCTATACTTTTAAATAACTTGCATTTGATAACTCTGACAAAAAGAGAAGAGTTAATCGTGGCAGTATTTTTATACTTTTCAGTTACATATGTAACTGCTATAAGTTACATGTGCAACACCTAATAATGATCGAGCACAGTGACAAAGTGGTATACTAATCCAACGACGAAGGCCCTTTTCTCCGGGCCGCTTCGACTATGTCAAATAGTCTCTTCATTTTTCGGACATGCGTAGGAAAGCCCTCGCTGATTGGGATTCAATAAAGAAATATAATAAACTTTCGAAAATTATACCGATATCTCAATGTATGAATATGAATGAGAAATGTGCGAACAATAGCTAGCACGCAGGCATTTTTAATACAGAAACTTGAACGTACAAAGTGGTAATATAACATTTTGCGTAAAAAGGAATACATATAAATATATTACTTTTTGTGCGTATGAATATAAAGATAAAGTTATAAACTGCTCATAAACGTGCACATTTAACCGAAAATCCCAATCAGTTCGAAATACGTTATTCGTATGTGTAATGAAGTGACCCTCAGTCGTACTATGAGAAGTATTGTTTAGACGCATAGCATGATACCAAATACTTTCGTACGAAACTCAACGGACCCAACAGTACGATGAGGTATCACTTCGTTTGTGCAATAATTACGTATTTCTGCTTAAAAATATACAATAACATTAAGTATGGCAAATGACAGTTGCAACCGAACTCTACGGCGGGTATTAATAACACGACTTTCATGAGGTGAGAATATTGCTACGTGAGGTATCATTGATAAGTTATAGGTGTATAAAATATAAGTAAATTCAAGGAAAAACACATCACAATAACGTGATGCACGTTAATGATACAGTATACTGATAAGGAATAGAAATAATATGATTGTAACATTATAGTTATTAAGACAATTGATATCGCGATCAAAATGTTGTGGTTGCAATAGTCAAATGAATCCCAGGTAAAGACATATCACTTGAACGCCTAACCAGTATTCGCGAGAGAAAAGTGATAGCTTCCGCTGGCCCTTCCTACTTAAAATTAATCATTCACACAGAAGTATGCTACCTGCCTGCCTGATTCCTATAATTAAAAATGCAAAGCAGTCACACCAACACACACACTCCCGGATTCTCACACATTCCGCCCGGGTGCAAAAGCCTATTTCTAGAGAGTACGTCCCGGGACGCCTCCGACACCCGAGCTCAGCGCACATTATCATCATTCATATCACTACTTTACGTACCAGTTCCTGAAATCGACCGTCAAAGACTAGTGCCCATACAAGTTAGAAGCGACCGCGAATTTTACTAATTTATTTTTCTATACAGCCAAAATGCTGTGTAATTCATCAAATGTATTGCGTCATCTTTAAATAAAACGTGATTATTTACTACCAAACAAAATTAGCAATAACCACAGTAATTACGTATGAAATGGAATAAGTGAATTATTGAAATGTAACCCGAAGGCAATATAAGTACCTGTTTGCTTATCCAACATGCAATCCATAACACTACCATTCACACAACATACAATGGATAGCATGTTGGTGGGCACTAAACACATCAACAGTCGCTAGTTCAAATTAGTAAATCTTAATAAATACATCCATGTTCACGAGTCTGATCCATCCATGCAGCACCTGGGCGCATGAATGGTTTCAGACTAAAAGCAATGAACACGGCCAACAAAGTGTGTACCAACCATATTGCTGAAAACATGCTGATCTAAGATTAGTAAACATATTGTATATACTATATGTATGCGGACTAATGTTTCACAATCATCTTATTATGTAATTAAATTTTAATCAAAAATGTTCTTTAAAAAATAGATAAATATATAAACTTTAAATATAGACATACTAATATTTTTCATTTCAAGAGAAAAAACTGGGCATGCATGAAACTCTACTTTACATGATGTTTGAAGCATTATTTCATAATTTTTCAAATTGAACATTAAAATAGGTTTGAATAATATTTCAATAAAATAAACCTGAATGAAACGTATGATTAACCTCGAGCGACCTGTTTTCAGAGAGACTTTTCTAAAGAAACTAGTATGCAGTATATTAGTATGTCTCTCTGAAAGCAGGTACTACTCGTCGCGAAGCGCCTTCTTGCTCTTTCAAACAAATTCGGAATGCGAAAACGAAATTGTTTCTGATTATAGAAAAACTATAACCCGAAACTGTTGAGTTGAAAAAATTAAATTTAATACTTTAACTACTATTGATGTTTATATGATGATAATACATCAAAGTAAAATTATGAATTTGCAATTAAATATGGACTTATCTGCTTGCAATTTTTACATTTATTTAAATTAATGCCCCGAACGCGAATTGCGAAATGGAAATGAAACATACTATGAGCAAGGGAGACCTATCCTGCTCTGTTTAAACATGGCAATAATGATGTGCCTAACAAAATACCACTCATAGGTAAACTCCTCAGAGTTTATCTATGGTCACTGTGCTCTTCATTCAAACTTTCTAAGGAGTAATTACAACCAATCACCCGTGACGATACGGACCATTCGCCCTACGACATGATTGAGTGATTGGAGGGACTTTAAAATTTCACTCACCAATGTTGTCTTGTCTGCATATCACAGGAACACGCTGCAATAATGGACCCTTGGCCCTCAGACTCTGGATTTGGCTACTTGGCTTGGGTATCTTTGGCATCTTCTTCTTTATCGATCCACCATGATATCTTAAATAAAATCGTGCTCTGTAAAATAAAATTTGATTAAGTCCAATGTGAACATGTATAATATTAAATGAGGATAAACACCAAACAAGAATATTGAAATTAACAAATCAATTTTGAACGTACCTTGCAAACGCAACAGCATTGCGGGCAGCTGTGAATCAACTGTTGTGACTCAGTAACTTCTTCTGGGATGACTGACTCTAATACCGATTAATAATTTACAATATACTGATAATATAATATGCCAGGAATATAATAATCGAACAACACTGACTCGAAGTCGCGACTGAAAAATGTGGGATACTAGATACTACTGTCCTATAATAATGGCTCTAATTCGCGTGGCTCTACATTACTTTGCAAAGGGATCAAGTTACAGCAAACAGCTCATACAGCTTCAATAGGGAATAAACATTTCGTAATCAATGAGTGACGCTAAACCGCATTGCACGCGGTCACTAAACCCTGCAATCACTGACTCCAATAAATAATGTACAATATACTAATAATATTATAAGCTATTAATATAATAATCGAACAACACTAACTCTACTTCACGTGATTCTACATTACTCTGGAAAGGAAAGAAGTTAGAGCAAATAGCCCATTCGGCTAGAAAGGGAATAGACATTTCGTAATCAAGCACTGGCTTCAAACCGCATTGCACGCAGTCATCAATCCTGTAAGAAAAGTTGAGGAATACCCTCTTATTAATTACAAGTTATTATGTTAGAAGAAAAAATGAATTATACTCCAACAAGGTGCAACATTCCAGAGTTCCTGTAACAGAAAACAGACATTGATTAGTAAAGTGAATAAGTGAGGTGCTGCAAATGTTGATGGAACGATTGAGTTCTTAAAATTGAATTCTTTCAATATCTGAATAATGTAAAAATGAAGCAATAAATGAATTCTTGAAATTGAATTCTTTCAATATCTGAAGGATTGAAAAATGAAAGAAGAATTGAGCCCTTACGGAGAAAAATACGCGGTTTGCAGCCTTTAGCCCGGTCTGATCCTCGATTCAGATATGAAATCCGATTCGTGGATAACACCGGTTTCCAGGTCACACCCTCATGGAGGTCGCTGCAAGTGGTGACCCATTATAATTGAGAAATACAATTATCTGATTATGTTTAGAATAATAATTTTGTCCTATACGACATATACAATTTTACTGTGCTCATTTGTAATGCTCAATTGTATTTCGGAAAATTTATTTTACTGAACGTGCAATCTGAATTTTTCACACTAAATTTATATTTTAAACATCTTATATCGTGTATATATACGGGGAATATAACTGAGAAAAAAATTTTATTGCTAACGCTACTTATGCGTCCCCTCCACGACTGACGTCACCGCCATTTTCGAAAGGTTGCGTTTGCGCACTTGTGCTTTGCAACCAATTCCTACCCTCGAAACTCAATAATTGCTTTGCATGCACAAAATATGTTGAATAGTCCCGATCTTTGTGTCGAATTAGTTGCTAATACCGCCCTAGCATGTAAATCAAGTACTGAACGATGTCAAACTCACCGAAAAACATGTGAAAACTGCGAAAAACTGGGGCTGAAATACACGGCGTCCTTCGATTTCCCACGCTGCCCAGAGTGCCTAAAATAACAGCCAGATATTTCGATTAATTCATAATATCAAGTTAAAATATATACACCTCCACGTTGCTCGATTGTTAATATTCAAGATTATCACAAATTTAAGGATGAAACGACAAATATTTATCAAATAACTGTGTTAAAAGTGGGAGCTCACCTTTTCTGACGTCACTTTTGCCATTGTCTGAACAAACTATCGAAGTGAATGCAGCAAGTGTACAGTGGCGAATCACAACAAACTGCGCATGCGCCATTTTGAAACTGTTCAAATCACGAGATTGCCTTCAGACCCATTCCCTTCCCGCGATATCGAAAAACGCAACAATTGCTTTTCTAACACAAAATATGTTGAATACACCCGCAGTTTATGTCGAATTAGTTGCTACTACAGCCCTAGCACCTAAATCAGGTACTGAATAACGTCAAACTCACCAATAATGTTGTGAAAGCTGCAAAACACGATGGCTCAGCTCGACGGTGTTCTTTGATTTTCCAACCTGTCAAGACATGTCTGGAATCAGAATCAAATATTTCGATTAATTCACAATATCAAGATAAACCATGTGCAGAATTACATTGCCCGCTACTCAATGTACAAGATTGCGGCAAATTCCTGAATGAAATATCAAATTTTCATCAAATAATTGTCTGAAATGTAGGAGCTTACGTTTGCTAACGTTGCGTCACTTGCACACTACCTCGGTCAAACTACTGAAGTCACCAGAAGCAACCAGAACACCAGAAGTGCCTGAGTCACTGAGGCAGCGCTACAGTGGCGAATTCTCGCACGAAAATTCAAACGGTCTATGTTTACAATAACACACGTATAGATCGATGTTAGAAAAGTCAATATTTTCACTTGTAGCACAGAATACATCGAATAAACCCGATATTCGTAATGAATCATTTGCCCACGCGGTCCTACCAACTAATTAGAATGTCAATTACTGCCTGACTCACCAAAATTGTTGTAAAAACTGGGAAAATTGAGATTTTATATCACAGCAGCGTCATTCTTTTGTGTTCAATTGTCGAGTGTCTGGAATCAAAGTCGAATATTACGATTACTATACATCATTCAGCAGAAACATTTAGATGAACGTATTGCACTGTGCTCAAATCGCGTGTCAGTAATAAAGTTTGAGATGAAAGAGCTAATAATTGTATATAAACACCTCGCGCATAATGAGACCGACATGAAGATGCAAGAGTATCAGCGCTTTGCGCATAATGAGCCAGAATGAATGCCAGACCACCGCAAGAGTAACATCGAAAATTTGGAATGTGTCAGGTTTGCTTCAAAGATGAGATTACTTATTCTTTTGCTAATACAGCATTGGATTTATGGATAACAACAGTGCAATGTGCTAGTGATGTGGATGTTAATAGTAAACACTGAGAGTCCATTTTCACTGCCTATATTGACATTTAACTTTAACAGTGCTTAATAAATATAATTTTATTTCATTTGAATGGTGCCATTGATTGTGAACACCAACAATAGCAATTAAGAATTTTTATTTAAAATTTTTCATAATGCTATTAATTTTAAATGTTTACGGTGCACGTTGACACTATGCATATATGTATACATGTATATAGTGGCATAAAGTGCATACTACTTGTCATGAGAACCATGCTTTCATATGACATTTAGCAACAGGTGTCTGGTTTTTGTCCACCCACTGCCATGCTTACGCTGTATATGTCTATGTTGCTTTTGTAAGTTACAATTGTTTATATTACACATTTTCCTTTTGATTACAGGAACAAGTTTAAGCCATTATTACTACATTGTTGTACACAATGTGGGGTTGTTTCCATATTATATGCTACACATATTCTACGGTTCTTTAACTTTACTTATCATTACTCTATATGCATTCTTATCGGACCTACCATACCTGATACCATTAATCTATGTACACATCATTTAACGTATTATATGATCCACATTTGCTTTATTTCTGTTTATATTTACAACCTTTGCTCAACCAAGTATGTCCATTAATTTAATATTGCTTTTATTTACATTCATTACTGTCAATGTATGACAATGTTGTATATTATACTTTGCGTGATTAAAACTAAATAAATTTGGTGGGTCACCACACGTATCTACCTCCACGGGGTGTGATCTGGACACTGTTATCCTTGAATCGGATAATTTTTTGTCTGGATCAAGGATCACAGTGACTAAAGGCTGCGTCTCGCCTTTTGTTTGATAGCGTATTTCAAATAAATGTCACTATACATAAATTTAGTTAACATTTGATTGTGTGTAATATTATAGATCAGGATAATTTAACATTCCTCTGTTTCAACCTATTAGTTGCCCCGCTAATGAATAAGGAATAAGCGAAATAAATTATATAAGGCTTGCGCACTGATCTACATATATATACACTGGATACACGATTGGATAGGATCTCATGATAATAGTTCGGTACGGTAGACGGTAGTGATTCGACATCAGTTTCTTACTCTGGCTGCAATATATTCTAAAGGGCGCCCGAGAACAGCGAATTTTGCTGGAGACACAAAGTCCCATAAGGCTGGCAGTCTTTAGGAATATCTCGTCGGTGTTCAATGCTTGTGTCAAATTGAAATACGTTCGTTCGTTGAATTTAGTATCAATTCTCAACACAAGTAGCGTTGTGATCCGATGCCACATTCGGCTGGTAACGTTGGATGTGACAAGTAAATGGTAAGAGGGTTCCATTGAATAAATAATCCGTTTTGGTTAATGAACTGATTTGGACTGATTGTACGCGCTCGCAGAACTTTGCATAGCAAGATTTTACACTATTTTACACTCTTTACACTATTGTCCACTTTTGATAAGAAATCGTAATGAATGTTTTGTACTAATTCTCACCGCGTACTGGATTGTGGTCTGATGTAAATGGTAATAGAAATTTTATTGTACATAAATTACTTTATACAATTCTATGATTATAGGAATGATTTTTTGATTAGAGTAGAGTTGAACCTTTGGTATGTTCCACCATTTTGTACGCGCCATCGTTTGTAATGTTTCATTTAGAGAGTTTCAAGCACTCGTAAACCTTATTACACCTAATCTGCATACACAGATCTGTCATGAATGATGTTATGTGAGTTTCTTTGTCTCTTTGCTTTCCGCTTTCGAATACGGTAACGAGTGTCATTCGGGGATCACTGTTGTACATCCCATATGTACATAAATCCTGTAACTCATTCACATTAGAATTCAAACGGGCGACATTTACTTTTCACGCTGTAGACAAGATAAAGTACCTTTACACTTTTGTTATAAATGATTTTGTCCATAGCTAAAAGTTCTGCGTGGCGTTCTGTGATCCCCTTTTTCATGTTATCCCAGTGCATAGATGGTTTTTGCATAAATATCTGAAACACAAAACCGATAACCTCTAGTTTCCTATCTCTGAGCAGTTACATAAGTTAATCTCGCACAGTTCAAGCAAGCTTACACTAGGACAACTGACGACAATTGGAAAATTTTCGGATGTATCCGGTTCTCTGTTTGGGTGTTTGTATCCAGACCCAGAATTTTCCGCTCCTCTAGCGTCAAACATTATTAGTACGGCTATCACGTCATGTTTCTTTTGAAAGCTTTGCATTCTAAAAAAAGTAATAACATTAATCAGGTGCATTTGAAGTTTTACTTCTTTCTTAAGTTTTTCAAGAGGATAAGTCATTTACTTGTGGTAGTAGTCAACATTTTGCTTGCTCATAATACTCCTCATTTCTCCGGGACTAGCTTGTTGACTTAATGTTGTATGGAAATATAAAGAACACTTAGCTAATATGGCACTTCGTTGTTTTACAAGCCACTGATATAGTGCTGGCTGCTGATTTGCTTGGAGAAAAGTTGCCCGAAATCCTAGTTTCCATGACTAGGAATATCAATGTAAGATGCAGTGTAGCCTTCAAACATATAAATTGACTGCTATCCCTGAATCACTAACCTCTTTGCTTTGTAATATTCTTTCCCAAGCAGACATTCGAGTCTGTGCTCCATAAAGAGCCATAAGGGTCGGTAAAAACCTCCAATTTTGAACTTCAATGTGTGCTTTTATCAATTGCACCAATATCTCACACTCCAACCTAGAGAAAACATTGATGATCAACTTTGATTGTATCCTAAACTTAGAGTAGGTAAATTACGTATTCCTTACGTCAGAGCTGTTTTAATAGCGGTTAAGGCTAAGTGTGAGCAAGATAATGAATGGTTCTCTATTATTACTTCTATACACTGCAACAATTCCTGATGCTTCATCACTTTGCTATTTATGCACATATTATACATTTTTTCATAACTGCAAAGTATAATGATGTGTTATAAGACTTATTATATGACAGTAAAGTGATATAATACTGACAAATCTATCAGCTGGATTCTTGCCGTAATGAATTGACATAACTGACTGGAGACCTCTGCGACTGTTGCTCCGATAGCATTTGTCCCCCTTGTCATCTCTTCTACCCTCCTCAGATCAGACTTCAAAGATTCATATACTGTTCTTAACGAATTCTGAAACATTATCACAAACATGAGCAATTCACCAGTGGATAACACATGCCACATTTTAAAATAGGACATTTACGTCTTTTCTAAGAAATCCTTTGTTCTTTGTGTGCAGAAAACCTAAATCTGCGTACGAACGTTCTGCTACTGCTATTTGTGGCAGATGCATAAGTAGCATTCCCCATGGACCCATTTGCGTTTGCCTGCATGATTCTCGTTCTTTTTCCTATTGAAACAAAGAGAAAAGAATAGAAAAAAAACTAGGTCAGTAAAACAGTTTCTGGATTTATTCAGAAAAATGTGATGGGTTACAACTATATAATCTTTCTTTCTTAACATACAACAGACTCCTTAGCTTTGTCGGAACACAATTGCGTGACTTGAGTGAAAAATGCATTCAGAAATTCCTCTTCGTGATCCATTATCTAATCCCCGATGGCAGAACTACGGGAAAATGTTTGCTCGCCCATGCTTTCCGTTCTTGTATCTTATCTTTAAAGGTTATGTTGTGACAGGAATGGCTCTACCAAGGCCAGTGTTGCCAGATTGCTTCAGCACCCCTTACTGTCAGCAGTGGAGGGAGAAGCTGTTCTCAGAATGTGTGCCTGTGTGCGGTGCACTTTACGCTAATGTTGTAAGGTACATAATTATATCCGACTACATACGCAGTAGAAAATACCGTGCATAAACATGGCTATATATACATATAGATATACATATAGATTCACCACTATTCATCATTTTGTTAAAGTAGTTGAAAGTTGAAAGTTGAAAGTTGAAATCGCATTCCCCTTACATACACAGTTAATCGCAAAAGTTTTTACTAGCAAATGGTTCTAATGTGCACATTGTTGGTACAGATCGGTTTTATCTGTTAATTGTTGATTTATTTTATTTGTATTTGTAGGTATATACAAAACATCTCATGGAAAAGACAAATACTACAACGTCATAATAGCCCGCTTCAAAGCTCTTTGCTTGTTTTGTTTTGCTCTTCTCTTATGTTTACTACTCTTCGTTGCATCCTTAAACAGATGAATTCCTTCGCGTTCTTCCAGGACCCGCTGTATATGTAGCATACCATGCAGATTATATCCAAGTACATCCTATTATAGGAAATCATTTTTTCATATAGGCATACTTCAGGAGTAATAATTCTAATCAACACTACTTGTTCAATACAGTAGGTCTTACCCTAAGTGCAGTTATCTTCTGAACAGCAAGTGTTCTTACAGTTTCTACAATTGGTAGAAGATCTAGATTGGCTACGATTGGCCCATGATGAGCTTCTATTAAACATAGAGCAAGTCTCGCCATTAATTCTGTATTGTCATCTCTTTCTAATAGCTTTGGAAGCGTTTTCAAAATATCGCACGCTGCAGAGTACGTCAGCAACAATAATGTCTCTTCTAAGTCACTGTAAGTTATGAGCAAGCACAAAACAATGAGTTTTATACGTTATATTCGGTCCATGTTATATTAGTTTGATGAGCGATGTACCTTGCTCTGATTCGTTTAACAACTTCTAACAAATAGTCCTCAGTAGTTGAACAATTGTAAGCTTGCATCACCAATGGAAGTGGTGGAGGTCCCTTTGAAATATCTGATATGGCTAGTTGTTCATCATACACTTTGGAAACTTCTAAACATTCGAGAAGTAATTCAGCCTGCAGATATAAAAATTCGTGTAAACATTATGTGCCAATTGTGATGAATTGTTTAGTAGAAATATAAGGTCTTACCGCTTTTTCACTGTTCACTGTCTTCCTTGATGGCAACACTTGTTGTTTTTGTCCTTGCACAGCGGTTGTCTCACCGGTTGCTAATTCGGTTTCTTGTCGCTCTCTTTCTTCCTCTTCCTCATCCTGCAGTACTAAAGGTTCGTCAGTTCGCTCATAGAGCCTGACTGTATTATCAGAACCACAGGATGCAACAAAAAGACCATTTGGCGATACTGCACAGCTCCAGGCTTCACCAAAATGTCCCTGAAAATAAAAACGTATGTGTATAGTATAGGAATGCAATATGTCGACACTTTCAATGATTATTTTACGACGTAATGCTTACTTGTAACGTTACGATTTTGTTAAATGCGTCAGCGTCCCATTGTTTAACTTTGCCATCTTTACCACAAGTGAAAAGATAGTGAGTTCCAGATGCAAATGAAACGCCCGTTACCGAGTCATCGTGAGCGAACAACGACTTATGGCAGTCTCCAAAGTCCAATCCCCAAATTTTAATATTACGATCGGCAGATCCAGTGGCTATTAGTGTGGAATCACTGGATATATCCATAGACAGAACTGGTAGTTTATGTCCATAGAGTGATATAAAGAACTAAATAAAGGGAATATTTCCTTTGGTAATAATTTTACGTTACTATTAAATTGCTGTTTTTTTATTGTTAACTTACCTTGAACGTGTCTAAGAAAAAGATTTTTACAGTGGAGTCAAGTAGAGCCACAGCAACGAATCTGTTGTTCGGACTTATTCTAACACACAATACACTGTCCTCAAGCTTTAACGTCCTTGAATGTAACACCGACAGAACTTTAGCTTTTATTTGACTGTCAGGATCTTGTATAAGTTCAAAATTCCAGAATTTCACAGTCTGATCTCCACCACCGCTAGCAACTCCTTTCTATACATAATATAACAGTTGTCGTTTAAATGATAATTTTGAGTATTTTCTTAAATCAAATGAAATGATTACAAACCATATCAGGGAATAACGTTACACTCCACAGTTCCTTGTCATGAGCAGGTACTTCTTCTAAAACATCTCCAGATGCAATATCGACTATTAGCATTTTTCCATCTTTCATGCCTACAATTAAATGCCGATCACCTGGCACAAATGTCGCCGTTAAAGCGTAGCCGCATTCTATGGTGCGTAGACATGCTAATGACGGCCTGAAATTTGTATATTAATCAATTACAACAATTAATTCTGACTACATTCCCTAAGACTAGACTTAATACCTGTTCCATAGCTTTATCGAATCTCCACTAGCCGTTGCAATTGCTAAATTGTCAGAACTAAAGCAAACAGTTCGAACGTCAGTCCTGTGTCCTTGAGCTGTTATCGCACGTAATCGTTTTACTTCAGCATCCAAATCTTGGGTTAACACTGAATGTAATTCAATAGAATTGTTGTTAACCCCGATACAAACCTGTAACAAGGGTTTGCTACAAATTTTAGCTATTGTTTCTTTATTAATTAGTTATGTACAACTTACCCTGAGTTCTCCTTCCCTACCCATTATTAAGCTCAAACTCTTGGCTTTATGTGAAACCTTCACGACGGGAAGACGCGTTAATTCATCTTTTAACGAAGGACCTTCCACAAGTTTTTCCTGGGCAGCATCTCCTTTTCTGTTTTACGATATTACGTTTGTAATAAATACATTTTTAATTAAGTTACTAGCTGGCTACAACATTTACTTACTTTGCTGCTTTTCTCTTCTCTTTTATCAGTCGTTTTGATACCCTTTCTTTGACAGTCTCATCAGATAATACATAGAATAATTCTATGGTGTTGTCTGTTCCATGACAACCAATGACTGTTTGGGTAGTATCAACTTGAAGAGACACAATGCGTCCACGGCCAGTTCTTAATATACTTCCGGTTTTCTCGCATCTCAGAGGATATTTCTGTAGATGCATAAAGCAAGCATTTCCATAGCTGTGTTTTATATCAAAAAATATTTTGACATTAGAAATGAATCATGAAAATTTTACCGTATCATTCACTTCATTTTCGTCATCGATATTTAAATTCCCTATATCTGTATTAATGTCAACATTTGCGGTATCAACAAAAAATATTTTCCAAACACGTAGTTCTAGATCGCTGCAACCTGTTATCAGGTACCGGTCATTTTTTATTAATGAAAGTCCCCAAACCTAGGCCACAGAAATTGTGTGATAATAGTTACAGTTGTATTAAGATTAACATAACTTATATTACCTCTGATCTATGTCCAACTAAAGTTCTGAAGTTATGCTCTGTATCTAGATCCCAAAACTTTACAAAGGTGTCTTTACTAGAGCTAATAATAATATTATGTTCACTCATAAACACTAGTTGTGTAATAACACCCTTGTGTCCAACCAGTCTACATATTCCAACTTCTGCCACAACATCCCAAACTATAATGTCTGTATCCTTAAAAATAATAATTACGACACTTTGAAATATTGTTTTATGTCATTTTCAATAATTAAAATCAGAACTACCGAGTAGCCAAACTGACTGGTATGACATTTGGCTATAATGAAGGCTGATGTTCAAGATATCTTATTCCCAAGAATGTTTCTTGGCTTTTATTGAAATATGTACATCATTAATGAGTGAAAGTAAAGCAAAATTTCAAAAAGTAAGATCACTTATGTATGAGCCTTCATTGTAGTAAAATGTGAAACAAGTCATTTTGACCACTTGGTAGTTCTTGTGTAACCAACTGCTTTTATCATACCTGTGAACCAGACGCAAATCTGTGCCCTAAAGTGTCATATGTTAAGGATGTTATTGCGCTTCGATGTCCCACAAATATGCTAATATTTTCTCCAGTTTGCAAATCAAATGTTTTTACGGTACCATCAGCATAGCCAACAGCAATGTGCTTATTAGTGGGAGAAGCTGCTAAACACGTGACATTGGATTTTTCTCCTGTCAATACTTGTGTCTAAAATAAGAACATAATCTGTGACATCTGATTAAATATGCAATTCTTATCTTTTAGCATTATTGTGTAACAAATACCTTTTCTCCAAGACGAAGATCCCATATAAAAACATGTTCACAAGCACCAGCAGCAACAAATCTACCTTCCTGTCCTTCCAACGTGACAAATACGACATTACAACGGGGACTGGCAATTATATTTAAGTTGCCTGCCGGAACGTATCTCAAATACTGTTTCGTTAGTCCCATTATCTTATTAAGCCTCTACAGATTTGTAAATAAGTTACTTTAATGCAAATCTTGAGTAAAATTTGAATGTTTCGCTGTTTTGTTAACTCAAAAACTTTGTCACATTATTTATCCCTTTGTCAAGTATACCTGAATATTTAATACACAATTCTATTCGCTATAATACAGTAAATATTGTAAAAATAACTGCCATTATATACGCGATATTGTCACATGTAAATAACGTTTTTCCAGGTTAAGAACGCAACGTGTGAGAATACGACGGTTTTGCATGGCCCTCAAGTGGACAAGAACTGAAACATGAAATACACGAGTCCTGTTAGTATCAGTTGGTATCAGTTAGTATCAAATTTGAATTGAAACAGTTGCAACTTTTAATTTATGGCCGTTGGAAGCTGGAAGCTGGAAGTGAGTGTTTACTTATTTTTATAAAGGTTATACATTTTATGTATTAAAAATTACAAATTCAGTATCTATTTCCGTGCAACATAGGCTCCGTATTATATGTGGAGTCAATAGCCTTACTATATAGATCTCTTTATAAAAAATTGGATTCTTCAAATCACCAGTCTGTTATAGTCAGAGAAAGGACTAATAGCTCAGAAAAAGCTCTGGGACTGGTATTACAAATAACATGTGTGTATAACAATGTATCAGTGTCCATTTAGATGGAATAGATGGATGCAAAGAAAAAGGCACATATATTGGTGTAACACACAATTCTATTTTATTTAGTATAAAGGAACTGTAAAAAGAACTACATAATAACTGTACACATATCGCAAGAAACAGTCAAACTTTCACCAGGATCATTCACTCATGTTCAACTGAGACATAATGCATATCAATTTTCTACCCCTGTACAAATTACAAATTGCTTTGCTGAACAGTGAACAAAAGGCACTGGCAAGAATTGATCCTCTTGTTTCTTTGAACGCTTATCAATTATCCATCGTAACGTTACATTTTAATGAGTTTGTTTCTCACTACTTACAATTAATTTTAAACAACGGACTCACATTCGATTTTTCAATGCATACATTTAAAATAGGAAAGCAAATTGCTTCCTTCTGATCATATACATACAAATTGTGTTACATTCATAAAGGCTGGTAGTATACTTCATTTTACATCCGCTTAGCCTAATGTAACCAATAGCATAATATGCTAATAAATAAGTTAGATACTCTGTTTTTACAGCATAATAGGGAATAATGATGACACTTGTAAATATCGTGAACTAGTTCCTTAATCTGATTCAATCTATCCACTCTACATTTACAATACATGGAACACTGTCTTTAACTTAAATTTTCTGGAGTCATTAATTGTCCATCAGTACAACAACAATGAAACCGCTTAGTTATAAAAGCTTTCCAATATGGAATATCAGAAGAAGTTTTACCACTGCTTTGAATTATAAAAATTGTAAAAAAAAGCATATACCAAACATGCTCGATACAATTATCATCATCCGTGTTGCTCATATATTGCATCTTTGAACTGTACACGTAACAATAGAAATACGCTAAATAGTAAGGTTCAGCCATTGTTTTGTGATTGGGGTTCACTGGTCTGTTCTCCTACTTGAACGGGTTGAGCTAATGTATTTTGGAACCACATCATCCAGTTGCTTAGGTAATGGCCACCCAAATGATTATCAGGATTGTCCTTCATCTGCACATTGTTTAACTCTTCAAAATTGCGAACAGTCTGAAGTTCAGTGAAATTATTGCTCACCGAGTGGCCTCCATGCATTCTTACCTCCTTTTTTCTAAGAGCGTCTTTTACTAACCTTTGCCTACGCTCCTCTTCGGTCTCAATGGCAGATCTTGTAAACCTCATTTCCCTGGCCCTGAGGGCGTCTCTTCTTAATCTTTCTTTCCTCTGTTCTTCTGTCTCCTTTGCATACTGATTCAATCGAGCCTCACGTCTCTTTGCAGATTCTCTATTTAATCTCTCCCTCCTCTGTTCAGGCGTCTCACTGGCATATAATGAGAGCCTCTTGATTCTTCGCCTTTCAGCTTCACGATCTAATCGCTTTCGTCTGTCCTCAGGTGTCTCGTTATACATCCTATATTCTCTCTTTCGTGCTGCTTCTGCATCAAGTCTCTTTCTTCTTTGCTCCGGTGTTTCGTAATACATTCTCATTTCTCGCCTCTTTGCAGCTTCTCTCGCTAACCTCTGTAGCCGTTGTTCTTCACTTTCTTCTTCATATAGTTTTTTCCGTTTCTCTCTCATGCATTCAGCTTTTTTTCTTAACTTTTCTCTGTAGTCTTGTCGCGCAGTCGATTTCAGTTTTGCTCGTCTCTTAAACTTTTTGGAAGGTTTTGTCCCTTCCTTATTTAAATTGCCCTCCTCATTTAATTGTTGATTGTTGTGTTTTGACAAAGGTGTTATTGTAGCTTCAATATCAGCAGGAATTTGTACCCTCTGCTTATCATTTTTTGTTGCTTTTAGTTCTAAGCTATTGTCATCGTTAATGTTGCACAACCACTCTGCAGTATATACTCCACTCTGATCCGGATTACTTTCTTTCTTAATGTTCAAATGTATCCCTTCCAGAAACTGACTTGGTATGGTGACTGTTGAGATATTATAATTTGTGGCTTGCACAGCCTCATTATGCCCAATAAATACTTCTGTAGCAGGATTTACCTCTTTCCGAATGTCCACATTTAAAGGTTCAGCATCTAAGGTACTCAGATAAATTGAATCGGCTAGGACATTACCGACATTACATGTTTCCCCATGACTTGTTTCATTTAAATTGGTATGTAAGGCATTTAAGTCATTTGTATTGCGTGTAAAATTCTCAGTATTTATTGAAAATTCTTTGCTCTCATTATTGTATTCCCTGGTTTCCTTAATTTCAATAGTACAAAAATGTTGTGCTGCCGTAATTATATCGACATCATTGAATTCTGCTTCACGCTCATCGTTCTCCCGTTTAATGTAGACTGAGATGTAATTGGAAGAAGGTTCTCTTGCTTGCACATCACTTATTTCCATGTCCTTGGAAAGACAAAGTTGGCTGCAGCGAACGCTGAAATAATAATGTAAAAGCATAAATATTACTATGGCGACACTGTTGAAAATTTAATAAGAACATTTAGTGGGCATGCAGTTGCATATGGAAACTTCAAATTATGTGTATTTTAATTTCGTACGACCCAGCTATGAAAATTTAGATATCCAAGTATTACCATACCTATCATGTGTGATTCAGATAAATTGCACGCCATAAATACACGAAACAAGTGTCTCTCGCTGCGTCTCAACTCCGGTTGCTTAACATTGAGCCTTGTCAATGTTTAACTGAGCGATCGGAATGTTGCGTAGAATATTGTTTCTGACGGAGGTAGGGATCGACGGTAGGCATCAATCTAATGTACATGAGCGATGAGCGTAATGTCAATCAGGACTTGTGTACCTGCATGTATCGTCTGCTTGTGACAGCTGATTTTCAAGATGGTACCGCGACCAGATAGAAGCCGTTCATTTTCGCTGCATGTCGCAAATCCTCCTTCGAGTATGCCGTGTACATTCCTCGTGTCACATGGTTAGAACGTGTAGGATCCTGTGCGTCTAGCGATAAGCGAAAAATTGCAGGCTTTTTATTCTAAATTCGTCCGCACATCGAGCAGAGCACGTCTATCCACGTCGCTCATCATTGCTAAATATGGTGGACTGATATTCAAAGGGCTGGCGCATGCGTCGCCTTTCGGGCTGCTCATGGGGCTGCTACATTTGTCATACTTGAACCCAAATCTATCCGTAATGAAGCAACAGAAAGCAGATCGCTTAGAAAGGGTGAAAAACGCGTCTCTATACATAAAAGAATATCATATACGCGCATTATGGAGTAGGTTATTAAATCAGCCAGCCCTGCCGTTTTTTCCTGCTTATATCGTCTGCTTAATAAAGGAAATACATTAAGCAATATATTTATTAAATATATTTTCAGTTAGAAATGTCAATATTGCGTTTATCGAAATGTCGAGATCAAGAGGGGTAGAATTGGAAGCATATGCAATTTGAACAGTTCTAATATCGCGCATATAGAGTTCGTTGTGATTGGTCGTAGATGCACGCTCTTCATTGGCTTCGGTACTTTGGCTGAGGCTGCGGCAGTGCCAGCAGACGTGGCATCAAAACTCCATCGGAGTTCCCGGGGTGGGGGAAACCTCGGCAAGTGTGCGTGCGTGTCCGTGAGAGCTGCGCGCGCCGTTTCTCACCGAATCGCGCTCGGCTTTTAGAGAAGGACGGAACTATGCTGCGTCCCCTTTCAACCAGCAACGCGCGTTGCGTCTGCGTTCCGCACACAGGCCGGTGACAGTGGTGCCAGATTTCGCATAAGGCATCGCACGTACCATTGCGTTCTTTCAGCCGGAAGGCAAATCGGGCACCACCGCCGTGAGCAGAGCGCGATCCAGAGAAAAGTGAATCGAGGAGAGTTTGGGATTGACTCGTCGTACTCATCGTCGCTCGTCGACGTGATTTTTTTTCGTCGGTTCGCGCCTAGCAATGGTTCAATTTTTTTTCACAGAATAATTTTTTTTTTAACCCTTTGCACTCGAGCCCTTTTTCGCTTGCGCGAACCAGCAACTCGAGGCGATTTCGGCCAAATTAAGGGGTTATCCTACTGTGACCAACCTCAAAAACAGGCAAAATTTCGCGAATTAATTCCGAAAAAACTATTCATGCGATATTATTAATTTTTGAATATGTATTTGTACACACCTTAGGGAGCATGAATAAAAAAAAATACAACAAAATGTTTATATTTGAACAAGATACGTGACTTCGTGTTCAATATGGTGCTCTTCGTGCACGGTTCGACGGTGGGCACGATATCTCAGACTGTAATTGATTAATTGACTTGCAATTTTGTACACATGTTCGGACAAATAGTAGCTATCGTGTATCGGGCGGTTTTTTCGATAACATATTTTGTTTAAGAAATAAACCACTTTAAACTACCCACTTTGTGCGCAAAATAGCGAAAAAAAAATCAAAACGTTGTATTTCTTTATATATATGGAGGAAAAAAGAAAGCCCTCGATACACGATAGCTATTGCAATATAATTCATGAAACTTTTTTGTTTTTCCGTTTCGGACCCACCAAATCACCAAAATCGTGCCCACCGTCGAACCGTGCACAAAGAGCACCATTGAACAAGAAGTCACATATCTTGTTCAAATATAAACATTTTGTTGTACAATTTTTTATTCAAGCTCCCTAAGGTGTGTACAAATACATATTAAAAAATTAATAATATCGCATTAATAGTTTTTTCGGAATTAATTCGCGGAAATTAGCCTGTTTTGAGGTTGGTCACAGTAGGATAACCCCTTAAGGAAGCCGGGCGCCGCAGCAGCGCCGCTCGAGTTGACACTTCAAATCGGTCGGGCGCCGTATCGGCGCCGCTCGAGTGCAAAGGGTTAATTATTCATCACACGGCAACAAACGATATTCATTTAAAAATATTTTAGTACTTACTACGGATAGTTTTTAATATTTTGTCAGCGGAATAGATGTGTCGTATTGGTTTATAATAGATATGGGAAAAATATATATTTCATAAATTTTGGTTTCAGTAACATTAATCTTTCTGTGGTAGTAATAAATAAGAAAGTATATAATAAATGTCAATTGTTGCGTATTATGCGCTAACCGTGAAACAAGTAATAGGAGCACTTCTTGCACTAGAACGTTCTGAGGGATCGTACTAACACGCGATTTTAACACACGACAGCGTACGTCAGGAAGAATTTGCTTGACACGACTCGACGACGGTGCGAATGTTTTTATGAGTTGTTCTCTATGATGTGTTTTGCATGATTTCTTTTCTAAATAGAAGGTGATCAAATTGTGTATATATTCTAACAGTTCTCAGCAAGTCCCATCACATTGATTTGAAACGTTTTTCTTACTTCGCACGTTTAGTTTAAGAACGCTCTCCCCATTTCGTGAAAGAAAAAGTTGTTCGGTTGAAGGCAATTCACCGTTCATACTGTAATCCATATGTACGTCCATTGTCGCATTCTGCCCACGAAATGTCGCAACGTGCGTATTGTCAAAGAAGGCATGATAAAACACGACAATAATAACAAAATCCTTCTGAATTGAAAAACGAAACTTTCATTGTGCCGCTTCCGACCGACCATGGGTTGCGGTTGGACTATTTGAAATATCTGAAAAGTCTAACCATTCTTAGCACGTATTTCACGTACGTACTAGAAATGATTCCCCCGGAACTGTAACCGACTTTTCCAATGTCATTTATTCATCATTATGTACGATATGTATTACATTTAAATGCACATGTACAGGGTGCACAGGTTGTGATAGTCAGCTTTGTTCCTGTAAACGGTAAGTATTACACAAAATTATAGAGGAAAGGGTTCGATGGGTTCGTAATATATATATTCTACGAGACTTCATTCAATTCGAAAGTGCAACGCCGCACCCGACAAATGCAAATGCGTATGTAAGGTTTTTGTTTATAAAATTTAAGATACGTGGACTTCCACGCCACCCATGAGGTGCCACGACTAGCGCGTTCGGTTTTTTAACGTGGACCGTAGCCTATAGCCCTATTGTACCACATTTTATGATAATCATACAGCGTCCGGCAATACCTCTGTCCACTTTGAACGACGGAGATATTGAAGGTGGACAGAGTTATTGCCCCACGCTGTCTGTAGAAGTAAGGGCTAGAAAAGATGAGAGCATTTTTTTTTTATTCATTTTATTTCATATTAATGTTGACATTGTATTTTTGTGTGACGACCCCACACAAAAATGCTCTCATTTCTTTCTTTTCTGACCCTTACTTCTACAGCGTGGGGCAATAACTCTGTCCACCTTCAATATCTCCGTCGTTCAAAGTGGACAGAGGTATTGCCGGACGCTGTATGATTATCATAAAATGTGGTACAATAGGGCTATAGGCTACGGTCCACGTTAAAAAACCGAACGCGCTAGTCGTGGCACCTCATGGGTGGCGTGGAAGTCCACGTATCTTAAATTTTATAAACAGAAACCTTACATACGCATTTGCATTTGTCGGGTGCGGCGTTGCACTTTCGAATTGAATGATGTCTCGTAGAATATATATATTACGAACCCATCGAACCCTTTCCTCTATAATTTTGTGTAATACTTACCGTTTACAGGAACAAAGCTGACTATCACAACCTGTGCACCCTGTACATGTGCATTTAAATGTAATACATATCGTACATAATGATGAATAAATGACATTGGAAAAGTCGGTTACAGTTCCGGGGGAATCATTTCTAGTACGTACGTGAAATACGTACTAAGAATGGTTAGACTTTTCAGATATTTCAATTAGTCCAACCGCGACCCGCGGTCGGTCGGGAGCGGCACAATGAAAGTTGCGGTTTTCAATTCACAGGGATTTTGTTATTATTGTCCTGTTTTATCATGCCTTCTTTGACAATACGCACGTTGCGACATTTCGTGGGCAGAATGCGACAATGGACGTACATATGGATTACAGTATGAACGGTGAATTGCCTTCAACCGAACAACTTTTTCTTTCACGAAATGGGGAGAGCGTTCTTAAACTAAACGTGCGAAGTAAGAAAAACGTTTCAAATCAATGTGATGGGACTTGCTGAGAACTGTTAGAATGTGTACACAATTTGATCACCTTCTATTTAGAAAAGAAATCATGCAGAACAAATCATAGAGAACAACTCATAAAAACATTCGGACCGTCGTCGCGTCGTGTCAAGCAAATTCTTCCTGACGTACGCTGTCGTGTGTTAAAATCGCGTGTTAGTACGATCCCTCAGAACGTTCTAGTGCAAGAAGTGCTCCTATTACTTGTTTCACGGTTAATGCATAATACGCAACAATTGACATTTATTATATACTTTCTTATTTATTACTACCACAGAAAGATTAATGTTACTGAAACCAAAATTTATGAAATATATATTTTTCCCATATCTATTATAAACCAATACGACACATCTATTCCGCTGACAAAATATTAAAAACTATCCGTAGTAAGTACTAAAATATTTTTAAATGAATATCGTTTGTTGCCGTGTGATGAATAATTAAAAAAAAAATTATTCTGTGAAAAAAAATTGAACCATTGCTAGGCGCGAACCGACGAAAAAAACCAACGCGTCGACGAGCGACGATGAGTACGACAAATCTCAATTCCAAACTCTCCTCGATTCACTTTTCTCTGGATCGCGCTCTGCTCACGGCGGTGGTGCCCGATTTGCCTTCCGGCTGAAAGAACGCAATGGTACGTGCGATGCCTTATGCGAAATCTGGCACCACTGTCACCGGCCTGTGTGCGGAACGAAGACGCAACGCGCGTTGCTGGTTGAAAGGGGACGCAGCATAGTTCCGTCCTTCTCTAAAAACCGAGCGCGATTCGGTGAGAAACGGCGCGCGCAGCTCTCACGGACACGCACGCACACTTGCCGAGGTTTCCCCCACCCCGGGAACTCCGATGGAGTTTTGATGCCACGTCTGCTGGCACTGGGCTGCGGCAGTGTCTTCAGAAATAGCATCCTGCCGCACACAGAGAAGTAGTATGCGTGCATGTCCGTGAGAGCTATGAGCCAATCGAGTGGCGCGTAGCTCTCATGGACACGACGCATACTACTTCTCTTTCTTCCCCCACCACGCGTGAAACATGCGGCAGGATGCTATTTCTGATGACACTGGGCTGCGGCAAGATTAGCACTGAAACTTTCAGTCTGAAAGTGGTGAGTTCCCACATTTTAGACAATTTATTACAAATTTTGAACTGTGCCATGCTAAAAATTGCTAAAAGCTTGTGAATGGGTGGTTGGTATGATGAGCATTGTCCCAACAAGCAGACTCTTTGTATGTATGACATGCCATGACTCTGTATAGGGATTCATTTTCTATGAATTTCTTCAGTTAAATCTTATTGAAATAACTTGTGATAAATAGAAAACAGGATTCTTATGAAAAGCATATTTTATTCATAAATGTACATTATAAAATATCGTAATAAGTATGCCAATCTATTACAGACGTACATCTGTAAATACATAATATTTTAGAAAAGTAATTTAGTTTGGCAACTAATTATGAATATATTGAACTTCTCTGTTCCCTCCCATTTATATAAACATGAGAAAACTTACATATGTATATTACATATGTTGCTGTTGTATTTGTTGCGTCTTATTTGACAAAAATATTTGTATAAATTTAATGTTTCAAGTGACGAGTGAACATGAAGAATGATGGGCAATTAACTCTCTTTTCCATTCTTCTTTTCTCTCAAGCTTTGTACTTTACACTAACTATTCATTTATCAGGGTAAAGTATATTTGCCCTCGGAAAATACAGAAAGAGTTTCAAACAAATTTACGTCAATACTGTTCTGAAGCCTGTAAAATATATTTCAAATTTACTATAGAAAATCTAATATGCATCATATGTAACGATGCTATTATAAAAACAATTATCATCCATTGATAAACGGTCCAAAATATTTAGATCAAAAAATTAACAATTGTCAGGCAAGGTAAACACTTCTTGGTAGTTTTTTTGTCGAAAATTGATGGCCTCAGTAAGGTTTTGGTCGGAGAGACTGAAGTAAAGAGTTCACATGATTGTATATAATCTTTTCTAAACTCTCTTTGCATCAATATTTTCACAGCCATATGTGTATATAAAAAGCGTCGCACATATAAAATTATCAATGAAAATTACATACACCCATAAATCCGTCAACGAATTGCTCATTTTTCTAAGGCAGCTGAAGAATTCTTTCAATGCAATAAGAATTCAGTCTACGGAGCTTTTTTTGGTTCTTCATTAACAAATCTTATTAATAATGATCAACGTACGTGTGTAGATTCATTGGAACGCGTTAATTCAAACAGAAAATTTCACTGGTCCAATGTAGGTTCCATACATAAACAGAAAAGAAAAGGAAAACAGAACTGAAAGTACCCTGAACAAGAGGTACGGCACAGCGGTTTACCCAGTACCACGTATTTGTATCACTAAAGCTACTGATAAATAAGTTACTTTAATTTGGAACTTATAAACTAAACGCGGCTAACCCAAAAGCGCAATGGCGCCTCTTTTAAGTTTTTCCGAGCATTCAGAACGCGGGAATGTTCTCGGTAAAGTTCAATTACAAATGGATATCGTCTCTATAAATTCGACGAGGGCTTATTCTTACCATCGGCTATTTCATTTATCACGAAGATTCGTCTTATAAAAAGCGCGAGAATACCCATTTGAAATGTCTCTCAAGACGATTCGGTATACAGTAGTATACACTGCTTTTCAAATAGTATTTTTAATTCGTAATTGCAATCGAATTGTGTGGGACCTGGTTGCTACCGGATTTTTTTCGTAAACCTTATCGTACATTTTACCGTGCCGTCTTCAACTTCCAACGAAGGAACAAATATGCCGCAATACGCAAAACGACGAATATCAAAAGTAGGGCGAGAATATCGAGAGTGAAATCTGCATCGAGCATGTCCAGTTCTTCCAGCGTTGTTTCCGGATTCTTAAAATGGCAGTAAACCTACGAATCGGAAACAATAATACGTTACAATCTGATAACCACATTCATACCGACAGAGTATAAAACAGTCAGAATGGAATGAAGAGACGAGTTAAGACCAAATTATTCCAACAATTAAAACTCACCTGGAAACATTTAAGTTTTTCTCGAGCAAAGGAGTAAGTGGCCAAAGCCGTTCCTTCGAATCCGTATCTAATGTAACTAAGATACGTGATCCATCTGAGATAAACCGGAATTGCGTCAAAACTGACGAAGAATCCTGAAAACAGGAGGAACGGCACTGACATCACCGGTGCCAGGAAAACACCATTTTGCACGTTCATAGCAGCGCCGACCACCAATCCCACTGATTGTGCCACGAAGGAGATTAGAAGGCATGCACTGAGGAACATACTGAATCGTGCCACTTCTGGTGGTTGACTCGTTACAAAGTAAACGATCGTGACGTAAACTATGCAGAAGATTGCCTAAAGAAACATTTAAACAGCAATGTAATTAATCGGATTAGCTTGGATTACTATCGACGAAATCTTATAGAGTAAACTGAATGCGCGTAACTACTAAAACATACCTGGAAAGGTATGTCTGATACCGTAATAGCCAAGTAATACGCTTTGAGCGAGTACCACCTGTTGAAGTTTTCCTTTAAGAGCACTGGCAATTCTAGTGGGACTGTAAATAAAAAAATTAAAGATTTGTCTCATTGTTCAGAACACGGTTGCCGTCACATTGAACAAAATATATTAGATACCTACACGATAGAATTGTGATTGTCATTGATGTATACATCAAAAACAACATGTTGAAGAAGAGGAAGCCAAGATTACTGAGTACTTTAGCACCATCATTACCGATGTCATAGTATAGTGCACCAATTAAGAAGCCCACTAATATGTGAGCAAAAAGCCGAAGATACATAAGGGTCTATAAAATAAACATTTGATGTTGAATATAACAGGATAAATTATGTACTTGAGACGTTTATCGGCGAACTAACATACCCAATCCCTGCGACTGAAGAGCAGTGTTCTTTTTAAGACTATCCAGAACTGTGTGAATTCTGATGTTGGATACCTCTCCGGCGCTACGGCAATTGAATCATCCAGAAGAGCCGTATTAGCATTATCCTTCTTTTCAGAGTCAACCGGTATTGTCACATCAACTGCAAAAGTAGAATGAATTATGATTACTGAACTCTGTGAAATGAAGACATATTCTGAGATACGCGAAAAGGTTGAGAAAAGCGTATTATTTTTGTGGCGATACACAAACACAACTTGCATACTATACATTTATCCGCGTCAAATACTATGCGCTTTTTTTTCCAAAAAATACATGATAATTTTGTGTTAGGACTTTTAAAGCGTACATGACAAACCTTTTGCAATATCATTCGTTGCATAACTGGGAATAATTCCGCCATTGCTGCTTTCCACGGACGGTTTGTTGACCGGGAATTTTTCCTCGAGGTTGTTCACATCATTCTTGTCTTTTATATCTATATTGTCCATGCTCTCCACGTCTTTCAAGACGTTTGCCGTATTGTTCAGGCCATCTGACTTTGTCTCCGGGAACGGATAGCCCTCCCGTATATCGTATTTACCATTCTTTATTGCGTTCACCAAACTCTTAATATTGTCTCCGTACTCGCCGCACGAAACTTCAATTACTAAAGTAAAAAAGACAAGAATGAACAATGAACATTCATAGTTGAAAGGAAAGATTAATTTAAAAACACAGTTATTGCTTAATAATATTACGATACTAGTTTATCTGTCTTTCGGATAACATGCTATGTAAGAGTCGTAAAGAAATAGTGCACAGATAATTAAAATAACTCTTACTGAAAGAAGCTGGATTATGGTAGCTTGGGCAGTTGAGTCTGATACTTCTTAAGAAGGGTACAAGTTGAGACGTAGATCCCTGATAAACGCACTGTCCCTCAGCGAGAGTATACAAAGCGTCGAACATTTCAAAAAGCCTCGCACTTGGTTGATGAATCGTGCAAATTATAGTCCTTCCACCGCGAGCCAACGTTTTTAATAGTGAAATACATTGGAAACAGGATGATGAATCAAGACCACTGTAATTCAGTAAAAATATATATTAGTTAAAGTTCCTTCAGACACTTTAACGTACACATTAAAAAGACAAGCCAATTGGAACCATCTGATTTTGTCGGAAAAATCGAAATATTGATTATAACATATGGAACGATATACTTTTATCAGAAAAGTGAAAAAACATATAACTGTTTATTTCCAAGATGATAAACAACAGATTTTCTTAAAATCATTAATGCGGACTCCAAAACGTATACGCAAGCTAGGTTATCGTTTCCTTTCTCGGGCGCAAAAAAGGCAAGTTGGATGTGTACAGTGAAAGTAAAAGGAGAAGCAAGGTTTCAAAAACCTCATTAACAAATGATGTACTTTCTCTTGGTGACCATCATACACACTTTATCGCTACGTACTGTGAGACAAAAAACTTATTCAATTCTATAACGTGGCCTGTACATTTATTTATTTGAAATATTTGCATGCACAATTAACTCAGTAGTTGAGGTGAATGCAAGTAACGAGAGGATTCTTTTCGTATTTGAAATTGTTCCTTAACCGATAGATCGAAAATTACCTGGTAGGTTCGTCAAAAAACATAATTGGCGGGTTATTAACGAGTTCGAGGGCGATGGAAAGTCTTTTCTTTTGGCCGCCGCTCAAGTTTGAGGTCATGGTCCTACGGTGCTCTGACAGTCCAAGTGTCTCGAGAATCTCTTGAATCTGTAAGAAACCATTAATCCAATGCAGCTCGCAAAATTAATAATTTGAAGCAGGGAGAAAATACCGTTCCAAATCGTTGCGTTATTCCATAATTGCGCCATTCAAAATTTCATTTCGTTACATACCATTATATGTTATATATATTTTTCATTTGTCTCTAGAAAATATTTTGAGAATTGTCAGATCTTGCAATCGTGTGCTATCGTGAGAACTTTAATGCAACTACTATGGCTATCGGCTCCTAGAAAATTTACTCACCACTTCTTCTTTTTCAGGTTTACTGACGTGAGAACCGAGTTTGAGATTTGAAGCGACTTTCATAGCTTCAGCTACAGTTAGGTTCGCATGAAGCTGATTGTCTTGCATGATATAGCACGAGAGTTTTCTGAACGTACTCAAATTCCTTTCATGCCCGTTCATTGTGATGCTGCCTTCGACTCCCGTCGATCTGTAACAAAATTATAATTAAGAGGGCCGTCTACTGTGAATCAGTATTTTGATAGAAAGAAAAGTCGAAAAATTGAAGATCATTTATCGTCGACGATGTTGATTCAGGGAATAGTCTTTCTGGTTTATAGGTTCGATGTAGTGTGATGTCAGACTTCTTATGTGATTCTCGCATATGTAGATACGCCTGAGATGAACGTTAAGTAGGTAAAAAAGTAAGATCAAGTATTACAGAATCGATGCATTATTCAGCAGAGCGGTAATTTATGTAGGAATATTTTGAATGGATCAAGGTATGCGTGCTTAAAAGCGTAGTGATTCTCAATTTCTTTTCATTTCTATGCTCAATGTAACGATCAATATGCATATATTTATGCCAGGATTTGTTTTCGGCGACTTTGATAGTATTTTTTATCAATATTATCAGTTTTCAATTCATCATTGTACAATAGGGAAACCCAATACAGGTGCAAGTGGATATAAATATTAGAGTTGATATTATAATTTTGTATCAGGGATGCTAGAAGGACTTCCAAAATTGAGAAAATGATTTCTTACAAAATCCGGACAATTCACAGGACAGAATTTGTTAAAAAAGTGCAATATTCATTGATCTCACGTCGTTACTTATAATATTAGCTTCTTTAATAATCTTTTGTAAGCAACAGTAGTTACAGTCATTCGTTAGTACCACGTATCTTATCGAAATATGCAAGGTTGCGAGCACTTTACATAAGCACAAATGCAGAGTGGGCCATAGCAACATCATATGTATTCGAAGTACATTGCCGAAAATACGTTCAAAGTGGCCATTCGCGTTACTATGTGCGAACGAAGAATATATGCGATTATACTTAATCGTATAATAAATAGACGTATGATATACACATGTTTATCTGTGTCCGCGTCTCTCGGACTCTGGACTTGCATTCTTGTCATTCTTTATCCGACGCCAGCTTTCAGTACGATGAAAAATTGTCTGCAAATGTCGAAGGCTGTATTCGGTGCCCTTGTTCATTAATGACCAATCAATAAAGCGTGTTATTACAGTTAATCCTAAAAGACCGAGAGAATAATAACATTAGCTCGCCGATGTCGCGTTTATGGTTTCAGTGCCTTTTCTTTAATTAACGATAAATAATTTTACAACGAAAGGCACAACGGACGCTGATGCATGCGTATGATGTATGTCTGCGTGATAAACGTATAAATTATATTTCCATCTGTTACTGCGGCTGGCAAAAGCAACGTTTTTAAAAGAGACATCTTGAAAATAAGAAAAGTCTTCTTTAGTAAGACGTGCAAAGATATTAAACCAGTTTTTGTCACTCCGAGAACCACTCAATTTCAGTTTATTGTTTGGACAATTATCTTTGGGACAAATAAAAAGTAAGGTTGAAAGCCTTCGATGCAATTGATAAAACCGGTTCAACTGAGACCTATGTAAAAAGCAGTGAAGAAGGTCAAACGACGTATTTTGCTAACCACTACGTTTCACATGTCATCTGCATGAAGTGTGAGTCGAATAACGAAGAACCTATGAGGAAAATTAAAGACGGGAAATACGATGTAAAGACAATTCTTTCTGCACAGAAAACTGACAATGCATACAGAGTGATTTACTGCTGGCATACACTGTGAGACAACACGAACAGACTGATTATTATCAATAATGTTGAGGAGAAAATTATGTTCGGTTTAAACGCAGAAGAAGGTGATTGTTTCGTATTTTAAATTCTAATCAAGGTTATAATCAATATATTTATATAAAAGGCACACGACAGTCGACTTTCGCTTCTCAACTTGTTCACTTTCAAACTTTCGCGTTCCCTTGCTTCACAACATAATATACACCGAAATGTGCTTACGTAACAGGTGAATACTAAAAGAAAGTGAAACTATACTTCACAATGGAAGTAAGATCCTAAAATTCGTCAGCTCTGTTCGGCGCACCCGTATCTGTGAGATGCGTCAAGTGTCAACTTTCGAAAGTCAAATTGTAAGGTACAAAGTTACGCTAAAAGCACACACTAGCAGACAGACAGAAAGATAATGAGAGAACAAATCAATATTCTATTTTCTTTCCTCCGCTTTTCTCTTTAAAACGTAGTGAAACATCTGCTTTGCATAGACTATAATTTGTCTGGCAAAAAAATCTGATAGATTGGTTTTACTCGTCGTATCAAAATAAAGATATACTTATCGCAACGCTTATCAACGGATGGAATTGAAATGTTGGCTAAGTACTCTTTTGAAAGAAAATATCCGATAGACATTGGTCTTTAAGTGGTTGGGCAGGATTCGTCAGAGACGTCGAACAATTATTAATTAATAACATGCAAGGCGAACTTTGCATGTTAATCAATTTGATTACATAGATGAAAATGAATTCATATACCGTTCGGTTTCTACGACGAGCCCTGCCATGAAGCCAATGCAAAATTATACTTATTCATAAAGCCGGTGGTGAAATAAGCATAGTGACTTACTTATATCCAGTTAGGATGTTCAAAAGTGTAGATTTTCCAGCACCGGATGGACCCATGATAGCCGTCAACTCGCCGGACCGCAACCGGCCGCTGACGGACTTCAAGATTGTCTTTACATCTGAAAATTTATGTCATTTCTTCAATCATTTTCAAAGAAAATATTTAGTTCATTGCCGCCCTTCTATAATTTCAAGGGAGCAGTTTATGAACGTTCGAGGCATTTGTCAGCATAGCTATCTACTTGTTTAAGCGACGGACGTGACATAGAGTATAGACGGACCATGTAGTCTTCGTTTTCTGTGTCATTTAAAATCGAGCATAACGCATGATATCGATCTGTCATTAGTGTACAAGGATATTGAGCGTAGCCTACGCTATTTAGCAGAGCAATTTTCATCGCATGCAAAGCGGCCATTAAGAATTACATCAATTGTGAACTGCAGAAAAGGGGCATAGTCGCTACTTGCGTGTAAACTCAAAGAAATAATTATCTAGGCAACTGTTGTGTTAAGTAATGATAAATGCCTCGGCAGTCAATGAGTTCTGCGTCGAAGGTCTGAACGTACAATGCACGTATTGATCCAGTTCATTGGCTTAATTCTATCTTAAGACAATCCTTACACTTTTATTCGCATTAGTCGGTTTAGTGCGTCATTATTCAGTATCACTGAAAAACCAACTTTGCATGATCAAGCAGGAAGATCCGATAAGTAATTACAATCGCGCTAGCAAAACGTCACATATCTATATCAAGACCGATTACTTATTCTCGGGTTCCATTGCAATTGAAACTAATAAACAAAACACGGCCCGATCTTGCAAAATTCGTGCCGACCGACAATTTCACGCGGGAAATGTGGTCTCGTTTTAAAATCGGGGGCAAAGTCGAGTTAAGATTTGGCAATCGTCACGGTTTGGTAACTTTTTCAACGTGTATTCGTAATGTCACGGACTTGGTACAGGGTAGACCCATCACCTTACGGGACTTTGCGTGCCACGTTAAAAAATTAGTCTCTATCAAAAGACATAGGTTCGGAACAAAAACAAATTTCAAACTTTAATAATTTTTAACTTTAACTAATAAAAAGTACGTTATCTCGCGGGTGAAAACTTTTGTACGTTACTGTGCCTTCTGGGAGAGTCGGGGGGATCAATCACTGAATAAAAATGCTTCTTTGTATATAAACGTCGATAAATATGCATGTATTCAACGAAACGCGCGCAAGTGATTGTCGCACCAAAAGTGAGTGCGACAGAGAGAGAGAGAGAGAGAGAGAGAGAGAGAGAGAGAGAGAGAGAGAGAGAGAGAGTGAGAGAGAGACAAAGAAAGGGGAGTCATTGTTTATCGCATTCGTATGTACACAAGCAGCAAACCTGCTCATTCATATACGGACAAACGATACCACACATCAGTCGTCAACTATACTTTACTCTGAGAGCGGATATGGTGGGACAACACAACTCGACTTATCGACTCCCAGTTACGTATGTTTCGACTGTGAAACCGCGATCGAAAGAAATTCTATCATTTCATTGTCAATGCTGATTAGTCGTTCGAGCGACAACGCGTGGTCAAGAGAACGCGGCAAAGGTGGCGAGGAAAGAGGAATATAAATTGATTAGCAGCACTAGAACAACCAGCGTTCAATGTCTATCCAATTCCGTCGGTTGATTTCGAGTTAAAGAAACATTCGATGAACTTTCCGAGATTATTAAAGTTCGCGAAATTATTAATTTTCACAGAACTTGATAGGGACCGGGAGATATAGAAGGTATATAGACAGAATAATGCCTTGCATTGGCGAGCTGTGACGCGACGTTTCTTTCAGTTCACTCATTCTGGACATTGTGCTGCAATTGAATCCTTTAGACTGTCTAATTGAGCATAGTACACGTTCGTCGTTTGGTTATTCGTAACAGTCCAACAGCGGCATGATCTTCGCGAATGAGATTACAGTATAAATTATCTGTTTTATGAAATCGCGCATCGAAATACCGCTATACCCACATCTCTTTCCACAAACCCGAATGTCATTAATAATTTCAATTTTTTTCCTTAATCTACGTCTGTCGTAGTCAATCTAACAAAAAAAACAACGTCGATCGCTTTGAAGCCTCCTAAACAATTCCACCTGGAAAAAAGTCCTGAGAATCTTTTAAGTCAGGCATTTCTTCGTTCCTGCTATCTCCAAAACCACGAGTGCTATTCGGGTTGCCGGTCTTTTAAGTGACTCAGCCTGTATACTAGTAAACATAAACTTGACGGCACGCCGTATTATCCCCACGTCTACATATGCCGCGTACTAACTTAAGTACGCGTTGTGCCGGCCAGTATCGTGCCGCAACCGGATTTCTTGCAAAATTGCGCTCACTAATTCCATTCGTTTTAGGTTGAGAAACTATGTTCGAGAGAATGCGAGTCCTCGGACGTAAGTCTGACGTAAAGCGAAAACGGCAAGAGAAAATCGACTCGACTATATACATATGCCGTACCGACGCGACGCGAAGTCAAGGAAATTCTCTCCTTCGTATGCATAAAAAGTCATGGGGAAAACTTGGCCTGTAAACAGATTCACGTTGGCGAACAAAGGTGCGTTTCATTTTTTTTTTCGATTCTGCGTTTCATTAGTTTGAAACAATAAAATCAAACGGTGAACGATTGCTAACAATACATAGTTGACATCTTTCGGACGGCACTTTTGCAGAAGCAATGTGCCGTGTAAATGGGACTCGTCGTGTATACGTCTTGAACGGCTAGTGTGAGAAATGAAAAATGCATGTACTCACTGCTTTTACGTCCCTCGCGTACTTTATAGGCCAAATCGGTGAACGCCAAGTCGACCGGCGGCCTCTTCGGCAGATGCGTGATCGTTTTCGGCTGTGCAGGCACAATTTGCAGTCGCACCGCAGAGCCCTTCCTAGGTTGCAACAAAATCCCATTGCTGTCATCCTCCTTCGAGCAGTTCCCCTCAAGCTTCATTTTGTCCTACTGTTACACGCTTCACGACGTATTTCGAAATAAACCGTGGGAACGTAGTTGGCCAGATTTTGCGAGAGCAAATTCGGCTCTGGTCGTTATTTCGGACGGTACACCGTTCGAATATCAACGCACTTCTCTTCGGCACCAATCGCAAGTATTTTCTTGCAAACGTACAACTTCATTCAGCGCCTGCAAAATGAGATATACCTGTTGACGTTCGACATAGCTCACTCGCAACTTGTTGCGCATTAAGCGTCCAACGCAAACACCAATTGACCAATGAATTTTGATCGGACTTTCTTATAGATTCCTTTCAATGAACTTCCTCTTAACGATGCACGCTAGTTACTGTGCTGATAGTGAATGGATCGCGACCTTTGCGCGTCGATATGTGAAACTAGTTTCAACGTCGAGTGTGTGAGATCAGTGCTCGAAGTACTATTGGCACGTGCGTAGCAAATGATATCTCTGACACTGATGTATCATTATCCTACCGCTCGCATAACCGTGCTGTGCTCTTGAAGTATTCCGAATTATTCAATTTTCGACGACAACGAACATTTCGAACTGACCCTGAACACCAGGCTTCAATAACAAATTTAGTGTTAGAGCAAAAATCTGCCGATTAAACGTCGCATGAATCTTAGCTGTACCTTTGCGTCTACATGGAAACTGTTATGCAGGAAAGTGCTGTAATTAAAGAGATTATAAGCTACGAAAACTGATTAGCAATTGGAGTTCTAAGTGAACTCGTATTACTTTAGTAATGAGAGCTTTGGAGCCTGCAGCAGTTCCCTTTCGCACTGGAGCACGATGATAGGTGGTTTTCTCGTACAGGAAAGGCGGAAGAACGTTCGGACGTGATCGGCGTGAAAAAATGACAGCGACCGCGTGCGGATAAGCCACGTAACGCGAACGCGGGTCGCGGAGTTGTCATTGTCACGTCTCTTGTCTCACGAACGGACGCGTTCCAAAAGGCGACATGTGCTCTGCACCTGATATCACTTCAATTTTCTCGCGCGACATCGAGCGCTCGAGCGTCATCAGAAGCGGTGCACGCCTTTTGTCAATTATTCTAATAATAGGCAAGCAGATCGGACAGAGGCCGGCGGGTAGACGTGCCTCAACACTCAAGGTGTAATGACACTTTTTTTCTCTCCACGCAGACAAAAGAAATGCGCGTCTATGACTGTGCGAATGATTGATACATAATCGAGGTATTAAAAATGAAACCTAACGTACGTCAAGAATCGCGTATCCACAAATGACTGCGCTCGGACGAGCGCAAAGGAAACATGCGACTGGCAATGAATCAACTCCGTATTTCGGGCTTGACGCGTTTTGAAAGTGCTCGTCGTTCCGAAACCCGTTTTGATAGAAAATAAAAGTGGCGACGGTCTCGGTAGTGAAGAAATTGGAGGTTCCAGGCGAAAGACCGCCGACGTGAAACCTGTTCGCGAGAGTGACATGCGTCACGACGCCGACTCCGAAACGTCGTTCGAAGATGAAAAATTCAACTTCGCGCAGCCTTTACATTCGTTGAGTCAGACGTTGGGACGCGCGATGAAATATTCAACAGGCTATACCCGTTTTCCTGAGATATCTTCGATGTTAGCTTTTTCTTAGGACGCCGTGTGTGAGTGTGTCTCATGCTGCGTCATTCTTTATGCCTTCTGTTTTTCTCCCAGTCCTGCCGTCTTCCTCTGCCGCTTTTTCGCTCGCGCGGAATAATTGTCCCGATGCAATGACGGCCCACGGTTTCCAGGCACGACGAGACAGGTGCATAAGCACAGTGCGGACGATTCTAATGCAACCGGAACGTGTACGCGGCCGATGACGCAAATGGCGAACGAAGTTGGCGGAAGAATCGATGCGCGACGAAAGGTGACCGTAACAAAAGAGTGAATTCGTGAAACTTCCTCGACTAAACACCCGCACACCTCGACGTTTCAAGACCGACTGATTCCATGCCTCGGCATCGTACAGCACCGACCGACCATCACCGTTGACCCTCGCGCTTTAGTATCCGACTTCTCTTTCTCTCCCTCTGGTAACACGCACATACACACACACGCACATTTCGCTTTGTCAACCGCACTTTATCAACTTGCCAATTTCCAATTTTTTCTTCCGCTTTACTTTCATCTTTACGATGCACAATTGTTCAGCGTTCATTCTTGACATTTGCAACTGTCAACTTTCCGCCTTTCTCAGTTTATGCAATACGCGTCCAAAGCATCATTCACGAATTCTCGCTGGGGCCGTTGCGGGAACTTTTCGGACCTTACGCACTTTTACTTCGACAAGTGCCAGCGTGAAGTTTGACTTCACTTTTATACCGACTTCATTATTTCCACGGACGTATCACGGTTTTTCAATATTTTAAGCTTTACGGTATTGTTCCTGACACTTACTCCATAATGATGTGTGCATCTTATCGCCATAGATATCGTGATCATTTTACGCGCCTAGTATCTTCCCCTCTTGACCGATAAAAAAATACCGCTCTTCACTTTTGTCATCTTTAACTGGGCATTCGTAAATGACAGTGTATCACGGTACGTTGAGACAATAACGTAATTTATACACAGCAGTACATACACTTAGCGCATTGTCGGATGATTACAAGGCGTAAAACGCTGCGTCGAAAAACGTAATATTTTATTATACGAAAAAGCTACTGCTACGAAGAATGTAACAAGCTTCGATCATGAAAACGTCAGTAGGATTACTTTTTTTTTCCACATGATACGCAAACGTTACAATTACGCGCAGGTAAGAAGAAGAGGGAAAAGGGAGGAGTGTCATTATTGAACTGTTACGTGACAAAGAAATATAGCGTCGGGCAATGGTATAATTAGCTACATAATTAGATGAAGTCAGACGGAATGGCGTCATGACGGTAAAAAGTCGCAAACGATAGGTAATATCAGTTTCATACCAAAGTGCAATTTCATATTGTGAGATGCGTTCGCGGGCATCGTAACAGTCTTTCGTCAAGTCCAGTCTGGATGTATAAGATGAGTATTATTCGGTGCGAATGGAAATTAATTTCTTCTACCTCCAAGTCATTTGTACTCCGGGCAGTAAATTCACAATTCACGCATATCACATTCGTGACGCGTTAAATATAGTTCGTATTTCCAACACGAATTTTTGTTGATACAATGCATAATCAAGACCTACGTCAGAGCTTCTCGTACTTATGGCGTCATGTGCCACGTGTTGAATGTAAAACGAAAGCAAATGAGTTCAATGGAACAATATGCGAGGATATCGAAGCCAGGATTCCGTCCGGTCACAAGATTTTCTGCATTTACTCCGAATTCAGGAGGAGGGTTTATCCGGGTAATATTGTACGGCAATTTATCGTATATTTCAATTGAATAATATTTCGTTTCCACGCAATTATGAGCGATGCTATAGTTGATGTATTGGTAAATTTAAAAATACAATTTACCTACCCAGCTGTAAATTAAATCTCGGCCATTCGGAGTACATATATTAGGCAAAATTGTTATGTGTTTGTAATGTAATTTTGTATACATACGGAATGCCTTTGTGATTCTATATACTTGAGAGAGGTAACAATAAGTTGGGCTCCATTTTTTTAAATTCGATCTAGAAATGAGACGTTCTCTCTGCTAGAGTTTGTTAATTCCTCCTTATCCGAGAAACAATAACGACACTTCTCTTATATTAATCGACGAAAATTGGCAACATGCACCATGAGAAACTGTCCGACCTCGATTTTACAGTCTAACAAAATGGTGTTGTGAGTGCGATTACATGAATAGAAGACGCCGAACAACCCGGAATAAAGGTCGCTTACACAATGATGAGCACAAAGTCCATGCTTGATGAGTCGCCATTCTTCCGACGCATGATAAGAATATAGCAGCAGAAGATTATTGCATATTTCCTTTTCACTTACCGATTCTAATGAGCGATCGATGGAATCGCTGGATGCTTGTTTGACGACATGCCGGAACGAATAATTAGAGAAAGCTAGAGCGACGTCCGTTCTTGCGTGAACAAAATAGACTGGAAAAATTGATTTGACCCAGGAATATGCGTTCCAGTTAGCCGCAGAACAATGACTCATGTGTTTCGATAGATACTGGCGGTCAGACGAACACGTTCATGGAGTATGTACCAGATGTTTCTTCCTCGTTACACAACGGAATGTGCAGTCCCACGATATTCCGTTGATCGTCCACAGGACGATACATACTTATTCAGTGTTTTGCGCACTGGGAAAAAAATGATTACTTCCTAACGTCTGATGAATTAGTTGAACGTATGAGCAATTAAATTCGCCGACCAGTCTCTCCCATCAACTTCACGCGTCTGAAATGTTCCATTTCATTGTGCCTTTTTGAACGAAGCTCTTCTAAACGCGCAAGCGTGCGCAACCATGTATGATCCCCAGATTAAAGTAATACAAGTTTCATGTTTATAGAAGCAAAACGGTTTAATATCAAGCGAGATCGCTGAATATTGTACCCGCAAGCAGGCGCGTGTCGTATATCTGATGTGCAGCGTTGCATCATTTACTGTATCATATTATTATATTAATGCATCGTGCAGCCTTATCTACGTTTCTATGCTAACGCAACTCATAATAACGTATTTAATGCAACGAAAAGGAAAAAAAAAATTATAAGATTGTCGTTTTCGTTTTATGTACTATCGACCTAAAGCTTATAGTTGGGAGCGGACTTTAAATTCGACTGTATTACAATCGGAATCTTATCTGCCGATTTATTGTTGCGTCCATTGACGCTATCTGCGAAGAAATCGTAGCTCTTTGGTCAAGGTTAAGCGGTGGATACATGATTCTTAAACGGTCACTGAAAAACACGGAGTTTGCTCCCTCTCGGGACGACGATTATTCTTCTCAGCAATACGTCTCCTTTGTAATGGTTTCATCTCGTGAAAAATGAATAACTAATGAAACAGTATATCAAGTACGAACAGTTTACCGTGCTACTTAGTATCTTCGATTATGCAGCTCAAACTCCAAACAATCCGTGACACTCACTGTCCGGAGCTAGTCAATTATTAATGTAAAGAGACACGCACAGTTACATTCCGTAAACGTGCTGTTGTTTTACACAGTTAGTAACGACGCGTCATCGGAATCTTTTCAAATCAATTATTTAGTTAGAAGTGCGCTAATATTAAAAACGTGTACCGCTGTCATGTCGCCGACATGAAGACTTACAAATGAAGCTTGAGAGACACTGTTCACCGCATCACGTGACCTGTCACTCACTGTGTCACTTGTTAGATTACAATTTTTTTTGTATATTTCCAATACTTTAGTATATCACCCGTATATACGTAACTAATAAAATAAATAATATAGTCTTGTAAACTAGAGGAACAAAGCGTCGTAAAAAGAAATTAAGAATTCACGTAATAAGCCAAGCATATCGTAATATACAAATATATTTCAAATTTAGCGTGAATTACATTAGGTACGCGGTTAAAGAAACTTACTCAGAGATATTGTTCCCGACCAGTTCGACTTGGCCGTTACACCTTCCCTTTTCTACCATCGTTCAATTTGTACCTTAACGATCACCCTGTAACAGAAAGTGGCCAATCTAAACTAAAGACTTCATACATTACACGCACTTCATCTCCATTATGCTCTTATGCATTATTGCATACAGTCTGACGAATAAAAAACTGTTGAATAACGAAAGATTCTTATGCGATGAAAATTTGTTTATACTTATTGTTAGCTTCAACGGACAGACATACTGGTCCCCCTGGTTTAACGCGGCCACAAAATTGATTTTTATATAACATTTATTAATAGTGCACGTCTCTTCGAGATAATATAATAACGTTGTGAATATTGATTGAAATATTCTGCAACCCTTCTCTTACATATTTTTTGTTACACCTAGTTATATCATTTTAGATATTAAAAAGGGCCGAATCAGATTCATAAAGACAACAAGAGAGGTTTAGAATTAACAACAGTTTCGGAGATGTTACGAAAAACAAGGAGAAAAATAGTGAAAAACGGCATTTTATTTCTTAAATATGAAAATGTGCACATATCAAAAAATACAGATTCCTTAGATTTTGACGGTTAACATATTTGAAGAAGAATTCAATCGATCCTGGAAACTTGCCTGGATTCCCTCGTGAATTTTATTTTCTTTCTGTACTTGTAATTATAATTGCATCGCGTCGTCAAGCAAACAGTTCTGCAACTGCTTGCGTTCTATTCGCCAGCTGTTCGTGAACAGTTCTGGCAAGCCCAGCATGGACCCGGCATAAAAAGGATATATATAGTAAAACACTAAATTAACTAAATAATATCGTATTCCTTAATGGAATTGAATGACGATGGCGCGAAAATATCAATTTTTAAAATTATATTTTCAGGGAAACTGTAGCAGACATTTGCCTATTATGCACATATGTATATAAATAGATGTATGTGCGTATGACGCTTTGTTGACGGTTCGCTTGACACACGAACCTGTTGTTTCTACTATACGGAAATGTTCGGTCTATACGTGTCCAGCGTTAAAGTATGAAAGACTGAAAAGACCATTCAACGATATTCCTGACGCCAGAGACATTCCGATGCACCGTGTGCAACAGCTTACGATAGTATAACCTTAAGAGAGTATAGCCTACGATTGAAAGCGTCGAATATTATTGTTCTCATTCGTAATACGAGTTTACATTGAACCTCATTATTGACGTACCTTAAAACAATGCCACTTGGCTCGGGGCAGGGTGAATTGTGTTCGTATTTTCGATCGACAAAAAGGAATTGTTGACGCACACCACAGGCACGGCACACACACGCACACACATGAGCATACGCTGAACGCCTGAATCTGTCAGTTTGTGAAAACAACGTGGCGCACTAAATCCGTTGATCGATCGTCCAGCACTGTGCCCGTTCTAATTACGGGCGTCATCTAATCGACTACGAGTCGACATCCCCATTCTTGAAACGAGCTTCTCGGATTGGTCGCCGATAAGATATCGGGGATTGCAAACTTTGACACTAGTCCTATTACTCTTTTTTTTTTCCCTCACTTCACCTTTCCGTTTGACTGGAGGACTCTGTGTGGCGCGTAGGAGCGCAGCAAACAGGTTACTCGCGATTACACTTTCATGCGCCGTACAGAGGGAAAGAAATATGGCCGACAATAATAAAGCATGACAGTGTGATGCTTCCGATCAGCTGATTGCAGGTCCCTGTCGGTAATATGGCCGAGCGTATTTCTCCGAATGTCATGTAGTATATAGGATCGACGTAAACTCTGCAGATTTGTTGACAATTATTTTTTACTGTATATGTACAGGCTGCATCTCTGTTTAGACTATAATTCCAATGCGAAGTTCTTAACAATATGACTGAAGGAAACATAAAGCAGGAAGATGTTATGTCGCGAATTCAGTACGCGTTTCCTATCATCGATGAAAAGGTTACATTCTAGGATCTTTATGTTACTTTAATAAACAAAACATCTTTTGGAGCGACGTTTCTAATGAAATGTGTGGCACATAATTTTCAAGGATTTGACATATGCTGGAAAATATCTGCTGTTCATTTCTTACACACGGGCCAAAATAACTACTGCTAAAATTTTAATATTTCATTTGCTATCCTGACGGTTCAGTAATAAGATTCAGAGAAAGCAACATTTTTTACATTCCAGGTGAGCAACACGTGTACAGATGAAGAGTTTCATGAGATAATTCGACAAATGAAGGAGTTAAAATTGCTTTGTTTTGTCGAAGACTTAGTTTTTCATTGCATAGAACAATACATCCGTCAACGTGTGGCTCCAACCTTTTGGAAAAAATTTACAAATATATCTGACGAACAACAAGGCTTTGAATTTTTCAAAACTGCCGTGGACGGGTTATATGCAAGTTTAACAGAATTTCTGTTGTTATTGAAACGGTTGGAATACTTACGGATGAAAGATACTGATGAAACTGTACACGAACAGTGTAATGTACTAGCACGATTCAAACTGATCGTTAGATCTACATTGTTAAGTCAGCTACCCATATGTCACGAGCACATAATTGAGCAATTTTATAAAATTGCATTCAATGTGTTTTGTAATACTGATACTACGGCCCATGGTTTGTAATCATAAATATACGTACTTCCTGTTTGGAAAGGACGATTATATGAGTGTCAAATTTGTTGCACAGATACATCTGGAAGTGATACAGGCCAGTGTGGGGGTTGCAACCAGGATGTAGATAGATGTCAATGTCAAGTAATAGTATACATGTTCCACGAGACAAATAGAAAGTTAATTGAGTTAGAGTTACTTGAGCGATTAGTAGGAAATGTACTTACCTCACTAATACATATTCGTATAAAAAGTCATGTGAGTCGATCGTGCGACAGGATATTTGATGTGTCTCAATTGGCACCATTAGAAAATGTAGGTAGCATATAGTCTGAACAGTTTTACTTACAACAAATTCTACTATCAATGTAGTTTAAATGAAATGAGATTTTACATACCGGTATTATTTCAGTGGCTTGAGACCGTTGTTATGAGCTGGTTAATAAGAATATATTCTGGTGGATTCTCGAAAACAATATCACTTAGCGATGAAATTCGTGGTGCTATAAACAAATTTAAACAGAAGTTGTTTCATTTTCTCTACGAAACATATACGAGAATAAGGATTGAACAACTTTTTAATATTATTATAGGTAATTAGAGGAAATTAACAGTGAAATGACGATTTATTTGACATTTTATTTATATGTACATGTCTCTGTGTGGATAGAATATCCTGATTCGCAACCTGCAGTAGATGATCTTCGAATTTGTTTGGGTAGAACCGACCTACGAAAAGTATTAGTTGAAACTTTACAGGATGCTTTGAAGACAAGATTGTTACATCCAGGTGTGAACACTCCAGATATACTGACTGCATATATTGCAGCTATCAAAGCCTTGAGACAGCTCGATCCGACTGGTGTACTTCTTGAAACAGTAACAGAACCTATTAAGTATGTAGCAGAAGTATAATTGAACATGCAGTTCATACTATTGAAGAGATTGCACATGAGTAGAAAAGTAACACGTAGTTCAGAAAGATATTGTGTGTGGGAGAATATTGAACATTTGTGTCATTTTTAAAACAATAGTTAATCACTCTACTTGCAGAATCTATTTAAGAAGTAGAGAAGACACAGTTCGTTGCGTCGTTAGCGGGTTATTAGATGATTCACCAAGCGATTTAGCTGACGAATTAGTGAAAGGTGAATCTTTACAATTAGATGACGGTTCAGCTGATGAAGAGAGCGAAGATTGGGAAAAGTGGATGCCAGACCCGGTCGATGCAGACCCTGGTAAATCATATTCCACAATTACACCACTCATCTTTCACTCATGTTTTATGGCAATATGATTTTGCAGCCAAATCGACACAGCGCAGAATGTCCGATATTATTTCAATGCTGGTTAACATATATGGAAGTCAAGACTTGTTCGTGAATGAATATCGCACGCTATTGGCAGATAGATTATTGTCACAATTAAATTATCACACAGAAAGAGAAATAAGACATTTGGAGTTACTCAAAAGACGTTTTGGAGAAAATCAGCTTCATTATTGTGAAGTAATGTTAAAGGATGTCTATGATTCCAAGAGAATTGATGGAAATATTCAGTCGGATACAAGTTATAGCTTAGAGAAAGAACACTTTCCAACATCAGCTCTTATATTGTCAGCACAATTTTGGCCACCTTTTAAAGAAGATTGGAAATTAGAGTTACCTAAGATTGTACAAGAACAATTGAACAAGTATGTGAAAGCGTTTGAGGCTTTGAAGGGGAATCGTACGTTATGCTGGAAACCACATCTAGGAAATGTCAATTTAGAGATTGAATTGAAGGACCGAAAATTGGATATAAACGTTACACCAGTCCATGCCACTATAATTTTGCATTTTCAGGAAAAAAGTGAGAAAAATGATTCTTTTTATATTATCTTACAAATAGCAGTAATTTATCAACTGCTATAACGAATCCCTGAGAATGAGGGGGAAGAGACGTTCAGTTGAGGACATTCAATTATATTTTCACAGACGAATGGATTTTAGAAGATCTTGCTGAGGCAATGCATGCTCCGGCTACCGTGCTTCGTCGAAAAATCACATTTTGGGTTTCACAAGGTCTATTAAAAGAAGTTTCAACGGATGTATTTGCACTACAAGAGGAGAGTTCGTCTAAAAATCGCTCGCTAACGGATATTGTTGAAGAGGAAGAAGTCGAAAGCGCAATGGCATCTGCAAGTGATCAAAGAGAAGAAGAGTTACAAGTGTTTTGGTCCTACATAGTTGGAATGTTGACAAATCTGGACTCAATGCCCTTAGAGAGAATTCACCAAATGCTCAAAATGTTTGCGTCCCAAGGACCTGGAGCAGTGGAATGTGGTTTACCTGAGCTAAGGCAATTCCTAGATAGAAAAGTCAGAGAACATCAATTGTTATTTTCTGGTGGTTTGTACAGGCTACCAAAATCATAAAATTGCTATGCTTTCTGTTTTTTTGCCATACCCAAAAATAGATATACCAAGTCAGTTGTTTTTCATGCTGCTGTATTTTCTTTCCATTCTGCATACCACAGGTACAAACTTAATTTAATAATTCATGTCTGTTTTTACTCCACTTTTATGCCTTAAAATTAGTATGATTACCAACAATTTCAGGCAAGTGTGACATCGCCTGAGTAAAGTTTATTAAATATCTTATATTTTTTCTTATGGTAATAATACAACAAGCTTGATTTGTTTTTCCTTTTTCGTTTATTTAATCGCTGTTAGTCATTAAACGATTGTAGTTATAACAGTAATAAAAATATTTCTCTGACGTACTTCCAAACAGAAAATGAGTTTTAATGATTTACATCTAGTTTGGTTGAGTGTAAATGGTGGTGTAAACATTACATAATGGTGTATACATCTATACAAATGGTAATATTGCATGTGTTTATCTGTCTTTTACAAATACTGTGACAACCTCAAATATGACAACAAATCATTTTGCCTTCTAACGGTTCACCAATATGCAATATATGTTCTTGTTAACGAAACCGTCCAAAATTTTCCTTTTTTGTGAAACGAGTTATTGCATAAACTAATTTAAAATTTTGCTCAAAAATTCCAATCAGGATTTACAATGTATTTATGTTACTATTGAACTGGGTATATATAGATCTTTCAAGCTAATATTATAGGATAGTATTTTGCTTTTTGGTAAGAATAAAGCTATTAATGCTTGCAATGAGTCGAAACATTTTCAATGTCACACAAATGTTTAGTTACTTTGTACTTTGAAATCTTATTAGTTTCAAGCGCCAAGAAGTAATTTTACATTACTGTTTAATTGTAAATATATATTTATATATATATATATGTATGTATAATTACTTTATTTGCAGTTTTATTGCAAATTATAAATTTTTTTCTAAGTAATATAAAGTACTATGTATAAAGTACTGTATTCATATTCAGATCTTCATGAGATTTCAGAAATCAGAATTATTTTGCGCTATTGCTTAATATTAATATTGCCACATATCCTGCACGGTACCGACATATACGCCAACATTAAAATAAAATATGAAACTAGAAAATAAGCATTATAAATTTTGACAAAGAATTACATAGCTAACGAAATAAATGTAAACTCAAATACAATAATTGCTCACAAAATTGTTTGCCTATATATCATCTTTTACGTAGGTTCTATGTATGAATATATATGTATATATATATAAATATTTGACAGTGCTTAAATTGTGCCTTAATTGACTTCTCTGTCAATACAAGAAAAAGTATTAACATATATGCTGTATTTTGCAGAGATATAGATACGGATATATATGTGTACATATATATATACGTAAGGCGCAGAAAAATAGTGTCTCCTACTTTTACATAATACTTTGAACAATAGAGTATTCATCCAAAAAATTGATTTATATACTTGTAGCATATCGGTTGTTATAAGGAATAAGCATTATAAAGATTTTTTCTTGTTACAGGAACAACGACGTGATGTTATACCGCTGTTAAATCTTTATGTAGAGTAATCTTATTTTCCAGAGATGTAGAAGTCAATTAAGGCAACGATTATTTAAATCACCTTGATATCCAGACGGTATTAATGTATATGATCGTGTATTAACATACGCATATACGTACCGAATAACACAATTTGCATATAAAGGAGATACATTTTGATAAAAGTTGCATATACCCAAAACACATGTATGTATATGCGTATCAATTCCATAATCATGTTTATATAAGATAACAACGTTCATCACGAAAATATCTATCAATTACGTATAATATTAAAATACGTCAGATATTACTTCACGCTGTGAACTTAAGTAGATTTCAGATCACTCTTAGTGTAGCAGTGCTTTTAGCGTCTATGTACAATAAAGACAAGCTACCAGTATTTTGAGGATTAGCTTGGAGGGCAAAACCTCTGCAATTAACTCAATAATAGGCACAACAATTTACACGTGATTATACTATACAGAAATGAATATAGAACTAAATTCTTACATTTACATGTACATATGGCAGACCTACGAGTCAACAGAGTGCACTTGTTTTATATATATATATATATATTATGTTAATCAACATTAAGTAAGTCAATTTATCATGCAGTTGCTTCTGCATATATGGACAAATTACATACAATTATATGGCCTACACAGTGATAATTTTGAAGCAAAAAAAAGTGATAACAGATCTACATTTCTTGTTCTGTGCGATTATTTCTCTGATTACACAGTAACGACGTGCACGTTTTAACTTGAAGATGATTGTCAACCGTGATTTATAAATTCTTCTTTATAACAGATGTAACGATAATAATGTTAACAGACTTATAAAGCGGCACGTAGCGCCAATATCTTGAAGAAAAAAAAAATGAACTGTCGTATTTGATCTATGTCGCGATAAATATAATATTGAAAATTTTCAATCGTTATATCTCTACTTAGAGAATTATTAATATATCGAAGTTAGAGATTGTATACCTTATCTTTTGGCACAAATCTACACCGTGTTACAAACTAAGGCACATTTCGACAAAATCACTTAATTTACCGTTATTCAGTTTTTTCACATAAGAGAAAACTAACTTTCGTATTTTAAATCTAACTCGAAATAATCATACCAAAGTTACAAGAAACGAATTCCATCAGAGAGATTCAGTGTTCTCTTTCAAGTCCCTCTCGTGGTTTCTCCTTCCTGTAATTTCTTTCTTGGGCGATGTCTTCCGTATACATTACCAAAGCTAAAGGAACGTAGAAATGAAGCCGAAATGATTATAATTCGAACATCGCCGCCCTCAATCTTCTCCCGCACCGCAGCGGCAGATAAGTACTGCAAAACCAATGATAAATTCACCGCCTCCAAAAGAGAATGAAACACTTTCGAGATTAGATTTTCGCAACGCTATTATCTAAGTAGCATATGTGAAAAATGAAAATGTGTTGAGAAGAGAAAAACGTCAGTTCACGTTCGCCCTCTGTGTTGACTGAGAGAGTATCGAGTATCAGACAGATATCGAGGGATGCAGTGAGCGGCCCTGCTATTAATCCGTTCTCTGACGTCTGCAACAAGCCCATTCTCACGCGGTTACTAGACAATGTGTTGCGCAACGAAAGCCTTAATTCATCTATACCTTCGCTAAAGAGGATGGCATTTGCAGAGAGAGAGCCCGAATGTTGCTCGACGCGCAAAGAAGTACGACGCAGAAAGTAAACGAAACTATTTACGAGTAATTAAGAGGATACAGGATGGAAAAGCTTGAGACGAACAGGGCTGGTGACGCGCGGACGGCGAAGGTGGTCGGCTGGTTGGTGAACCGATCGAACGCGGATGCTGTTCCAGAGTCCAGGTGTTAGCACGGGGCGAGTGGATTCCATTGTTAGCACTCCAAGCCTACAGGCCATGGGCAACCAGGGTTAACAAGAAAGAAAAGAAAACAGTTTGTTAGTAATTTGATTATGATTCGACCGACGTTAACATTAAGAACTAATAGCTCATCAGCTGAGAGAAATATGGTTAATGCAAAGCAATGCTCTCGTTAAGAATAACAACATATACATATAGGGGTACCGAGTGATAACGAGAACTTCCTATCCTCCTGTCGTCAACCATTACCTCACCAAAAATTCCTCGCTAAGATGATTGAATAGAACGTGAGAAAAAGATTCTGGTGATAGCATTGCTCTGCACGGCCGCCGTTTGTCAATTTTATTAGTATGAAGCATTCGAGTTTTTTTTTTTATACGCGTCATACAGAATACAAAGGCTATTTTTCTCGTTATTTGTCAATGACATTCTACACCGCTGTGCGACATTTAATTGATAGAAACGATACAATTGAAATGGCTTATGTACCCTCCCCGCGCATAGGATAGCTAGACAAGAGATCATAGAGTACTGCCGTGTTCTCTAGAAACTTCTCTGAATGTACCTTCGAAAAATGACCCAACGACAGATTCGTAAAGATTCGCAAAGTAGAAGTGAAGCACTGCGACGAGCAATTTGAGTTATTTAGCAATCGCCATTATGTTTCAATAAGATCCGTTACATTCGAATTCCGATTGTTTTAAAGGCAGCTTGGGTGTGCACCTGCCACCGCATAGAACCGTTGAGTAAGTGACAGTACATAATGAAATACTAGTGCATAGTTATTGCAATATTATTACGTGGGTCATATTAATTGTAGTGATTAATAATGTCCCATCAGCAAGCAGGTGTCAAAAGGCTCATTTGTTACGCACGTGCCACGTAGGACAAATGTATAGTACATTTTCAGGCAGAATTCTTTTAAAAAGCGTATTACAATACAGTATAAAAATATGTGTATATGAACTTTACATCCTTTATGCATATAATATATCTTTATACAGTGCGTGTATGTGTATGTGAATGAAGATACATACGTATATATGTATATATATATTTTTTTAATATATATAGAGAAAGAGAAATAAAAAAAAGTTAGTGTCAACTTGGCCATGTGGAGCATTTTTGTTAGTTTCGTAAAAATGGTGCAAGTTGTGCAGCCTATATATAATGGATGAAATTATTGCATCTATGATAAGGGTGTGTCAATAGAATTATATAAATAAAAAGTAATATTATGTTAGTCGTAATACGTAAAAAAAAAGGGTGGGATGCCATCTCCGGGCAGCATTATATCGTCTGCGCAGTTGAATTAATAATGTTCACCTGAACTACTAACGTCTCTTTTTATAATAAACCGCAATTTTATCTTTTCCGTAGGGACATTCGTCAGAATTAAGGCAATGCTTTCGTGAGCGGGTGACGTCTATTTTTCCAATTACATTCAAAGCAATTATTCGTTTCTACAACAACAAAAATAGATACTTCCACTCGCAGTATAATAAATCTGTTTTAATTGATTCGCTACCGGAGATATATTCATTAAAATCAACAAATGTCCCATTTTTCGTATATCTTCGCGCAAACCTTCGCATCGTATCGCGTTACCACCCCTGCAATTTTTCTTTTCATTTATAACAAGAATAACTGTTTTCATATAAATATTTATTTAAGTCAAATAATATAATCATATATATGTATGTGTATATATAATTTTATATACAATTTAAATGGAAGGTCAATAAGTGTTCCACAGGCACAAGTTGCCAAGAGAATGAATAAAATGCAAAAACATAATCTCGCGGAAAAGGTGTATATAAAGACGGCGACTAAAGATATTCTCATTGACGTATGCACCACAATCTCGACTTGTATTTGTTCCTCTCTACAACGTGAACACCTACACTGCCCCTCTGTCGAGGCCCCTAAACATATCGTTCCTTCCGACACACCTAAGTGCCATTCTTTTATTTTTTCTTTTCGTTCTGTTCAACGATGTACAGTAAAACGGCGTGTAAAAGTTTGAGATTCAGTATTCTCGAATTGAATGTTGCACGACGAATCTCTGCGATTGATAAAGTTGATGGGCAGTGCTGTAATCATATTTTGCAAAGATGGGGAGGTGCGCACCCACATCTGGGTAATTGAGAAAGAATCGCCCGTTCGGTGGCGGGCGTATGCTAAAGAGAACGATCCAACATCTCGAAATTGACAATATTGCTTAGACCTAAGAGCGGGGAGTTACGCCAAAACAAGATTTACACCTAATTAATTGACGGTCGCAATGAACCATTGCCGCCGTACATTCTGACCGTTCGAATAACCAAACAGTGATCACCGTTATTTCTTGCGTTGCCTCGATATTCATTTATTCACGCCCTTCACAAATTGTTATTGCAAATATATCGAAAGATATTTAAAACGTTCATGTACCTGGACGTTCTCCTCAGACGTTCGCGATAGAAACCTCGCGATAGAAAGCACGTCTATAATACGCGATAATGAAATATTTCCTTTTTTTCTTGCAACATGTAAGCCGTAAATCGAATCGACCAACGGAGTAATCTACCAATTTTGACTCTCAATATTAATATTACTGTATGTCTAGAACTGGAGGCATTTCTGATGTCTGTCTTTCCGCGTAACAACCGATGGAAAAGAGAAGGGTCAAATGTGTATAAAGAGAATTTGAACGAAGCCCGAATCGATTGATACGGCATCATCAGGTACACAGGACGAGCGTACACACATCACCGCTGCTGTCAAATGCAATCGAGTGTCGTGTGAAAGCTCTTACAAACGTAGTGGTAGGCGTAGTACAGCTAGTAATGAAATAATAAGAGAAACTTAATGAACGTCTGTGTAAGACTAACCTTTCCGCGGAGGTGCGAACAGTTCTGTACGGGCACTCTATGTATTCACGACAGAGCGCCGGCCCTTTGATAAGGGTGCTCGCGAATCTGACCCAGGTGCCTACGCTGCTTGGCAGCGGCTGCTGCACCTGTCCCCAACATACAAATATCAGTAATTCACCTGTTTTCACGCATCGGTATCTGATTCCACAGTTGTCGACAACCAAATCATTCTCTATCGCTATCAACAATTACCACCACATTATTAAAATTATACTCGCTCATCGATCAACACGAATATTGCAAGGAGGTGATGTGTCTATTCGCGACAAGTAGTACCGTCGTGTCACTGCGTCTTTAATCTTATACTTTTGCCACTAAACAAACGCAAGCATCGTAATTGCCCGATTCAACAGAATACTAGTGCGACTGTGTGTGTGTGTCTTGACTAATCACATTTCATTTGATGTTTGTGGCATGAGGTAAAAAGCACGATAAGTACGTGTAATTCGATTTCTCACGAAAACATACGGCCTCTCGCTCTGTACGTTTTAACGGCACACCTTCCTGCAACTTCCTGGAGTCGATCAAATAGGCTTGGCTTGCAACGTAGGTATAGTAAAGATCTATATGTAATCAGCGAAACTTCATCGTCTGAGTCTAACTTTTTTTAAAGAGGAAAGACAAATATCCTATCTACATCTGCCGATACAATTGCAATAGTTCGAATACGTAAAATAGCTGATCTTACTGGATCCTACCGAGCAAGCCTTATATATAAAAATAACGTCATTACATTATTAACACTTATAAGTAAATTTACGCACAATTCAAAACTCTCTGAATGCGCAGTGTAGCGTTTTGAAAAAAAAAAAAATAACCGTAACTAAACTTCTCATTCACTCTATATGGCTACATTTTCATTTTTGATTTTTTTTTGTTGTGTAATGAAGTCAGGTAAGTCTTTCGCGTAATTAAAATGTATCCAGCCATTTTACTCATTCAAGACGGCAATGAGTATTAATAATACGCCGTCCACCCCTTTGTCTAACGGCTCAATTTTATACATACAAAATAATGGCTAAATTTTTTTTATAAAAATAAAATTAAATAAACATATAAAATAATATAAAATAATGTACATGATTCTCATAGAGGCACATTTTGTATACGTTAAAGACTATCCATTCAAAAGATCCTGTCAATACGTTTTTGACAATGAAAAGCGAAGAAACCGTATTCTTAATCTAATTGCCTATTGCCTTCAAATCAGCACCATTCGGTGTGAATATAAAAAGTGCATCATCAATGACTTATAGAAAAAGGCATTGACAAGTGCATACTCAATAACGAAGTTCATATATTTAAATAGAGATTAACGAAAACCTCCTCGATAGCTTTTGAATGTAGAGCCTTCGGTATGTTGAAACAGCTACAAGTATACGCTAGAACCGTCAGTCAATACATCCTTTGTTTGGTCCCTGGGTACTCTCCCTACACCTATCATCTCCTGCCTAAAGCCCTACGTACATAGTATTATCTATCATCAATTTGCGGACAAATCGCGCAAAACGACTGTTTCAGGAGACAATCAGTTCCGCGCGCAATCGGCGCATAAGAAAAATTAATTTTTATGTTACTTCTTTAATCTCTTCGACTCATCACACTTCGTACGATTGCGAAGTCTAATCGCAGGACTAGTAAAACGTTAATTTTTCCATTCGACAACAATACTACTTTGCAATCGACAATTGAACTATATCGGTTTGCAATAATTTAGGCATAAACGACGACTTTTCTCAAACACACGATAAGTATGCTTTATTAAGTAATCAGGATGTGTCAGTAAAAACATGGAGTGAGTAAGATTTCGTAGGAAAGGCGGGACTGATCGAGTTAGTTGTTTAGTCGTATGTTAAATCAACCCTAGGGATTCACTCAAGATTCTAGTGGTACTTCGTAGTGTTATCGCTTAATAATTTACCGAGAAGCGCGAGTATTCGAAAAATATAAATTAGAGACCAAAGAAAAAAAGAGGGAACAAAATATGCAAAAAGTACCAAAATTTGATTAATAAAACCATCACCATCTTACTGCGAAATGAAACGTTTGAATCCGTTAAGATTTTAGTATAGATAAATAATCTTCGAAGCTAAAATAAAAGTATAAAAACGACGTTGGCGATAATCTAAAAATCTACCGTCAGATCTAAAACAGATATACTGCCACTCTTTTTAAAATTCGAGCTACCGTGATCTTATACTAAATCTGAAAAAAATATCTGAAGCTAATAGCTACTAATAATATATTACTTCAATAAATACGTAATGTGTAAATATATAGCTTCATGTATATATATATAATAACCAATAATAACAATAATAATAGCAATACTATGAATATCATTATTGTTACTATCATTATTACTATTACTAACTACAACAACGAATGGCCTTTGATTATTGCATTGAGTGATGCACAACGATGTGCCAGAAAAATTGGATATCTCGTCGATTGAAGAAGAATCCGTCAGAATATATGTCCACGTATATCTGAATCTGCGTGTACTAATATTCATGTTTGTTTAAAAATAGCGTATATAGAATATAATTAAGCGCGTACCGGGTCTATTGCGTATGCGCAGCTTTGCTATCGGGTAACTGAAAAACTTGTTACGGAAACAAAGGACTCTACGTTTAGTCCGTGATGAATATTCGCTATATAAATACGTACATATGCTGCTTGAATATCAAGGCGATCGGGACTGATATCAGCATGCCAACATAATACTGTCTATGTTAAAACTGTACCTCCTGTTTCGTGAATCTTCTAGCTATCTATACTCACGTAGGAAGGATGAATATAACCAAGGGGTAAAATCTAATAAGCGCTTAAAAGAACAGATTCGTTTCATTTGCCGAAAGCCTTCTGTTTTCAGCATTTGCGCTGATATTGCAGCGGATCAAATTTCCAATAAAATCTAACGGGTGACTAAGAAACCTAAGCGATTCTCTTACAAATTTCAACAAGGAAAAAGCTTCCGCGCAATAAAGTTTGTACGGTCACTGAATGGCGTACTGGATGGAAGACTGAAATATATAAGCTGTTGTGTGCCCTCTTCCGACTTCTGCTGCTAGCTCATAAAACAGAATCTTTCTGTATTACTGAGGGCGCAGGTGCAAGAAAACTTAATATCTGATCGCGAATTCTAAGCTGTGTTCCTACGTTAAGAAAAACTTTTGGACTAGTATCACCAGACAATACCGCACCGCATCACGAGTGATAACACCGGCTTACGCCCGCTACAGTCAGCGATTAATCAACGCTAATCTTTGCTACGGTGACATTGTTAAGTTTTACTTCCGCGTGACATATTATGTTGTCTTTAAATGTGCAAAAAAAAAAAACTGAAGCCACTTTTAATTTTAGAACAAAATTTACCATTTTGTGAATTTCGTTTTACTGGCTTATTTCTAAAACGTGAGATCATATTTCTTATATATGACTGGTTCTATTTACATCCAATTTAAACATTCTATCTACGATACAAAATTAATATTCTGATAAGGTAAACACCTCTTTAATTTACGAATACTAGCTACCATTGAAAGAAATGTATGGTAAAACATATATACTTGCATCTAAAAACAACATAAAATGTCGTAGTGGACAAACAATCTATCTATCTATTTATGAATCATATCCGTGGCACAAGATTGTTGAAAGACGTTGTCCATTGCCATCGACTTTGTTATCTTGTATAAAAATCCTATTATTTGTTCGCGTCTTTGATCGATATAATTAACATGTATGGCCTAATCGTTATTGCGTACTTGCCACAGGGCTGCAGTAAACCTGAAGGCATATGTACGTCCGTCTTCCTGAACATGCGTTTTTTTCTATGCACGTGTACACCTGATTTGTGTAACACATAATCTTAAAGGCGATATAAGATATACTAGAGATTTATATTTATGTTACAATTAGAACTGTCGCGACTAGTAAATGACTGATTCGACTGTGTTGTTTCTAAATGCTTATTGTAACAATAACCAATAATAATATTCGGTAATAATGATGGTGTAACCGAGAGTAATATTAATAACATAAAAATAATAGTATGAGATAATAAGCAGCAATAATAACGACGGTGTAATAATAATAAAACCTGCCTACGGCCGCTGAACGCTTCGCGCCAAAGTACCGTTCCCTAATCTCAAAATTGAGCCAATTAAAATTGCCCAAAATTGCGTTTGATTTCAGCAAGATCTTTTTCCTAATCGCCAGGAAACATTGCGATACTTCTCTCTCTCTCTCTCTCTATCTTTTTTATCCTTGAATACGGTTTCATTTAACCAAGAATACAAAAAAATACTCCATATTCCAGCTACACTGGGTGCCTACTATAAACTCAGTAACGCTACTACGGTCCTTCACAGTCAGTTTCAAACTTCTTCATCATCGCTCTCTATTCCTTCCTGAACACCTTTCCATGTCAAATCAACCTATACATCCTTGCTACACTTTCTCTCCCTCACTCACTCTCTCTCTATCTTTCTCTCTCTCCCACTCTCTCCCTTTCTTTCCTTCTTTCCCTCTCTCTCTCTCTCACTCATTCCCGTTGTTCTCTCAAAACGTAGCGTCTACCGAGCCGCCTAGCGTCAACGAGCAAACAACCCACCAGAATGATCCGCAGTGGCATACTCGGTGAGAAGTGGAGAAGCTGCGAGCGCGGCGTAGTTGGCGTAGTCCGCGTAAGGTGTGTAGATGAGTCCGTGCGGGTCGCCGGCGGAGAGAAGGGATCCTGGTGGGCCGGATCCGTTGAGCAGGGACGCCGCGGTGGTCGGGACCGATATCCGGGGCGAGAGGATGAGGGGCGCGCCGAGGGGTGCGCTCGGTGTCCTCATCGGCGTCGCCAGGCCTGGTAGCAAGCGCTGCGTCTCGGCGGCGGCCGCTGCGACGCGCCTCCACTCCTCGTCGCAGGCTGCAATGTCAAACGCTACGCTCATTCTTACGCTGCTCTTGGTCGGAACGGGCAGAGGCCGAGGGTGCTGGTATATAATATATGAGCCCTTTATTTTGAAAGTGGCCTAAGTCCATTTATCTTCAAATCGAGATATTTAAGGGTCTGCGTTTCAATGAATTTAAAAATATACGTATAGGATACTAATGAGTCATACTGCTTAAGTGTATCTAAGGGTGTTAAATTGATAGTTCCTATTAAAATAGTGGCAATTATTAAGTGAAAAATATGCGTTTTCTTATCAAGAATGGAGTTAGGCCACTTTCAAAATTAACAACCGGATTCATTATAAAATTTGAAGGTGCCCAAGTCCATTCAACGTCATTTAAGATGCTTCAAATTGAAAAAAACAATACTCTATTTATTTTACATATCTTTGAAACACTTCGGAAACATAATTTATGCGATTCAAAACATTTTTTAACTACATAACGTACAAAATTTCAAACATAAATTTATTACAAAACAATTTACTGAAAATTTTATACGGTTTATTTCTGACAAAACGCATCTTCTAATAATTTTGTTGATACAAAATCTTCTTGTCTCATTTCATTTAGAATAAAGTTATTACCTTTCCGACACTTTTTAATAATCTTGTAATATTCTTGGGGAACGAACAGTAAATTATTTTTTTTTAATGACATTTCTACCACGCCAAAATCTCTATCATTTGGTAAAAACGAATGTCCTGATATTAAAAATTTGTGAAATACTAATTAATTAAAATTACCTTCATCACTGCCTTCAGACATTGTCAATAGTAAATATCTTGATTTAAGTATAAATGGAGTTAGGCCACTTTCAAACTACACGGTTCAATTATTGAACTAACTCTGAAAACTTATGTGTCAAGAATGATCGTATTTGCTCGGAATATAAGCAACCTGAAATGCTTTACTGATAAATAACATGAAGGTGTACATGTAACCATGGCAACCGGACAAAATGGACAAATGGAGTTAGGCCACTTTCAAAATAAACGGCTCATATGTAGTGCTTTGCATGAGCCGTTCAACGGTCAAAGCCGACGGACCCCGCGCGTCGAATCGGTTCTTTTTCTACGATTGCAGGCTCGCTTTTTTTCTGGCTGGTTCATTGAAAGTATGATTGGCTGGAATGAGGCCTAGGCTGGCAATGCTAGGGAAACGTCGGCAAAAGTGGCTTTAAGGACGCGACGGAGCGAAGGCTGTTATTGTCGTCTGTGTTTGTTGGTTCGCGGACGGATGGTTTTCGTATTTTCGGTGACGCGGGGTGTTTGTTGACTTTGTTTGGAATGTTTGAGTAGTGGGATTTGGGGCTGATCGTCGGACGGACGAATAATGAGTTGCTGTCGTTTTTAAGGGTGAGGGGGGGTAGAGTAGTGAAAGATGCTACCTGCTGCAGCGGCAACTTTTGTATTGGAATCCCGGTAGGTTCCGTTTATGATGGCAAGTTCCATGAGTTGCCTCTTCTTTAGCTCATCTTCACCATCAGCCTGCTAACAATCGATATCATCGTCAGAATGCACGATAAACGAATATTAAACGTGTCTTTCAAAGAATCAGTTGCAAAGTTTACGTTTGAAAAGTAAATAATCGAATTTTAGGCTTTTTAATTGGAAGAAGGAAACATATTGCAAGAACGAGAATGTGCTTGCATCGATTAAGCTGAACTGATTTCGTCCCAAAAGAAACGGAAAAGTATAGTTGGAACTATCTCACCACGGGAACAAGCAGTTTCTTCACTTCTTCAACGGCACGAGCGAGCTTCAACGTGGCACGGTTCTCGGTGTCTTCTACTGTCAATAGAACGTGCAGCTCGTCTGTCAGATGATCCCAATTCGGTTTACCTCGATTCTGCTCCTCCTACCATCATGTCATAGCCATTATACAACTTTCTCAAAATTCACTATTCTTACACAGAAAACGGTGAAAAAGAATATCACTTTTCCTTAGCAGCAATTCGCCATGACCGTACGATTTTACAGACATCAAATTTCTCATCTACCCAAAAACAACTTAATCCAAACCCAATAAAAACAAAAAGAATTGATGTAGCAAAAGACGTAGCTCCATTTGATCGTCAGAATGCACTGAGATACATAGAATGTTATAATCGAAGCGAGCGGAAACAAATGTCACTGGACAATAAAAGAGTGACCGTCGTGAAATCGACGAAGATAGATCACGTTTCAATAACCGTTTTATGCATAATTAAATGACTATTGTCCACCATTGTCCCGTTATCTGCGTACTTTGAAGGCGAAAAAAGGAATCGCGCCGGTCAGGCGTCCGCACAATCTGCTGTATGCATTCGCAACGGATTTACTAATGCCTGTAAAATCGTGCCCTGTTATCGCGTGTTGCGTTATATTTGTATTTTCAGCAAGACGATACGCAACCTCGCCATTTGCGGGCAAATGACAAGGTAGTATCGCGTGTACGCACATAAAAACCTGATGTATGCATGTACACGTGTGCGTACATGCCCTGCGCAAACACAGAGAAAGAGATACTCGTATCAAACCACACAAACGATGAATAAAAGGTGCGACTAAGGAGTAACTAACGTAAGATAATTAAATTGGCGGTATGCGCATATACTTACAGGCGATTTCTCATTTGTATGCCGTACGCAGCTTGTAACAAAATCACGTTTTATTTATTTGTTCTTGTTTTTTTTTTAAATTCTGTTTGATGTCCGTTTGAGCCGTATATGTATATGTATTTTTATTTAAGGATATCATTGCGTGGGCAGCTTCACGAACGCGATTTACCACGTGACTACAAGAAGTGTATGTGCTTATACAATCATAGATAAAGATCGTTTATTGCGCATTACCCTTTGTCATCAACTAAAGACGTCAAAGATTTAGGCACGCTATCATTCTAGTACAGCACTACTATGTGCTCATTTATGCCCTAGGAGGAAGGTTGAACTTGTGGCACGTTTCTTTTATGTTGTGCAAACAAAAAATTGAGATGATGAGAATAATTGAAAAAAAAAAAAAAGAAACTGTTTAAAAATGTGAGAAATGACAGTCTACTGTGACCTTGGAAAGCGACAATCGATGAGTCCTCATCGAATAGATATCGGCAATGATTTGGATATTAATTAGCAAAAATGATCATAACTTTCCTGTAACGATATGCATTTATTTTCTCAATGCTTATGAATATAACGATTGTCCAACTTTCGCACGCACAACTGGTGACTAGCGGATGATACAACGGGGCACAGAAATGAGAAGAATGGAGCAAATGTGCACTGAAGATGTACCGACGAACAATTGCGTAAAAACTTCATCGCCAATGATCGGTGAACCGAGTCAATTAAACGGGACCAAGGTAAGAGTGAAAAATGAGCTCGAAACAGACGCGATGCATGCTTCAATGTCAAACGACCAACCATGACGGTCCATTGCAGAACGCTTGCACACTTTGTCACCGACTGGTTACACTAATAAACGATGTCCTTCTCGAACACCAAATAAACTTGGCATTTACTTCAAGATTCTACCACTACCGAGCAAACTCACATCCCAATTATTGCGATCAAAGGAGTCTGCAACGTAATGGACTGACTCACGAAATTGGAAGGGGAAGAATTGAAGTGATGATTGCGCATAGACTGTTCTTCAAATGTAGTGTACTGTCCCTTAAATTTGTCACTGCCGTCAAAACAACAGTTCAGGAGAACTCGTTGCAGGCCAAGAAATAAACCAGGCCTGTATTTTAGAGGGAACAGATATTTTTAATGTTTTTCTATCTTCAGAATGTATTTCGTTATTTTTTTTTTTAAGATTGGCCGTAAAAATACTGGTGAATCAGATAGAATTTGGAGTAAGTCCAGAGAACGTTATCGTTCGAATCATTACAAACGGTACTCTACATATTCCGGATTTTTCTAAGCGACCTAATTTTCCTACGTTACAATCTTTGCGGTTGATGTGAGCGACGATTTTACGTATTAGTCACATCCTTCGTGTGTACTGTCTAACTTTCCCTTCGTCGCTATTAAATATAAGAAAAAGTGTTATCGAGAACGCACATCTGCCCATTGCACGTTGTCTGTGGTTTGAAAACTATGCACAGGTTTCTTGGCAAAGTGTCTCAGTGGGTCATCAGGGAAGACTCGGTATATAGGTGATTTTACATAATGTCTGACAGCAATTTGTCTCCGTCAAAGTGTCATCAGCATGTCGTTACCTACCTTCTTTTTGTCCCTCATCGAGCCCTTTCCTCGCACCATGATCTTGCAACCTGTCTCTTGCTCCAATTGTTTGGCTGTCATGCCGCGAGGACCCAGAATTCTTCCGACGAAATTGAACTGGAAACGAAAGCACAGTGAGCATCAACGCACCAGCCTTTTGCGTATGATTTTCGTCGACAGAATAACGAGTCCGCGCGATCGATTAATCGTCATCGACGCAAGCCTATCCGTCCCACGATTGATGCCATTTTTATCCGTAACATAATGCGTATCATGCGGCTGAATGGAAAAAAAAAACAGGATTCGGGCAGAAATAAACTTGCGACTTCCGACTGCCGGAGAGTGCGAGCGTGAGAGAAAAGAACTAATTTCGTCGAAGAAAGAAAAATTCCGGCCGCTCGGCGACGTTGGAATTTTCGAGTTCGAAAGGCAACGGACGAACGGAAAAATTCTCCTCCCGCAAAGTATCGGGTTTCAACTGGGGGGCGTTCGCGAATAGACGCTCAGCAGCGTACATCACTGACTCACCTGTTTTTCACGCAGTTTATAAGGATTTGCTGCCTGTTTTCTCGTTTCTTACGAAAGAGATGTTAGCCTTCGCGGAAAGCGGTATTAATAAACGCCGTGGACATCTTTGCCGCGCGTTATAAACGAGATTATAGAAAATTTGCCCTCGAAATCGTTGGGAGTCAAGTGCGAGTGACGGATTTCGGAAAATATTAGATCCTTGAACTTTTACTGGCCAGCTTCGGTTTGATGCGGAAAGTATCGCGAGTACAATATAAAAGTTCGTCCGATTAATTGGCCAGCTCTGCTGACCAGTGTCATTCGAGAGAGCACGTTGGTACGATGTCAATAACCAGGAGCCGGCAATAAGTTCGCGAGAGGTCGACAAGTTCTAGTCAACATCGACGGCAGTTATCTTAAACATTTCTTATCCATGATAAGAACGATACCCTACGTAACTTCACTAAACATTCAACGTCGCCAGTCTGACATTAAATGTTCTCACATGACGCTTGCGTTCCATCGATTCTATCGGTCAATTGTAAGTGGTTTTTGCTCGTTGCCTTAAATCGTGGCTGAAGGAACTGTTGAATTTCTATTTTCGACTAGCTTGACATGAGATGTTCTATATTTATGATAATAATTCTACTTAGCAATTTCGCGAAGAAAGAAGAAACAGATGGCGGTTGAAAGATTAATTGTCGATAATTTTGCGGGTTCAAAAGATTCGAAACATCCAAGTGAAAATTCGGCGGCCGCGAAGTTTTGTTTGAGAAAACGGAACCTACCGTTTCGTTATTATATCGCAATGTGCCGCTATAAGTCGGTAGAGATTCTATTCCAGGCGTAACAGAAATAACGTCTGGCCGTGCACATCGGACGTAATTTTCCACCAAATACGAGGGGAGTCGACCAGCAAAGGAGCTTTTTCTACTTCTCGATCTGTTTATTAGCAATACTGATCTCTTGTTCGTTTTTTCGAACTCATACGTCGGCCTTCATACAGCATACGCGTAATTGGCCTACAGCCCCTCGAAAACGTTAACAGCTAAAAATGGACAGTCCTTTGTCCGTTTCCATCCGAAAAGAAGCGTGTTCTCGCGCACGTAACAAAATCTTCTACTCCGAGAGAGTCCGAAACCTTCGAAAACGATTCGTCGTCCGCAGCAAGAGCACAGAACCAGTTGCGTGTCGCTGGGAAACTTAGTTTGGGTCAGAGAATGAAAAAAATAGGTGAACTTCTGCCCGTGACGATGACTGTGTGTTTGGAGAACCGCCAACTTCGAAGATCGAATCCCGAGGTTAGGCTGTTTACATGACGACACGAAATGTGTCCGAAGGTTCGCAATATTCTCGCACAAATGAAACCGACATCATAATCATACGTTCAATCGTTAATGCGCGCTAGGAAACCAATAATGCGTAAGTTCTCTCTGTTACTCGACATCAACTCATCATGGGTGGCATATTAGACGCAATGATGATTGCACGGCGATAGGCATACGGTATAACGATCCACGCAGTAGTAATGTCATTGAAATAGGCAACGCTATACTTACATCTGGGTGCTCTTTGACGGGTACATAAACCTTTTCTGTGAGTGTCGTAATTTCACCCTCGGGCTCTGGCAGAATAAGCGGCTCTTTCTTCACGCCGCTGATCTGGAAGAGACTGGCCCGCACCTTCGCAATCTCTGCAACAGAAAGATGAAGGCACACATGTAGAATAGAACGCTATCTGCGACTGGCGGGAGGTCTCCCGAAATCGGCCAAGCAAGACTCTTAACAACGTTCAATGGACTGGTGAGAAATAAGTAATGTTTATTTCGACGAAATTTTGTCAGCTGGCAAAGAAGCAAGGAGACGTATTGAGAAAATCAAGACGTTCTGACGATGAGGCTTTTAGTTCCGCAGATTTGTTCGTCGGGTCCTTTCTACTCTGTTAGTAGAGCTGGGACTATTCGTCGAATTGCGCGGTATCCGAATATTAGATCAATTTACGTATTCGAACAGTCATCGAATATATCGAACACTGAAGAATTTGAATATTCTTCACTCATCGGTACTCGTAGTGTTCGTTACCAAATTCGTAGTTCGGATACCATGTTTAATATCACATTATTCAAATAGTCCCAGACCTAATTCGAATGCGATAATCGAGTAACTCGTACTATTCGAGAATCGATCAAATATTCGAATATTAAATTATCCGAATAGTCCCAACCCTACCTGCTAGGTCGGTCGTATGATTCTAATCAGACAATCTTCAAAAAATTATCAGGTGAATACCGATTTGTGAAATCGTTTCCGGGAAGCGGGAAGAGAGCACAATCGTTATTCCCAGAGCAGGATCGTATGATGTGCTCCAATCCGATCTGCAATATTGTTACGGAGTCCACTTTTCTCGTTATCCACGCAAAGTAATAAGCGTGCTTTGCAGTAATGTTAAGATTACGTCAGTCACTTGATCAATATTACGTACGCCTCATTTTGACATCTACGATTATCTTGAATTCTAGTTTAACCTGTTGAGTGGGAAAAGTGGAATAATTCATCGATTCAATTGCTTCGCAACAGGCAGAGCCTAGCATTCTCATCACCGACACACCTAACTTACTCACAGTGAGAGCAATACTTTAGAACCGAAAATAAAAATATGTCCCTACTGAACAGGTTAAATGCTTTCTATGTAGGTTGAATTCACTATTAAGCCAAAACTTTATGAGTATACAGGTATCAGTATATGATAATCAAGTCATGCTCGTTAACGATAGAACGTTTTATCATAAAGGACGTTCCCAAATCGATTGGCCACATATTACCGGCATAATCTACGAATTGCACTGCTGAAGAAATATCATATGAACATATGTCCGAAAGAAATCAATTACGGACCGATGCTTGTACGGCATTTTTGCATCAGTACTTTCAGTAGAATACACAGCTGCAGCTGAGGCCAAGATTTTCGGATCACGTCGACTCAGAAACACATTCATACATTACAACGTCGGAAACGTTGGAGTAATTAATCTGAAAGCAATTAAGTACTGATTTGTCATACCTAATGATAACCTTTTATTCCCTCACGGCGTTCTTTCGAGTGCATTTTGTCTTCGAACTAAAATCTGGAATCCAAATTTTACCTATAATTAAAATTTCGTCGCACAAACAGAACACGTTCTGTGTGCTGTTGTCAAGGTATTAATAGACTTCAAACGACGTTCGGGTGTTCAGATAGAGGACTTTATTTTCACGTGTTAAAAAGCGGGAAGTCTGTGAAACGATAAAGTTCGCTAATTAATGTGACCGCCCTTACATTGTACAGGAAGCATGACAAGCTTCTTCTCGCGCGGCAAATACTTCAGAACGACAGTGCACATATGCACGTGTCTCTGACACGAGTCAGAGGACTGAGATAATGAGATCGTTTCAGCAGCGCGAGAATGCGGCGCAGATTAGAACATGCGACCCGTATCGAATTGTCCGTCGTCGCGTGTGTCTAGCACCAGTTCGCGATGGCAAGCTCGTTAATGGACGCACCGCCGGAATTACGCTTGCCGTAACGGTGCGAATTGCGGACGATTCGATTGCGAGCGCGAGACGCAACGGCGCGGACACAATCGGCGAGAGATAGGAGCGATTTACATCCTTGACACAGTGATGCAATTATGTATAGCCACCTTGTTAACGTCGCGTCCGCCTCGCTCGCTCGCTCTCATCAGCGAGCGATACAATTTCAATGTTAATGAACTCGTGACGGATTAAATCGCTCGTGCGAAACGACGTCAGAAGTAAATCCGAGGTTGACTCATCCTCGGAACGTGAACGGATAGAGCACGTTCCGATTCGCCGAAACGGCCGGATCATTATGGCGTAACGAAGCGTTCAATGTCTTTCGGCTCTCCGGCGGTCGCATTTTTATTCTTCATCTTCGCTCGCTATTTAGGAAGCGCGTGCTAGGTGAATGGGGGCGCGTGTTTGTACGGGAAACTGTTTATACTTTTTTCCGTTTTAGTGAATGATTCTTGTGTGCACGTACGAGGGTGTAATAATTCTAGCGACTTGTCGCATGAAAAAGTCGAAGGGCGGTGGTTCATAGTCATGTCTTGAGATTAGAACTAACGAGCACGTCAAAATAACGGGTTGATATTTTATTGTAATGAAAGGTCATACTTAAGTCACCTTATTTTCTCAAATTTTGCTTCACTTTTACATGTCACTGATGTATACGTTTCAATAAAAGTCAGGCAAAATTCCCGGAAATGAAATCTTTTGAACGCGAGCCTTCGTTATAGCAAAATGTCGCACCAGTCATTTTGACTACTCGATAATTCTATTGTTAACACTTAAGACCGTCTCAAGTCGAATTTAGAGAGCGATCATTGGTGAAAACGGTGTTTAAGTCTTAAGACCTGACTGTGAATACCGCACGAAGAGATGATTAACATTGTCACCGTTAGCACGTGGCGCTCCTTTGACGCTACTGGAATACAAATTGACGCAACTGGCGAACAATGACTGATCTGATACCACAAAAAGCAACTATTTCGACGAGATGAGCTGCACGTGTCGAGGAGTCGAGAGAGACGCAGAGCAGAGTGAGGCTTCTTTCTTACCAATCAGCATCGTTGCTGATGCTTTGCGTTTGCGGTTAAATTGCCGCCCCTCCAACTGATGCGCACGAGCGCGACAAATGGTATGACGCGTTTGATGCGGGGCGCCATCAATTTGTCGTTACGGACACCATATGTTTGCACGTATCGTTTTTCTCGGTCAAAAGAGCGAGGAGAGAAGAAGCAAATTCAGGAGCGGACTACTAATCTCATGGCAAATTCTGTGGAATGATGTAAAATAAGGAAGATAGCGAGAGATATCTATCGGTCTGAGAATTGGATGAAAAATGGATGATTGGCGATGACGGTTGTTCGCGTACACTACACCGTACAATGTCGTATATTACAGATCGTCTGTGGTGGGAAACATACTCGCACACGGTTGCGCTGGTGTGCGCAGGTGGACCTCGCACGACCGCGTTATGCGCAGTGCGTACAAGCAGCATTGCAAATCCAATGACTGGGCGTGGCTCGTCCCACCTTAATCGTATAACCATCGTGAAACCTCAGCAAGAACTGCTTACGGCTTACGGAGAGCGATGCTTACAGTTTCAACGTTCACGATTTACCGCTAAACTATTCCAAATTCGTGCCGCAAAGGCACTTTTCAACTCAACCCTGTCACAACTTCTTTATTTAGAATTCTAGTCATTCTTCATCTTTAATTCTAGTCAATATTTACTTACACTCCTTGCACTAGGTATAGTCATCTTTTAATTTCACTTATAATTGACTACGCTCAGGAAGAAAGTGCCGATAAAGAATAATGGTAGACAATTATTCCCATTTGTAACATACGTGCGCTGTAAGCGTCAGGTGTTCGTCGATAGGACGGACAACGTCGAACATTTAGAATTTAGAGGCTGACGAACGACGTGTTATTAAAAATATTCCATTTTCGTGCAGATCCAGCGATCTATACGATTTCAGATCTTTCCTTTCCGGCAGCGCTGTGAGCATTGAAAATGTCAAATGCGTTACGCAAACGTTGAGCAAGAGAGATTCTTAGAGTCCGGCGAGTAACTCGCACTTTCCTTTGCACAATGATAGACGTCAGAAGATTTTCCGTATCGCCCCGTTACACACTACTACCGCTTCGTGGCTCGCTTAATCAGAGGCTGTGAACTTTTCTTTCGCTACCCCAACGATTATTGTTGGCACACGCTGTGAGGCGATAAAACGTGGAATGCGTCATCGTTGCATGAATCGAAGCCGAGTGGTGCGTCGCGGATCTCGTGTCCTCGACGCCTTGCACGTGTCCTCGAACCGCGTCCTCGCCAATTGCATCATCGTCTCGCGCGAACAATACCCCGACTTCCAGAACCACCTTCTTTCTGGTCGCGAGAGTCCTGCCTGCATCGCTACTACCAGCATCCTCAAAGACCGGCACTGAAGTCACCTCAGTGAACGATGCTAATCGGTATCCTGTCACGTGATGAGATCATACCGAACGATAAGCATCATCAATCGCGCACCTTCGTAGAAAATCGTCCCCCAGTTTTTTTTCTAATTTTTTTTCTATTTTTTTTTTTGAACACGTTCTCGATACATGCAATTTGCTTTTTCGTCTGTCTCTTTTTCCGTACCCTTGCATTTTGCGCGTAAAGATTTTTTTCGTTGCTATGGAGCAACCGATTGTGAAGAGACTGTTACCTTGTAAGGTTTGAATAATGAATATGCGGAGAATAGATGAGACATGCATTTGGGGAATGATTTTAGAACACTTTTATGATATTCTGAAATGCACAAGATCTTTTCAACGGGTCATTACTTTGTACGACAGGTTTTTGAAATTTGGTATATTCTAAAGCTCTCCAATCTTGATTCTCGGGTCTAAAGATGGTGTAAATAAGTGATATGAAGTCATGATCGAGCATGAGGAATCAGGAAATGCCATTAGCACTGTTCACTGGATCTAGAGACTCACCGAGTTGCAATAGAAGTAAACGCGATGATGTCAAATTCTACCTTGATCTTAAAGCTTGCATAGCAACTGGAGAAAAAGTTCAATTTTCACACGGTGGTGTGTAATTTTGTTTCCTGGCATTTATGTCAGTTTTTTTTTTTTAAATGTATTGAAAACAATAACTTGCAGGCAACATTCCCACGCGAGCGTAGCGTATGCAATAGTAAGTTGTCTCGCTTCTTGAGTGTAATATTGAAAAGGCAGGAACTGGCGAGGTAAATTGTACGAGGCATGCCCATTCGCGAAATTATAGTTATTACGTTTCTTTCAAAGACGTGGTTTATGGATGGCTGACATACGGAAGGGACAGTTTCCGGCACAACATCTGTTGCGATTTATTTCGAAACATATGATAGCGGACTACTTCTAAATCCCCTTTAATCAATGACCGCAACACATATCATTTAAACAAGCATGTCGACACTGTTTGCCTCGCTGCCAAGGGACGTCATCTCGTTTCTGCAAATGAAAAATGGAGGAGTTCCAGATTCGATTGCGAAATTGGCCGAGAAACGCAATACATATGTTCCTTTGGCGTTTCTGGAAAACGAGTGGGTGGCCGTGTTTGCTACAGGACAATATGTAATATCTGTAAATTATAGATAATCGTCCTGCCAGAAGATGCAATTTGCACGGTGTCTTCGGAAGATGACAAACACAATTATAAGGGTGTGAAAAAGACGCAGTCGTAATGAAAGATTTTCGGTCGCGTAGAATTGCGAAGCTGTTCCGCGAGAGTGGACGGTAAACGATAGGTAAGCTTCCGTTAAAATGGTCACCGCATCAATTCAGATGCACACTGACTCATTTTGATACGGTTATTAAAATCGGAACGTCGACGGCGTATCCAGAGCAAGAAATGGCCAGATGCGTGTCAGGCCGCCGAATTGGTGCCAGCTATCGTTGCTTCAATGTGCGCCTCCCGATTCTACACGCATGTATAGAGAGACGTGTATGTGTAGCGACTCAAGACGCCGTGAAACGTGAAAACTTGCGCCAACAGACATTTTCAGCCGACAGGGATAAGAAAAGACGCTGGACCCTACAAATGACACGTCCAACAAACCTATTTTAGCAACTTCCCCCTGCCACCAAGACAACCACTGATCCTCATTCCGACAATCCCACCGAACCATCAAAAGCACCTATCTATCGCTCCTACACAGCATTACACGTTTAATCCATTTTTCATCAGACTCGACACTGCTCCGATGTCAGCGATCGTACAAATTCATCATTTTTCAAGTATAATACAGTGAGACCCAACGAATTGTAGTCTGATACACATCATTCAGACCCAAACTCTTTGACCAGTCCCAGTGAACATGCCCCACTACAGTCCTACTGAAATGGGGAAAATTGCAGAAATTAGGAAGCTCGCAAATGGCTGCTCCGACCTCCGACTCCAAGACAAAGTTTCGCGGCGATAGGAATATAACGAGCGGTAAAGGTCAACGTGCCCCGTTTGGCCCACTTTCTCGCGTGCCTGACCCCTTCGACTCTCCCGTCGTACTCTTCTCAACGCACGAAATATCTTGTGCGGTTGTTGATGCCGCGTTTGAGCCCACGATTGCGCCGCCGCGGCCACTGTGGGTTCGCAGTTGCACATACCTTTAACTAACAACCTCCCTAGCTGGTTCGCGACTGTCTCACCGGGCGACGCGAGCAGCCAGCGGAGTCATTGCGGTAAATTTTCTATCATATATGGCAATATCGGAGAACGGCTCGATCCGACATCGGATTCGGCCAAACATGGACAGATGATCGAACGCGCTGGCGTTCTAGCAAAACTGTTTCACTATTTATCCACCTATTTTCACCTTCGCACCCGCCTCGTTAAGGCACTGGGGGAGTGGAGTGGGATTGGGAAATGTGGAGTGATTACAATAGATGTATATGTAGCGTAAGCTTTGAACGTTGTTCGAATAACTGAAATATGCTTGATAACGGTATTTGCGTAACAATAAGCGCAATGTACATAGCTGCTAACGAGGCGGCGTATTTTTACAACGGCGTAACATGGTTTTCGTATCAATGAGTGAAAGATGAGGCACACCACTTAGCGCTGTGCTGGCTCATTTGCCGTTGCAAATAGTACACTGTCATAATGCCAAGTGTATACGTCTCTCAAAAATACCCGTAGACACGCGTTAAAGCGTGCGTTCCCGATTGCGGAATGGTGCAACAGAAAGCTACTGCTGTGGGTACTGCGGAGGCTATTGCAGCAGCAGCGGCAGCTCGAACGACCTTCGAGAAATAGCAGCTTTCTCGAGGTCATAAAATCCAGCAGGCGAGTTGTGGATAATTAATTAAATAAAACACCCACCCCATTCGATTTGCTCGACGCGAAAGTTAGTCTGCTCATTCTCCGAACTCCAGAGCGTACGAAGGAAATTGAATAGGTCGCGCGATTAAGACGTTGGATAGAAATTCGTGGTATTATTGGATTGTGAACTTAACATTTGTGTACAGAATCTTAATATTGTTGGGCGAAGCTAAGATTCTCCGAAGTACGTGATTTCCTTGTAATTCTCGCTCGTCTTACGTTAACAGTCTGAAGCTGATAAATAGAAGACGACTTATAGAAGGGGTTTACATAATGAAATTTACGTTTAGATACATCCTCATCCTACGTCATCGTCCTTCTCACGTGAAAACGGGGGCCATGTCTAGTGACTGCACGCACACAACCTTTCACATAGCAATGAGAATGAGTGTGGCGAAATTACGTAACAAGCATACCTCTCCCATTTACGTTATCTGAACGGTATTAACAGTACATGGAAGAAATCTGCTTAAGGGAAAGATTCCATTGGCACTGCACTACCACATCCTCGCGGCAGCGAGCAAATACGTGTAGAACAGAATATCTCACGACGATTCAAAAGGTATAAGTACCATTTTAATCAAATAAATTAAAATAGCCCGGACACTATAAAATACATTTCGATTCTTGTTCGAGTCGAAACAATATTTCGGTTCATTCGCATGATCATAGAAAAATCCAGCGTTTCAACGCAGCTTGATGAATTGCACAGAGGTCGATTTTTCGCCAAGTTTAACAAGTATAGAACGTATCACATACGTAGTTGGCAATAGCCTGACAAAAACAAATGGGTTCCTTCGAACGGTGCCAAAATGGAAGAATCTTGACGCACGCCTAGCGTCGTCGCCGACACGCATCGAGACGAGCGTTATCGAACAACAGCATAAAACCAACTTTCTCTCACTGTTAACGAAGGAGCGGAGCATTTAACGCATCCCTTTGATGCGACGCTGCATGTATGTAGATTGCGCGATGCGCAGGAAATAGAGTCGTGTGGCAGAAGTGTTGCGCAAAAGCCTTAGGAGGTCATACCGGAAATGGAGCGGTTCGAAGAGACAGAACTGCGTAACCGTTTGGATTAAGACTCCACAACGCGGCCGCGTCTCGACGTTCGCCAGAATAATCGGAGCGAAATCAATTGAGAGGACAGTCTCTCGAGCGAGCAGAATGGAATCTATTTCAATGAACAATCTTGTGGCTTGGTATGCGACGAAGTACCCAGCGCGCCGACGGGTGTGGCCAACGTCGCTCAAGCAATAATTGTGCCAACATGTGCGCCCGCGCGCACTCCCACATGACACATGCGACTTACAAAGCTGCTGGTGCTGCTGGTGCTGCTGCCGCTACTGCCATCGTCGTTGTCGCTGCTGTTGCTGCTGCTGCTGCTGCTGCTGCTGCTCATGCTGCTCGCCAAGCAACGCCTGAGCACGTGCTGGCCATGATGCTGTAGGATGGATTGATAGGATAGGGCGCTGCCGTACCGCGTTAACGGCATCACTAAATATAGAGAGACGGTTTATGTAAACTGCCCGGATGGTCGCAGTGGAAATTGTAACAAAGGGATAAGTGCTTTGTTAGACGGACGCCGCTATTCCTAGTCTTATCTTCGAAATTGAGCGAGCTTGCACAGGTGTGTGTTGATGTCAGTTGTCTCGCGTGAAACGGAGGAGACGAGAGTAGGCAGCCGCTAGAAGGTGTTATGTTTTAAGTAATTTAAGTCAAATCAGAGATTTCAGGCGTGTTATTGTGAACGTCACGGAGATCGTTGTGAGAAGAAGTTCGGGTGTTACGAGCAGCCATTGTTTCAGGGTTTCGTGTGGAATGAGAAAACGTATTCATCGTTTTATTTAGCAAATCGAAGTTTTAGGAGTGTTGGTTTAACAATTTCGCGAGATTATGGGTGTGTTTCTCGTACCTCGCGGAATGAGAGAATTTTGGGCAAATTTGATCTGAGGGTAGGAAAGGCACGATGTTGAAGGAAGGAACGGCGCGCGATAGGAATATCTCAGATAACCAGTTCCAACTAGGTAGTCGTGTTTTTACAATTATGTATAAGTCAGAAAACATGCGGTCGTGTATACATAGGCGTGCGCGTATGCCCATAGGCGTCCCACGCGAAGGAAAAGAGTGACAGAGACGAAAGCATCATAGCCACATTTAGTAACGCAGCTCGCCAAGCCCGACTGCATGACATCAGCTGACTGACGATCTTGTTTCTATGCTTCCTTCTCTCCTCGCCTTTTTTCCTATCACTCTTTCTATGTCTCCTATTACCGCGCTTTCAACTTTCGGCCGCTTTTTTCTACGTTTCATTCCACCTTACCCTACCTCCCTTTTTACGTCTTTTATCCTTTTTTTGTCTCTTTTTACACGTGCCTCAGAATCAGCTTGCGTTCTACCACGCTCCTTTTTTCGAAATCTGGCCTACCGTGATTCGAGTCACTACGAAGAGGAAGAGTTTCTTTTCACATATGTGCTGCCGATTAAAATGGTGGTGGAGCTTGCAAAATTTCAGAAAAAATCATCACCCACTTACTTCGCCTCGCAACGATTTACGTTATACCTCACGTTTAATACCATGTGCTTGAACCATGAAATAAAGTCGACAAAAAGATCTCTCGACTAAACGTACACCAAGTTTTCGGCAGATCTCTCTAGTTCTCCTGCAATGAAATTGTTTGGATATCCCGAAATAGCTGATCAACGTCACGAAGAAACCACTTAACGTCACCCCATAACTTCGTACAGAATTACGTCGATGATCCTTTATACTTTCGAAAGCCCGTCTTCTTTCATTTCTGTATCACCTCCAGGATGATACTTTTTTACCTTCGATCACGGGACAACAACCGTGTAATTTAATAGCAGTTACATACAGATGAAACGAAGCTCAGTGCAAAAACGTAGACTTATTAATCGACCCGACGAGTAAAATGTGAGGTAAATACGGCGCGTTATGTCGGAAGACAGGTTACTAGGAACATTAGATAATTTCAGTATAGTTGAGGTAATAATAGGTTGTGGTTCGATGAAATCTTAATTGTCTCCCTCGCTACCTTATTTTCTGCCTTCATCGTTGCGATGTAACGCGTGTCAGGGAATTGATAATCGAGATTATTACGCGAACTTGCGTCAAGCCGTACGAGCATAACGAGTTATTCCCCCCTGTACAATTATCATCCACGTTTCATTTCTCCGTGTCTCGAGAAACATCTACACGTCACTCAATTTCAACGTATACGATTTTGTCCGGTTGTCAGACAGACTCTCTCTATTTCCCGCTGAAGTACAACAAAAATCCATGTTCAACGTGCGAAAAGGGGTGTTTCGCTCAAATATGCTTCTTAAGTTTCAAACTGGCCTGACGTAAAAAATACAGCTCTCAGATCATAGCGCGCAAGAACAGATTTCGAAGGAGAAGCAAACCGTTTCCGGACTCTTCGCTGGCTTCCCTCGTCAGCAGTACACTTCCGTTCGGCGCGTTCCGTAATCCATGTTTCATCGCACATACGCGCCGATGTTTGCGTCATCGATGGAACGTGCGATCCGTCATTAGCCCGAGTGAATCGACGACGTTGACATGTGACGAGTCGAATCTCGAGGGAGAGAAAGACTTTTAACTCTACTCGCATTGCGCGAGCATTACGTGTCTTGACGATGATTTAACTACGTCTAAGATTGCATAGAAGGATCGTGCGTGTGCGCGCGCGCGCGCGCGTCCTGTGCACAGACGTAAATAACGTGTTTGTGTGGATGCCAGCCGTGGCGGAGCAGACGAGCGGAGAACATCAATGAGATCATCGATGTTGTAATCTGCGGAGTGACCACAATCCGTGACACAGATCGCGCCGAGGAAAGGAAGACTACATCTTCGTCCAAAGCTCAGAACCGTTAACTCGAATGACACTTGGCTTGTCGTTTACAAGAGAGCCTGCCTGCGTGCGTGCGTGCCAAGGACTGGAAGAGGCGAGGATTTGCCGAAGAACAAGGTGGCGAGCCGGGTTCAACGCACGTGGAAAATGCGGCGAACGTACCGCAAACCTTCCTCCCCTTCTTCGACCAAATTCGTGATCGATGTTCTTCTGATGTGCACAAATACGAATTTACTCGTTTTCCAGCGTTTCAGAAAAATCCGCGACATAATTCGCGAATGGGAGAGCATGCATCATTGATTCCGAGAAAACGTAAGTTGACGTATGAGCCATGTTGCTATGTAATTGCAGCGTTTTAACCGCGATGAACTCAGTCGACTTGTGGAAACCTTGCGTGCGAGGTGATTCATTGGTGACACACGAAACGGTCAATCTGGTGACGCTGATGATTTAAAAAATCTGAAGCTGCATCGTCGGAATGGAAATTCGAAATTGGTTTGCTGGTCAGAAGGAAGACTGTGCCGAAGAGGAACTGGAGGAATGAGATTTACGAAGCACCTAATTGGCCCTGACCAGACGATGCTTTAACAGTTGACAGAAACAAAACTCCACGCGACTTGTGGTTAGTATATTCAGTGATTCAAGTGCCTTATCACGTATCGAAGTAGTCACGGGATGGAAATACAGCGTAGATCGTGCAGTGATCATAACACAACGGTGTACTGTTTCAAACTGGTTATGAGTCCAAGAGAAGTTACCTTCGAATGCAATATTTTATTCATACCCAATAAACTGTACAATTCTATGTCGCAGTACGTAAGACGATGTACATAATTCCCGTAAATCTGCCATCGTAAAACTATGAAACTTCAATATATGCATGTCTGTGCAGGGTGTCTCAGCTGATTCTGACGTCTCGATTTCGTCGCGATTATTACTGGATAGGAAAAAATTCATTAGACCGACCTCGCTGGACTTCGAACCGACGATAATCTGAAGTTACTACCTCGTTTATATGCGGAGGCGATTTTTTCCTGCCCAGTAATACTAGCGACGAACTCAAGACGTCGAAGTCAGCTGAGACACCCTGTACAGCGTAACCGTCAGAACGCGGCGCTTCGGAACATATTGAGATTCTTGACCAGGCAAAGTGAGCAAAAGGCAGCGATAGCAGGAAGTGTAAGAAGGGAAGAAAGCAATCGGTGAGCACCCAAACTAGATTCTTTACACATGTCCCCCTCTGTCAGGTGCCATTGTGTCGCTCCGGCAGGTTCCATTCATTCTTCCCCTAAGGCACACGCGCACCAATGGGGCACGAACACGCATACGAACGAGCACCCCTCGCACAGTCACCCTCCACAGTTTCTACCTGCCCGCTACCGCTGTAGCTATCAATTCCAATCTTTCACAGGAAAGAAAAAAATCACCTCAATGGACTGATGTCAGCGGTATGCCGAGCTGTGCTCGATTCGGCAAGCGACTTTACCTTCGTCAGCGGTTGGCCGACCGAATCTTACGCACTGAGGTTCAACTTCGAAATTCGAGCGGTTGATGGACAGTCAAGGTATTACTAGCGCTGAATCACTTTACTTAAACTTTTTTTTAAACCAGACTTAAATTGAAGATTTTTAAAAAATAACAATTTTTTTCTTATAAATGAACTTGATCCACCGTCTAGAACTCGAGTTATTAACAATTAAAGTTTAGCGTTTTCTCCATCTAAAGCAATGGTAATGATCACAACAAAACGGTTTTTTGATAATAACTCGAAAACGGCACTTAAACTTTTTTTGACAAAATTCCAGGTTGTAGGTTAACATTCGAGGAACATTTTAAAAGAAAAAACAAAGACTTTTCACGGTCTAGTTCAGGAGAAAAAAATGGTGAATATAAAATTGTAAATTGAGTGCTTGTGTTCAGGCTGAACTGCGGTACAAACGCTAGTATGCATTATTGCCAAGTATACTAGTGTGCACATATATATACGGAATGTGTGCATGGATTGAATCAGGACCGTAAGAAATTTTTGACGCAGTTGAATTCAAATAATGAAGCCCCTTTTTGATACGGCACCCAGCGCTAGTAATACCTTAAGGTGACATGTACAGATTCGCTGTTCGGGCGCTAAGCTGTTTCCACTATTCCGACGGAACAAGTCCGAAATTAGAGTGTCTGGCTATCGGCAGTGTGTCGGATTCTCTGAAGGAAAAGAAAACGAAACCTTGCCGCCCCAGGGAAAATTTAGGGAGCAAGTGGAGTCCGGGCCCGAAAAAAAAGCGGCTCCCCTGGACTCGGACCCTTCACGCTGCTGAGCGATGCAAAGCGCCGTTACCTGCTTTTATAGACACCTGCGACAGGATCTTTGGCCGTAGACACGAACCGAAAATACGAAAGAAAGAGGCGGTAAAAAAAAAAAAAATTCATAAAAAACATGCTATTTCTCGCAGGTATTTTGATCCCAACACAGTAAGCGACCGTAAGCACGATTTACGAAACTGATTAAATAGCGATAAAGCTTGTTTGATAGAAAATATATCGGGAGAGCGGCGGCGAAATATTGAAGGAAAAACCGCAGAGACTCCGTCCAAGTTTATTCTAACGAGCTTGAACGGTCGCTGACGGTGTGAAACCAAAGTGTTATCATTCGTAGAGTGTGCGCCAGTGGCCCTAGCAACTTTCAGCGGCGGGATTGAAATTCGTAAAAATTCAATTCGAAAGCGAAACAACCGAGCGTGAAAAGGTAACCGAGAAAAAAGATCGTTGCTCGATTATTCGGTCGGCAGTCGATAAAGCAAACCGGGAAACTTTCTATCGACTCCGGACAGTTCTCGCCGCTAAAAGTACTTTCAAATGAAACATGAGCGGCGACGAACGAAGCAGAGCCGTCGACGTCTTCATCGTCGTCGCTGCTCGCCGTGGCCGCGCCGATCGACGGGCCGCTAATAAATGCACCTATTCCTTTCGCTATTCTTGCTCGCTAATTTTTACGAGTGCCAAAACCGGCACGACCGGTCTCAATAACGGTACGCTGTAAAATTGCTAATATACGTAAAAGACATTCCGTCTTCGTCCGTGTACCGTAAGAAGTACATAGTGTGTCGACACAAAAGCGTACGCGTAGTACGCGACGTGCAGCACGCGTCATAATAATATTTTACAATTATTACAGCTTTGCTGACGGTCGCAAGCCGAGCTGAGGATGTGAAGCGAGCATTAATTATATCACAGATCGGATAGTTGCATTAAACTTTGCCCACAACACGACATCTTTCGTATCTTCATCGAGCAATAACTTACCACGAAGACGTTATTGGATAAGTAGTTTACAAAAAAAAAAAAAAAACAGTTTTGATAGAAACTGACTCAAACGTGCATATCAGAGCTTGCACGCGCGTCACTGAGAAAGTACCTCGCACGTCTCTGCGCACGCCTGGTAAAACGTTCATTCAGAACTCGACGGACTCGTTTGACTCGAGCGACGGATCCCTGTTATTTCCTTTTGAATTCATCGAACACGCGGCACCCACTTTCCAACGATAAAATCTGTCCGCCAAGTGCCTTACCCCGGATCAACGAAGACTCTTCGCAGCTGGCCGAAGAAAATGAGAGGAAAAACGAAAATGGGTCGGGCACAGAAGTAGGGTGGGCAGTGGGATGAGAAAACTGACGAGGAAAATAATGAGTAAAAGCACGAGGCCGCGCTGGCCGCGGATGGACAAAGCGCGGTGCCGAGGTGGCAGGAGTTGCATTGGTGAATAGCGTGCATCGTGGACTGAACTGCGGGTCAATCCGGTCATCGGCCTCTCCACGAGCCCTTAAGGGCTACCGCTACGAGAGGAGGCAAGATAGGTTCTTCTCTCGCGAGCGGAAGATACGTTCGGCGCGAACGCTTCGACAGATAGAATCGATGCTATCGTACGGACGCGAGTGTAGGCAACAGTTTTGGCGCCATTTAGAAATGACATGCATCGGACGTCGTTCATTGTGCCGAGGGACTCGATGAGAGAAGTACGCGAAGCATTGAGGCGAACCAAAAGAAATGCTTGCGAGGCAGAACTTTCCATATGATGGAAGTGGCCGCACGTACAAATCTCGTCACCGTCTAAACCGGATATCGTGCACGAATGCGTCGCGCGCAACAGACGAGAGACGAAGAAGCAGCGAAATCGAGGAGGAGGCCAATGACAACCGCAGAAATGAAGGCGCGTAGGCATTTCCTTATTTAGAAGCGGAGAAACGTCTTTGCTCGGGTAGGCGCTGCTTGTAACGAAAAAAGACTCGACGTAGCCGAGAGAAGAACGGCGTGTGTCGTTTGGTCTCTCGCGGCGCACGACGAGATGGCCGATGAAGTGAGAAGAAAATAGAATTGATCGACGCGGCTCTTAAGATGCACGGTGGAGTCATGTTTAGATGTTAAAGGATATAATTAAAGAATCTAAGAGAACGTATGGGAAGAGAACGTGCGGCAAACAATTCAATTGAAATCGTAGGCGGGAAGAAACGTACAATGGCTCAGCGTCAGGGACAAACAAAAGCATTGGCACATCAAGACGTCAGGATAAAGCCATGTGCAAACCGAAGAAGTCAAAATTATGTACTGTATACGTGCCAGACGCGGATAATGTAGATATATGATTGATAGAAAAATCTGAAATTTCCGTCTCAAGCGTTGAACATAAAGGAACAGAAATTATCAAGTTAAGATGCAATAATTTCCGTACACGGAAACATGCATTCCACACATATATTTCCGATCCTATTCTTGCAAAACGTCTCGACTACGTTGACTCTAACTACCGCAGTAGAAATGAAAGGGTAAGTGACGAAAAGACGGTATAGAAAGGAATAACTAGAACGCAGGAAAGAAGGATTTACCTCTGAGAATGTAGACAATACTTGCAGAGTATGCACATATCATTCTCCTTATAAGTCACGGTGTCTCGCGACCACCATTAACCAATGCAAGTCGCTTATTCTTTACTCATCGAACGAAAAGGTGAGGCTTCCAGATGAGGCTGATCGCGCACACGTTCATATATGCTAAATCGAGGGCCGTACAATTAAGGACAAGAGGACGAGAGGTGTCTCAGCTTCGGGTCCGTCTCTGCAAAAGAACGCGGCAAGAAAAACAACGCAGGCACACGGAATGCGGTCCAAGGTAAAAATCCTGGCAAACGTGCGTATCAATAGCCCTGGCTCGTGACGTTACGTGCGCCCATCAGAGAATTACGAGAACGGCCGGTACGAATTGAAAGAGATGCCTATTACGGAAAATACTGCGAAAGGTAAGAGGAGAGCAAGGAAAAGGGAAATGGAAGAGTCAAAGCAAGATGGCCGTCGCAACGTGGCGCGGATTGGGTGTGTGCACGGGATCGAGCGGACACGTTTGCCTGGATCTCTGTAAATCCGAGCCCATAGACGCGGCTCGGAATTCGGAATCGGAATGAGTTGCAACGGTACGAGACGCCGACGTTGGCCAGGCTAAAAATCGCAACGTCCGACGTATTACAAGTGTAAGGTATAAGCGGAGAGACTCGGCTGCGCGGGCAACAGCAGGGTGCTCTCCGAGTGTAGCACGTTGGTACGGTCTCCCGATTGCTGGCGGGTACATATACAACCTCCAGTTTGAGTGAGAGCAAACGGCCAAGAGACAAGGCGGCCGAAGCGGACTTCACCGTTCGAGAAAAGGAATGCGGCCGCCTTGAGTACGGGCGCGAAGGGGCAGGAGTGTGTGTATACGTGCATGTACGCTCTGGCTGGGAAGCGTGTGCGTACGAGGAGAAGGAGGAGGAGAAGAAGAAGAAGAAGAACGAGGTGGGGGTTCTCAGGATCGAGAGAAGGGAAGAGACCGACCGGCTACGCTCCCTAAGCTACCGATGCTTACGACTTTACGAGCACGAGTGAACACGAGATACATAGAAATTGTCCAATTTTTATTTATTTTTTTCGTCGTTTTTATTTCATGGAACGCTCGGAAAAGAAAGTTAATATATAATTTGTCATTAAGGTGGTTGCGTTTCAGATTATCCAGCCCACGAATTACGATGATGTTTTCCTGCTCTGGTAGAAGGAACGTCGCACGAGTCAATTGCGTTTTGGCTAGCTAGTGGAGTTTCTTTTGGGGCGGAACAGTTGAAATTGTTCGAACCACCACCGACTTAAACGCTGCATCGGTGTCAAAACATAGAAGAACGGTGGCCTCTGTGCGGAGCCCAGTTTCGAAATTGCGCTTTGATGCCCCGAATGATAATACGAAAGACGACGTCTGCGTAATGTGGAATACGGTGGCCGATGTGTGGCAATGACGTAATAAACTAATATTAGACAATTGTCTAATATTTCGTCCGGCTGTAAGCTGGCCAGGTCAAGCGCAAGAATTAATAGTAACCGGAGGAATGGTCAACGGTATACATATGCACAGCCGCGGTCACCGATAAAAACGATGTTATGTTTTCGCATTCGCAGTATCTACGGTACAAACAGCGCTGCTCATCATTTCGACGCAAAACGCGAGCAGAATATAAACGGATGAAAGTGTGAGAATGTACAGTACCTTCGCGAAAAGCCAATTTCGGCCTGTTACTTTTCTTATCTTCCACCAGTAGGCTGGTTATGGAAGATAAAGAGTACAGTGTTTTATGATACAGCACAATTACGAGACGCAGCAGCAATGATCGATAACATTTGGCCGCGTTCGATGGACGTGTCAATAAGAAGACACTGTGTCTACCTATCCCAGACACATGCAATGACTTTAACGTATATATCACTTCGAAACTTCCTACTACCATAGTCCCCATTTTACCGTGAATACTGCGGAGAATAATAGCTCGCAGTTGGACTGATAATAGTTATTCGAACGACAGCACTTTCTGGATTTGCTCCAAATCGATGAGAGGACTCGGCGGAGTTGTAATAACAATTATTTCTAGTAACGCTCGCAATTCAGAGCTTCGTGCGAGAGGTAACGTTATCGTGTACTTCGTTCCTTCGTACCTTCCTTCCTCTCGAATTCTTACACAGCCGCGATATGTTGGCATATAAAGCCGTGAAAATCGGCTGTGTGTGCTGGCGTTTGGAGTTTAAGTGAACGGGCACGACGACCTACTGGCAGAGGGAAGAACTGGACCCCAAGAGTGTCCAAGTTTTCGCTAGACAGTTTCGAAAGGACGCGCTTGACGACGAGTTCTATTCGCGCCACTAGGTCACCGAGAAAACTTGCCACGGTAAGTTCGAAATAGATTCCTTGGACGTGTTCGGCGTACGTTTCGACCCATCGTGCATCCACGATGGAAGTCGATGCGTATGTCCTCTATCGTTCCACATGCCACTCGACATGTAAAAAAGCTATGGATTCCAGACTCCAACGCAGTGCCTCTCAACTGAACCACGCAGTGGGCCAGGTACTTTTCGGGCAGAAAAGCAGCCGAAAAAGTGGCGTCTAAATAGGTGGAGCGAGATATCATTTTCGCGGATATTATCTTGAGCAAGTCATAAGAAACGTGAGGTCAGAGTTGCCTGCACTTGATCGCTCAACCGATCAGTATAATGTAACGGGGGAAGAAATCGAATTTCAAATTACGCTTCAGGAATTGTGAACTATAAGTTGACAATGTCCAGAAGCATGAGATCTACCCAGAGTCGCTTTACGCAGGAAGAAAATCCGAAAATGCACTATTTTGAGCCCCGTCACTCTAGACTGACTCCTCGAATTACAACAACCTATGGAAGTTAACACAGAAACCGTGACCCTCCTTCGATCTGACTCATCAACACAACTTCGGATTTCGTGTCTGGATGCTATGAGCAAAACCACCGTATTTTGCGCATCGTAATTGCATAATTGCGAACCACATCTCATGACCGAGACAATGGGCCAAATTGTTTCTCTGCAATAACGCTAAAGAAGACTGAAGAAACAAGTAGCCTTACACGCACACGACGATGATTCGTCTCATTGTCAGGACTTCTTATATTCCTGTAGGCCACGTATTTTTGCTCTACTTTTCTCTCACTTTAATTGGCAGTGCACGAATCTGGAGCATACGAAAATAAGCTTTTCCCTCATAATACGCCACGCGGGCGGACGCTAATCTAATTGTGAGCTCTTCTATTTTTTCGTGAAGAAAAAAAAAAACATCGACGCCAGCCTCGAGACGGAGTAAAATGAGTGGACATGAGACGCAGAAAAAGAAGTGGCGATTGATCCGTAGTGCTCGATGCGGTATCAGAATCATCGCACGCTGCCGATCGATCCTTTTGTATCGAAGCGGTCAAAATACATAGGGCTCTCAAGGCGGCTGAATAAGAAAAAAAAATTGATTGCGCAAACTTTCTCCGACTTTCCAAAGGTAAATACGCTCCCGATAAATGTGTCCGCAGCCGCCTACTCCGTATAGATCATATTTCACCGAAACGGTTCCTGCTGTTCGACCGATAACACGCGTCTTCCGACACCAGACAATCATCCGGTCAGCCACGTTCACTATTTAAAACGTCTGCTTCAGAAAATTGCGCACCATCACGCGGAGCGCGTTTAAATATAATCAAGCAATATTATAAGTGAAGCAACATTACTGTACGTATCGAAATGCTCCCGCGTCAAGATCCTGTCGACAAAAACTCTTGACATTGATCTTGTCACGCGGACACACCGTTTCCGTCGATTTGGAGTAAATCCAGGAAATGCTATCGTTCGGATAATTGTAAGCCGTGCGCGTAGGTAAGAGGAAGCGTGACAAACGTGTCCTGCTTCTACATCTGGCCGACACATTCCGATTACTGTTTACTCGGGAGGATCCTAAGAAACGTACCGAAACCAGCGCAATCCGATATTTCGCAATACATGCAACGCACAACAACAATAATATCCAATAGAGAGAGAGAGATAGAGAGAGAAAGAGAGAGACAGAAAAAGATGGAGCATTTAAGTCTGAAAAGAAAGCAATTCGCTGCGTACATCACGCCCATATTACAGCGGAAAAAGTGAAGACGTTCGAATCGGCAGTCGCGACACGTACAACGATGCTGCATAATGATAGCGCGATAGAAACCGATCAGCATTAGAAGACGGCGCACAGAACAATCATAAATGGCCGCGGAAATGCGTGGCTCCTCGCCACTGACAATGAGACACTTAAAAGACAGCTTCTGAGCAACACCCCCGCTCCCCGCTTCAACCCCGCGCGTTTTTTTTCTCTGTCACTGTGTTATGAACCATTTTCTGTTTACACTGGTGAGTTCACTCACACAACGCTGCCACCAACGCGCACGCGCGCTCGCGGGAGAGAGAAAGAGAACAAGTATAAAGGTACATGACACATACATTATGTATATATACGTATCGAGAGAACGAGTATGAGGAAGAGAGACGTCGTATAATTAGAGAAGAATTCGACGAAAGAAGGAAAGCGTACTAAATCGCGAACGACGCACGAAGACACGAGGATGAACACTCGTCGCTGTATCCAGCATATTGAGGTGCGAAAATGGACGTCAATTGATCTTCTGTCGGCGAGAGAGAGAGAGAGAGTGAGAGCGAGACGGGGGAGGTTGTCCTGTCGATTAAAGTAGCAAATAATTCCATGCCGTTTCTCGTTGGAAACAAATCTGTTTATTTGGTCGTGCCGTTCGCCATATAATCGGAGTTCGTCCGATGGTCGTAGCACCCTAACCGCCCTAACGGGACCTCATGGGACACATAGGATCCCAGACGCGCGCGCGGCGGATCGGTGTGCTGTTTGTGTACATATAATACGGTAGACGCGTGTGGAGTATGCAAAGGCCACACAGCACAGACACACACACACATGCGCGGGTTCGCGCACATATTGTACATACATATATCGTGCGCGTCACATTTTGAGCCCGAGGCATGCCGTGCGGAGTGAGCACGATGCATCGTCAAGGTACATGGAAAGAAGATATTAGTGGATTAATGGTTGCTTACCTTCGTCTAGTAGGCGCTCTACATGTATGAAGACACTAGGGAAAGCAGCTAGCTGCTTTCTGTCTTTTAGTAACTGTGACAGGTAGTCCGCTATACTCTGCGTCGTCGTGTTAGTATTATCACACATCGCAATTACTTGATTACTCCAATGGAGGGCGCGCGGTATAGGTTGAGAAAAAGAGAAAAAGTGAGAGAAGAGAGAAGGTGATGCGAGAGTAGAGAAACTACTGAGAGAACGTGCGAAGAGGTGATCGGAAGAAAGAAGGAGCAGTCCCTCTCCCGTTTTCCCAAACGTTTCCGTATTCACAGTCTTTTTTCTTGGTCGTCGATCCCGCAGTTTCGTCACTGCCGCGTCACCGCCGTTCGCCTTCGAAGGCAGAGTCAATCGTTTTCGTTTCTTTCGACCTCTCGTCCCGTCGTCCCGTCAAAATCGAATGCGCGTTACACGGAGCGCACTACTAGCAGCGTGCCGCGTCGCCGGATTCGTGTGTACTAAGTCCTCCGTCCTCGTCGCGGTCGCAGTCGCAGTCGCAGTCGCAGTCTCGGTCGCCGTCAGAGTCGTCTCGTTCGTCGCGGCCGCGCTTTGCTTCTCGCACACGTCGCTACGGTAGTGTTACGTTTTTAGAAACAGAGGGAGGTATGCGTATGCCAGAGGACATGAGAAAGAGAGGGGAGGGGGAGGATGGGTGGGCAGAGAGAAGAGAGAGACAGATGGACAGAAAGAGAGAGAGGGAGAAAGTGAGAGGAAGAGAAAAAGGGCAGAGAACGCGTCGTATGCTGCGAAAGAGAGAGAGAGAGAGGGAGACAGAGAGAGAAAAAAGAGAAGAGAAGGAGAAACACAGACACTCGGATAGCGGCTGAGAGAGAGCACAGTCTCTCTCTCGCGTTCGAATCGGTTAAAGTTAAATCGGATTACTCGTCACGGGATTTATGCGTAAGTACGCGCGCTACGGGACTCTCGGCTCTACTGCATCGCCCGTGCATGTGCCGTGATGTGCCGTGATGTGCCGCGCCGAGCAATCCGTGGGCCCCGTCAACGAGTGCGCATGCGCACGCGCATCAACAACGGCCCGCGCACGCGCACTCGCCCGTCTTCTCGCTGTGTGCTAAGTCGCCGCGCTTACCGCCCACTACCATATACGGCCTCTGCATACGCGCGAGCACTGAGATACGCGCCATACCGTCGTCGCGTCGTCACATACAAGTTGGATAATGCAGGGCCGCTCTTGCCTGCCTCTGGGCCCTGTCCCGTCTGCACTCCCTTTCGTTTCTAACTCTTTCTGTTTTCCCACCTCCCACTCTTTACATTGGTCGTTCGAGTTCCACGAATAAACCTCGGCCGTCGGCTTGACTTGGCTTGACTTGGACGCCGATTGTTTTGAAGAGCCGCGTGTCAGGATTCGGTAGAAGGCGGCAGCTCGATGCTTCCATTGCTGTCAACGTTTCGAATAATCGGCCGAAAGAGGAAGATGGTAGGGGGTCAGAGGACTATGAGGGCACAACGTTTATAATAATAACTATTTAACGTTACCCTTATTGCGACAGCATCTTGAGCTATCTCAGGGGCACACACGCTACTCACCCTTTCAGAGACGTGTTGTCTAGACACACGCGGACCTATAGTATTGTGGCGAAACTTCCTGCGAGCGCCCATTAGGATATACAAGACGAGAGTTTTATATAATTCTGTAATGGATTCGAAAGTAATCGATGAATGTTCATCAATGAATAGTTCTTATGCGACTTCGCAGTTTCGCACGCGGTAGTTTCTTTATTCATCGGTTTACTTTTATGAGTTCTTTTGCTCAGTCAAATATTGTATTTTCTTCCCTATTGGAGGGAACGTATGTTACGCAGTACTTGAATACATCCTTAGTCATAGAAACGGATGAAGTTCACGAGAATTCAGTATGAAATTAGCAGTGTGTGTATGTATATACGCCTTCGCGGAGTTTAGTAATATCGTTAAACTGGAACGCGGAAACATTGCAGATTCAAACTAAACACTGGATAACAAAGATATTTGAAAATGTACAGCAAATGTAGCACGAATGTGCGTCATTAGAAAATGAACGTTCCCTGGTATAGGAAAAAAGGAATGCATCATTAAACATGATTTTTAAACACGTTAATCAATTGGATGCCTTTATTGACTGACACGGTATATTACAATTACGATGCATGTTCCACACCTGCGACTATGAAATCTATTTCATATTACCGCATTTCTGGGTATCTTCCTAGACATTGTTAAACGCACGTAAAAAACATTCCTCCTTGGGAAAATAAGCCGAAATGTTACACTTTTGTTTGCAGATAAATCATAACGAAAAGATTATATGGAAGAACGTTGAAGTTCATCTAAATGTTAAGTATTTTTCTTACGTCTCATGTAACACAGCCCCTCCCAGCAAAGCCGATGCATTACATCAATGTGTTCGACGTCGTTACAATCTCGAACCAGTATGCCTTGGAATGCATAATTAATAATTCCACCTACTTCCTTTCAATTTACTGCTACGTACCGCATCTAGAATGTTACACAAGGTTCTATTCCAAAGACAGCAATTTCATTTATCGCGTGTGATCATTCATCATACGGCAGATAGTACAAACTACGGCTCTACATCTCTTTATTGTTTCATATTTTAATTTCAATTTCTGCACTCAGGTATAATGTTCAAGAGATCTAAGAAACCGGTCCTTCTGAAGAACCATTTGCATTTACTGCTACGAATCCCGTAAGGACCTACATTTTTCCTTTAAAGGATATACTCCGTCGTCCATTAATGAATCTCGAAAATGTGCGTGGGTGCGTGCGCGCCTTTCTCGAGGAACAGAAGATGCAGCGCATGTATCTTGCGAGCACCACGTGAATGCCTTGACTTTCACGAAGGCTGCGCTCAAACTTTCTTCAGCCATAGCAATGTATAGCTCTTGAATGGGACGCATTAAACAGTTACCTTTTCCTTCTTACCCCACTCATTGCAACTATCAGAAATGAGTCTTCGCATTTACGAATTTGTCGCGAAAATATTGTACAGGAACAGAAAAATTCTTTCAACTCTTAAACAGCTTTTTGCTGTACGAAATAGTCTAATTCTAAAATTATACATTCATAATTTTTTATCGAGAATATAGACGTCAATTATGGTACATACCAGGCACGTTCTGTATATCGTTTGTTAATATATTATTTGTACGACACGGATAGCTAAATGCTTCTAAATATACCAACCATATGAGGTTCTACCGCGCACAGATACCAAACCCAATAAGAAGGTAAAGTAAGACTAAATATAAACTCTTAGAGATCAAATTCGCTTTCCACTTGCCCTTAGTTTCTCGAGTTCAAAAGTATAGTAAAATAATGTAGTACATATGAGGGAATATAAATTTTGAATGTCAAACAGGCACGATACTAAATTGTTAGCGTTTTACGAAACATACTACGCACTGTCCAGCCAATATCGATTAAGACACATCAATTCGAGAAGCATGCATTTCAAGTCTCCTTAGTGTTCTCCCACGGACGTTACCTTCTATGTTGTATCCAGCGCCTACACAAGAGAACATTGGTAATGTAATGTAACGTTGACGTCACAGGTCCATACATGGCCCCTGCGTGGAGCCACGTGGGTGTCAAATGCTATAAAATATTTTCCCCTTCCCTTACATGACCCCACTCGTCGTCACACTGATATTCTATTTTATCCTAGCTTAGGACCTTCCGATTTCGAAGTAGATCGTTCCTTCATTGTGGACGCGTGGGTGTCGCGTCATTTACGTAATTGGAGATAGCAATAAGATATTAAATGATTTTCTTAAATCTAGAGTTAACACTATAAGACGTACGGGAATGGATTGAATAAGAAGGCATTCATATATTTAAAAATCGAAACATGTATTTGTTCGTCAACTGTCCATGATCAAACCTTTCAACTTTGACAGCGCCGATCGTTTGTCAGGCACAATCGACAGATTATGCCACTTCAAGCTTCCAACCAATTATTTGAGCTCACGAAGCCATACGAAAAAAGTTATCTAGAAAACTGGCGTCCATCTGTCTTGTGCTTGCCGACCTGCTTGAAAGTCTTTGCCCGCTGGACCTGTCGAGATGAATTTGGATTATTCATATTCTTGAAGTAACCGTAGCCACCCCCGCCAAGCCTCTTTCGCGGTCGTGAATCCTTATTTACACCCACTTCTGTGATAATATTGAGTTAAGGTTACATATACACTTGTGCAGAGAAGAGAAAGTACGAAAACAAGTGAAAAAATTGATGCTGAAACTTCTTTATGCCTAATAGCAGTAAATCCATTATTGTGACATTGATCAATTTTATCTTCACAACCGTATCAAATTGAGAAGAGAATAAATGAAAACATTTGATCAACTTTGTGAGTCACTGTATTTGTAACTTTGCGGAACGCTCGATGGGATATCGCCAGTGTGACTTTAAAAGGATACTCAGGTCGACCGCAGGTGGCACGATGAATCCAAAGGATTTGGCTACTTTCGCCAAGTCAAGCGTCTCCACGTCGAAGATTTGTTTCAGATGATGAGAGTCGTAGGCTCGCATATATGCCTTGAATGCCTCTTTCGCTGACATATTCAGGAAGTAATTTTTTGAGATCAATTTCTCGAGCTGAAAAACGTAATGCTTATAATTGAGATTACACCACAGACGGTATCAGTCAAAGCAATGTTATGATGAGTTATTCATTTTTTATAGTGACGGTTGTATTCATTCTTATAGTTAAAGAATTGTGTATTTAACATAGAAGGAAAGGAAACTGATTATCAGTTGCTTGCTGCGCACATTGTACCAGAGGTAAAAGGAAAAAAATATAATACTCCTATAAGAGGAAAAAAAGGAAGGACGAAGAAACGGTAGTAGATTCTGGCCTGATACGAGGCAAATTTACGCGTGAAAGGGAGTGGTGTGTGAATCACGCGTGTGGGCGCCACATCGCATGTTTTTTCCTCTTTTTAACATCCTCCCTTCCATTACGACTTGGCCAAACCTTGTCGAGCCTCGCAGTACTGATCACTGTGTTCTCACTTTCCGCAGACACACACGCGTGCCTCTTGCAAGTTATCCCCATTGTCATCAAAGTTGAACGGATCGTTATGTAGGAGACAAGGAGCAGATAAATGGACATGTCCGTATGAGCCAGATTAAAGTGACATCGTATTAGCAATTTAGAAACGCCTTCAAGCTTTGACCACCCCATTTATCGTTAACAGTAGGGTCACTCTTGTCTTTGCGTATTTTCTCTGTTAAAACGGTTCTTACCGCCAAATTTATGACAATAGTTTGTTTTAACGTTCGGCGAACACACCTGAAGTTGTATATCGGCAATTTTGTTCCAGGAAAAGTCGAATTCATTGACCGGTACCCGAGCTTGTTTGAGATAACGAAGAAAACCTAGCTCCTCTGGTCTCAATATTAATAGTGCGTGACCACTGCTACCCTCTCCACGTGCTGTTCTACCGACACGATGAATATATTCCTAAAAGGAGATTTAATATTTTAGCATACTTACACAGGTTAGTATAATCGTGTGCTCGATTAATGTATCATTATATTATATAAACAAATCATGTTTTACAGAAGCTCATCTTTACGGCGGTAAAATATTTACTTTTGGATCATCTGGAGGATCATATTGGACGATCCAATCAACATCGGGTATATCAAGACCTCTGGCAGCCACATCCGTGCAAAGAAGAATCCCGGAGGAGGCATTACAAAATTGGAAGAAAGTTGTCGTTCTCTTTGTTTGTTTTTGCTTTCCCTGATACAGAAAGAGTATGCATATATCAATTATTCTAGTGTATTTTTTAATGTTTATGAAACGTGAACACCTACGTACATGTATGCTCATTACTGGGAGATCAATATAGTTAAGAAGCTCATGATGAAATTTCACAGACATGCAAGAGCTGAAGAAAACCATCGTTTTCCTTTTTCGATTCTTCTTGAGGAATGTAAAGAGTAGTAGAAACCGCTTATCACTGGGGCAAATTACATAGCCTTGTTGCAATCCTTCTACAGTCGCTTTTTCCTTTTCATCGTCAACTCCAACATATACAGGTTCTTTTTTTAACGCCAAAGCCATCAGCGTTTCTGTTTTCTTTGTCTGTGTTGCGCTAAATAACATTGTTTGTCTCCTTTCTGTAACATATAACGTTTACAGTCTAAAAGATGTGTCTATAACAGATTGCTATAGTTTTAAGGGTAAGTCGTACTATACTTACTAGGCAATATATTAACAATTTGTTTAAGTTCCTCCTCAAAACCAATATCCAAAATACGATCGGCCTCATCAATAATAAGACACTGAAGGTTTTTGAACATGAAGTCTGGAGTATTTTGGAGGTGGTCAAGAAGTCGACCAGGCGTTGCCACGACTATATTAATACCTTTCCCGAGTTTTTGTGCTTCCGTCTGTCTACTTGCGCCACCCATTAATAGACCATATGTGTGATAATGATACTTCATTAACTCTTTTAACACGCCAAATGTCTGCATAGACAGTTCTCTTGTTGGAGATATGATAACACATCCAGTACCTAAATGTGACTAATTACTTCATGCAAATCAACAATTACATACATATACACGGCAGAACTTCATCAGAAGCATTTAATATTACATACCGTTGCGTGGCATAAATTTGATTTTGTAAATAAGTTCTATAGCTGGTATTAAGAATGCTAAAGTTTTTCCAGAGCCAGTTTGTGCAGCACCAACTAAATCTCTACCCTCTAAGAGAGGAGGAATAGCTTTTGCTTGTATTTCTGTCATATTTGTGAAACCCATGTCATTTATAGCCTTCAATGTATTCTCACACACCGATTCCTTTAATGTAGAAAAACTAGAGCTGTTCAATATTTCCAATCCCATCGAACTTCCAGGTACTATGCAAAAATATTAATCAGATTTAGTTAAAATGTTCTCTGTATAATTTATAAAGGCTTGAAAAATTAAGATGATAAAACATACAGCTTTTAGAAGCATCATTGGCCATATTGCTTGTTATTTCAGAATTCCTAATATCACTGCTAACCGTTTCTGTACAATCTTCTGATTCACTTTCCTCATCATTCCTCATCACTTTTGCTGTGTCCACGCTGGTCCACGCTGTGACTCTCTGCCGTTAGTACCCACTCGACGGCTTCTTTAGAGGACGCCACGGTAGCTGATTTGTGATTGGCTGATGAACTAGTTTCAAAATGGCCGACTAATCCCCAAATACGCGTAGCGTGGCTGCGTGTTCACTATAATTAAATAAGAAGGGGCACCAGTGACATGGTATTCCTTTACACCACTGATCTCTATACAATGGATGCGAGATCAGGATCTGGGGAATGCTGCCAATATGAACGGTGGAGTCGCAAGCGGTCCTCCGCGGTACTACGTATAGTGCCGGGCCTATTATTTGGGCAAAGTGGGTACCTTGTAGGGTGCCGCGCTCTGAAAATTGTTCTGCAACATTTTTTTTCTTCGGTGCGCCCCCCATTTCCTTAAGAAAAATTGCTATCTGTGGGGTTGAAACGTTTAATGCCGGCCCTTCACTCTGCTAAAGGTAAACATACCGACACCACAAACACTTTTTGGGAGACGTCGAGTCATATACTTTGACATAAATATATTCATCCGTAAGTATGTTTTGTTTAGAAAGCTTCCAAAATATTGTTCAAACGTGAAACGAAACGATCCTAACCCAATCAGCGATTGGCGAAGACAGGTGAGATTAGTTAATATTAAAAAATTAAAATGCAGAAATGTGTCAAATTTTGGAGAGTTAAAATTGTACAATGTGAGAAATGTTGAAAATTATGTAAGCTTTACATATTTCTGGCCATGGTTTCTTCAACGCACTGATTTGCTTTCAGACACTGTGCAATGTGAAAAAATTGAAAGAATCACATAGGAAAAATTGGCTAAACTTTGAAACATACCATTTCAATACCGCATCCTATATCAATTTACGTGAGTACCACCACAATAGGATACATCCGGTAGCTCTACAACTAAAATGTAATAGACATTTACATTAGTTCACTTTTGTATGTTATAGACTCCGGATGAGGAAACTAATTGTTTTGAATCATGTAAGGGATGAAATATATTGATTCATTCCATTCTCAACCCAGAAGAGGGCAATCCTACATTATACATTATGTATACATTTCTTTTTCTGATTCCGCTGTTCAACTTGGTGTTGGAAACAAATGTAAAATTTTGTTGCTGCTATGGTGGGTTGGTCCCTGTTCAGGGCATTGGATTTGGTATGAAGTTTCAATGTAATAAATGTCTTCATTTTACAGATTCATTGCCTGTATTATATTATCAAGAATGACCTGAGCACTAAATTGTTCTGGCCCCATATTGGTGACTGGAAGTAACATGGACGGCAAAAGTCATGTACATTATGAGACAATTGATTTGAGGTACGTGTACATTTATATTTTTAGCTATCGACTGTCAATATAATTTTCATCAGTTCTTCACATTATTAAAACAATTTTGGGTCAACAGATGCAGCACAATGATAGTTTGGGGAAATCAAAAGGACATACAGAACCGTCATTCTGGATATGCGAGGAATATCAAAGTGTAATACTGAAGCGTAGTCCAGATGTCTTCAGGAAAACTAAATGCTAGCCGAATATTACTTATCAAGAGGACCTGCCATCAGACAGCCACAGGATGTTTGGACAATCTTTGTAACATACCAAGGCATCAACAGTTGTGAATCGCGTGCGAGGAAAGGTTGTGCAAGCGACATGAGAAAATTAGTCTTTTCGATTTCCTCATTCAGGTTCAAGATTCAGTTGGGTGATCTCTGTTCCTCACATTTAAATACGAAAAATACAAAACTGAAACCATATCAATAGAGTCAACTCCATGTGTGGAAGTAGAAGACACTAAACGTTTGGGTGGTTGAATATATTATCACTAACACTGTAAAAGAACATAAGTTATCGTTTATACGTTCACTTACACTTTTTTGTTTTTACGTCGCTTGCAGTATCTTTTCTATTTATTTTGAACACATTTATAGTTTCATTACATTTTAACCAGTCTGATAAACATTGCATTTCTGTTTGATTTAAATGTTTCCTTATATGCTACTCTTTTATATATATACCCTAGTTAGTAAATGTGAATAAATACCATTGTAAATCAAAATGTACATGACATATGTCACTGATATTTGATGTATATTTAGGTGAATTATAATAGGCTTAACAAATTGATTACAGTGTTATTATGAATTTACTTTAATATAATCCTTCAAATATAATAAAAACTACCGTAGTAGATATACTATTACTTATATATATATGTATACTATTTTATATTACACTATTACTTTAATATCATATAAATAATTCATTTTAAACGTGCATTAATGTGTGTATTGGGCACGTTGCGACTTTGCGAGTCCAATGATTTGGAAACCAACAGATATATAATCCTAGTAACTTTTTTAGTTCCGCGGAGGACCGCTTGCGACTCCACCATTCATATCGCCACGCATAGCCAGCACGGGATCTCGCATCCATTATATATAGATCAGTGCTTTACACCCATTGAAATGTAATTTCTTTAATACTGGTTACCCAATATTTATATTTTGAAAAGAGTAATGCAGCTAAGGGATGGATGTTCTGAACTTCCGGCTATCTCTCTCGGCCTTGCTTGACTGCATCTCTATACATAATGGATATCTTATTCCCGATTGTTCTTATTGTTAAATGATTTTAAACTTTTGAATTTTCCGTGCACGGTCGGCATGGCAGATTTCATAACCACGAAACTGTCACTTTTAAACACTTCATAACTTTTTTCCCCATTTAGAGCGATACTTAAAACTTTCACAGTCTTATTTTTAGACCAAAACAGACAGTCTCCCAAAATTTCAACGAAATCGGGGGTGAGGACGCTCTCCTTCAGATTTGCCCAAGAAGTTCAGTGCGCTTGGCTTGAATTCTTTTGACGACATTGTAAACACAAAATTTAAACATTAATTCTGAGGTTATATAGGGTAGAGAACATAAGGGAAGAGGGAAAATATATGGCATTTTATATCTTATATTACTACAAATGCTTTGTAACAATTTAGGATGGAAGAATTTACTAACCAAGTAGCGAAGATTTGCATAGGAAAATATTTAGATTTACGAAAAACTGGGAAACCATCTGACAGTGAATGGACTGTTTTATCTGGTATTCTTGTAAAAACACAGGATGGATCATTATCCTTAGTTTCTCTAGCTACTGGTACAAAATGCTTAGGAGGCTCACAAATGATAAATTCTGATCCACAAGACATTGGATGTTCTTTGAGCGACTCCCATGCTGAAGTACTAGCTAGACGTGCCTTTATTCGATATTTGTATGATCAAATTGATCAACTTTTAACGAATTCTAAAAGTGATATTTTCTTTATAAATGAAAAGGGAAAAATTGGCATAGGACACAATATATCATTCCATTTTTTTTCAAGTCAAATGCCATGTGGAGATTGTTGTATATTTCCTAAAGAAAATACTGCTGACAGAGGAGGTGAGCTACCGATAAAAGCAAGAAGAATTCACAGTACAGAGTGTGGCATCTCACAACTGTGTACTGATGATGAAAAGAAAGAAGTAGTGAATGACATATACCGCACAGGAGCAAAGTGTGTAGAAAATGAAAGTAAACACGATTCTCGTCTTCCTGGTATAAATTACCATGTAACTGGACCGTTGCGTATTAAGCCTGGTAGAGGAGATCCTACATTGAGTTTGTCTTGCTCCGACAAAATGGCAAAGTATGGATAGCCATTGCTTCAATATAACACAGTGATGTGTATGACATTTTTATTCCAGGTGGAATTTTCTTGGTATCCAAGGATCATTGTTGTCATTACTAATACCGCAAATAAGATTAGAAAGTATTACTATTGGCAGTGATTGTCCTTTCTCTTTAGAATCTATGGAACGGGGACTGTTTAAAAGATTTACTGACAAGGTGCAAGGACTAAAAATTCTACAAGCTCAGGTTGCATTTACACATAGAAAAGGACATAAAAGAATACATCCATGTCCATCTAGTATAATATGGTGTGCTACTCGTCAAAGGTATACTCTGATTTTATTTGCTTTATGCACTCTACAAAATATTGTTTTATGTTTTATGTGAAAAAATGATTGGTTCTTTATTTCGTAAAATCCATTGCTGTTAATTCTCAGCCAAACAGAAGTAGCAGTTGAAGGTAGGAAACAGGGGGCAACAAAGACAAAGAAGGGTAAACATTTACTGATAAGTAGGCGTGCATTATTTCAAACCTTCTTAAAAACTTGTGAAAAGTATGAACCTTCTAAGTGCCAAATAAGACATCCGAAAAAGATCACTTATCACGATTTTAAGTTATTCACTAAATATCGCAAGATGTGGAATCAATTAAAATTGGACATTTTTCGTGCATGGCCTACTAAACCGTCAACTTTACAAACATTTATATTATAAGTCATAAAATTGTAATAAACTGTACATAATATAAAAATATGTAATCAGATCAATTGATCAAGATCAATTGTAGCATAAATATATATTACATTATTTTATCTAAGTAAAAAAATTATACACTGATTTTACAAAATAAAGCTAATATATTTTAAAATACTCGTCGACTCAGGTTGGTATATCCTATACCTACACAAGTTAAATTGACTTGCTCTTGCACTTCATCTTCTTCCCGAACATTCTCTATTTTAAACGAAACCCCAAAAAAGTCTCGTAGGTCACGCAGTGTTTGTATCCTAAAAGGTTACGGAAAATCAATTGCAAATCCACAAGCAAAAGTAAATACCATTACGTACATTGTTTGCGTTAAAGGACCTATTGTTACTTTTGAGACATCTTTTCTACCCAATGTCATAAACAGTGCAACCATACTTTGAAACGAAGAATCTACACATCCATTCCTGTAAAATTTGTCAATATAGAGGAGGAAATTAATGACATTTGATTTTAGTCGTTATTTACCTATAAATTTCATCCAAAAGATTAATAGCCGCTTTTTTTCCAAGATCTTCTGGCACACACGGTAATGAACCTGTTATAACTTCAGAAAATGTTTCTCCACTAAGGAATACTCCATTGGTGGTCTCTGCTACTAAACTTATCCCGAAACCTAAGATATTTCAACAACAAAAATCCATTAAACTCTTACCAAATACATGTATATTTGTAAATGTATTAATCGAATGCTTTTACCTGGTGACTTTCCACTGGAAGCACCCTTGCAATGATTGGTATGAATATAAATGTCTGGTAAAAACTTTAATAAAACACCTTTTGCAGATTCGACCATACGATTTGCAATAGCAGGAGAAACTCTTATGCTGGATGCAACTCCTCTGATACGTTTCACCATTCCACTATCTTGTAACTAAGTAATATACTACTGTTAGAAAATACATATATATATGTGTGAGCAACATTGGTATATTTAGGGCCGGTTCCACCAACCTCGGTTAAATCCTTAATCGACGGTTAACGTCAGTTAATCGATACTTTGCGTTCCACCAAACTTTGAACGCCGGTTAAGTTAAGAAAACCCCGGTTAAACTTAACCGGCCAATATTGGCCGGTTACCGTATTTAACCACCGGTTAGCGTCTGGTAATATTTGGTAACATCGTCAAAGTAAAATTGAAGTCAGTATTGAGTCATGGATGCCCTGTACGACAACGTTTTGTCGTCCTCAGACGAAGATGAATATTATCAACCAAGAAGAAGAGCAAGGCTATTCCAAGACCGAGTGAATTATTTTGAAATTCTCGATGATGTGGATTTTTTTGTTACCCTGCTTTGCCGCCTGCTAAATGAGACTGAGAATTGAACCAAGCAGAGTTGCAGTTACAACGGAATTTAGACTCTCTGAGAGTGCATGCGAAGAGGGTATACGGTTAACTAACGGGGGCTGAAATATTCTTGGTGGAACGGAATCATGATTAAAGTCTCGGTTAAAAATGAATCATGGTTAGCTAACCGACAATTTAACCGAGGTTGGTGGAACTGGCCCTCAAAAAACACATTGCAGTGATCATTGGTTTGACCAAAATTAAGGTAATATATCTTATAAACTCACCTGAATGGCCTTTAAATTACGATTCACTGGACATTTGCAAAAGACTTCTCCACCACCTAATGGAGGCACTCCTCTTTTATTCACAGTCAATTCAAACTCATTGTCTCCTGCTAGAAATCTTTTTAATATAGGTATTGCAGCAGTTTTAATCTTGTCGACAGAAGGATCTACATGAGAGCAAAATACTATGATATATAAATAGAACACAAAACGTACAAAATTGTTGAACAAAATAAAATACCAATTGTATTGTTGGTGACTCCTCTTAATTTTATTTCCACAGGCTTCTTACAAAATGATGCTAATACTAAAACTGCTTCCAAATAATAACCAATTCCACGTTGCAAGCTACACTCATGTTCTATATCTCCACCGTATAATAAACCAGGACTGTAGTATAGGCTTGTACCAGTCTCGTTTAACTGTATTCTTGTTCCGTTTGTGATTTTATCCAGCAGACGAATGAAACTGACTTCATACTCTGTATTGTAAGCAATATATGTGAGTTGTAGTTTAATACGACTGTGGATTACTATTATACATTAAAACACTTGTACTGGCCCAGACAAATTGGAGTGACTGACAGTTGTTAAATTAATACCATGCAGTCAAGTTTTGCACATATAATCTTTGATTTCTAACCTTTAAGTCCAGGGTCGTCATCTTTCGTTCTTATTTCTGTAATTCTTACTGGTTTACCGGATAAGGTAGATAACAAGAGGCGATACCGTAAATAATTGCATCCTTCATATGTTAATACTGTATTTTTCACCTGAGCCGGCATATTTTATAGTTGCAGTAAACATATATGTGTTGAGACATGTGTGAGACCACGATATTTGTGAAAGAATTACCGCTGCATGTGAGAAAGCACAAAGCAGAAATATTTGCGCAGAATAACACAGTCTCCCTCTGGTAGTTCAATACTGCATCTTTTCATTTTCGTTTCTTTTAAATGAATGAACTCGTGTTCGCAAATTTTTACTGACATTAATAAATGCCAAAATAATAAAGTTTTAAAGTTGAGAATGGGAAAAAATGCTTGAAAAAGGCATATAAAAATAGGAAAAAGAAGAGATCTCTTTTTGATTGTGTTTGATCGATAAATTTGGGTCTCGATTATACGCGAAAAATCCGTACTCATTGTATATTCCGATTGATTTTAGAACGCACGTTGCAAGCCAGCCAATTAAAAGATCGGCAGTGCATATTCATTCTAGTGACGTGGGTTTTCACCAGTGTCCGAGAGTGACGTCACCGACTGAGGTTTATTTATAAAATTTCACACATACCCGCACTTTGAACTTATTCGTTACCTGCACTTCAGGCCACTTCAGACGGACTGCGAGCTACTCAACCGATATATTTCTGTCATATAAGTACTGCTTGCATAGTAGTAATAATTCTCCTGTGGACGCTCCATTACAAGTACGTTTCTTCGAACATCATTCATTTCAAGATTTTTAACAAACAGAACCGATCGACTAATCTCGAATAAATTTGACGTTTCAAGGCTTATAGCAATTATTACTTCTTCAGAACTTCTTTCCTGCACTTTTGCAGATTTGCAGAAATATTTTACTCCGGGTTTTACCCCGGGTTTAGTTTGCCTTGAAAGGTAAATTCGAGAACATTTTATAGCTGCCGGCGACTACATAATCTATCTACGCAATATCAGTTTTTCTAAGATATTTAGCGCAAACGTTGTTTGCATAGAATCGGAAATTTTTACTGGTGGTAAATTTGCGCCAACGTGCCGTCATAAACATTCAATTCTGATTATTTGCTATTCAAGGCATAACGTTTAGAACCAACCACATTTCAGCATGCTTCAAGATATATTAATATTTTTCTTTGTTGCAGATTTTTGCATCAGAGTAAAAACACATACCAAAGATGAGTTTACAGTGGGCACTGATTGCCTCTTTTCTGTATGCAGAAATTTTTATTGTGTTATTATTAGTTTTGCCCATAGCTTCGCCATCAAGATGGAAGAAGCTTTTTCAATCTCGATTCCTTCAAAGCTTGAGTCATCAAGCTTCATTTTATTTCATCATCCTTCTTGGAATACTTGTCCTATTTTTGTTGGACGCTATGAGAGAAATGCGGAAATACACAAATACTGCAGAACATGCTGGCGAACGACACGCACATCTTGAATCAGAAATGCATGGTATTTCCATTTCTTATCGTTAATATGTTTCAGGTATTAATACTTTGCTTGCCTTGGTAATGAGTGAAATTTTCTTCTAGAAAATATGAGATTGTTTCGAGCACAAAGAAACTTTTACATTTCTGGTTTCGCACTGTTTTTGAGCCTTGTTATACGCCGTCTTGTTATTTTAATTTCAACGCAGGCTACCCTGTTAGCCGATAATGAGGCAGCCATGCGTCAAGCTGTGTCTGCTACAACAACAGCAAGATCTTTATTGTCTCAAAAAACAATTGGCGAAAGTGCGCAGAACGATTCCAACGAGGCACACGACAAAGCTGTGTCAGAATTGAAACAACAGAATAAAGACCTGGAGACCCAAATTGAAGAGCTTAAGACTGAATTGACAAAAGAAAAAAAGGATAAAGAAGCCATTAAATCACAGGCTGAGTCTGTTGGAAAGGAATACGACCGTTTAAACACTGAACATTCAAAACTTCTTCTATCGAGCGGAGATAAGAAGAGTGATTGAATTTTATACCTATTACTTTGTCTTCCTCCTTTTTTTTTTTTCTTATTCACAGAGTTATGGTATTGTACTCATATGCTTGACATGCAAGTTGCACTATGTTAAAATTAATACTGCATGTGCTTTTGTTATAAGATAAGGAATATTTATGTTTTCTATCATTTGTTTCTATATAAATATTGTTAATTCATGGAAATTATTATTATTATTCTCATTACCATTAATATTACACCAGCATTTGTTGCAAAATGTCATTGCAATTATCCGACTTTCCATAATAGACTACTAATCACACATGGTATAATGGGAATTTACAAGCATTAGGCATTAGTTGAATTTTGCCCTTTGTATAAGTTGTATTCTGTTTTATGTCTATCACACAATGCTGTCTGTGGTATATTAAAACTTTTTTCAAATGACTAAACTACATTTGTTTGAAAAATGCCTACCCTATGCTTGGGAAAATAGCCAGTAATCTCTCTATATATACGCATATGGAATATATAAACGTACCTTTCAATCAATTAAGGGAAATTGATGAGTATTTGTCTTTATATATATTAATGCATTTTTGAAGTTATTGTCTGAATCATAAACTGACGTGGTGCTTTACATAAATAGAATGGCAACTACACAACTACGACCACCACCATTTTCGTCGTGTATATATAAGCAGAATTATGTCGTGATACTAAATATTTCGAGACTGTGTAAAAGATTGAAATTCCATTGTTATATCGAAACAAAAAGTATATATAAAGTAAATTATTTTGCCCACACCCTTGCATAATTATCTGCAATGATTCCATAGCCAAAAACACATGTTATTTCGAATTTTTGCTTGAAATATCTATACTTTATGAATATTACACAACCCATCGATATAAATAACAATACGGTTACTTTTAATTATTTTACACTTGTAACATTGTTACCACTGCCTTACTTCTTTATTCTTAAACAAACGTTACTAAAATTATGGAGAGTTCCATAATCGATGATCAACATGTATTTTTATCAATATAATTTATTAAGCATCTAACGACAGTAGGAGTTATTAGCAACGTGTTGCAATTACGTGGCTTCGACGTTTATCAACACAATTGGAAAATTCTTCAACCAGGCTAGAGCACTTGAGTGTTTCTTTGGGATAATCTTGGTAACATTTCAGTACCTTTTCACTACTGTCAACGCAAGGCTGCACAGTATTCTCACCAACGATGTTTTGACCTATGCAAAGATTAAAAAATATGTACGTTGTTAGTACATCATAGAAGTTATACATTAATGTTGTATTCTATTCATCATTTACGTGTATTAAAAAGTTCCAATCGATATGTTGTAATTGTTAAAATTGATTTGTTATTATGCCTTAATACTAAATTTAATTTGAACAGGCTCAATTTATTGTAATTGAAGTAATATTGTCAAACTGCAATTAAATTATAAACAAGCTGATGTCTTTAAGTTAGAAAATATGTTAAACATGTTATATACATATGATATGTATACATACATAATACCTGTTACATTTAAAAATACACTGATATGCAATAAGCTATATCAATCTCCTTACCTTCTTTCTTCAATGCCATTTCTTTGACAGCTTTTTCATATTCTTCCTTTATTATACGATTAATTGCTTGATGGTTTTTCTCTAACTTTTGTAAACGCTTTTGCCAGTATTGATCCTGAGTTTCAAGTTCTAACTCTTTCTGCTGCTGTACTTCCATAGCAGATAGCGTCATTTCTGGATGATAAACAGGATATTGAGAAGTTGCATTATGAGTTTGGGGAAGAGTTTGCGGCACTGGTTTTTCCACAGGTTTTACATCTTCATTGCTCTCTGGCGCAGCTTCTTGGGTTCTCTGTACCAAGCGACGCACTATATTATCTGAACATCTTATGAATTTCCCTTCGTTTTCGATCGTTATTTTACGAGTACTCATCTCAGCACCCATGCTTGGAGGTCCTGTAGTGTATGCCAAACAACTTAATAATTTTTCTTTCCAACAAATTTCTTACCTGTTTTGACAGAAACGAATTATACCTAATTTTAGCTCGCTGGATTATCATATCACCTACCTGCTAATTTTCGTTAAAAACAAAGATTGCTTTTTGCATGTAGTTTTTATATGTCACTGAGTGAAGTTACATAAACATCAGAATTCATACTGTGTTATTCCTTAGCATACTCACAGGCTTCGAGGCTCGCATGAGGCGTTAACGTGATTCGAAGATCTGTGCACCGTCTCCTCGCGGAAAGTGGAAACAATATCATTCGTAGGATTCAAGAGATGCTAGTGAGTCATCAGAATTTTCAATAGATGGCTCTACGATACCCTCAAATCGACGTTTTTTCGTTATGTTTTTATAATTACTACCGGCGAGATGTTATAAATATCGAATAATATCTTTTCGATGAGTTGATGTATCAAATTTAAATATATACGAATTTTTACAGCCTCTTTATAGTTTGTTTTTTACGTTGGTGTCGATAAATAAGAAATTATGTGGTAAAACAACATACCTCATATGATAAGTACGGCGGCAAAAAGTGGCACTTATTTCTAATAAACGTAAATTTTAATTACAATGGCTATATAATTTGAAAATGCAAATTACAGTTTTTACTCAGGGAATGTCGATACATATTTAAACTGAATGCCTTATCAATGCAAAAGGAATTTTACGAATGACACTTGCATGAGTAGAACCTTTGAATAAGGATGCGTGACATCACTGCTTTTCGATCATTTTCGATCCATGCGGGTCGTTCATGGAAACTTGTAACTAACCTCACATCGTGTTTCATATGAAACATTATTCTGTTCGTTATCGAGCATTCTTAACATAACGATACAAGAACGTTCTTTAGGTCGTTACTCAGTGTAATAACGTTTATGTAAAACAATACACAGAAAATGCCGACTATTAAAGTGAAACGTGATTTGTTATTCAAGTCACTCGGCAAAACATATTGTACGTTGTACTTTATAATACATTTACGTTAACTTTTAGAGTACTATTTCTTTTGAAAGCGGCATCAATTTTAAGAATCAGTGCTCTTTTAGTTACCAATAGCACGTGAATAACTGTTAATGCAAAATTAATGAAGGTTACATCATGTTTTAGCGGATACCGAATTTGAAGACTTATGTTTCGAGTTTGGATTGGAATTGGATGAAGTGGTAAGAAAGTTTTGAAAATATCCTGATGTATCATATAATATGTGTATTTGTTCCTAATTTACTAAAAAAAATGTATATACATAATAGTTGTTTGTTATTGACAGTAATCTAAACTAGCAAAATGACCATAATTAAATTTTAACATTTCCATAAAAATATTATTGTTGATTAATCATAAAAAATTAAGTTGATATTTATTGGTTTGTTTTGTGCAGACTACGGAGAAGCAAATGATAGCCAAAGAACAAGGATTAGACTGCAATGTTGATGCATCGGATGATGTTATTTTCAAGATAGATATTCCAGCCAATAGATATGATCTTTTGTGCTTGGAGGGTCTTGTTACAGGACTTCTAATATTTCTCAACAAGTAAGTAAAAAATCATGTAGTTCTCATTGATATTGTGCCACTTGATATTATTTGCTAATAATAATTATAATGAAATATTGTTTATTTGTGCAGGATACCTATACCACCCTATGCAACAGTAAAGCCATCATCGGAAAAAGAAAGAATTGTGATGACAGAACAGGTACATCTGCAACTCATGATCAATGGAAAGACATTAATAAATATCATTAGAGAAGACTTTGTTCACATGTGATAGTATACTATTATTTATAATGAAAAGCTAATATTGTAATTGCAGTGTTTAAGAATTAGAGGTCATGTTGTTGGAGCTATTCTCAGAGGTATTAGATTCACAAAAGATTCATATGACAGCTTTATTGATCTGCAAGATAAGTTGCATCAGAACATAGGACGAAAACGTAGCCTTCTGTCCTTTGGCACTCATGACTTGGATACTATCGAAGGTCCATTTCTGTATGATGCAAGAGAACCAACTGCTATTCGCTTTAAGCCACTTAATCAGAATAAGGAGTATACAGGAGCAGAGATCATGGATCTATATGCAGTGAGTATTGCTTATTATCAATGTTATAAGTTCAAGACTAAATGTGTTCTTTTTACTATCTCGTCTATTTTCATTTTTCAGAACCATGTTCAGCTGAAGCAATATTTGCCAATTATAAAAGACAGTCCTGTGTATCCAATTATATATGATAACAATGGTGTAGTATTGTCATTGCCACCTATCATAAATGGAGACCACTCAAAGATTACACTTGATACAAAAAATGTTTTTATCGAATGCACTGCAACAGACCTTACCAAGGCATGTCGCTATAGCTTTATGGACAATTAAATGCGAATGAGAACGCTATAATAAAGAGAAAACTGTGAATAATTGGTTTTGCAATATTTTCAGGCAAAGATTGCATTGGATACCATGGTTTGCGCCTTCAGTGAATACTGTACACCTAAGTACACTGTGGAAGCTGTGGAAGTGGTGTATCCGAATAAAAACACCTTTTATTATCCCGAATTGAGGTATCGAACTGAGGACATCAATTATAAGAAGGCGATAAATTACATTGGTGTTCGGTAAGTAAGAAAAGCGAGAAATGAATATGTATGTGGGCAAAGCGAAAGGGGTAATGTGAATGTGTTACTAGACAAACAGAGGAAGAAGTAGCGCAGCTACTAAGCAAAATGTCTTTAAAAACACGCGTAATGAACGATGGTCAATTAGAGGTTGAGATCCCTCCTACAAGACATGACGTTATTCACGCATGTGATATTTATGAAGACATTGCGATAGCATACGGCTACAATAACATTGTAAAGACAGTACCCAAAGTATCAACAATTTCAGAAGAGGTAAGATATTGCAAAGGTAGCGGAATAATTTGAGTATACGACTAGTATTGGAAATACAAAGCGATACATACATATTCAACCGAAGGTTCCTCTGAATAAACTATGCGATCAACTGCGGCACGAACTGGCACACGCTGGATTTACAGAGGCATTGACTTTTTCATTGGTACGTATCATATCGAAATGTGTTTTATAGGTAGCAGAGGTTGACAGTTGCATATTGTACAGTGCTCGCGAGAGGACATTGCAGAGAAATTGGGTCACGAGTTGAAAAACATACCGGCAGTCCATATATCCAATCCAAAAACTTTAGAGTTTCAAGTAAGAATGCACGATACGTCACGTAGGTACAGTAAAAAAAAATAAGAAAATGACTGTAGAAATAATTTTGATAGGTTGCACGTACCACTCTTTTACCTGGACTCCTGAAAACAATCTATGCAAATAAAAAGATGCCTTTACCTCATAAAATATTCGAGATATCGGATGTCGTATTATGCGATCCTAAGGCAGAAGTTGGAGCACGTAATTGTCGACGTATATGCGCCGTTTATTGCAACAAATCGGCCGGTTTTGAAATAATTCACGGATTACTGAACAGAATTTTGCAGCTTTTGGAAGTGCCGTGGAGTGTCGATAATGACAGATCTGGATATTTCTTACGTGCAGTCGATGGTAGTAACATTCTGGTGATTACTAATTGTTTTGCAAGCCGTTCTTTTGTAACCAGATAACATGCTTGCTTTCAGATCCCACTTTCTTCCCTCAACGTTGCGCAGAAGTCGTGTGTAGAGGTGAAGTAATTGGAAAAATGGGTGTTTTACATCCAGATGTAATCTCAAAATTCGAATTAAACACGCCTTGTTCTGCACTAGAAATTGACGTGGAATCATTTGTGTAAATACATAATCAACAGTATTTATAAATCGAAATCAATGCGAGAATGATAATATGGAAAAAATATATATTTAAAAGATTTTTCCTCGATTTATTTGCAATCTCCTTCCCGATAAGAATAAATTGGAGTAAAAGAAAATATATGTTGTAATAAAAGACGTGTGTCATACTGTGTCTATAGATTCATCAAATCATCGAATCACTGAGCCCGAGTCACTCATGACTATAATCTGAATCCAGTTTGGAAAGAATAAGGTCGTTAGGACAGATATACATTGAAATAGGCAACGCGCAGAATGACGAGATCGAGTTCTACAGGCTCGATATTGCCCTTTGCACAGTAGCGTTCTAAATCGTAAAGATCGATATATAATAAAGTAACTTCTCTTTAGCATTCTACGTATCGTTATAAAATAATTTAGATTTAAGATAGAGAGACTTGTTAAATATATGAGAAGAATGAATCGCGTATAATCGGGGACTGAGGAGGATTCGGTTGGACTCGGTTCGGAGTCGAACAGTTGAATCGCCCGCCAAGCGACACTGCCTGTTGTCCGTCGAATAGCACCATACTGTGCGGATGGCCGAAAAGGCATCCGGGACTCTCGCCGTCGGCCATAGTAGAAATGGCGGGTGTTAGCTTACGTGAATGACGGCGGTCGTGCTCGAGATTATTGCCGAAAAGCAAGTGTTCTGTGTGTGTTTCGCGACACGGGAGTGATAACTCAGTGTCATATGATTCATCTGGAAGGTAAAGATGCAGAATGTAGCACAAGGAACGACCTCGGATAGCCAGAAGCACGAAAAATCAGCGAGCGTTCACCACGACATTGGGAAGACGTCGTCGACTCCCCAGTCTTCGAACTCGAGTCCCACGAAGTCGGAAACCGAGACCTTCTCAGAGTTGCAGCCTCGCTTTATGACAGACTCGTCAGAGAGCGAAGAGGACAGCGTTTCAGAGGTAAAGGCGAGCGCGCGGGGCTTGCCACGTTGTGAAGCTGCACAGCTTTGCAATGTGAGACAGCGCTCGAGAGAGCGACCCTACGTCGAGTCATCCGTTCGTATGTGCTTAGGTTCCCTAGAACGACATGCCGACGTCAACTTCGCTCATTCTGTCTGCATATTATCTCGAGCGGTAATCGTCGTTCTAGAAATAGGCTTTACATTTTCGAGAATTAGTAACCGTAACAAACGTACTCCTACTACTACTAGTACTACTACCACCACCACTGCTCCTACTACTACTATTACTCTCCTTCGGGTGTTTGGCTAAAATTATTGGCAAGTATATAGACGGTAGATAAAGAGAGAGAGAGAGAGAGGAGGGGGAGAGGAAGAGAGATAGAGATAGAGGGAGAGAAAGAGAGAGATGGATGTTTTGCCTACATAAATCGCAACGGGTGCCATGCCCTACCGGGCAAAATCGAATATGTCGATTGGCGTAAAATTCGCGTCACGAGGAATATTCGATTGTCGCCAGCAATGACATTTGCCCGTCCTTCGGCGAGCGCAAAAGGCGCAAAAAATGGTACCGTTAAATCGAGCCTTTATAGTTTTGCAAGAGCCACACGGTAAGCGGAACTCTAGGATTCGTCATCTTTGTCCAGCATTAAACGTTCGCGCCTGCCGTGTGCCCTCCTCGCCGCGCGACGAGTCATATCTATTACCCGACCCGACTGATCGGCGCAATTTTCATTTCCTCATGGGAAATCGAAAGAAAGTTTGAAGAAGGGAATTTGCGCAGGGACGTTATATAACCCGGGATGTATGCGTTAATAGCTAGTGGGACGTCAGTGGAGAGTTTAGTGCGCGGTATCGCTGCAAGTGTCTCCGTCCACAGCGAAACGTGCGCAACGTGCGCAACAATGTATGTACATTTTTTCCGTCCCAGTTTCCCGTGTTAGTTGTCACACAGTCGTCGTCCTCGTCGTCATCGCGTCGTCGTCGTCGCCCTCGCCGCATCGGTAACGTTCCGAGCGATTCGATGTCACGGAGAGATCTGTACAGTGTGACACTGTGAGATGGACGATGGACCACGTTGTCTCGTGCTGCTCGAGTCCCCGTGACTCTTGTCGGACGGTCAAAATTTCAGTGCCATCTCCTCAACCCCTCGGTATTTTCACATGCCCCCGTCCATTGTACATACACAGACACATGCGCTCTCGCGAAGCATTTGGTAGAGCGCGTACTGCATAATCACGCGCGTGCGCACGTGTGTATATATACGTATACGAGCTTACGATTGCGCGCGGGCGGTCGGGGGAGAGAAGGAGAGAGAGAGAGAACGAGAGAGAGAGGGAGGAAGGAAGAGAGTGAGGGCGCGCGCGCGCGCTCGCTCCCGCACGTAAATGTGTGTGTCGCGTGTGTGAGGCGGTACGCCGCGCGCCACCCAGCGGACCTCTCTTCGGCCGCGTTTCTCGCGTATTCGTGCGAGTTCGTGAGTCTCTGCCTCTTGCTTGCCTCCTCTGTCGTCGTCGTCCAAGTCGTTCAAGTCGTTCAAGTCGTCCAAGTCGTCCAAGTCCAAGTCCAAGTTGAGATCGAAATCGAAATCGAATTCCAACTCCAAGTCGGCCGTGTCCGTCGTATGCCTATTGCTCGCCTCGACTATGTGCGCCGCTGCGTTCGTGTGCGTGGATACCGTGGAGAGCAGAGCCACCATATTATTCTATATTCTACCCAACAGCGGTCATAGAGTTTCTTCTCCGCGATTTTGAGACTCGATGAGAATCGTGAGCGAGGTCGACGAGTCGTTATCACGAACGGTGGCGATGTGCGTGGACATACGCTCCGGAGAGGAGAAAATAAACGAGACGCCTTAGGTACGCACGCAGAGTTTAAGCAAAGAAGTGTCAGTTTCATCCTTCTTGGAATGGCTGCACATTGTTCCTACGTCTCTCTTAGCTGCCAGCCAGTACCCATTTGCGTGGGATAGGTACAATACTTTCACTTGTGTGCCGATTTGCACTTCTTCAATTGCTTTCTGCTTTTTCGTCAAATGCGACGATACATTGGTCCGTTGCGATGAGCATTCCGGTGAGGGCTCCGATGCTTAAATACACCGTGCCTCTTTTTTTGAATACCGAAAGAAGTTCGTAATTGCGCGTGGTACAGAACTGACTCTGTTCCGTTTAGGGTCAAGACAGAGTACACCTTTCATGCTGATAATCGCCTTCCTTCCTTCCTCGATCATTGTTTATGCTTCGTCAGACAAGACGCACTCTGTGTTTTTCGAAAATCCCTTAACACCTCGCCAGAGAAAGAAATAACCTCAATTTCCTCCCAGCGGTGGTACTTTTCGGTGGTGTCGAGAGTGTCCTGACGATGCCACTGAAAAATTATTTTTAATTATTAACAAATTCGTTTACCGTTCTACGCTGCTCATCAGGTCTTTCGAAAATAACTGGATATATTATGGAATAAGTGACTCAGCAGTTTCTTTATTAGCATTCCCATGATTATTGTTTATTTGTCACCTCGATTTTCGTAAATAATTTCACTGCAAACTCAAACATTTTCTACTGTTAAAGTCGGTTAACCGTACCCACCACTATCATATGCTTTGAAATGATTCTCCAAGGTCAGTTTAATATTCCTCAATACGTATGAAATTTTCTTTTCATTACTCAGCTTCACAATCGTATTCACAATAAATAATACATATTTTACTGAAAGACCTTCCAACTACTATACGCTGTTTCTGACAAAGTATCTTAGGTAGAAGTATACAAACATAAGGCTTTGCTTCAATATTTACTTCATACAGTTCAGTATTATTTTTGTCCATTTATTTTTCCCATTTTTGAGTAACTACTTTTCAAGTGGTTATTCCCTTAATAACGTTTTACCATATTTATCAGTTCCAATCACTCCATGTGTTCACCTTACAAATGTTTACTTTTAACCTTATGAGCCGCAGAATTTATTCAGCGGAACCTTATTCATAATGTGACAATGCAATATGTAGCCAAAATCCAGAGGATGTCCAAGCAAAGAGATAGCATATAAAGAAAATTGAGATCATACAAATGTTAACTTATACGCTGTTCTCTGCTAACATTGTAAATAAAGAATATGCAGGGTACATTCAATGTTTGATTTATAGATCATATTTAATTTAAATACCTCCCAATATATTCATGTTTGTGTATTATAAGAGTTCAATGTAATGTTAGCCAAACATAACACCTATTTTATAGGCAGCGTAATATATTCCTTTATGCTATCCAGTACTTTCAAACACTGTAGACAAATGTTAAGAGCATGTTTTGAAAATTCCAAAACACAGTGAACTTGTACATTTAAGACATTCTATAAAAAACCAATGCCTGAGACATTCAAATATGTAAGATGCTTACTATGTGCATCAATATTACAGGTGGAGTGTTTTGCGATTGATCAAGTTGAGTTGGATGAAGATCATCATTTGGAGTCATCAAAGTTCTTGTTGACTCCAGAAGATCCGGAAAGGTCTGTGGATCCTGAGACTCAGGCACGTCTTGAGGCTCTTCTCGAGGCAGCTGGTATTGGCAAGTTGTCATCGGGTGATGGGAAACACTTAGCTGATCACGAAGTACTCCGTCGTTTAACATCAAGTGTTTCTTGTGCATTGGATGAAGCGGCAGCAGCATTAACACGTATGCGCAGCGATAATCCACGCTCACAAAACGAGAAGCGCTCTCTAGTAGAGGCCTGTACAGACGGTGACGTTGGAACTGTTAGGAAATTATTGACAGAAGGGCGCAGTGTTCACGAGACTACAGAGGAGGGAGAGAGTCTCCTCTCCCTCGCCTGCTCTGCTGGTTACTACGAACTTGCCCAGGTTTGAGCTTTATTTATCAAGAGTTTGTCTCACAGCTGTAAAACTTTAGTTCACCATAAAGACGTATTAGAATGATGTTGGTGTAGACTTCTTATGCAAATCACTCTACAGTATTGTTATGCGTGTGGATGAATGTTTTACGGCACACACGTTTAACTTATGGCTGTTAATTGAAGGATCTCTTGTCATAGGAATAAATCAAGATGGCTATATTATATCTAATAGGTGTCAGTGTTAAATTCAGTAACATGTTGATATATTATCTTTGTGATCCAAACACAGTGTTATTAAACGAAAGTTCATAAAACTGTAATGATCATGTGGCACAGTTCATTCTTAAGCATGACAAGGCACTTAATTATAATGTCATTCATGTTTTCAAAACATTTAAAGATACTCATGGTAAAAATTTGAATTCATCAAGGTAACTGTATCAATTACACTTCCATTTAGATACATAACAGCTTTGTTTTACAAAATTTTTAATATTTTTGCTTAAATAAAAGTATAAAGAAAAACAATCTGCATCAAACATAATGTTCCTGATGCATTTTGTAAAGATATAATTCATGACGAATTTGTCAGTAGAATCCACATTGTTGCAAATGTTGAAACAGCAAGTCTGAACTAGAACCAGAAATAATGCAGTGAAGGATGGACATAGATGAAAATATTGTCTTCTTGTTCATCAACTAGGTTCATAGATAGAACTTTTTTGAATTATTATTGAATAGGAATGGTTAAAATGAACAAATTTATTATGTAACAAATATGTAATACTGTGTATTGCAAATATGTGTGAACAAAACATGATAAAGCTATCTTGATATGTAGATTTGTCATATGTATTTGTTTTGTGTCTGACATTTACAAAACTTCCGTTTTTTTTTTTACATACAATGCACTTACTTGAGATTGAAGTTTATTTTTCACTATATACATTATGTTTATATTCATACACAGTTATTTCAAGTTTAGCAAGAAAATTTAACAAATTTGTAAGCTAATTTGACACTTTGACACGTATAAGTTCAACCATTTTTTCTAATTCAACTTTTTCTTTCCTACCCCCCTCCACTCTACATTTGCACTCTGCAATATTGATATGTAATATGAAGTAGGCATTAAAAGTATGCATTAAAAGTATGGTTAACAAAATTTATTTACAGTTAAGACTAGTTCATTAGAAGAAGTATTTTCTTTATGTACAGGTGTTATTAGCAATGAATGCAAATGTTGAGGATCGTGGTATCAAAGGGGATTGTACCCCTTTGATGGAAGCTGCCAGTGCAGGACATGTGGATATTGTTAGTTTACTTATAGCTCATGGAGCTGATGTAAATGCTCAATCTACTTCGGGTAAGGAAACCTACATACAACATAAACATTAAGAACAGTAGTGTTTCAGTGAATAATATTAATTTCGTCCAACTATTTGCTTGGTCTGGTATAGGTAATACCCCTCTTATGTATGGGTGTGCTGGTGGTCATGAGGAGGTAGTAAGGGTGTTATTAGAGGCAGGTGCGAATGTTGAAGATCATAATGAAAATGGTCATACACCTTTAATGGAAGCTGCCAGTGCCGGACATGTTCCAGTTGCAAAGATCTTATTGGAGCATGGTGCTGGCATTAATACTCATTCCAATGAATTTAAAGAATCTGCATTAACATTGGCTTGCTACAAAGGACACCTGGAAATGGTACGCTTCTTATTAGAAGCGGGTGCAGATCAGGTTAGAATTGTTCTTCCGACGTTTACGCTTGTTTATAAAGTAATGTTAGTACAAGTATGTTGTACAGATATTACTTAGAAGTGCGCAGAATCCTATAAGCCGGAATATATTTCTACAGGAGCATAAAACTGATGAGATGCATACTGCTCTTATGGAAGCATCAATGGACGGACATGTGGAAGTTGCCAGATTACTCTTAGACTCTGGTGCCCAAGTGAATATGCCGACCGACAGCTTTGAGTCGCCTTTAACTTTGGCAGCTTGCGGAGGACATGTCGACCTTGCAATGCTTCTCATTGAGAGAGGAGCTAACATCGAAGAGGTTAATGATGAAGGTTATACACCCTTGATGGAAGCAGCGCGAGAAGGACATGAGGAAATGGTGGCTTTACTTTTAAGTCAAGGTGAATAATTCATTGATTACTTTATGTAAGGGAAAACCCGTTCGCAAACTTGTAATATTAAAATGATTGACATAGGAGCGAACATCAATGCTCAAACTGAGGAGACCCAAGAAACAGCGCTTACTTTAGCGTGTTGCGGTGGGTTTTTGGAGGTTGCCGATTTTTTAATCAAAGCAGGAGCGGATATTGAACTCGGCGCATCGACTCCTTTAATGGAAGCCGCACAAGAAGGACACCTAGATCTCGTGCGATATTTGCTTGAGTCCTCTGCAGATGTACATGCCCAGACGCAAACGGGAGATACAGCCTTGACATATGCTTGTGAGAACGGCCACACTGATGTTGCTGACCTGTTATTGCAGTTTGGAGCTGATTTAGTACGTTTTCTCTCGTATCTTAGTTCCTACATTAAATCATGCATGCATATACATTGTCGTCTGTTGTCCGTGTTTCGATGATCAGCAAACCAATACGGAACTTTTATCTTGTAATGATATGCGCTTTAACGTTTTCATGTGCTCTTGTTTCATAGGAACATGAATCTGAAGGTGGCAGGACGCCGTTAATGAAGGCTTGCAGGGCTGGTCATTTATGTACAGTTCAGTTCCTTATATCGAAACGTGCGGATGCTAATCGACAAACTACAAATAATGATCATACCCCTCTTTCACTGGCCTGTGCCGGAGGTCACCTTACTGTTGTTGAATTACTCCTTGCGCAGTCTGCCGACCCTTTTCATAAGCTTAAGGTAAGTTTAAAATAATCGTGATCACATTAAGAATAATTGCTTATTCTTCAATCGTACAATATTTTTGTTTCCCAGGATAATTCCACCATGTTAATAGAAGCTGCAAAAGGTGGACATACTAGTGTTGTTCAACTTTTATTGGATTATCCTCATAGTATTGTGATGAGTGCGCCGCATAACGCTGCCCATGCACCAATGTTGTTACCGCAACAGCAGCAACAGCAACAACAGCAGCAACAGCAGCAGCAGCAGCAACAACAGCAGCAGCAGCAACAACAACAACCACAACAGCATCAGCAGCACATTACCCACCAGCAGCATGTACCTCATCAGCAGCAAGCGTCGACGCAAGCACAGCAACATCAACAACAACAACAAACTGCAGAGCAATCGCAAACGCAAAACCTTCAACCGAAACACAATACCCAAAAATCGTTGCTGCGGAAGAATCGATCTGTTACTATGATGCCCGACATGAGCCTTACCTCTGCTGAAGCACAACAGGTTCGCTCTCAGCCTGCAGGAGAGTCGGCTGTAACTATTAAAGACGATACCAATATCCTTGATAAGGGAAGCGGAGGATTTACCAGTTTGTCAGAACCTAATATTAGTCTAAGTCCCGCGTCAGGACCAACGCCAGCGTTAAATGTTTCTGAAAGTCGGAAAAATAGGGAAGAACAAATTCTTCATAAACAACAAATTCTTGAGGAATTGCAAGTAAGTTACAATCGATAGGATCATTCGAAGACAGCTAATCAAGTATGCAGATTTTTGTCGACGGTAATATTAAAAATGTCTCTTTTAATTCCAATTTGCAGAGGGTAGAAAGAGAACTTCAAATTAAAGGTGCCGGCCACTTGTTCTCTGGTCCGAGAAATTCGATTGTCAATCAGCCGCAACAGCAACAACCGCAACAGGATCCCAGCGAAGCAGACGCATTACTACCAGGCATGTTGAACATCGATTTACCAACGCAATCAACAGCAGCTTCACACGGTACGTTTTACTTTTTTACCTTGCACCAAACTTTACATTTCAAGTTTTGAACATCATCATTATCTTCGCTTAGGTTTACTTTGCAATACGACTGGCATGTCTGGAAGTACCTTAACTGATCAAGGAACCAGTGAGGCAATGTCACTTTATAATGCCTTTTTAAGAGGCAAGCGAGCGGGAGAATCCTTAGCTGCTTCAGCTGCTTCAGCTAAAAATTTTCCTACGACGCATGCTCTTCCTACTTCTCCACCGTTATCTCTTGGAGCAATATCTACAACATCTGCCGTATCATTGGTTACTTGTAATACTTCGTCAACCACTACACCGAGTCCACCTAGTATTTCAACACCACCGACTGTCGTAGCGGTTTCTCAACCCATTACTGCTAGTAGCGACGTTAGTCAAAACACTGCTATAAGCGATCGTCCAAAAGCTAAACCTGTGTCCAAGAAGGAGGGTAAGAACATTCGAAAAGCCGCATCCGGTATGACGGGTGGAAAATTGCAACAGCAGCAAGCTACTCTAATGGCAGGGCTTCAGCAACAATGCCAGCAAAAGCAACGTCAACACACTTATCAAGTACAGCAAGTGCATCAATTGCAGCAACTTAATCAGCAACTTCAGTTACAACTAGATCAAGTCCAGGTTCGTACTCATTTGATAATTAATCGTTAACTGGTCGTAAGAAAAGTATAAGGCCAGAGCAAGAATGCGCAGTCAGATTGAGTTAAATAGCTTTAAAAAATTATACGACGTTTTGTAATAGGTACAGCAACAACAACAACAGCATTTACAACAACCTCAACAGCAGCAGCAGCAGCAACAACAACCATCGCAGCAACAGGGTGGTGTTGTTGGGGGTAATGGAGCTGGTATACTAATGCCCACTCAGCTCATGTCGCACCTACACCCAACGCATCCACATCATGTACATAATCAGGTAGGATTCATTTTTTGTGAATATTATAATTCTTTAATATCGTCTTTCCTGTCACACATTTTTTGAATGCGTACAAATTTATGCGATATAAATAAATGGGCCCTCACAACGTTTTTTATGCAATTATATACCAATGCGAAATTTCATGTTGCTTAGCAGGCACCTCAACAAAATCTCCCGGAACAAACGGACCCTGAACTGGCACGATTACATCGAGACGGTGCCTGCCCATTTTTCGCAGCTGCCCAAAAGGCGAAGGCACTTTCTGTCAGCGATAAAGTAATAAAGCTAGAGGATGGTACGGATATTCCAATCGACGATGCATTCGAAATTTTTCAATCAATTAGTTTTGATGACAGCGTCGATGGTGAGTGTTGGTTGTGCTAAAGGAATAATAAGTATACATGGTGTTATGCAGTAGCCACACCGTCGTACAGTGACACCAACTGAAATTGAATATTACATTACCCTTCGTTGTATGTATATATAGCAACAGAAGACCAGGAAAAGCTGGAGTTAAAGAGGTTGAAAGTATCCAACAACAAAGAACAACAGCAGCAGCAGCCTCAACAACAGCAGCAGCAGCCTCAACAACGGCAGCAGCCTCAGCAGCAGCAGGTGCAACAGCAGGCGCAGCAGCAGCAGCAGCCTCAACAACAACCCCAACAACCACAACCGCAGCAGCAACCACATTTACAAACAGCACAAATAGTACAACAACCAACTAGTTCTCACGGATCCGAAGAGTATTTTGCTGGTCCTGTACCGTCTGTGCCATCGGTATCTCTGCCAATACTGCCATCGCTACAGGTCACTAGCACGGGCGTTCAGATACAGGCGAACATAGCAGCAGGGGTGCAGCTAACAAGTACGCAAAGTCAGGAGTTGAAGACACGGTTACGTCACATTCAAGAAGGTTACCGTATGCAACAGTATTTTAGCGGTGACACATCCACGCCGCCATTATTAATTCAACCCTCTCAACTGAGTAAGTTCTACACAACGGTTTATTCTATTTATTGTTCGTGGTATGAAAGGAGATGTCGATAACCGGAGAATATTATTTTATAGCATTTCCTACGCAAACGGGAGCCACCGGTATATCTGAAATAATAGATAGTGTACATCAGGCGAATGGCTTTGCACCGACGACCACCTGCAGCACCAATCAAGTACAAGTCGCTACTCAAACGCAAGCTCCAGCAACAACGTCTCCTGCAACAGTTGTACCTCCCGATAAGAAACAAGTATACACTGCGCCTTCAACAGGAAAAGGCAAGAAGGTCAGATATCCGCTCTTGTCGCAACAACAGTCGTGTCAGCAACAAACAAATGCTACTGCTCAGCAACAAACTCCGAACTTTCCGGCGCAAAGTTATCAACTAGATCCTGCAACGGGTTAGTAGTACTTTCTTCATTTAACTGATTATTCCTGTTTTCTTTATTATTACAGTTCGAACTTGTTCCCTATCCGTTATGTGCTCCCTATTCAAACAATGCTTATCGCAACATTTATTGCTTAGTTGCTGGGCAATATACAACAGGTGTTCCGACTGTCGGCGGCTATACGACAAACCAGGTACCACCTGTCCCATTTGCGGTACTGGATGTCGATTCTGAAACAGACAGTAACCATGATACGGCTTTAACATTGGCTTGTGCCGGAGGACATGAAGAGTTAGTCGAACTTCTCTTAAGTCGTGGCGCGGACATAGGTATGTAAAGTAAAAGAGGACTTAACTTTAAATGGGCATGAACGACGGTCTACCTTCAAACGTTGTCGATTACGGCTAAAAAATGTAATATTCTTTTTGCAGAGCACAGGGATAAAAAGGGATTTACACCTTTGATCCTAGCAGCAACTGCCGGCCATCAGAAAGTTGTAGAGATTTTATTGAATCATGCGGCCGATATAGAGGCGCAGTCAGAACGTACCAAGGATACGCCATTATCCCTCGCCTGCAGTGGCGGTAGATATGAAGTGGTTGAGCTTTTACTCAATCGCGGTGCTAATAAGGAACATCGCAATGTTTCTGATTATACACCATTGAGTCTCGCAGCATCTGGTGGCTATGTCAACATAATAAAACTTCTTCTAAGTCACGGCGCGGAAATAAACTCTCGAACTGGATCAAAACTGGGCATTTCGCCACTCATGCTTGCAGCCATGAATGGTCACACTGGTAATTTTCCTTAAGCGCAACGTATTGTTTGCCGTTGTCTCGACTATTAGTCTTCTCTATTATCATACGATCGTGTACTCAATCGACTTATTACTATTTGTAGCGGCAGTAAAGTTGCTGTTAGATATGGGCAGTGATATTAACGCTCAAATCGAGACGAATCGCAATACTGCATTAACACTCGCATGCTTCCAAGGAAGACACGAGGTTGTCAGCCTTCTTCTCGATCGTAAAGCAAACGTTGAGCATCGAGCAAAGGTATGGTTGTTTTCAGGGTTCGGGAAGTCAGGCAAAATCCTACTCGGCATGTAAATAATTAACCCCTCCTACTTTCCTTTGAATGATATGCTTTAAAAGAAGTTTGTAGAAAAAAAATCAGGATCTAAAGAGAGCCATGTTTTTTTTTCCACATGTCGTATTTGTTGTTAAATTTAACCATCGCTGTTAAACACAGACCGGTTTAACACCTTTAATGGAAGCTGCAAGTGGAGGATACGTTGACGTTGGACGTGTTTTACTCGCGAAAGGCGCAGACGTAAATGCGACGCCTGTTCCGTCCTCTCGCGATACTGCCCTTACAATAGCTGCTGATAAAGGTCACTGCCGTTTTGTAGAATTGTTATTGTCAAGGTGATTATAACAATAATTTATCATTCTTAGTCTCATTTTATTTATCATGATTACTAATATTTCATCAATAAACAGAGAAGCCCAGTACGACGTGAAAAACAAAAAAGGAAATAGTCCGTTATGGCTAGCCGCAAATGGGGGACATCTAAACGTTGTGGATTTACTTTATCACGCCGGTGCTGACATCGATTCGCAGGATAATCGTAAAGTGTGTATTTGCGTTTGTACATAGAATATATTTTAGTTTATAGATATAGTTATGCCTGCGCGTTTTGAGATTTGATTGGAACACATCTGACATCCGGTTACCCTTAGGTATCTTGTTTAATGGCTGCATTTCGAAAAGGCCATATTAAAGTGGTTAAATGGATGGTGAACCATGTCAAGCAATTTCCCAGTGATCAGGAAATGACAAGATACATAGCGACTGTTAGTGACAAGGAATTATTGGAAAAATGTCAAGAGTGTATAAAAGTTATTAGAGCAGCGAAGGAGACCCAAGCCGTCAAAGCGAACAAGAATGCGACTATACTACTGGAGGAACTAGACATGGAGAAGACAAGGGAGGAATCTAAAAAAGCCGCTGCAGCTCGTAGACGGGAGCGAAAGAAAAAGAAGAAGCTTGAGAAGAAGGAAGAGAAACGAAAACTTCACGAAGAATACAAAAAGAGCGAGGCGAACTACGAGGACAAGGATGATAATGGGAAAAAATCGGGCGACGAAGATTGTGATAGAGGTGATGATAGTGAGCACGAGGGTGGCGATAGTTGTGAAAGGATGGACAACGTGCCATCGCCGGTAAACAGAAGTCCAGAAGACCCCGATAGAGAAGAGGGTGACAGCGGAATAGATGCTAACAGTCAAGGCAGCTGTAGTAGTAACGATGTAAAGGCTAGGGAAAAGAAGAAAGATAAAAAGAAGAAGAAAAGTAATAGCCCTAGTAACAATGAGAAAGACACATCACCACAGCGATCACCTAAATCCGTTATTACCCAAAGCACCACTTTGTCTCAGAATTCTATAACACCTACGAAATCGCAAAGTACGAGTTCCGATAAGTAAGTGACACATTCATTACCCTCTATACCGGTGCAATAATAAGATATGAAATTCAGTATAATTTTTAGAAGAATGATGGCTAACGTTACCAGTGGCGTGTCCATATCCTCTGCAACGGTGACATGTCCGAGGCCAGCAGTAACAGTTAGTTGTAATGAACGTAAACTCAAAGGTCAGTTAGTGTTTGAATCGTCGAGGCACCCTGCTGACAGAGAGGACTTTGAGGCGACTGGCAACGAAGCGTACATGCCGGGTAAAGGCAAAAAGACTTACAGCAATCAATATGATGGGGAAGGTTCAAGTACTACCGCGAAGGCTAATAACACGACAAGCCCAAAGCAAGGCGGTAAGCGTGAAGAAGGTTGGAAGGAGGTTGTACGAAAGTAAGTGCATTGATAAAACTGTTGTAGATACTTTAATCGCGAATAAATGTACATCGAACTTTCACCCGTGGATGCTGTGCAAATCTTTATTGATTATCAACAGAGGACAGTCGGATGATTCGGGAAGATTTATGAATTCACCGTTCCGCTCAAAAAAAGTCTCTGTACCCCCGAATGCCATTAGTCGCGTAATTGGCAGAGGCGGAAGCAACATAAATGCTATTCGAGGTGCCACAGGGGCACATATCGAAGTAGAAAAACAAAGCAAATGCCAAGGCGAAAGAATTATCACTATTAAGTATGTCTGGAGAATGAACAATGCTTCTATAATTTTTATTATGCTCTTTAACGGATCAATTTCACAGTATATAATATCTTTTCAGAGGTTCGTCGGACGCTACAAAACAAGCTCATACGTTAATAGCTGCCCTTATCAAAGATCCAGATGTAGACATCTTGCAAATGCTTCCAAAGTCTAAGCTAACGGTTGTGACAACTTCCTCTTGGGATAAGGCAGTGTCTACGGTTGCGGTATGTTTGCAAGATAAAGAATATCCATCTCATATATTTTGCTTGTAATTCGTAGTAACCGTGAACTGGATGCATTACCAACGAATGTCGCACATGATTAATTCAAATTTCTATTCCCAACATAATTGATATATCCTCTTAGGCGAGCAAAGCAAAAGTGGGTCCTGTCAGTAAGCTTCCCAGTGTGACGTCTAGTACGAATAGCACGCAAGTGAACAAAACAGGATATACATCTGGAGTATCGACCGTTAATCAGTTGATCCCATTGCGATCGTCATCTACCATCAAACTCGCTGGTGCCTTCCCAACGCCTCTGCCACGTGCGACGGCGCCTAGACTTGTTGCAGCAGGTAAATAATCATTCCCGTGGAACGTTTCTGAGTAGTATCATACAATTAGAAATAAACATTGTATAACGTATATTTCTCTTCAGCCGAAAAACGAGCGCAGGCCGTAGCTGTCCAAATGGCCTCGTCATCAAACACGAAAACGACCATGTCATACACAAGCGCAATCATGACGGCCGGACGTGCAACGAAAATCGTGACTACTAGTACGACACAAACATTTGCGGCGAAACTGTCTGAAATCACTGCCTCGACACATACTTCAACTACCGTCATGCAGTCTACTCATACCACGGTAAATAAGCAGAAATCTTTGCAAGCGAACGCCGTGACTGTATTGTCAGCCACAGCTGCAGCTACAGCTCAGACATCCTCTCAGCAGCCTGTGGTCACTACATCGCCGAAACACTGCCGACCACTGCCTACCTTGTCTGCCCCGCCAACTATGGCATCCCACTATTCTGGAAAGTCTACTTATTCTCCCGGTTCAAGCGCAGCGTCACCAGCAACTAGCAGTACAGCGGTGGCAAATTGTCTTGAAAATTCAGTCGTTTCGAGTGCCGCTAATTCTATTCGAGTGACACCATCACCGCCCGCTGTGTCGCAGTCGCAAGTTCTGCCACAGCAACAACAGCATCAGCATCAGCACCAGCAACAGCAGCAGCAGCAACACCACCAACAACAACAGCAGCAGGCCCAGGCGCAACAGCAGCAACAGGTGCGCAGTTCGACACCGGTTGCGCCTACCATTCAAGAGCAGCAGCAGCAACAACAGCAGCAGCAGCAACAGGCTCAGTCCAACAATACGCCTCTTGAATATTCCTTATTCAACGACACCTTTACAAAAGTTACGCAACAGTCAATGTGGGGTGGTAGAGAAAATGAATCTCAGAAAGGCATGAATTTTGCGACTGTAGCGGGTGGTGGTGGCGTTTCCGTTAACACTTCAGGATCGTCTACGACAAAGTTTATCGACAGCGTTCCACCTCAGGTTAGTATGAAATACAAAATGACTGGTGATATCGGCTGGGTGATTTTTTATGACAGTATTAAAAGTATGAGTATTACGTTGGATTTATAACGGCTTTGTATTAGGTGGATGCATCGAAGGCTCCGGGCTACAGAGGAACAACGATGTGTTCTCCTGTGTCGAGTAAACCAGGAGGCACGAGTAATGCATCGAGCAGTGCCATAGGTAGCGGTGTCTCATCTTCCTCTGTACATAATCCCATCCAACCTCCCCAATACCAATCCTCTGCGAGTTACAACGAGCATCCCCTGCCGAATAAACCACCGGGAAGTTTGGCAGTGGCCAGGCCTGTCATCCCTCAGCAGAGTATGGAAATGGGAGCAAGTATGACGCAATTCAACAGGCCCGTCTTTCAAGGGGATCTCACGTCTCGAAACGCGACGTCACATCAACCGCACGTCATACCTTCTACGTCTCAGCCAACGTTGGACGTCAGTCTGTTTAAAACGAACAACGGCGGGTATGAGCATCCGAATGTCAACTCCAGCCTCCTTAAGATGGTACCGAACGAAGGACAAGCAGGTCATCCGTTATTGCCGTTCCATCCCCACATGCAAAGCTTCACACAGACGATAGCGCAATCAACTGTGAATACCACAGTCAGTATGTCCAGACTCAACCCCAGGGCGCCTGATTTCTCTAGCTCACTTCATTTGAATAACAAACCTCAAGTGACTATGTTCAACACGGGTTCAGCTATTCACCCGAATATGTTTGCTACCGTACCGGCACCACCTCCATCCGCGATACAATCTAATAACTTAGCCATGCTTGGTAACTTCCCCCTAGGAAAGTATCAAGCACCCTCGCGCGCCACACCCAACACCGGCATATCGGCAAACGGCCAGACTCGTTGGCCATTCGCCCCTCCTCATAATAATTATCCTCCGCATCAAGACCCAATGATGGGTCAGATTAGCTTTTCGAATCATCTGGCAAGCATAGGCGCTCAGCCAGGAAGTATCGACTTAATTACCAGTCTGGAAAATGGCGGTTCTCCGGCGATATCTCCGTCGTCACCGGCGCAAGTTGTTCAAGAAATGAATCAATTGAAGATTGAGGATCGCAAAGTGCCACGGCCGATTGGCACCGAGAGAGCATGGAAAAACTACACTGCTGCGGGAATGGGTCCAGGCGGAGATGCTGACTCGATAAACTGGATGCTAAATAACGAAAAGCTAGTTGGCTCTTGGGCTAGTCTAGCGCCTGGAATTGATAGGCACCAAATGTTTCGCTCGAACGCACCGTACAATCGCATATCCAACGTTGACGCGGAACTGCACCAAATGATGGAATCCTCCTTCCAGGTAAGCGCTTTTTTTCCACCTATTTAGTCGCTCACCAAACCCTCCTCCCACTCCCGCCCCCCACCCCATGTTCTCAACACTTTAGTAACGGTTCTAACGCTCGCGAGCGTCAGCCCACGATTCAATCTTGTCTTCTATTTCTTATTTCAATCGTTAATAGCGATTTAAGTATGTAGAAAATAAAATTGATCAAAGTAATGGTGATAGAATGAAAGTAACGACAACGCGGCGGCACGTTTGACGAATCTAGTGGCGGCCGGTAAACGTAAGTGTTTCGTTTGTCGAAACATCAGGTGGCCAAAGTATATTTTCATTTTTGTGTCGATTTACATTTTAATACAATACGTCCCCTCCTCTCGATGTGTATTGTACCCAGGCCACTGTCGAACAAGTTAACAGGATCGTGTCTGAAAAATGTCTGCATTACAAAATTCATATCATTATGTTTAGGGTCACGTAGATACTCAGCAGCCATTCCCCAATGGAAATACAGCGGCTTTGTCCCTGATGCCAGGCTTAACGTTGTTGCCAGGACAATTCGGTGCACCTGGCTTAACGGAAATTCCACCTAACGAACCAACTAAAATGGACCCACCTGCATGGGGGATACCTGATGCGGTACAGGACAAACAACACCCGGTAGGTTGCTATCTCGTACCACTCTATGCACACAATTGATTGCCATTTCGTAAAGCATCTCTTTAAGTGGTAAGAATTTCTCGAATTATGTGGCTGACATAGATGCATTCTTTATTGAAGTTTCATAGTCATGTGCCCGCTTGTAATTTTGTTGTCATAAAGCTTGGAGCTGAGTTTTCAGCAGGTCATGCCATTTTTATGAAAAAGAGGACTGAGGAAACAAAATGAAAGCTGTGTGTCAATGCACCATTCCAATAATCATGTAATGGCAAGGCGTTTGAGATAATAGTGATCCCTGAGATTCATACAATATATTTTTTTAAGTTATGTTTGAGATAGTGTTACTTTCGCGTGAATGTAAGTACGTAAAATATAGAAAAAAGTTGTTATATTCATGGATTTTCTCTTACTAACAAGAAGGTGTTAGATGTCTCACAATCAGCATAATAAGTTAAATGCATAGTATAATATATGTTGAAATTGGTTGCATCGTCGTGTCTGGGTAACAAAAATCCTAATTGCTGAAGCATATTGAAGTATATGATTGATTTTATTGAAAGATAACTCAGTATATTGACACCTAGCATGAAACATTTCATTGCAGGGATGGAATAAATGGACTCACTAAAAGAAGAAATTTTTTGTCGACACAGCTTCAGTTTCTTACCTGGATGAGATGAAAGAGACCTGGAACTCAAAGTAGTAATAGATGAAACTGGCATTGAAGGCGCTGTTTCTAGACACATAAATTGCATTACTACCTACTATATTCATTGAAATGCAGATTCAATATTACTTGTCATACTAGGTGATAAGATGGTAAATCCTTATTACAACTTATTGCTATTATCTAGTATAATTAATCGATACCAATAATTACTGAAGATGGCAAAAGCGGATTAACGTAGGCCAAAGGGTAAACGAGAAAGTGAAAGTAATAGAGCGACAGTTACTTCATGTTTCGTCGTTCCTTAGGCCGAACTGGTTACATACTTTGCACTGTGTTAATCATTCATAATTGATGCAATGCTGACGATAGTAACTACGTTATTCTGCTCTTTGAATGATCTGCCTATTTGTGAAACTTGAACACCTTACGATACTTGCCAGACTCATCATAATAAAATCCAGATATATACATACCATATTATGACGCCTTTGGCTTCTGTAGCGGTACTTGTATTAAAAACAGGTCTACTAGCGACCAAATGTTTCATCGTGATCAAATAATCTTTTGTCTCCTTGATTTCCTCTTTCCAATTTATTTATGTTGAAATTACTTAATTTTTCATTCGCTATCAATCTGCTGTAGGCGCGTCAGTAATTTTCTGCGAAGAGATGAACGCAAATACCACTTGCTTGTGTGTAAATAATTGATTCGTGTTTGAAATGAGAGAAGAGCAAAAGACCACCGATTACTTCGATTCTATTAGGGAAAAGAGACGGAAGGAAGAGAGGTTTTCGAAACAAGACTCCTGACTACAAATAGCTTTCATATTATTCTTCCACTCTTACCCCTTCGCATCTGTTAATTACCGCTTAATTACCAATTACGCTGTAGCCGCAACTGTATAACATGCTCCTTAAATTTTCACTTCTGCAAAATTATGTGAAATTGAACGTTCTAGTACTCACTGAAGATGAGAAAGCAATTAGACTTGAATAACTACCGGAGAATATTGGTGCTGTGTCAGTGAGAGACGTAAGTGTGTGCAACAAGAAGTAGCGTAACGATGTGTAACGATCACTTCTCATTAGATTTGGGACATCATTTGTGCATTAACTAGCGAGCAGACGACACACCGGTTTCATTCTTCATTTCATATCGTTACTAACGACATTCTAATTACGGGCAGCGCGTATGCGCGCGTGTGCGGATCAGTGGATTAACAACACCGATTATCAATATTAGTAGTGAGAACATTTTTATGGAGCACCATAATGCAAAAATGACCAGGCTCTCGAAAATTGAATCTATATAAGCATTAAAGACGTTGGCACGAATCGATACACTGTACTAATAATACATCATATTATGTATACCGAATCCTATTCAGATCAATGAATATTGTTCATTGTTAAAATGGTAGTGGGCCGCCGACACGTAAATATAATTGTGCGTCCCTAGCGACAGTGCTATTATAATACTATTATTGCTGTGGTGGTAATAATGTTTATTATTATATTATGGTTATTATTACAAGACATAACTATAGGAAAGGAAGATACATAGAAACGTCACCTGCTGTCTCGGCTGGACTAGCATGATATACTAAATATTCTAGGTACACTCGATATATGGAAATGTTCATTTTAATTGAACATTTGAAAATCTTTCTTGGCGGGGATTTCGACAAGTGTTCAATACATAGCGATGATACTGTAATTGAAACGGTCCCCACATAAATTTCAGTTAAGCTCGCGAAAATCGTGCAAGGGCTTTTCACCTATATTCCAGGGAGCGCTTCAATTATTCTCTAAGATACATTGTTATAATTTAAAGCCTATTTTCAAATTTGATTTATGATACCTGCGATATATGATATAAAACTATTATATGACATATAACAATAAAGCAAATAAATAAATATAACTATCGATGGTGAGTTTATTGCTTCAACTTGAACTTTCTTAAGCTTGCATTTTATGGGTCCGCCTCGATCACGTTCGTTCTGTAAACAGTCTTACTGGCCACTGTTTTGGCCGGACAATAGCCCAGAGAATATTATTCAAAGTACACTTTTTATCTTTATAATCAAGCCCAATTAATCTGATGAATTTTCCATTTGCTGTATCTTAAATGATATATTAATTAAATAGTAGTATTCAATATGTAAAAGCATTAGCATTGATACTTGTTCTGCACATTCTTCATTGTTTCACCATCTGCAGTCTTTTTTTTTTATACAGCTATATCTTTTATAACTTTAGAAATAATACTTACCACCATATGTGCATGTTTCATTTTATCGGTGCTCGATACTTATACATATTTTATTTATTATATCCCTGGCCATAGCTTTGAGTGTGTTCAGAAATTACGTCAAATTTCAAAAGTATATGCGTTCAATTCTCTTTCGTCAGATAACTAGTACAGCCTCTCAGCTGTATAACAACGATACGAATGCAGGACACTCGGCAAAGATAATGGACGATGAACTTAGAAGAATTCGTAATCAGTACGTTTTCTTTTCACTGTTAAACATATCCCTTGCTAATGTTCGACATACTACGAGGAGAGTAAACAGCAAGAGTTCATTACTTCGTTGTTACAGTTTTCGTAGTTTACTTAGGCGAAAAGGAAAACTCCGACTAGCTGGTGCGATTTTGACATTTATTAGGGAAAAGAACGACTATTTACAGTACTTATACCGAAATGGGGTAACTAACGTGTTGATCGTGTATTTACGCGGTAGTATACAGATCTAACCCATGGAACTGGACCCTTTTCACGCTGTACGTATTGATGTAATGATGTCATGACACGACAAAACGTTGCTGTTGTAAAGTATAAGTTTAGGAGGCGCATCAAGATATTCTAGAACAGATGCTTACTTTGAAATCAGGACAGACCTTTTTACTATAGTGAGGTGGTATATATGTGTGATGACGGAATAAATGACATGTTAAAAGGATACCATAGAAAAATGTTTAATTTAGGACATAAGCTTACACGTTAGTAATACCAAAAAACAGAAAACTTACAACGTCTGTAATAAAGAATATTTTTATAACATTCATTACATTAAATAACAAATTATAAAAAATTCAGAACGTCTGCACCTAATTTCGTCGTATTAACTCAATCGTGGAAACTTAAATTTCACGGAGTTGTCTCAGGCATACGAAAGAAAATAATTTCAGTTTTCACGTTTTCGATAATACGACAAAATTGTATAATCATTGTACAGTAAAAATAATAAATATTTACATGTGACGCATTTATACAAAAAGTCAGTACCGTGAAAGAAAAAGTTGGTATGATTGTCAAACCTTCACAAGTTAACGCCAATCATCTCTCTGTGTCGACTTTTAAATGGTAAACTTCTTAATAGCCTAATCTTGTAAGATTATATGTAAAATGATCACCTGAGTATAGTGATTATACGAATGATAGGTAAGATTTAGAAGAGGTCGATTGCGCCTTTGTCAAGTCATTATTCAACTACTATCTAATGATTGTAAATATATTTATATACAACATCAAATTTAGAGATTTAACACTGAAATGATGTCAATGTATTAAGACCACGTGTTTTGCATAATGAATGAAGAAACAATGTTTACACGTGGCACAATAGTTGACCACGTTATATGCCGATAAATGGTGAACAGAAGCTCTGCTATTTTCCACTGACAGTGTACTCTTTAAGCCCAAACGTGGTAGAAACGCGTAATGGTATAATGTTATTATTCGTCACTGAAGAGTTCATCTTTCTCAAGTAACAATTATAAATGTCTCATTAATATAATAATAACAGTGACGATGATAATAGTATTGTGAAAGTAGCTTTAGCGATATTATAGTGGTAGTACTACTACTAACAATAATAATAATCATAATAATGACGATGATAACGTAATTTACACAACGCATCACCGAACCGACAAAGTTGCGTCATTCCATTACATATAATAGGAGTTGTAATAAGTTTTAGATTTCTTTCTCTGCCAAAGTCGACGACGGAGAGACGGCGTATGATAAGAATTTGTGAAATTTTGAGGGTGGCGATGAAAACCAACTTCTTGTTTATGTATACATACATACCTATTCATATACTTCAAATAAATAAAGAAAAATGGTCTAAAAATAAACACCTAATATGTGCCTCCTGCATAGGTCTGCGAAAGAAATGATAAATAAAGCAATTTGTACAAAGCAGAAAATGATCTTCGTCTAATGTTATAAAAGTGACTCTCTCCCATTGAGGAACAAAAAAGAAAAAGAAATATTTCGAGACGGCAGGATAAATAAGTTCTCTACTGCTCGCTTTGCTTTAAAATATGCACAACTAAACGAATGATTGGTCACAATGTCTCCACGTCACACACGATGCGCATAATGCAAACTGAAAATATTGTGCCGCCCGTGGAAAGTATATTTGAACGTTTCCTCAGTATAGTCTGTATTGCCGACAATTGTTACACGTCCCCAAGTATCGGTGCTTACATCTCGTGTCTGTTCAAACTCCATTCGCATTTGTGCCATTGCACTGGACTGATAATTCTCGAACCATTGCATTTCACAATAAACATCCACACAACCTTCGCGTTTCTTACAAATACTCTGCAACAATGACTTTGACAACACCGTTCTGATGACTATATAAAATGTTCCAGTAAACTCTTAACATCACTCTACTTAAACTTTACGGTGAAATATTTATTGCGGAACCGTACAAGCAAGTGACGGCTTGTCAAAGATTATTGCAATATTCTGTTTTTTAATCCTGTAAAGTACTACTCTATTTTCTTTCGTTCATATAAAAATAACACGCAATGCGAAGCTATCTAACATTGCTTTGTACATTCGCCCGTGCTCCAATGAAATAAGGTTGAACTTAACGAATCTAAATCGTTCATTGCCAAATTATTATGATTAAATGTGTCTGGGTACAAAAGCTATAGCTAAAACTTAAGAATATAATAAAAACAGTGCCTGCTGTCGGTATGACCCAACAAAATCGGTAGTACATATGAGAGAAACAGGTCTTTGTGTTCTTGAAAATGCGCTACTCTCGCAAACGTCCGTCATACCTTTCAAGAATATCTTCCACTGAACATCATGTCAACACAATATAACATTAAAGAGCGCGACAAAATTGGATTTTTTTGTAACACACCTTTACGAGCCAAAAAATGCAAGCTTTATATGTACTTTAAAAGTGTCAATGACTGTATGAACAGAAGTAATAACAGTGAAGGAGACAATGGTAGAAAAGTGACAATTGCAATTGGAGTACTAATATTAATAGCCATTGAAGTAGTAGCAGTGGTGGCGATAGTAGTAGGGATGATGATAGGGGTAAATAGTGACAATAGTGGTGATGGTAACAGTAATACTAGTAGAAATATTTACGGACTTTTGCAATTCACAGTTTGTCGTGCTCTTATTAAGAAACAGGATTACTTCTTCTTCCTCCCAAACAATACGTCGATTTCTTCAAAAAAGATTTATATGAAAGATTTCCAATCGGCAAATATCCTGATCAGTTAGTCTACATTTTCAATCCTAACTAAGAAGTGCTTCTGTAGCTGTAATGTGTATAACATGTGAATATGTTCCACTTCCACGTGCGCGTTAAGGATCTACACAGTTTTCAATAAGAGCAGTCCATTAATATAGATTGCGCATATTTAGAATAACTTGCAATCTCATACGTATGGATCCAAGTATGGCGTGGTAAATGAATGAACGACTGATTAGTATTTACACATTTCCTTGAGACGGAGAAAATTCTAATATTCTTCAAATACTATATACTTCTTGCTACAAATAAAAAGAACGCATAGCTAATTTATATGTACATTTTTGTATGTAAGGTAAATCGTTAAACGGCAATTAACGAATGAAAAACGCGTAGATCAGAATTTCATGAATTCCAATAGGTTTTCTACAATGTCTCGGAAAACTTCAATGATATTGATGTAATCGGATTAATACATAACAGTATGAAACGTGATTACTCTTTTGGACTACGTTTTCGATTTTTGCTGAGATTGGTAGCGATATGAAAGAAAGTGTATCATAGAGAAGAAAGAAATATTGAATTATAATTGCTGTGAACTTGTTCATTTCTATCATAAGATACTGAAAGAACGGCATGATTTACTCTCAAAGTCGGAGTAATGCCATAAGAATCATTACTATTTCTTTCAGCTTCCAAGTAACATGCATGTTTTGAAAAGTTACATATTCCACTGTCTCTGCGAATATTCACTGTGAAATGATTACTCTAAATTTCTTACACATTATATGTCTGCGAGAATACTAACAAGACTTATTCGGAAGTGATACTTGTTTTTGATGCATAATATAACTGTAAAGGTGAATAATAATTCATGCAATTCCCGTTTTACGTTCAACAGCCGATTGTCTTTCTGAATATTCTGTTGCTGCATCAAAACTTACGGCTCACTCCGGCAAAGCATATTCGGCTTTGGGAATGACATCAAATCTAGTGGAAATAACATTAAATCCGTACCTAATGATAAAATAAGTTAGCAATACGTCATACGCGAATGTTATATGACCTAATTTCAATGCATACCCAATAATAACACGCTTAGGCATTTAATTGCGTATCCAATAAAGCTTTAACTTTAATCTCGTTAGTTTCAAGACAATCCGCTACTCTAGTAGCTACGGGAACAGAGGACACCAATAATCGTAAACTTTAAGTTCATGATTAAAGAATTGACGTCCTTTAATCAGCGAACCACGAATACGTCTGTTTAGTTGCTGTCTTCTATAATAACTCTGCTCACAAAGCAGAGGCCCGACCTGCATCATCTTTCGGCCCTCTTCGTAATGAAACGCGCGATGTACATTCACGTCAAAGCGCTCCGTCAACTTTCTTTTACGAATTCTGCCGTTTAACATTTTGCTTATCAATTGCATAGGAATTTGACGTAAATTTGGCATAGTTACAATGGACGAAACCGAATGCCACTTTCATATTGTCCTTACTTAACCTCGCATATCACCTTCAGAATTACTTGCCCATTTTCTTTCACTCTCGCCGTCGCCATCTACGTCAGGATCTGCATCGGCGCTTTCTGACAAATCGTCGTCGGCACCTAAACCAGTAGAAGATGTTAGTTCCGTAGCACAGAAATCAATTAGAGACGTTGACTCGCAATGATCTTACAGGTTTCTTCCTCCTCCTCCTCTTCCTCTTCTTCCTCTTCGCCGGATGAAGTGTCACTATCGCTTTCTGAGCTCTCGGAATTGGCTGACAAAGAGTATTGATCATAGTCTTCAGGGTCCGAGTACACCTCCGCTCCAGGAAATATGTATTTACCGGGCGTTAATTGATAATAAGAGTTTTCTGCAAACGACAAAATATAATATTATTTTGTCCATCAATTCAAATGCGTGCCAGTGACGACATCGGAAGTAGAAATGTCGAGTAGCACAAATAGTATTTACCTGGTAAACGCGCAGCTAGACTCTCTTTAACTTTAGGTTGCCAGCAATGTCTTTCTAATCCGCCAGCCTCTTTTGACGCGCCCATCTCAATCTTTTGCTCCGTGCTATCGATACTATTACAACTATCACCGATACCAGAGTCTAATGCCGAATCAACGGACGTTTGTCTCGGTTTGAAAGTCGTTTTATCATGACTAATAGCATCCCTAGCCGTTAAATTATTATATTTCTTCGACTTTTCCGCACAACCGGCCTCTGCCATTTCTAGATCAGACTCTGAAGTCAAGGTGTCCGATGAAAGCTTCATCATTCGTGGAACAACCTGGCACTCTTCTAAATTGTAAATTTGCCCGTTACCCTGCGATACAGATTCTCCAGATATAACATGCGTCTTACACTGCGTAGAATACGTTGAACTCTCAGCGATGCTACTCATAGACGCCGAAATGGTGTTGACAAAATCAATTGTCGAATTGCTGCCGAAGTTCATTCTTTTCGGACTACTTTCGATACTGGAATCACAGAGTCTCCTCTTTGGGCTCTCTCCTGACGGAGCAAAGTTTCCTTCCGCGTTTTCAATACCATCAGAACGAAAAGATAACATCGAGATATCGGTATTTTGCATGAGCGGTGGGACTGCACTCGCGTTAATAGTCAAACTGTCTCGACTTTCTGTAGACAAGTTACGCGATTTTACATCAAGCTCGGTACTACTATCCCGCGACATTTCAGTATTTGTCGTCGTGTCCTGACTTTGCTCCCAACCATCATCCGACATACATGGCATTGGTAGCAATTGGGCGGCTTCTTTCAAGGTCCCTTCATGCCAGCACACCTCTTTATAGCTGTCTCCCATTCTAAAAGACAAATATATTTCGGATGATTATACTGCATGTACAAACGGCGTACGTCAAACGACAAGAGAGGCGTCATACTTACACATGGCAGAGCTGATTTATAATAACATCGCCGTCGCCCAATAACTCAACGTCGAATTTTAGATGTGGCAAGGACTCACGGTTGATAAGGATCTGCGGAACGTGAGATGGAATGGAGGATGGGATCAAAGCTACCGGTCGCACTTTCAGCGAAGATCCAATTACAATTAGAAGGTCGCAGTCATCTTTGTCTTTAGCCATTGCATCATGGAAAGCATCCGGAAGTCCTTCGCCAAAGAAGACAATGTCTGGCTTCATTATGCCTTGCGATACCAGATCTGTAAGTGGAAGAAAGGAAGAACTTGACTTATACCGTATACTCAGTCGAAGTGAGAGAAATAAATTCTCTCCGTCATAGGGAATCGCAGTGTGTCGTAGTTTCGACAGTGACGATTGGCCGGAATCGGTAAACCGCGAAATGCAAGACTGTAGTGCGCTATGAAAGTCGGGCGGCACTAACAGCTAATTTTTGATGCAATTTTCATAAGTTTACCTTATATGCTTATTAACAAGCGAAGTTTTACTCGGAGTAACGATTGACGTACTGATTTATGTGTGGATCAGTGTAAATGGCAACATCATTTAGTGAAGACATATTCCGAGAAGAGTAGGTAAGATTCTCTCGTAGCCGCCAACTCGCGAGACACTATAGGAAAGGCTAATAGCAGAATCTATCACTAGATAGCTAACTTTCCATACCATAGAAACCGATAAGCCATATTATAAAATACTGCAAATAAATATACTATCAGCGTACATCACGTACAAAGGAAGCATGGAATTACCTCTGTAGCTCTCGTTGGGATTAACCTCAGACATCGACGGCAATGCGTTCGCTCTGCACTTCGGGCACAAAGGTATTCTCTGGGCGAATATGTCGTCTCTGATGTCGTCTGCTCGAACCTGATATTTACACCGTGTACAGGATGCAGTGGCAAAGGAGCCTTAAACACAAATCATATTGCTTTGTGGACAAGCGAGAACCACCTTCAGTTTTTCAGGCATTTATATGAGTTTACTCATGTACTTGCATATGATCTGTCACAATAAGTCAAATTTATTCGTAAAATATCATATTATACTTCTTAGCATAATTAACATAGACACTCTGTGTATTTTCTCACAAATTAACATGTACATGTACAAACGCAACGTCTTACTTAATCGAGCAAAAGGTTTTATCTATACATATACAACGAATACTGCATGCATGGGAAAGGACCAAATGTACATACCATGGCATTCAATCACGTTTTCAATACCAGCAACTTGTTCTAAAGTGTCAATGTTCTGTGAATAATTTCGTAAAAGCTTCTTATGCTTATCTAGTGTCTTGATAAACCTATGGCAGGGACTTGGTTTGAACTGTCCTGGATATATTTCACGTGCAAACTTATAAAATGGCCTTGGGTCTTGGCCAAAATAATTAATGTCAAACATAGCCTGTAAAAACAAAAAAAAGAGGAAACTGTGACATTGAGCACAAAGTACTAAATTCATTAAATTAACTAAGAATATACGCTTGATTTTTTCTTACCTGTGGGTCAGGTAAATCAGGAAAGTCTTGTGCCAGTCTGGAATAAATACCGTCTCTACTTCTGAAGTCGGGAATTCCGCAACTAACACTCACACCGGCTCCAGTTAAAACTATGATTTTCTTACTATTACGAATTAACCTGACTACATCCGTTAAAGTGTTTATGTGCCTCAGCTTTTGCCTTCGTGGTGGCTCCGACATCATATTTATGATAATCTAAAATCCACAACAATGAATATGACTATTAAACTTAATAAATATTTGAATATGTAAAGTGACATTTAAATACATGCTCTAAATAGAGCACCTGACTAACGGACTAAACTCTCATAGCACTATATATGCATCAGCCCTTGTTTATACAGTGTAGGAAGTAATGCTGAATAATATGCACCAAACAAATGCTGTACGTACCTTCCACAGTGTCAGGTCATCAACCTGTTCCGGAATTTGTGTAGAATCCATGAGAAGATGATGTAAGAGGTCTCTGGGATCAGCACCGGTCAACATTTGCTTCTGAACCCAAGAGGAAGCATTTCTCCACTGATGATTCACCTCCCCATCTCCAGAAAGCTCAGAAAGTCCCGACAAGTCAGACAAGTTTGAAACAGTTGATGAGACTTCGTCCTTCTCATCTGCTGTATCAATTCTAAAATAAAAATATTGAGCAATGTAATAAATCACTCAAATGGGACATTAGCTATAAAATGCATTAAGAAAACTTACGGGCAGCCGGGATCATCACTGGTTGAATCAACTCTTGACGGAGTTGAAATTAAATTTGTAGCATCTGGAGATGTGGAGGCTGATTTGGATTCATCGCTCAGTTCATTAAAGCCACTGTCTCCACCGAGTGTTTCTGTATAATAGAACACATATGCGTGCACATTCAAAAACGTAAACTAATATTCTTAAAGTACATCAAGTTCTACAATTACTATTAGTATTATATCAGATGCACCTTATTCTAAAATGTTTTGTAATGAGGAATCAAGACATATATATGTATTTCATAATTCATCTAGATTATTGAAGGTTTACACAGAGAAAAAAAACATGTAGTGCAAGTGTTTACAATATAAATGGTATTTTATTTCAATTTCAAGGTAACAGTATGAATTCTTAAGACATAAGTACACTTTGAGTAACATTCTCGAATAAGTTTGATGGGATGAGGCTATTAAAGACAGGCGAACGATTGTATGCGCGTAAACATATTGGAGAGGTTACCGAGTCTGTATATTTTTTTTCCCAAAGGCAATAAAATTATTGACTGACGACCTCAATATTGGCATCATTGTAGAAGTCGTGCTCGAAAAGCATGCACGACGGCAACGATAATTTTCCATTCTCTTCAGAAAAATTTCTATACGACGACGATACTCTACGGATCCGCTGTCATATCAGCTTACAAAATGGCGCGCTTTGCGTAATGACAAACGAGAGTGTACCGAGATTTCTCGAATGCACGAAACCGTGCCATCTGTGAACGTCAGCGAAACACAAGAAGAACCTTTCTGTCACTGACCCTCATCCGCCAATGTACAGGAATGATATTTCTCAGCAAGACTTTAATTAGCGAAAAAATTAGGCAAAACGGGGAAAAATAAAACAATTCGCAATATTCGACTCTGTAGATCGGAAAATGATGCGGACCGACGCTCTCGGGCGAGAAAATAAAGTGCGAAAAACGTCGCGACGAAAGTCGCAAACTGTCATGGCTGCCGCGAAGCCTCATACGGCTGAAGAAGAAACGACGAAGTACGGAGGACGAAAGTGACGGCTTGCCCTCCGCCATCTTGTAGAGTCGCGAATTTCTTTAATAAATCGCTGATATTTGTGGGAAAATACCTTCAAGATCTTCATTCGGGGTGTCACGGGACGTGTCGCAGTTTCGGAAATGCGAATCTGCAGAGCTGGTACCTCGGTATCCGTTGCCGTCGACCTTTCGTCGCTTCGCTGGAGACGAATATTCTGGCAGCTCCGCGCCCGACGCCATTTTCGACAGCAATGCAACGCATAGTTTTATGTGCTGTCGTTGCGCCAGCAGAGGTCACTCCGGTTTTCCACTCATCCCCACCCTACCTTTGACGCCTTCAATAATCACATACAATCATGACAGTTCGCTGACGTACTTTTCTCGCTTTTCGCCGTTTATCGTTTTTCACTGCTTCTGTCGGAAGATCTCAAAAATCCTCCATACGTTCAGCGCTCCTATTTAGACACATAAATACACATATTATGTTTTTATTCGTCTGCAAGTTTCTTCGAGAAATAAATATATGTGATGCTTGATGCTTACTTGTCAAATCCTTCCCTTCCATTCCATTCCATTCCATTCTAATAGACTATACATATGAACTGATCACTTCCGTGTAGACATTTGGTAAAGATAAGTAGATGAGGATGCAGTCCAGCCGGGTCGCGAGAGATATAGTTTGGATTCTAAGGTTTGGATGTTTGGAAGTGGGTTATTTCTTTCCTTTCTTAGCTTCACCCATGCTCTCGTGCACAGACTGGAAGAATGAGAAGCTCGATCGTTGTCCCTAACCCACCACGCCACTGTGAAACTTTCATTAAAAGGATGTCAAATTTCATTGAATCTATTCTTATTATTCGTAAAAATTATATGTACTACGCGTTAAGTTAATAGTTACAATACTCAAACGGGGAAGGAATGCAGCTATTATTACTTATCGATTATTCATGTGGGCACAAGAGTGAACCGTTACAGTTTATACAAATTTGCGGAAACTATCTAATATATTATTAGAATGTGTCAATTGTTATGATTACGATTATTGTATCAATAATAATAAGACATTTACTATAATTTGCGGTCTCTAAAGGAATCAGTTTTGAATTTCGCGCTATATCTTAAGAGCGTTTGGTATAGTGGCGCCAGCCTTAGCGAAGAAACGCTCAAACTCATCAATCGACACCAGTCGGTATTATCATAATCTGCAGCATTTTAGTGGCGCCATCTAGCAGTAGCGGGTGTGAACTAAGTGAAGCACTGCAATTTTCGAGATTACCGACGGTTGCCTAATGATTAGTTTGAGCGTTTCTCCGCTTAGGGCGGCGCCAGTTGTCCAAAGAAATTAGCTGTGGCGGGAAATTTGAATATTTTAGAAAATTTTAGTTAGAGCCGTAAAATTATATCAATTCTCTTCTTATTATTCGTATTATTACATATATTCCACGTTGAATGAATGCTAATTAGTGTTATCTCACGTCGGACTGTTTACCATCTTAAATTATTCAAAATTCGAAGTTATGCAACAATAACACTGCATCGATTATTAATACAGGCAATGGGCCGTATTCACGTACTCCGCTTAGGCCTCCGCGGACGCTTAGGCCAGCCTTAACACGTTGACTGCCGCGTCACCCATATTCGGGTGACGAAAAACTTGTCCCATGGGACTCTGAAAAATAGATTCTTAACGCTTTACTTGACACGATTAACATTAATTTCGTTACGCATTTTTTTGAAAAATTTTCGGCAGACAACGTGTTAAGCCGCGCTCCGGCATTCTTGTGAATTGGCTTAAGCCTGGCCTGAGCATCCGCGGAGCGGAGGCCTAAGGCCTAAGCGCCCTAAGCGGAGTACGTGCACACAGTACTTGAATAACTCAAAAAACTGCTGCCTTACAAAAGAAATGACTGAATTAAGTAATTCTTATTCAGTTTGTAATGTACTTTGAAAAGAAAACTACCCTAATGTCAATAAGATTCATTTATTTGTCGTATTTTTAAATTAAAGAAAGCTTTTTCATTTCATTTGATAGCTCATTCATTATTAATTTTGTAAGTATCGAATTGTAGCTGTGCCTCCGGCCGTCCTCACACGAGAGCGTGCTTAATCCTTCCTCACTTTGCCCGAAGTCGGTATCAGTGCCCATAATATAATCGGTCTATCCCTATATTTCGCACACGCGGCTTCGTATATGTGGTCCAGGAATAATCCTAATTAATGGATTTCTAATCCATCTACCCTATAATCCACTCGTATTTCTTCATTACCTATATTCTACAATTGGAAATATAATCGTCAATTTAAAATACATTTAACCTTAGCATTTAACTATTACAAATTACAACTGACGGTAGGAAATAATAAACCATGCATGTATATATATAGGCAGGACTAAACTGATTGGTATCCTTCCTAGTGACATTAACGAACGTATATATGGTGGACATACAACAGAACGCAACCTCCCCCACTTTGTCCGTTTATGTGCCTGTGCCCGGCGCAAAGTACGTGGTAGCTGGTGGTAGCTGTTGGTCAATGTTGGTTGATGTTGGTGGATGTCTCAAGTTGCTCAAGGGAAGAGAGTACGTGCTGTGAGCACCACCGATCCGATGGTCTTTTAGTTACGTCAAGTAAATGTAAATTTTCTGACATAAACTGATAATACGAGGGTGGAAATATGGTTCAAGTACGATATACGCGCAATGTATTCCTACGGGGTATGTGCATTATATTCCTCTTCGCCTTCCTGAGCTTCTACGTTCAAATACCGGGTAAGTACACCAAAATCTTAACGGTACTCCGTTTTTTCTCTCAATGAACTTCAGTTGTTCTGGCCCATTGTCGACGAAACGAAGATCGTAACGAGTTGTTGTGAATCTTCAGTTTCTACTGAATTTCTAACACATATTACGTGTGTCAGAGAAACGATATCTGTCGACGGAAATAATTCATGGTCGAGTGTAACGTCTAACGTTTCACGAGGCACAAGTGTTTCAGGTTTTACCGGCAACTCCAAATTCGGTCAAATGTTATTTCGTTTGGACTATTGAGTTTTCTGTTGTGGCAATGGTCAGAGTATATCAATGAATTCATTATTATGGTTTTTGTGTAACAGGTTTGTACGGTGAAAATGGCATCCTACCGGCAAGGACACAATTAGAGTTTAAAGCACACGCGACCCTGTTTGAAAAATTAAAACAGAAACCAACATTAGTATGGCTTGCTCCATATCTGGGTTTAAATACAGATTACATGCTTGACGTTCTAGCCCTAACTGGGGTTATACTATCCTTTGCAGGGTAAGTACCATTATTGTAGGAGCATAAATATTACATTAGTAACACAGTTGTACTACTAATATTATCTTAGTATAAGTGAATAATAGTAATATGTTACTTAACAATATCTTAATATTTTTACATGTACACCCAGTTTTGTTTCACAACGACTTTGCATTGCACCTGTATTTCTTGGACTATGGGCTCTATACCTTTCCCTGTATCAAATAGGCCAAACTTTTATGTGGTACCAGTGGTAAGTGAACTACATTTTACTGAGGCACTGTTTGGATGTATCCTTTCATTTCAAGGTAATATTTCCAAGACTGTCATAGTTTAAAATATATCCATATTGCATAATTGGCACTGGAATAGTTACATGATAGAAGTAGCAATATGCAAGATGGATTTGCCATTGTCACATGATCTTATCAAGATGTATATATTGTCCGCAGAGTTGCTATTTGTATTCTATATTTGCAAACTATCAATGCATTAAAGAATCTTAGTCATCATTTTTATCAAATTCATGAATAAACAATCTTTGAAAATGCTCAGCCAAGATTTGATGTGGAAAAGTTCAATCTTGTCAATAAAAATGAATTCGTGTTTCATTAATTTAGGATCTTGTAACGTTTTATGCACAATTAATTATAGGGACATTCTTTTATTGGAAGCTGGGTTCTTATCCATTTTTATTGCACCAATATGGTATCACCGGAACGAGAAAGTAAGTACGCCAAGCGATGAGGTCACGTTTTGGATGGCGCGTTGGCTGCTATTTCGACTTATGTTCTCCAGTGGAGTAGTAAAACTCTCCTCGCAATGTCCGTTATGGTGGAAATTGGAAGGTATTTAGAAGGTTGTCTATTAGAACGAGAAAAATGCAGAACGCGCATTGATGGACAATTTCTTTTTAGCATTAAATGTGCACTTTGAATCACAGTGTATACCTACCTCATTAGCCTGGTATGCACACCATTTTCCAACATGGTATTTAAGATTAGCTACTGTAGTGTCAAACATCATCGAGATTCCCATTCCGTTTCTATTCTTCTTCCCGAACAGAAGAGTGTGGATTATTGCGTTTTATCTGCAGGTAATACCGTACGGCGACTTCCGCATGACATAATCGGTAGTAAGCCATCTATTTATAACTACTTATTCATTCTGCTAGGTGTTTCTTCAAGTTCACATCATAGCGACAGGAAACTACAACTTCTTCAATTTCTTGACAATATGCCTATGCGTCTCCTTACTTGACGACCAATTCTTTTATCAGAAAAAGCCGAAAAATACTTCCAATATTCTCAATCATCTTTCTGTGATGCTATCCATTTTAATATACGTAGGTGTACTCATTGGGACGGCTGTGTATTACAATCTGAGAATTTCAGATAAGTTTACTATTGAGGCTGATATCGGTACGTATACGAGCACGTATGAACTAATGGTTGTTACATCAAACTTTTTATGTGATGATTTTTCTATTTGTAGCGTTTACTCAGGAACAATTTGATTTTGCTCTATCCCGCGCTATTCCGTTCGCTATTTACATAGGCATTGCATCCCTTGCACTTACGATCATCAACGCAATCATAAAGTCATTCGAAAAACCAACACTGTACAAGAAAATAAGTACTCTCGTAATGACAATCTTCTATGTGGGTGTTGCCTGCTTTATATTCGCTATAAGCATTGTAAGTATAGCAATCTCTAATCTACGAAGTTCGAGGTCGTAGTAATAATTGCATTACTTGTGTAATTCTTGATTATATGCTTTATTACGTACCACGCATGCGTTCGAACACTATTATAGGTTCCATTAGCCAGCCTGTACCCATATCAAAACGTGACGCTTACTTACCACTTGAAACAAATACATAAAAAAACCGAACATCTGAATTTGGTAAACCACTACGGCCTATTCCGACGTATGACGGGTGCCGATGGTAGACCTGAGGTAGTCATTGAAGGAAGCGACAGTATTGAAGGACCTTGGAAGGAATACGAGTTCCTCTACAAGCCAGGAAATGTTAATAACTCATTGCCGTTTGTCGGTTGGTTGATAGACCATTGAGATATTGAAGAGTTTTCCTGATACAAATGTGTCAAGCTATTATTCGCGTCTCCGTTGTAGCACCTCACCAACCACGTCTTGATTGGCAAATGTGGATTGCTGCGTTAGGAACTTATCATCAAAATCCATGGTTAATGTCATTGGCATACCGATTGTTGAACGGTCAACCTGAAGTTTTAGGTTTAATAAATACTGTAGGAAGCCCGTTCCGGAATAAACCGCCGAAATATGTGAGAGCGAGTCTTTATCACTATCATTTTACGCCATGGAAGCATACGTAAGTGTAGATAGAAAATACCCTATCAGTGACATTCGCGCAAAGTTGCCATAATTATTAACGGTGATTAATGTTTTCTTATAGACAAAACCCGTATGCTTGGTGGACTCGAGAGAGGATTGGCGATTATTTCCCTATCTTTAGTCGTGACCATCCTCCGCTCATCGAATATCTGTCGAAAATGAAAATCATCAAAGATAAGCCCAATGATTATGTTTCCACTGAGCCACTTAAACTAGCTTTAGATAGTTTGCGGACTATGACTTCCGCCATGGAAGCAAGTTTACTTATATGGGCAGTCTGTACCGCGGGTTTCCTCGTAATTGTTACTGGTTATAGTAATTCCGTGTCAAAGAGAGATTAATTGGACAATATACACAATCGACAACCGTAATACTCAAACCGAAAGGTACTAAATGTCGAAAACCTACAATTTCTTGACGAACTTCAAAGAAACTAATTAAACAAAATTGTCCATCTTTTACCGTTGCTCTACGCACACTATCTTGAAAATACATTTATTTTATATCACTTTTTCGTAAAAATATATATTTCTGTATAATTGCTTTTACATATCTGTTGGTAAAACAATACCGATTGTCAACTGTTAAAGAACTGATAAAATTTGTATGTGTTAGAGCATATATCGTTGGCATTAACGTAGTAGTGCGCATTTAACATATTTACGATTATTTTATACATCAATAAAATACCATTAGCATTTTTATAGATTATGTTTAGAATTTGTTAATATAGTATAACTTAATCGTTCAATGCATTTACACTTCTACACATTATGAAGTGTAAAACGAACTAACTCTCATTATCGAATCATATCAGATTTATTTGTTACCTCCAAGAAAAACTTAAGTACTCTAAGCTATGTAAATTAAATTAAGCAGTAAGAAGTCTTAATGTATGTGTACTTTACACTGTGCTTTCTTTATTACAAAATAGTTACATCTAACTTAGAAATTGATTTTATTTACACTTTGTTAAAGTATTTACGTGTCAAACTACGTTAACAGGTAACCTGTCTAATCAAAAATTATATTTGTTCATTTCTATAACTACAATGGATTGTACAAAAATTGATAATAAACATATGTTTGAAAATAGTTATATTTATTTATTGGCATGGCGGTAAATACGTAGAAATCTCTTCTACCTTTATTTTTTTACGTCTTGTGTCGGCACTCTTAGAAGCTTTTCTTTTCTTTGAATTAGTTTTACTGTTGTTCAAGAAATCCACGTAAACTTGCGGTACAAAATTATGGGACATGACAATAGGATATTTAAACAACTGTATGAGGCGCTTCTTTAGTACATTATTTGCATTCTGGCATTTCGCTGGTTGCTTGCAGGTAACAGGATCTGCAGCAACTTCAATGTCATGTAGTTGCTTTAATGAGAACAGATTTTTGAAGGCTACCAATGTCACGATATCGGGTTCAATTCCGCTACATATTTCAAAGTGTACAGTATACAATGGCTTGTCAGCGTCAACGCGAGCTCTAGATGCTGCGACAACTCTTCTGCAATGCTGCATAAACTTGAGCCCTTTTTCTTGTAGAACATTAAGGCATCTAATAGGTGAAACGACTGATACTCCCTCATTGGACATTTCTCTCTTAATGTTTCCGTCCGACATATTATGCTGATCTACTTGAGACTTTAATGTTGTTGCCGATATATTGTGCATATTTTCTGCCAAGAAATTATAATGCCGAGATAACAGTAAATTGCTGATTTTCTGAAAATCTTCGAGTTGGTTGTTGTTATCAATACACGCAGTCACATTGTCGGGTGTCTCAATTTCCTTCAAAATCTCGATAGTAAAACAATTGTTCATATGTAGATCGTAATCTATCTTCTCTGTTATTAGGTCTTCCTTCCTTACTTTGGATTCAGAAGGATAGGATGGTATGAAATGTTCTTTCTCTGTACGATCATTCTGTGATCCAAACATCTTTAATCTTAGTCTCTCTACAATATTCCTACGCCGCGCCTCGTCATTCTGTACTCTGTCATATTCTTTTAATGAACGTAAAATATATTTTTCGGAGTCGCTCAGTGGAATATTATTGAAGTTGTTCGGAATGTTAAGATTCGCTCCTAAATATTGTAAAAGTTTGTACAGTTTTTTTGTGATATCCTGGAGATCTAACATATCAGAAAATGTTTCTTCTACATAACAGTTTGTTGATAATTCTAAGCAGCAAAAGTGTTGAAGCAATAAATCATCAACATTATCAACCTCGTCGTACATCGTTTCATCAGGATAATCATCTTCTTCGTATTCTAATGTACTTATTTCAGTCTTGGTGCGCCTAGGTAAATTTGCAATTGTCATTCCTTTTTTCAGAAATTTGCTCACAGCAGTATAACGGTGCCTGACTTGCGTCCTGCTCTTGGCGACTAATATTTTCGAGATTTTTGACCAATCAGGACCTAACTCATTGTACAACTTGAGTAACTTAGTGTCGTCACTTACAGTCCAAACGTTTGAATTCTTCGTTCTCGAGAGTAAAGTATGGTAATGATCATTCAGTTGTATAGTAGTACGATGAGGTAGTAAAGTAACGGCTATTTTCGAGAAATTCACTCCATATTTTTTTACGGCCTTCAAAAGGACCCTGTCTTCTTCCTCGGTGAATCTGCCTTTCTTCAAATGCGGCGCGGAACTGTATTTCCATCGAAAGTATACTTGTTGTTTGACTCTTTGAAACATGCACTCAGCTACTTCTCCCCATGGAACATAATTTCCAAGTCGAAGCTCATTGACTACTTTAGAAAGGCTTTGGCATTCTTCTGGGGTCCATGGGCGGCATCTTAAATCTTTGATACTCTTCGTCGTATTGTATCGTATAAAACACTGATATCCACTCCGTTTTGTGTTCAGCTCACTCGCAATGGTCTCCCAATTTTGGAATTTATACTTCTCTGCCAATTTCTTCATTTTTAAGTCCTCTGCTTCTGACCACTTGCCTTTATTAATGTCAGGATGTAGAAATACATTCCACATTACCCTACATTCGTCCGCAGAGTGCTTACCATCAAAATCAACAGCAGCTATCTTGAGCCAATCATATTCTTTGGTACCCAAAGGTCCGACCATATCTTTAAATTCGTTTGATAACTTTGTGCACGTGTTTCCAGATTTCTCAAGTGTGCCATTGACTAAACTGTCAAGAGATAAACTAAACTTTTTTGTATCTTCCTGGGCTAGTAATGCAGAGCTATATGCTGCTTCCTCTTTTATACTTTTCATAAGAATGTCTCTATCTTTAGGTGTCCACCTACATACTTTACGAAGGGCAACGACTTGTAATTCTTTACGTAACGCTTTCAGTTTAGTGTCCTCATTTGGCCCTGCTGAAAAATGGTTCCTATCCTTGAAGTAGGGCATACCGGCAGTGGTAAGCATTATCTTGGAACTTACTGTTAACTTTGTATGCTCTGCGAGACGCTCTTCTATCAATGCTAATTTTTGGTTACATTCTTCCAAAAGTACGCTCACCTCGTCTCTGGCGGCATACATAAGTGCCAATAATTTTGTATTGAGATTAAATACTGTTGACGGTGTTGTTTCATTAACTGTGCTATTCGGTAAGGACTCCTCCTCAATCTCCAAAGTGCCTGGCACAAACGACGAGCTAGAATCAGTGGGTGTGCTGTTACGCGAAGCAGACTGTGACGCTAAAGCGTATTCCAAAGCCCGTATATCGTCAAGGATTTCTTCCGAATCACTCATGTTTTACGTGCACTTTTGCGCGCAGTCCATGGCCCTAAGCATCGTAACGCGCAGTTTCAAAAACGAAGCAATAGGATTAAGACATTGTTGTGTATGCGACAAAACGTTGAACTTACGTTTCAAGAAATGAAATTAAACCTTCTCCCTTCACCTCGCCGACCCGTCATCAACATTAGAATGACAAAGAATAATGAATGAACAACGGTCCCTCGCACGCCGTCGTCCCACGCGGGCTTGTTTTGGTGCGAGCCGTGCGAAAATATCTGTCGAAGTATTCGAGCGCACCACGCGCCTCTTACATGGCCCTTCAACCAAAGTCCCATAGGACGATCAGCATCAAAGCAAACTACGCTGGAACAACCGAAGTGCCGGTTGTCGCAGCTCTCCCGCCCAATCCGGCTCCAAAAATCGCGACGTCGTCGTAGATAGAGTGTGATATAAGTGTTTAGGTTTGACATTCGACCGGAAGTTGTGCACATATGTTTCCGACGTCGCTTCTGCGGAGCGGCGCACGCGTAGTGCGTGCAGCCTGAATATGTCGGCTGGGTAAAATGCGTTAACTGTTATCATCATGACCAAAACGATTTCCGTTGGTTAAGTTTATTGCCGCTGGATTTCCGCGGGGATCGTCGCGAGCCGGTACGCGAATAGTACGGCATTCGGCTAAAGGGACCTTCGCCACGATCAGTTCGCCTGTCGTGCGACGAGAATCGGGAAGTAGTACGAGGCCTTATGTCAAGTCAGTTCGGTGTTGGGAGGGCCGACGACGTGTGCCAATATGAAGAAGCTGTTTTCGAAGATCGAGAACACGTCGAAGGAGCTGAACAGCTACCTGGGAAAGGTGTTTGTCGTCGGACGTCACACGGTCACTGTCGAGGAGGTCTTAGCAGAAGGTACATCGCATTTTTACAACCTTGGGACTGCCTCTTCCTCGCCCCTCCCCCTCCCCCTCTACCCGTCTCTCCGCCCCACGTTTCTTTCTCAGTGGAGGCCACCTCTTACGCGCGATTCTTCGCCTTTACGAATCTAAATTTCCTGCCCACGAGCCTCGCTTATCTGTCGCGCGATCATTTTCGACATTGATAGGGTTCACACCTCATCGCTGATACGCGTTAGACCGTTGACACTGCCTACAGCCTCCGACCCCGTGGTTTAAACTATTTTCTCTTTTGCCCTTTATCTTCTCGTATCCTGTTCGTATCTGTGTTATTCCAAAATACGCGACGCTTATCGGACCGATACGATACGATGGGCGGCGATCATCGTCGACCAACAATGCCTCCTACCCTTCTCATATCATCAATGCACAAATCATGGTCATTAGAGGCTCAAATTTGATAACACATTACCTACTTACGCGTGTACCCCAATTTACCAATTATGTGCATTCGTATTGTACGCATTGAGCCTCTCAAGGCGATTGATTTGAGGAGAATAAGAGTTTAGAATCTTATTTATGCGTAATGAACATCACCCGTAACACTGTGTAGAATTTGCGGAAATTTGATCAAAGACAGCGTAGTCTATCGATTTGGTGAATGAATTATGTCATTCATTCATAGGAGGGTTTGCTGTAGTATTCTTGGTCAAAGCTTCAGGTGGTCGCTATGCACTTAAACGCATGTACGTCAATAACGAACACGATCTCAATGTATGCAAGAGAGAGATACAAATTGCGGTGAGTATCAGAAACAATCAATCATTTATGGATGACTGGCTAATCCAAATTCCAGTGAAATGTTATCACTGATAATAAATAATAAATTTCTGTTAACGTTGCATTCGCGTCTTATACTTTCTGTTAACTTTCAAAATATTGTCATTTCTCTATATTTAGCAAATCTTGTTATAGAGTAACCTAAGTGGACATAAGAACATCATAGGATATGTAGATAGCAGTATCACACACACAGGCGGAAGAGTGCATGAACTCTTACTTCTGATGCCTTATTGTAAATCACACGTACTTCAAATGATGAATAACAGGCTACAGACAGGTTTCAGCGAATCAGAGGTTCTTCAAATTTTTTGTGATGTTTGTGAAGCTGTATCACGGTTGCACCATTGCCAAACGCCTATTATTCATAGAGATCTCAAGGTATATATTGTAATGTGCATTTCTCATTAGGTTACGCAAGCCACCCATCGTGTGTGCAGGCTCACCTCCAAGGATTTCTTTCCAGGTTGAAAACGTATTACTCGCTGATTCTGGTCATTATGTTTTATGTGATTTTGGGTCAGCAACTGCAAAGATTTTGAATCCCAGCGTACAGGGTGCTGCTGTTGTAGATGAGGAAATAAAGAAGTACACCACCCTTAGCTATAGGGCACCAGAAATGGTTGATATGTACTGTGGCAAACCAATCACAACGAAAGCTGATATATGGGTAATGATTCTTGGCAATTTATTTAATTCTAGTTAATGTATTTACAATGGCATCATATCTATAGTAAGGTTTTATCAATTTTTAGGCACTCGGATGTCTCTTGTATAAACTCTGTTTCTTTACATTACCATTTGGTGAAAGTACTCTGGCTATCCAGTCTGGAAACTTCACCATACCTGATAATTCAAAATACAGTAAAGTGCTTCACTGTCTTATTCGATACATGCTTGAACCTGATCCAGACGTTCGTCCAGATATTTATCAAGTTGCAGCGATTGCTTTCCAAATTCAAGGCAAAGAGTGTCCTGTTCAGAATTTACATGTGCGTATCCGATCGAAATTGGTACGCCTGCTTATTTGGCCTGGCAGCAATTTTGACGGTTGCTCATAATTGCAGAAAGTTCCAACACCCAGCCTTGATGCTTTACCGTGTCCACTGATGGAATCGGAAAATGTGAAAAGGTCGTCGTCTGTAAAAACTCCGAAACCTGCACCTATAAATGCAGTGGAAGGGACTTCCGTTACTCCCAGGCAAAGACCCAAAGGACAAGCCGTCAGTACAGGTCCCATAAATTTAAGCGGGCAGATAGTAGGGCAAATATCTGGCCAGGGGGCCCAGGTACAATCGCAAAATACAGTTGGCAATTCCGTTTCGTATGTTCAAAATGGTCAACAGATCGTCGCTCTTATGAGTACAGCTCAATCTTGTCTGGACCAGAGCGCGCAAAGCATTCAGCCACTTTTAGTAAATACGCCACAGCCGTTGCAATTATCGACGCAATCGTCCTTTGCCCAGGTTTCGCCGCATGTATGCACCCCGAGTCAAAATATTACATTCGGTCAGCCGCAAGGCCAGCAGTCCCAGTTTAGTCAGTCGCAAAGTCCCATGATTAGCCATTCCCCTCTGACTCAACAATCGCCTGTGACGGTTCAAGAGAAGAATCCCTACTATTTTGAGGCACGGCCCGGCCCGGCCGTGAACGAGGAGAACCTGGAAGCGTTGTTTCCACCTTCAGGTAAGCTCTTCGTCATTAAGCTTTCCTCGATGCCAAGTGGAGTGCGCGTAAGGTTGTAATTCGATATGATGTTCAAAGGTTATCCAGATCCTTTCAAGGATGATAGCCGAGTGATGCCACCGCCAACAAAAATACCACCGCCCGTCGCTCCTAAGCCCGGTTCTTCAGCTAAGGCTCTTCAAAAACTGGCCAATCCATCTAGTAGTTCTTCAAAGTTCATACCAGTCACCCCATTACCATCGAAACTGAATATTCCCGTCGGGCCTAACAAACCAACCACAACCGTAACTCTGCCTGCGTTGCCAAAACCAGTGAACAAGACAGAAAGCTTAAGTCAAAATATTAGTTCAAGCACGTCTCCTCCGGACAGTCCAACATTGGCTTCCTCGCGACACAGGAGAAATGTCAGTGACACGAGTGCTTTCAATAAGTAAGTTCATTATTCAGCTCTCATCGTACACAGCTTCATCGAAACTCACACAGTTTTGCAGCCGGTCATCTATAGCGAGTCGCGATGTAATTCTTGACTTTCTAAAATTTGTACTCACCTCGCATCATGGCATTCGTTTGTCAAAAGATTTTTATTTACATTACAGCGGCCATTTCGATGTTCACAGAGTGTTCGCCAGTGAGACCACTCAATTCCTAGCGCCGTACGAGGCTTCGGTGAAACCACGTTTAGAAGATACCACTTCTCCTGAGGTTCCAACAGACATAAGGCCTTGCATAGGAACCAGTGCCTCGCATGTACGTGTTGTAAGTACACAGAGTGCACAGTTTTCTTTTGATTTCGAATACTATTGTTTTCATGCTTTCAATTACGTATCTATGGTTTTATCATTTTTGTATGATCTGTGTATCTCTTTTCTATGTACATTTATCCCTTTCTTTTCAATTCAATATGTTCCTCTTGCTTTCACGTAAGTTCATTTGATATTGTTTGAGTTTTCTGCACTGCACAATTGATAACCATGTACAATCTCGATGACACTGTGTGAGAACGGATACTGGTAAAAAGGGCTATGTGCTTGTATTAGGGTGAACTTTCAAGCCTAATAGGTGCAGAAGGAAGATCGTTGAGCGCGGACGTGGCTGCATGGAATCCATTCGAAGATGTGCAGCCTTTCAGTCAGTTGACGGAAGATCATATATTCGGTGCTGAGTTCGACAAAATTCGAAGAGGAAGTAATACCAGTATCAGCGGAGTGAAGAGTCGCGAGAGTCTGGTCATGACGTATACAGAATTACCGGAAGACCCGTTCGAGTCCGCGCCCTTCAGTTTGCCAAGTAAGTTATCTCATTTAGCTTTGATATTTCACTTTGATCTACTCACGCGCTTTGAGGTCTCACGTAATGAGATTAATAGCCTACGGGTGTATAGTTACGCATAGCTTCATTTATGTTGAGACTGCATCTGTGTTTCGATGAACCCAATGGCACGGTTCTGTGCATTGACATTCGCCTTTTATTTTAGCAGGAAAGAAGAGTAAAATGGGATCGAAGGCGGCGGCAATTGCTGGAGGTAATGCATGAAATCCTTACACTGTCCTTCGCATCTTCCAATCGTCCTCTACTAATCTACTAATACTTTACCATACGATCAAAGTACACATACTCGACATTTATTTTTCCTCCCTCAGTATATTTCTTAAATAATCGTTCTTTTGATTAAATGTCACGTTATGTATGATGAGAGTACGATCAAAAAAGAAAACTTTACATCTAACTCATTAATCTCTTAAACGAACAAAATTCAAAGGAATACAGTATATGCTGTAGTAAACACGGCTGCTTAATTCTAACGCGGAGAATATAGAAATTAGTTTTATGATTGTACAAAGAGTACCTTTCCTTTTATTTAAAAACATTTGCTGATTCCTAACTTTTCATCCTTGCTCTATGTTCTCAAATTCGAACGTAACTGTGATGAAACGAAAGCTATGCCAGAGTAAGGATGAGTATATACAGTATATTTAATGTGGATGCTCTGATAGTCGGATATAAATGCCTCTGCTATTTTTGCTTATCAGTCGATATATTAATGATTATTCAATGCCACAATTTTGATGATCGGTGAGTTTAATGACTGTCAAATACTGTTTATTGACCCTTATTCAAATAATCCCCTTGTGTCCGCGTGATTAATATCTACGCTTTGCCGATCAATAACAGTTGTCCATGAAAGAGAAGTCAGTTGCGTGCAGAACTTTATTCTTTCTGTTTACTTGCGCGGGCTACGCATGTGAACTCAATGGAGAATGCCAGCATCTGCTGAAAGTATGTGAAATAAATGTACATATAAATTTTTAATCTCTTAATCGTACCAGCCAAAAAAATGTATGATATATATATATGTGTGATTATATTGTCAGGATAACGCACCTGTATTATTTACTAAGTGAATTACTTGCATAACTCAGGAGTTAGAATTGCTTCACGGAAACGCCACTGGTCATTAATCTTGTTGCACTGACATATTAAATTAAAACTTGGACGGAATTATTTTTAGAGTGTCGCGCGTTTGTCTTCAACGACTCCTTCATTTTATTTGCCAAAGATATATGAGTAGATTCTAAGATTAGGCGGTATAATTTTTGTGGCTGAAACATAAGTACTTCGACAAAAGTATAAGCGAACATAATAGGTCATGTTTGTGATTGCAAGGAAGGATTGAAAAATATGAATTGGAAGGAACAAGGTTGTACTTTATTCGTTCTGTAGAAAGTCATAGCTTGCAAATTAGAATGTATAGGTACGAGAAGTAATTTGCCATTGTGTAAATTTAAACGCAGTTCGTTAAATAGAATTTGCGACTTAGAAAAGTAGATGTGACTTATTTGAACTTGATTCTCTATTGGTAATAGCAGGTATTGCGTTTTTCAATCGTGATATGATATAGACATAGACACACACACACACACGTACACATACAACGTACTCTATATTGTACCTACGTTCAGTCAACCACACGGTTTTCGAGCATTACATCACATTTTTCATGCATATATCTGTCCTTAGAGATATATATTGGGAAGTGTGAGATTTATTGCGAAAGGTGTGATAAACACACTTTAACTACTTTGTGCCAGAATATTTTACACAATTTATCGAGATGTACGTCTACGAAATGTGTATTTTGATGCAGTTTTGCTCAGTTGTTCTTATGCTCAAGTGCAGACGGAAGAGACCACCAAATGGTTTAAGTGTATGATGTGTTTAATGATACCTCAAACCGCAACTTTTTTGCGAGAGTTATATGCTTAATACATCGAATATTAGATTCAAGTTGAACCGGATATATTGGTTACGTTGTCGAAAGAATTGTAATTAACGTTGATAAATTGAATGTGAACATATATGGACAAATAGGAATTTAATCTTCAACTCTGTAGTAGACGTTCCTGTCACGTCGTATAACATGTGACTCGAGTACTTTGTTTTCATGTTTTTAACAATGGAAACAATTTGTTATTAATTGGGAGGACATTGCATATAAATATTATACATATATACCATGAAACTATATATATATATATACATATATACATACTATGTGATACATTGTTTGGACAAGATAATTTGTCCCAATCATACATACGTGAAAGCGTATTATTATGTTACATAGAGCAACAGTTGTATAGTATAAAATAATCACAATGTGGAGAGAAAGTTTTGGGGAGCTTGAAGACTCTCCCAGCATATGATATGAATGCTTTGAACGAAAGCTGTATAGTTTTTTATGAAGCATTCACCGCTGCAATTTACTCTGAGATGAACAAAATATTTTAGATATAAGTAAACTTTCTCTTTCCACATTGAGAGGACCTGATGTGTGCGTGCGTGTGCGCGTGCCGTGATTATCTACACGTAAATGTACAGCAGCATTCGAAGAGTTGATATCAACTGAAAAAAATGAGAAAAATAACGATTGTACCAGATTGCGAGAATGGTAATGCTACTGTGACCAGATTCGGGTATATGATTTTCTGCTTCTTCTTGCGATACCTTCCAAGATCTTCCCTTTGTTCAAGCCTGTCCATGTTATTTCTATCATTCACGCATTCACCTATTAACAATGCACTCTCATCGTGTCAAAATGATCAGGCAAATTCATCGGCAATATTGAATTAGAGAACAGTGATCGCAGTACTTCCAATTCAATGTATTACACATGGTATATTTTAATTTTGCGTTCTTAGTACGAGATCTTAGCTCCTGCTAGTTTTTGTTTTTTTGATTGCATTGCTTTTTTTGTTTTGTGTAAATTGAGTGTATATTGCATGCAAAGACAAGTAAAGTAATTAGGACTTATGCTTTAATACCCTTCTTACTTTATATGCTTAGGAAGGGTGATTTCGGTAGTAGTACATTTTTGGTGTATCACGAATAAAGAATACAGATGAGAACATACTGACACAAGTTTACTTAAAATCGGTATTACGAGAATCTGCTTTCACTGGCACTAGTAGTATTACCAGGATCACGAGAATGAACGTTAAACATTGTCTTTCCTAGAAATCTTTATTACATTACCTACATACGTGTAAGTATGCGGTGTTCTTGACGCGTAATAAGCTGTGGGCAATGAATGCTTATAAGTGTGCTTACTTTTTCGAGCAAGGCTATTTTCTGTCAAGTTTTATTTGTCTGTCCACTGTCTGGAACAACCTAATGAGTTTGGGAGGCACAAAACTTTCAATTCATTTCCAAACGTTCTATCAATTGTTTATGGAGTTTTCTGATCTTGTCCTGCATCGTTTGCCTCCCATGGTGTCTCTGTAATGTAACTGCTATCTTGGATATTCCTAACATGGTGAGTTGTCTCGTATTATCGTTAAATTTACCGTCTTTCCAATACTTATGGTGGATTGAGCATGCATTTTCTTATAGACTCTACATTAAAACCTATCTACGAGATATATTTTGTAAATGAAGAGCACTATAGGGGGCTGACAATCTTGGACGTTGTCTTTTTCGCTGTATTAAGATAAATAATGTTACAGCAATAAATATGTACATTAGCATATGGAGTATTATTTTTTCCATTTATCACTAACATAAAACGCAGCAATTCTTTGCTCACTACCTTCCGTACCGATGAAAATCTTTCACGTCAAATTGTATGGTCCGATAAACGCTGTTTCAGAGCATTACTGCGTTTTCAGCATTTCTCCTTAACCCCCAGAATCTGATTAGGACTGTTCCAGACTCAATGGTGGTGGTACTAACATTATTTTCACATGTAATATAATTTATTTACACTTTTCTGTTTCTTGTACAAACTGTATGAAATTATGGCGATCGTGAGCGAGATAGATGCAGAGACTCAGTGTCCACTGCATTCGTGTCAAATGCACTTACTGCAACAGGCCTGATCAGACACCTCCTCTGTGTATTTTCTTCTTTTACACTTTGTACGTACTTTCTAGCCGTTTGGTCATTACAGCCAGTCCGATACACGTTCACTTGATAAAGATTCTGAATCTTTTCATATTCTTTGATAAGACGATGATTAATCTTGGCGATACTGATCAAACACTCCTTGAGTATGTACACGGCAGTCTCTTGAAAGAATCCAACAAATTCCTCCCTTTTTCCGTTTCTTTATTCAATTATAATTGAGAACGAAGGACTGGTAACGTAAAGCATACTTCCTCCTCTGAATTACAATTAATGTCTATCACTGCACCGTGCATTGAGTGCGACACTACACCTTCATAGGTAAGTATAGGCGATGTATCCGAGTTTTGTGCGGGCACTCTACAGGTATTGCGAGGCCAATGTCTAACGATTGCATACCACTACATAGAGAACAGTATGTATCCCGTAAATTTTGAAGGGAAATCAACCTGAACACCATGCCCAGACCATGGGAAACAATGATCTTACGGGGTAATGTAACTTTGTATTTTTCAGTGAAGGCAAGCAGCGACAACAGGACGAGGGTACCTCTTAGACAATGGAACTCAGGAGCAACGCAGTCTCCGAAGGAAGACGAGGCGAGTTTGCTTACCGAATCGAATCCAGTTTCGCCGCCGTTTGTTCGTGCGCCCATGGAAGACCGGTCCAAATACGAGAAACTGGCCTTCAACCAGGACGAAGTGTCTAGTGACAGCGACAAGGACGTCGCGCAAGAGAGGATCAAGAAGAAGAAGAGACGGATGAAGAACGTCTTGAGCCGAAAGAGAAAAGTCGTGCGAGACGTCAACAACGCGAACAACGTCGAGTACGAATCTGATGATTCTATAGGCTCGGCCAGTGACTTGAGGGCGATGAACGACGAGGAGTGTAATCAGGAGAATGACGAGGATGACGACGATGAGCGGGAGAAGATCGACGAGACGATTTCCGAGAGCGTCAGGACATGCGGAAGTTCCGCTTATCATGCCGAGTGTGAGTCAGTTGCCACGCACGAGGATGACTATAGGATGAAAAAGCCGAGGAAGCACTATCAACGAGAGCAATTACCGACGATCGAAGCTGACCCTGTGGTCGGCCATCAGTATGGCGAGAAGCCATTGTTGCTTGACGATGAGCTGGACCCAGAGTCAAAGCCCGAGCAATCTCATGGCGACCCGTTCGTCGGTCATCAGTACGGCTTCAAGCCGTTGCTATTCAATGCGGACAGTTCGTCGGAGGATGAGAAAGGAAGTGAAAAGACGAGAACGTTGAATAACGGGGTTTGGAAAGTGGAGGACGACGTGTTCGCACTTGCACCCTTTCCGAGATCCAGCAGTTCGAGAAAGAGCAGTGACAGTAGGGACAGCGCGACCAAAAACATTGAACAGAGCAGCAGCCTGAAGGGCACTCCGCCGAATTCTAATCTTGTCAGTCCAATCTCGAGTTCGCCCATAGCCACGGAATTGGTCGAAGTAGACGGTAAGACGCAGCCGAAACTGTCAACGATCACTCACTCGAAGCAGGCGAAGATAGTGACGGTGAAAAATAACTATGAAAGTTCCGACTTCGCTCGTCCGGTCCAGCAGCGATCGTCGCCGATGAAAGCCACGCCGCGTTCCAGTGTGTCAGAAGATGCCGAGGAGAAGGACCTGTTCGGTTCGTCCCCGTTCAGTCCCAGTGGCTTCACGAATCCATTTAACAATATTCCGAGTTACTCCAGCGCTACCGACACTATAAAGCAGTCTGCGACCGTTTTCCTCACGTCTCCGAGCTCTTACAGCGACTACGCGAACGTGGGCCTTCCTTCCTATCAGGTAGCCTGCAGCTACCCATCAACCGGTCATTCGACAGTTGCCTCAAGCTCGAAGTTCGGCGTGGTGACCGTCAATTCGGAGCCCGTGCCCGCGAATACGTCCAAGGATCTCTTCGGATCCATTCCTTTCGAGGACTTTGCGTCCCTCCGAATGAACGAACAGCAGAGGCCAACCTCGTTGCCCTTATCTCAGTCGCCCACGTTCATCGACAATGCACTGACTACTATCCTGTCGAGCAGCGCGCAATCGTCCACCGGAGCTCCGACACTGAATCAACCCACGCAGCCTACCTACACGATTCAGCCGATGCAACACACGGCCAGGATCACCGTGCATACGATAAATAGCGTCTCGAAGCCGGATATCACGCCGGACATAGTCTCGCCAATGTCTCCCGAGCCTTTGGTCACGGACGACACGCCGAAGCACAAGAAAGACAAATCGAAGGCCGACAAGTCCAAGTATCACTTGATCAACGAGAACCACGGTGACATCATCAACGTTTTACCCAGCAAGATATCGCATAAGGCGAAATCGACGGGACACAAGAAGACGCCTAAGGCGAAGAAGAGTTCAGCTGTCACTGCTGGATTCAGCAACATGAGTTTCGAGGACTTCCCGAGCGACGAGAACGAGGAGAAGCAGGGCAGGACGCGCGTCACTCCCTTCGAAGTGATCCGCGAACCCGAGAAGCGGTTTGGTTCCCTCAAGAGGAGGAGCAACCCATTTACCTGAGACGAGGTTCACGCTAAAGACAGTTAGTATACAAATATTTATTGCAGAAGCGAACTCGCATAATTTCTATCACTAATGCATTTCAATTGGTATTTTCCGTTCAAGATGTAATATATACGTTCATATATTGCATACACACGTCTCTATCTACATATTATTATATTATTATTATTATTATTATTATTATTATTATTATTATTAATAATAATATTATTGATTAATTATTATACGAATAGAAGTTCTCCTGGCAGGAACCGTTCCATATTCGTAGTCACGAAATGTTATAATTTATAAGGATTTTATTGTGAATAGGGCGATTGCAGAAGGATATTGAATGGGAATATCTAATCACAGTAATTGTAATATGTTAGTTACGTTTGCATTTGTCTCTGACTACTATATGCGCGACATCCTGACTATTTCAAAGTATTGGGGATGAATGACGAAGATTTCTATGTCTTCGCAAGGAAGTTTGCTTTTGAAGCCGGGATTTGCGGGAAAATTGAAAGGAAAAAGTGGAATTTCCGTTTTCGCATTTTCTTATGACTCCAAATCAGCGTCGCGCGTCGAACAAATTTTTTCGCGACACTCGACTCTTAGCTCGAGAGTATATCGTGCACATTTTCAGTTTCTCATTCTTTTTCTACCCGCTGCACATTGCATTTTACAATTTTCCGCAAATCCTCGAAAGAATACACGATGTGATAGCAGCAAAGCGGCTGCACATATTTTAATAGCGAGGCATACCGAGTGAGAACATACGTTCATGCCTGACTGAGAAATGGTGCGTTATATATTAAACGAAAAAAAAAAAAAAAATGGTTTACGCAGGTCGGAAAGTATTAATCCATACGATACCACTTTATAATTACTTTTGCATTTTTAGAAAATTTATACAGGCAGGTAGGATTGAGAAAGTGGCCGGAAACACTACGTGAAGTAAAGATGTTGATTTTTATGATAGAGAGTGAGAACTTGAGAGGTATACTTTCCAAATGTTTTAAGGTGAAACCAGGTTGTTCGACTTGGCAGCTCTATACCAAAAAGAAAAAGAACAAAAAAATAGATAGAGAAAACTCGTGCATCTATTTTTGCAGCTATACGTTTTCACTACGTTTGTACTTTGAGATTTGTAGATTTCTACTAGTACGATCTACAACGGTAGTTGTTACAGATGGGAGACACATTTCTAAGAGATTACTATTGAACTTATACACTCGACACGTGCATAGAATTCATAATGAAGTATTCTCGATAAATGTTAGGCAGATTTTTACTGTGTATCCACAATCTTTCGAAGAGAGAAATCTTGAAAAGCAGAGTCCTACGTGTAAGAGTTAAAGCAGCAAGGAAGGAGTGTACAGACTTCGAAAGTTCGAAGGGCGTAGCATATAGCATCGTGGAGATCTTGCGATCACATCGTCGTGTAATTTCTCATCAAATCCTCGAGTTTCTGTAAAAAGAAAAGAAAAATTGCCTTATCGTAAAAGACTGAATTGCTTGACAGTCCTTAACTAGTACCTACGTATATGATCTTAACACGAACAAATGGTTGTTTCTGCGACTGATTCTGAGCTACCAGTGCATTTTGAAGCAATTTAAGAGACAGTTTGTAACGTTTTCCTAAGAGTCAGAGCTTAACATATTGATTTATACGAAGGCCCCGCTTTGCTAATACTACGCTCCTCACGACGCTTTCAGTCTGTGAAGAAGTCTAGCTCAGTGTAAAGAAATGAGACAATATTATAAAAATGTCTATAATTAATATGTTTGTATGCACAGTTGCGTACATATATGCATACGCATGCGTGTATGTAATATAATTGTAGATATTAGCTCATATATAATTAGGTGCCTTCCTTTATTAAGTAGCGTTGATGCTTGTACTCTCTGCTGTTGTGTAGTTTGAAAGTTAACGATGTAAGACGCGAAAGTCAATTGTATCTCTATAACGTATGATCTAATGTCCAAACAAATTGGCTTCAATTCAGTTCCTATACGTAAGTACGGAATCTGTATGGAATACGGGAAATGCTCTTGTCAGTTGTCAAAGTTTAGCACGAAGAACGGGAATAACGATCTACGCCTGCAATTGATAAGTTTCGACCTCATTCTTACTGATGAGACCCGACAAAAGCGACGAACTCGAAAAATGTTACGAAACACGGGCGCAAATGGAATCGAAGATCTGTCTTATCGAAATGATAAAAAAAAAGCCTAGTTGTATTATCAGCCTTAAAAATCGTCGTAACACTCTGCAGTATTTCCGAAGGGTATATACATAGGTGCTAACAGAATTTATTTTATTAACCCAAACGTGTATAATCCAACGAGTATGCGAGCTCCTCGATTAACAGTATAAACGTTATTACATTCCGTTCTTTTACCTTTCGTACACGTTTATTTATTATCTCCGACTTACAAGTGTTCTTCTTTCATATACCTGTCAGTCGGATAAGATTTCCACGCGCACGCTTAAATCGCGTGCGAGTTGTCAGAATTTACTTAAATTTCGATACTGCCCGCTGCCAAATGATACAGTATTCCATTCACTATCTAGGCATAGTGAAATACGGTATTCTGTGTCTGTTTAAGTACCAAAACAATCGTTTAGTTCAACAGTTAATGCAGAGAAACGGGCTCCACATATTGCCACATACTACGCAGATATTAAAAAATGGGATTCTAAAATATATATATATATCAGTACAGTCGGAAAAAAAGATACCGTAGCTTGCACATTATGTGGTACACGTGTACAGCGTGTACCAATGCAAATTACTTAATGTCAGTGAGGGAAAATATACTATTACCGAAGACGATGGGAAAGTGTTATGGAATTGAAAATATTCGTACCTGTCACGAATCACTGACTCCTTCATCATTTCCCCCTCTCAGATTTCTCTGCCTCAACTATTGGAGCATGCACCGAGATTTGACACTATGTTTCGTTTGAATTAAGGAGCGCATATTTAACGTTTCAATTATGGAACCACCTCCGCATGTCAGGAATGAGAGCGGATGGGTTCTGATTTAATTTTAAGATTAACGATGTGTGAAATCATCGTTCGTTACTGCATTATATTTTCCTTTTTTGTTGTGAAGAATTCGACTTACGAATGTAGTTTTGCTTTGACCAGATGCGGCCAGCGATATGAATATCTAACGATTGAATAATCACATTTACGGATAGACGTAAAAAGAAGTTATCCATACTATAAATATATGCGAGTCATACGAAAAGCGTATGACGCGGGTCCGTTCACTCCGAATTTCGTTCTGGCAAAATTACACTCACGATTATCGAACTTGCATTCGTGTATATCACAAAGTGTGACGATATATTTTTCATGAGTGAACAGATGACACAATGTACATAAATTAGGTATTAATTACAGTATCTATGTATAAAGTACAGAGCGCTGAAATAAATTGTATTATAATCAAGACAAACGTTGTACTTGGCGACTCGAGCTAACAGCAGCAACAGCACAGCCTCTCCCCTAAATTATTAAGCCTCCTCCGCGCCATCCAAAAGTTGATTGCACACACGGCGGCCCATACGAAAAAGTTGAACCACGTCGTAACAATAGCTAGCTGTAAAGTCACTCCTGTATTAATCTCATCCCCCCGCCTCCAATTATTGGCGTCTGGCTGCAGATAGTCCATGAAGTCCAGGATTGCTCCGCAGGAGAGTCTGTTGCGTATCACCTGAAATCAGTCGGACGCGTATGACGGACGTCACCCCAAGCTGCGTCCTCCGTACGTTCTCTCACATACCTGAATCTCACGACCCCTCGAACCCAACAAATTTACCAGGTTTCTCTTGTACTGTTCGCAAGTCTTGTAATAACCGTCGGTGGTGATAACCGCGTGCGCGAGCGACAGGCAGCAGATCAGTGCTGCAGAAAAAGCAGCCAGCATCCACTGTTTGCACGGAGACCTCGTCTTCGGACCAACCACCACCACCGGGCCGTTCCTGCTATCTCTACCGCAGAAGTGGAACAAAAGGTAATGAGCCTGGTTCTTCGATAACGCGGTAACCGAATTAGAAAAACGTGCGAACATTAGTCGCCGCGCATATGGCATATGCAAAGTGCGTGAGAAAAATGAGTGCACAGCTCTGACGCATGTCCTGCATGCGGGCGACCGGCCGTAAATCGCGCATTTTCATATCTGCGACGATAATGACGGCAAGTGCAGCGTACCTGTTGCCGTTGTAGGTCGACATGCGATACGCCGCCGATCTCGGCTCATCTAAATTTCTGCCGATGCAACACCTGTAGCCGTGGTAGCCGCCGAGGCATAAGCCGATTATGATTACGGGCGCGAGGCTGTACGCTCCGAAGTGACAGAGCTTCACATCACCACCCATGAACGTGCTGAATGTGTTGATGCCGTATAATATGCACCCGCAGTCTATGTTGATGCAAACATCCAGCGTCCATGCCCAATGCTGCCACGCGATCACCAGCGAAATCACGGACGTCATCGACAGGACCGCCGAAGTGAAGTACAGGACGGCGAGGACGTTCTCTGCTTGTCCCGCGTTCATCTTGCCGGCGATGTCGTCAAACGCTCTTGGCGATCTTTTCTTGACGATGCAGATCGGTGGTCATTGTAGCTGCGTCTGCTGCGGGAAAGCAGGTTCCATCTGGAATAACCGATTTTACGCGTCTTTCACTATATTTCACTGCGTTTCACTATTTGTGAAGAAGAATAAAGATTTGAATTTGCAAGTGATGTACTTACGGCGCTAGCGACCGAAACGGTACGGCGCCGACGACGATCCAGTAATGGCACAGTTTTAATCCGAGATCTATGTGACACGCTAAATCGTTATGCACGATTGCGTGATTGAGTCTACATCACTGTTCTCGATCACATTACACGTAAGACACAATGCGCTGTCGCCGATATAGCGATACTCGAGTGTGTTCTTGAAGAGCGGAAGAAGAGCGGATCGGTGGAGCGATATTCTGAGCCGTTTTTAATCTGAGGAGCGTAAGATAAATATTTTTCCTGCTATTTCCTCGGCTGACACACTATGCAGTCTATTTTCACGATCCGCGCGAAACCACCTGAATTTCTTTAACGCTCGAGCCGCCGACGTCGGGATTCAGGATAAATTATTATGGCGCGATTTGGCACTAGCGTAAGTGTGACATTCTTTGCGGTCTCTGTCACGCAGGCATCACTCGGAAGCGGGATCATCGCGAAAACCGTCTTACGCCGTTCGCCGGCCAACTGCGGCGTTAGTTGAACAGTGATTTTTTCGTCGACCTGCCGACTTTTCTATCTGCGCCGCTCGAGGATCGGCGAACGACTGACGGTGACGGGTACTGAGCAAAGGGGGACGAACGGACAGATAAATATTTTTGATGCCACTATTTCTTCGTTCGACGCGCTATCGACAGGTCTATTTTCGGGAGGTACCGTGCGTGTTCGTCGAAATTTCTCAATTTTCCGTCGACAGCGAACAGGTTTACGCCGCGTGCCACGACGCAAAGACGGCCAGGCGCCGTTGATGGGACCATTTGGCTTGTTAAATTTCCTCTTTCACGACCCGCGCGAACGATCAAACCTCGCCCAGCTCTTTGACTAAATACATGCTTGTTTGCGAAAGGATCGGCTACATGGTACGGGTTCGGTTACGCGTAGGGTGAATTCCGGAAACGTGACCACCCGAAATTTTAACACACTGATTGCCATGTCAGTCGCATATGATTACAGTAAAGTAACAATGATTTACGGTATAAGTCCGACCACACGCACAATAATCGTATTTTGTGCGAGTACGTTTGGTCATATCTTCAAAATTATCCTGCATTTCTCAGCGCGATTTCTTGTACCCCTTTTCATTTCTCAAAAGGACGAGTCAATCGCAGCGTTGTATTCTTTACAAATACGGTGACCAAAGTTTTAAAAATTACTATTTACGTGGCGTATTTTATGTGATTATCAGCTTCAAACGCTATGCTGCTATCCGGCCAAACGCTCGCCGAATTGATCACAATTCCACGCCATTTATAAGACGCATAGTTCTCGCGCACAGTATATACAAACGATTTGATTTAAAGCAGATTCGATGATTACGCTGGCAAAACGAAGTTTCCTCCACGCGGCTCTCGATGATGCCATCAAAATTTTGCTACTCTATCTCCGCCCACGCAGCACTTAAAACAATGCTTCATCGAGAATCAGAAGCATAGTTTAAGAGGCACGGTCAAAAATAGGTGAAACTCACAGTGCCGTAACCAAATTCTGTGTGAAGTTCTGGATTATGGTATACCTGACATTCATTTTTTGTTAAGATGCGGCATCCTGAGAGTTCACAGTACACTCTCGTGAACATTCGTCACTATAGCATTTACGCACCGCCAAGGATCTTAGAGATTGAAGTTCAAATATTTACCCAGTGCAATTGGCTTAACGCGGTTCTGGTAAACGTCCATGACTCGCCGCTATATCCGTGTGTTAAATTACTTTTGAGACGTCTCGGGAGTAAAATTATTACGCCGGCCTAATGAATAATACTTCCGAGATATGATACGCGACGGTAGTAGTTTGGCATAATAATTGTACTTTGTCGAGTTAACGGGTTAAATATATGCAAACCTTTCACTTTTTCTCCTTCGAGTGTAACATAATTAATTTCACCCGACGAACACTTGTGTTTACAGAAGTCCTTTTGTTCTGTTGCATTTCATTACTAGCTGGCACATTTTATTATCGCGTTATCAATCACTACGAATCCTACAGTATCGTGTAAATGTACTAGGAAACAATGCGTTCGACGTGTGAATCAATCTCGGCTGTTACTTTGAAATGCGATCACTTAAGAACACGAGAACACACCTGGAGCGTAACGTCCTCGAGATCTCCAGCAATAAGTTGTGGTTCCGACACTGAGCAATAAACCTCTCGTTTGCCGAAATACACAAAACCGACATCCAGATGAATGAACTTTCTATTTTGCTGCAATGCGAAGAGTGCGTTATGCCAGGAAGATAAACGTAGATAAGATTACGGCGCGCTTCTGACAGTGGTTGCTCAGGTACTACAAAGAGCGCGCGTTAAATTCACGTGGATAACGGATATCCATGGCGCGGGAGAGAAAGTACACATTGGCAGAAATCGAACGAGCAAGATACTCTACGCCGTACATCAAGACAAAATCACGCACATACATTTAATATCATACATACGGATTTATTTATATTATACATCTTAGTGTTCGCTCGGGAAAGTTTCTATACGTCACACAGTTTGCTCCATAAAATTTTCTATATACAAGGCAAGGGGAGTTCGTAGAGTATTTCTAGCGGTTCGAGATGCCAATTGTCATTTTCATCTGCAAGACAATAGAAACTTATGTGAGAGTACATAAATATACATATATCACTCGTTGCACATGTTTATTTTACTGTATTATATTATACCCTCTAGTAAGGTCTTCATGTGTTAAGTATCTACCTGACAACTAACATTTCTTTACTTTCAGTTCACACTCGAATAATACTGCTAGTTAAATAATTTAATGAATCTTTCATCGTGCGCGCCAAACATTTGCTAGGAAAATATTTAGTCAGCGGCCAGACATGAACTTCAATGCTCATTGAAAGGGATCTGTTATAGGTGATACGTTTCAATGATGCAGGGAATTATAAATAAATACGATACATGATAAAATATCAAATGTTAGTTGGCTCTCAGCCACTGAGGAATTGTTTTCTTTATTTGTAATAACAACCTACTAGTACAAACCTTGTACTGATAATATTTATACATTAATTTAAGTATGTTAGTCAACCGTGGTAGAGTTCTCTGAAGTAAAAGTGGACTCCAAATTAATCCAGGAGAAACGAGAATGTTCCTACTTCAATGGACATTACGCTAAGCTAGTCATATTTACGTTATATGTAAATGTATATATATTTATATATTTATATGCATATCCATCCAGTACTTAGGATAAAATCGTAATACTCTCATAAAAAAAAACAAAAAACAAGATATGTGAATACCTCTTCAGAAGCGTAACACCTCAAATTTGTAATTTAAATGTTAATACGTCCTATTGCAACCAATTTCTTCATTATGCAGACAGTTCGTGTTTACGGTATTCTGAGATTTAAAATAAACGGCGGCGTGTGTAAGCGCTATCATACTTTCAATGATCTTTGTTCTTTGGCATTTAATTGAATGATACATCAGAGCATTGCAGAAGGAACATTCTGGGAAGATGTGACTTGGCTAATAACTTGCTGGTACACACACAGTTTTACGCCGGATTGAACCTGTGATACCTAAATTCTGCAAGATTTTCTCGATTGTTCCATAAACAATACAGCGACGCGAGTCCAAATCCAACACAGCCACCCAATGCACATTTCCTTAAGCCAGCTGAAAGCAAAGATATATATGTTTTTAGGCCAGATCAGGATGCCGGAAGTGGCAAGTATCCTAGATGAGCTATTCTGTGTACATACTGGTAGATTTGAACAGCATCCCTGTGGCGGTAGCTGCTGTTAAGGTATTCACTGAATCATCTACTCCTCTTCCCCATGAAAGTAACACTCCGAAACCACTATACATCACTGATACTATACCGAATGTATTTGCGAGTGACGACCCAGTCTTCATAACATGATTGATCATTCTGAAGAGAAGCAGTGGATACTTAATATATATGCTTAGTACTGATTGGAATACTACAGACGATGATTAAGATGATATAACGTACTGTGTTCTCCTAAGTTTACCAGATTGTTGAGCAAGTGCTGTGGCTTTGAGCCCTCTATAAAAACCAGTGGTACCTCCTAGGCCTGCTCCTATTATACATGCCGCCCCAATTTGACTGAAAGCTAATTCAAATCTACCTCTCTGTTTAACTGCACCCTCAGGGAATATAAATTCTGGTTGGCTAGATGGGAGGTACGTTGGGTCAAAATTTAGGTACGGACTTAGAGTTAATCCCGGTTGAGATGTCACTGTAACATGTAACAAAATAATGAAACGTTAGTTAGAATTTACAAAATACTTGTTACCATTTGGGGGATCTAAATCATCGTAAGTGGATTCCGGCAGGTTAGAATTGGCATTAAAAATTTTTGAATTTACATCATTAATAATCGAAGCCATGGACTAATATAAGTGTAAGGTAATTGATGCTCCACGGTTATAAATTACAAATAAAACAAGACAAACGACTAAGATCGAGGAATCAAATTTTTTAAAGTCTTAATTTATATGTCATTTCGGTGCAGAGTAAAGTCTCACTCTTGCTGCCAATTTTTTTGACAGCTTGACATTCAACTTTTACCTAGGAACAATACAACCTAAGAGGTATTTCTCTTTCATCAGATCCCTGCAAATTCGCGAGTCTCAGATGCATTTCTCCTCATACCAATTCATGACACACAATTATCACGTTAAAAACCCAGTGTAGATAAGAGAGTTGTCACGAGTCATCAATAATGTTAAGCCGTCGAAACCATTGTTAACGTTCGAACAATTACGAGGCAAGTCATCGATATGTAATCGCTAAACAATGTCGTTTTTTCATGAGGTGCATTCCGAGCAGACTCAGGTTAGGATGCGACTAAAGTTGATCATAAGCAAGTCAAATATTATTACATAAAACCCGTCCGTTCGGGATATCACAAAGTCGCGTGTCATTCGGTACGAACTACGCTCAAGTAGATTCAACGCATTCTTGTAACAATTAAGGATCGCAAAGATGTGGAATGTGGACTGGCATTTCGTGCTTTACTCGGGCTACAACAAACATTATCCACCGATACTCACCGGGAACTTGCGTGATAGTGTTTCTCGAGGCTGACGACTGTGTCGAATTATCGCCCCGCAGATCTATCATCTTCGTTAATCTATTTAAATATCCACTCGTTGAATAAACTCGCAGGCTCGCGAGCACTTACGAGTGGTTATGACGAAAGACTGAATCGAACATGCCGTGGAAAGCGTTGCTATGGATCGAACCGGAAATTACTCGCTGCCCGAACTGGCGAGATCGGCTCAGTTGCTCAGTATTGTGCATCAGCTGTGAGCTGTGACTAATTTTACATCGCCGCACGGCATCTTCAACAACCAATTTGCGCGCTCCGGAATTAAATTTTTCCGCCGTGCGACGAATCAAAAGCTTCGTCCGCTCGAAATTTCGATTCATTAGAACGGACCAGAAGGGACTTAACCCGAGCCGCGCGTAAGGCTCTGCATCTACACCCCGTGCGTTTTCATTGACCGAGCATTTTGATTGCGCAATTGGAACCAGCGATGCCTTTTCATGAGTTTAACCCATTCACTGGCAGATTAAAGCAAACGATGCGGTTCGTACCAGCTACCCCGATTGTAAGTGAATATTCGAAAATAGAGTCAGTCTGCTGGGGTGTTCAACTGGCAATTCAGTCATTTAATGGCAGCGAATCAGTTTGATATGTTAACGCGACAGAACTTCAAGCAGAAGCTCCAAATGCGTTCTGTGTCCCTTTGCAATTTATGTAACTGACGTGCCAAATTCAGTTTTCGTCGCTTTAGCAGTGACTCACAGAATTTCTGTCCAGTTATGAGTTATCAGTGATATTTGACAGTCCAACTGGGTTCTGTCAATTCCACTGACGTTCAATAATTTAATCAATTTTTCTTAGCTGCTGTCTACATCACTGTACCCACTTGTCATTAAGTCTTGTGTTACTTATTACAGAAACCACGTTTGCTTCATATATCAGATGAACCAAAGATGATGTATGATTCAATTAAAACTAAACCAGTGGGTGCACCCTCATATACAACCAATGCCGAACCAAAGTACTCGTCACCTGGGATTGAAAAGTTAATGAAAAAGAAGGCCTTCTTCTTGGTAATGTCAAACTGGATATTCTATTTGTCATTACCTACAGATTACTTCATATTTAATTCACCTTTTTATACCACATTTGCAGGCTGATCTTGATAGACCAATTTATTTATATGCTGGTACCAAGGACAAAATTCTGTTTGGTATTACTTTGGCAGGAATGGCAATAGGATTATTGAATGGTGGATATTTCATATATACCCTTGCTACTAAGAAAGACTAAACAACCGTTTTTATAGGCATTCAAATTCTGGTCTGTGTAGTTTATTATGTGTATGACATCAGATAATAGGAAAAAAAAACTAATCTTGGAGTCATTACGATAAATTGAATTTACATACCAAACTGTCTGAATTCTTATTACAAATAATCTCTCACCCAGTCCCACAAGTGATCCCAGTATTTACACATTTATTCCGTGTGAAATAACTACATGATATAAAACAAAATGTAGTAAACCATTGTTACCCATTATCTTATTGTTTCGTCGTTCGTCCTGAGGCGTTTAAAGGAATGAAGTTATAACTTCGTTGTTAGAGGGCAGCACAGTAGAAACTGCTGTAGGGCACTGTAGGGAGACGCCTATTTATATATGACAGTATGTCACGTTGCATCTTGTACACACGACTATTTATCGAAATTGAGTGAAAACAAATTATACTTTTCATAATCATGGAGGAATACATTGATTCTAATATCATATTTCATCCTATTATTTCGTCCATACAAAAAATTGCATTGTATGAGACTAAATCTGTAAGTGAATTGACAATTTTATGCACACAGTTTGGGAATTCATGAATGTTATTATACATGAAAGTACTTTTTAGCGATTCTATCTGATTGGATCTAACAACACGTTAACTCGTTTTCGAGTCTTGAAAATTGATCGCATGGAACCGAAGGAACTAGTTGTAGTAGACGACAAAAGGGAGTACACTCAAGATGAAATCCAAGACCTTGTAAACATGATAGATATGGGCAATCGTACACGCGCTGGACAACGTAACAATCTTGGTGGAGTTGCTCGTATTGTCTCTGCATTTGGTATCGTCGGTAAGTGGGTGCTTCAAATAAACTTTGCATGTGACCAAAATTTGGAGGGTAATATATATAATATGAGTGTATTATACGCAAATGCTTCAAGTGCCTGATTATGCTTCTCTATGGACATGGATGTTTTATAATTCTTTATGTTTCACACCTAAATGTTAAGCGACAATTCTTCTCTAATAAATGGCTTTGCTAGTGCACTACAGTGGCACTGTAGCTTGGGCTCCTCCATACCATATCATTGTCCTATTAACAGTAACAGTATTGTAATTGTTTTCTTATACCTCATAATATAACTGACTCACCTCTTATTCTAACAACAATTATGAGAACATCTAAATTATTAACAATAATTAGTGCAGTGTAAAGTATAGCTTACTTACGTTTGCTTGCTAACCAAGGCAGCGATAATAAAGAGCCTGCACCCACCAATGGTACATCAGAGGAGCCTGAGCAACAAGAGATACAAAAACCATTGCACAAGCCAACACAAACTAAATTTTCCTGGAAGAATTTGTGGCAACGAGATACATTTCGCAGACCAGCTTTTGGTCTCTTCGGTAAGGCTTGATGAGCTCTTTACACTATTGGAGTCACCTGTTATTATCCTTTCATTATACCATAATTAAACCATAATCTCTACACATAAATAATAATGGATACAAAAAAGGGAGCATAACTTATACGCACCAGATACCAACTATCGTGCTGTTAGAATTATTTTGTTGTCATATTGGTATAATCATTATTAGAATGTGTCGTGGTATGTATGTAAATTTCTTTGGCATGCAATCATGCAATTTTATGTACATGCATGACACTCTGTCTGCAGTACAATTATGATAGATGCATGATAATTTGCACCCATCATATTATGTTCAGAAGTATTCTTTTTATGTATGTGTAATAAGCGTTATAAAGAAACTACTTTTATTCTCATAAATGTCAATTATTCTTAATAATTTCGTATGTTCTAATACTTTGTGCAAGGTTTCGTCCGATTTTTGGAGGGATATTATATAATACTCGTAACAAAACGTCGTCGCGTAGGAGTGATTGGTCATCATACCCTATACAAGATCGAGGACACGTCAATGATCTACATTCCAAATGACAGTGTACGCATCTTCCACCCCGACGAGCAGAGATATGTCAAGATGTTTCAAAGCATCGATCTTAGCAGCAACTTTTACTTCAGTTATTCGTACGATTTGACACATACATTACAAAGTAATATGGCTCCACCGAGACGTATTAGAACTAATATACCGGCAGAAAAGCCTCGTAATCAAAGTGAAATCGACGATGAGGAGGACGCTGATGACTTCTTCAACATATGGGCGTCTAGAAAGACATCGCACGAAAATCGTCCAAGTTTAGAAAAGTGTGTGGACTATGGTGTGCGTAGCAATCCACATCGTCGATTTGTTTGGAATTCACATCTCCTATCGCCGGTGGAGAAAGACTTGCATCGAGATTGGATTTTGTACGTCATACACGGTTTCATTGGTCAATCCAACGTCAGTATATTTGGAAGATCGATGTACGTAACTATTATTGCCAGAAGGAGCAACAAATACGCGGGCACGAGGTTTCTCAAACGAGGTGCAAACTTCGATGTACGCTTTATCTAAATTGATATTGCTGTCAAGCTGTCCTGGTATTCCTTAATAATAGATACATTTGTGTGAAGGGCGATGTCGCTAACGAAGTTGAGACCGAGCAAATCGTTCATGATTCTGGCGTGAGTTCGTTGAATCACGGCCGTTTCAGTTCGTTCGTTCAAATGCGGGGTTCAGTTCCGGGTCATTGGAGTCAAGATGTTAGCAAAATGGTACCAAAACCGACGATTGTCTGCGACTTAGCAGATCCTTATGTTGAAACCGCTGGTAAGGACCTGGACGCACGACAATCTGCTCACGTACTACATACTGTCTCATTACAGGTGCACACTTTAATCAATTGCTAAGAAGATACGGATCGCCGATTATACTATTAAATCTTGTGAAAAAACGAGAGAAAAAGAAGCACGAAAGCACATTGAGTGAAGAGTTAAGCACAGCTGTCAAATATTTAAATCAGTTTCTGCCTTCTGAGCATCAAATACAGTACATCAGCTTCGATATGGCACGCATGAATAAGAGGTAATGAACAATAGTTTGGCGTGAAATTTAATACAATATGTGCACACTGTTGTTTGGTTATAGGAAGGAGGTGAATGTTATGGGTCGTTTGGCAAACATAGCGCACAATGCCGTATTAAAAACTGGTATCTTTCAATCACAAAATCCATATTACGGTCAAAGAAATTTGTTTGCCCCCTATCAGAATACTACGAGAAAAATCTGCAAGACCAGTTCGACCACAACATTATCGTCAAGCGTCTGCGACAGTAAAAGTTATATCAGTTCGTTCAGTAAAGAGGAAGCTATCGAAGAGAAAGTGAAAGACTCCTTCGCTAGACGGGGAATGCAGCAAACTGGCATTATTCGAACAAATTGCGTCGACTGTCTCGACCGGACCAACACAGCACAATTTGCAATTGGTAAATGTGCATTAGGCTTTCAATTATGTGCTCTGGGTGTACTGGAATCTCCGAAACTCGAATTTGATTCCGACTGCGTAAGAATGTTAGAAGAATTATACGAAGACCATGGGGATACTTTGGCTTTACAGTATGGCGGATCTCAACTAGTGCATAGAATAAAGACTTACAGAAAAACAGCACCGTGGACTAGTCAAGGAAACGATATTATGCAAACGTTGAGCCGGTACTATAGCAATACTTTCAGCGATCAAGAAAAGCAACACACAATAAATTTGTTTTTAGGTAAATATACGAAGGAGTAGTGCTGTTTGACAGTAGATTAATAGGTATCACTCCTATAGGCTTGTTCGTGCCTGATGAGACAAAACCTCCAATATGGGAAATGCTGACGGATTATTATCTTCATCATAAACCAGCTTGTCGATATTCTCGTAAGACAAGACTTTTGACACAATGGTGGGATAAAAATGTATTGAGATGCCTTCCGTACGCAGTGGACGAAGTAACGAAAACCTGTTCGGAAATGATACACGTACAGAATTCAGTCGAGGATATGATTGATGTTTACTATGATTATCATAGGTATATATACATCGACATCGGAAGTCACATGGACCGCAAAAATAATGAATTTTTAATGATTTTGCAGACCATATGAACTCTCTGTATTGTCAGACGTATACGCGTACCAAATAAGTCATTCCGTTAGGGATTTCATGCCCCACTCCACAACAAGCTTTAGTCCCTTTGCTGTTCGGGTTCGGCCCGGTAGACGAAGAGAGGAAACTGGTAATAAGAATATGAGCATGAAGAACCCTTCAATGACTGGTCAAAGCAGTACGAGTAGCACAACATCAAGTGCAAGGTAAGTCTATTCAACAAACGCAGATTCCTACAGCATTTAATTTCATACGTATTCGTAGCTCAAGCGAAGATACGAGTACCGACGAAGATGAGAGTCATCAACAAATGAATGAATCACAATTGATAACTTCGAAAGATAGTTCAGAACTTGTATCGTTTGAGTCGTTGTTTCCATCTATGAAGGAAGTTTACGGAACTCAACCAGAATATCCAAAGAGGAACGACATTATTCTGTATAAAAGGTACCATAACAATTTGGCATTTATGAATTATTGTCTGAATTGTAACTTTTGTTACAGATTCGTTTTAATTGGACGCAATGCATCGGGTCCTGCAGATCAGTCGAAGTTACGTTCTAAATTAATGCAACAAGCGTCCTTTCCAGACACTACAACCCCTGTGGTAACATTGCCAATTGTTAAGGATACAAGTATAAGCATTTATGAGCAGTATGTTAAAAGGGCAAAAGTTGGTGGTTCTGTACCAAATCCTAATGATTTGAATCTTTACGAAAGCTACGCCAGTCAACAGGAGCTTCTTGTAAATTAAACATAGTCTAAAAATGTCTATATAAACTGGGTACGGTTGTTCAGTAACAAATATAAGACTGTTGTACAAATATAAGACATTTGTACATAAATATAAATGTTTACCATGTAAATACAAATCTGTAAATAAAATGATCATTTGAAATTACTGTGTCTGTTTGGTTACTTAGATTTTATTTGAACCAAAGGTGAGGAATACATATTTGTGTGTTTGCATTTGGTTACCAAAAAATAAATACATACTTCCCACAGTCTGGAAACAAAATACTTGTACACAGTCTACTTCAGCTTCTTCTTGGGGCGGATGTTGTTTGTATGACCGCACTTCTTCTTGCGACAGTTGGTTGCACGTGGGTGAAGACGAGCATAACATTTACGACAAATCATTTTGTCACAGTTGTATTTCTGAGCAAGAATACGCAAGGTGGGCTCAATGACACCACCGCGAAGACGGAGTACCAAATGCAAAGTAGATTCTGGCGAGGAAAACATGAACAATAAGGTAAGAATTTTTGTGAGTTTATGAAACTAGAGGAAGTCCTTCAACTCATGAGATTACCTTTCTGAATATTGTAATCAGAGAGTGTACGGCCATCCTCCAACTGTTTGCCAGCAAAAATAAGACGTTGCTGATCGGGTGGAATACCCTCCTTGTCCTGGATCTTCGCTTTTACATTTTCAATAGTATCAGACGCCTCGACCTCGAGGGTAATGGTCTTACCCGTGAGGGTTTTCACGAAGATCTGCATCGTGGCTTACCTAAATCATAACGAAAGATCAAAAATTATATTTAATTCGACGTACATATCCATACATCAAACCGATGACATGCGCTATTGGCCAAATCAAGTATGAGGTTTATTTGTGAGAACTATGAGGTCAATTACTGATTTTCCTGGTACCAGGGCGTATCCTATGACCGTAGCTTAACTATCGTCACACTTTCTTCGGAAATTGGGCGTAAAATTTAGAGGAATCACGGTAATTTTGATACGGACATTCTTGTCCATGTGCGTCTGTATTGGCAACGATCGTGGCGCAATTGTTTTGTACAAGCTTTTGTTTAAAGTTCGTCAAGATTAGCGCGAGATGTCATTTTACATAGAGTTATTTTGGACGAGTAAGTCAACGTTGGCACGTTAACCCATTACAATTAAAGTTAGCTGTAAAAAGCAATTTACTTACAGTTTCCCGAACGTGTTTGCCACGAAAATCCGATATGGAAAGAGTGGCCGACAGTGGCGCTGCCGATTTCCGTCTTGAATATAACGGAAATTGAGTGTTGTGCCACCTGGTGACCGTCACTGTACCGCGAAACTTTTAATACGAGAGGGAAATTAGTGCGTGTCCTTTATTTTCAAACATGTGTGCGGAAAGAGTTGCAGAAAACGTTAGAAATTGGTAAAAATAGATTGTCTTTCAAAAAATGTCCACTGCAAACATATTTTATCTCCAATTCTCAAGGGCTCAATACCACTCACTTATCTCTGCTGCATACACCGACGAGATATTCCTAAAGACTGCCAGCCTTATGGGACTTTGTGTCTCCAGCAAAATTCGCTGTTCTCGGGCGCCCTTTAGAATATATTGCGGCCAGAGTGGGCCAAGGTAAGAAACTGATGTTGAATCACTACCGTCTACCGTACCGAACTATTATCATGAGATCCTATCCAATCATGTATCCAGTGTATATATATGTAGATCAGTGCGCAAGCCTTATATCATTTATTTCGCTTATTCCTTATTCATTAGCGGGGCAACTAGGTTGAAACAGAGGAATGTTAAATTATCCTGATCTATAATATTACAAACAATCAAATGTTAACTAAATTTATGTATAGTGACATTTATTTGAAATACGCTATCAAACAAAAGGCGAGACGCAGCCTTTAGTCACTGTGATCCTTGATCCAGACAAAAAATTATCCGATTCAAGGATAACAGTGTCCAGATCACACCCCGTGGAGGTAGTTACGTGTGGTGACCCACCAAATTTATTTAGTTTTAATCACGCAAAGTATAATATACAATATTGTCATATATTGACAGTAATGAATGTAAATAAAAGCAATATTAAATTAATGGACATACTTGGTTGAGCAAAGGTTGTAAATATAAATAGAAATAAAGCAAATGTGGATCATATAATACGTTAAATGATGTGTACATAGATTAATGGTATCAGATATGGTAGGTCCGATAAGAATGCATATAGAGTAATGATAAGTAAAGTTAAATGTTTCTGCTGAATGATGTATAGTAATCGAAATATTCGACTTTGATTCCAGACACTCGACAATTGAACACAAAAGAATGACGCTGCTGTGATATAAAATCTCAATTTTCCCAGTTTTGACGACAATTTTGGTGAGTCAGGCAGTAATTGACATTCTAATTAGTTGGTAGGACCGCGTGGGCAAATGATTCATTACGAATATCGGGTTTATTCGATGTATTCCGTGCTAGAATTGCAAATATTGACATATTCTGTTTTCTAACCTCGGCACAGACATGTTGTGACTTGTTAACACAGACCGTGTCACTTTTCGTGCGGCAATTCGCCGCGGTGGCGGTTCAGTAGTTTGGCCGAGGCAGTGTGCAAGTGACGCAACGTTAGCAAACGTAAGCTCCTACATTTCAGACAATTATTTGATGAAAATTTGATATTTCATTCAGGAATTTGCCGCAATCTTGTACATTGAGTAGCGGGCAATGTAATTCTGCACATGGTTTATCTTGATATTGTGAATTAATCGAAATATTTGATTCTGATTCCAGACATGTCTTGAGAGGTTGGAAAATCAAAGAACGCCGTCGAGCTGAGCCATCGCGTTTTGCAGCTTTCACAACATTATTGGTGAGTTTGACGTTATTCAGTACCTGATTTAGGTGCTAGGGCTGTAGTAGCAACTAATTCGACATAAACTGCGGGTATATTTAACATATTTTGTGTTAGAAAAGCAATTGTTGCGTTTTTCGATATCGCGGGAAGGGAATGGGTCTGAAGGCAATCTCGAGATTTGAACAGTTTCAAAATGGCGCATGCGCAGTTTGTTGTGATTCGTCACTGTACACTTGCTGCATTCACTTCGATAGTTTGTTCAGACAATGGCAAAAGTGACGTCGGAAAAGGTGAGCTCCCACTTTTAACACAGTTATTTGATAAATATTTGTCGTTTCATCCTTAAATATGTGACAATCTTGAATATTAACAATCGAGCAACGTGGAGGTGTATATATTTTAACTTGATATTATGAATTAATCGAAATATCTGGCTGTTATTTTAGGCACTCTGGGCAGCGTGGGAAATCGAAGGACGCCGTGTATTTCAGCCCCAGTTTTTCGCAGTTTTCACATGTTTTTCGGTGAGTTTGACATCGTTCAGTACTTGATTTACATGCTAGGGCGGTATTAGCAACTAATTCGACACAAAGATCCGGTCTATTCAACATATTTTGTGCATGCAAAGCAATTATTGAGTTTGCCAATATCGAGGGTAGGAATTGGTTGCAAAGCACAAGTGCGCAAACGCAACCTTTCGAAAATGGCGGTGACGTCAGTCGTGGAGGGGACGCATAAGTAGCGTTAGCAATAAAATTTTTTTCTCAGTTATATTTCCCATATATATACACGATATAAGATGTTTAAAATATAAATTTAGTGTGAAAATTTCAGATTGCACGTTCAGTAAAATAAATATTCCGAAATATTTTACAAATGAGCACAGTAAAATTGTATATGTCATATAGGACAAAATTATTATTCTAAACATAATCAGATAATTGTATTTCTCAATTATAATGGGTCACCACTTGCAGCGACCTCCATGAGGGTGTGACCTGGAAACCGGTGTTATCCACGAATCGGATTTCATATCTGAATCGAGGATCAGACCGGGCTAAAGGCTGCAAACCGCGTATTTTTCTCCGTAAGGGCTCAATTCTTCTTTCATTTTTCAATCCTTCAGATATTGAAAGAATTCAATTTCAAGAATTTATTTGTTGCTTCATTTTTACATTATTCAGATATTGAAAGAATTCAATTTTAAGAACTCAATCGTTCCATCAACATTTGCAGCACCTCACTTATTCACTTTACTAATCAATGTCTGTTTTCTGTTACAGGAACTCTGGAATGTTGCACCTTGTTGGAGTATAATTCATTTTTTCTTCTAACATAATAACTTGTAATTAATAAGAGGGTATTCCTCAACTTTTCTTACAGGATTGATGACCGCGTGCAATGCGGTTTGAAGTCAGTGCTTGATTACAAAATGTCTATTCCCTTTCTAGCCGAATGGGCTATTTGCTCTAACTTCTTTCCTTTCCAGAGTAATGTAGAATCACGTGAAGTAGAGTCAGTGTTGTTCGATTATTATATTAATAGCTTATAATATTATTAGTATATTGTACATTATTTATTGGAGTCAGTGATTGCAGGGTTTAGTGACCGCGTGCAATGCGGTTTAGCGTCACTCATTGATTACGAAATGTTTATTCCCTATTGAAGCTGTATGAGCTGTTTGCTGTAACTTGATCCCTTTGCAAAGTAATGTAGAGCCACGCGAATTAGAGCCATTATTATAGGACAGTAGTATCCCACATTTTTCAGTCGCGAATTCGAGTCAGTGTTGTTCGATTATTATATTCTTGGCATATTATATTATCAGTATATTGTAAATTATTAATCGGTATTAGAGTCAGTCATCCCAGAAGAAGTTACTGAGTCACAACAGTTGATTCACAGCTGCCTGCAATGCTGTTGCGTTTGCAAGGTACGTTCAAAATTGATTTGTTAATTTCAATATTCTTGTTTGGTGTTTATCCTCATTTAATATTATACATGTTCACATTGGACTTAATCAAATTTTATTTTACAGAGCACGATTTTATTTAAGATATCATGGTGGATCGATAAAGAAGAAGATGCCAAAGATATCCAAGCCAAGTAGCCAAATCCAGAGTCTGAGGGCCAAGGGTCCATTATTGCAGCGTGTTCCTGTGGTATGCAGACAAGACAACACTGGTGAGTGAAATTTTAAAGTCCCTCCAGTCACTCAATCATGTCGTAGGGCGAATGGTCCGAATCGACACGGGTGACTGGTTGTAATTACTCCTTAGAAATTTGAATGAAGAGCACAGTGACCATAGATAAACTCTGAGGAGTTTACCTATGAGTGGTATTTTGTTAGGCACATCATTATTGCCATGTTTAAACAGAGCAGGATAGGTCTCCCTTGCTCATAGTATGTTTCATTTCCATTTCGCAATTCGCGTTCGGGGCATTAACTTAAATAAATGTAAAAATTGCAAGCAGATAAGTCCATATTTAATTGCAAATTCATAATTGTACTTTGATGTATTATCATCATATAAACATCAATAGTAGTTAAAGTATTAAATTTAATTTTTTCAACTCAACAGTTTCGGGTTATAGTTTTTCTATAGTCAGAAACAATTTCGTTTTCGCATTCCGAATTTGTTTGAAAGAGCAAGAAGGCGCTTCGCGACGGGTAGTACCTGCTTTCAGAGAGACATACTAATATACTGCATACTAGTTTCTTTAGAAAAGTCTCTCTGAAAACAGGTCGCTCGAGGTTAATCATACGTTTCTTTCAGGTTTATTTTATTGAAATATTATTCAAACATATTTTAATGTTCAATTTGAGAAATTATGAAATAATGCTTCAAACATCATGTAAAGTAGAGTTTCATGCATGCCCAGTTTTTTCTCTTGAAATGATAAATATTAGTATGTCTATATTTAAAGTTCATATATTTATCTATTTTTTAAAGAACATTTTTGATTGAAATTTAATTACATAATAAGATGATTGTGAAACATTAGTCCGCATACATATAGTATATACAATATGTTTACTAATCTTAGATCAGGATGTTTTCAGCAATATGGTTGGTACACACTTTGTTGGCCGTGTTCATTGCTTTTAGTCTGAAACCATTCATGCGCCCAGGTGCTGCATGGATGGATCAGACTCGTGAACACGGATGTATTTATTAAGATTTACTAATTTGAACTAGCGACTGTTGATGTGTTTAGTGCCCACCAACATGCTATCCATTGTATGTTGTGTGAATGGTAGTGTTATGGATTGCATGTTGGATAAGCAACCAGGTACTTATATTGCCTTCGGGTTACATTTCAATAATTCACTTATTCCATTTCATACGTAATTACTGTGGTTATTGCTAATTTTGTTTGGTAGTAAATAATCACGTTTAATTTAAAGATGACGCAATACATTTGATGAATTACACAGCATTTTGGCTGTATAGAAAAATAAATTAGTAAAATTCGCGGTCGCTTCTAACTTGTATGGGCACTAGTCTTTGACGGTCGATTTCAGGAACTGGTACGTAAAGTAGTGATATGAATGATGATAATGTGCGCTGAGCTCGGGTGTCGGAGGCGTCCCGGGACGTACTCTCTAGAAATAGGCTTTTGCACCCAGGCGGAATGTGTGAGAATCCGGGAGTGTGTGTGTTGGTGTGACTGCTTTGCATTTTTAATTATAGGAATCAGGCAGGCAGGTAGCATACTTCTGTGTGAATGATTAATTTTAAGTAGGAAGGGCCAGCGGAAGCTATCACTTTTCTCTCGCGAATACTGGTTAGGCGTTCAAGTGATATGTCTTTACCTGGGATTCATTTGACTATTGCAACCACAACATTTTGATCGCGATATCAATTGTCTTAATAACTATAATGTTACAATCATATTATTTCTATTCCTTATCAGTATACTGTATCATTAACGTGCATCACGTTATTGTGATGTGTTTTTCCTTGAATTAACTTATATTTTATACACCTATAACTTATCAATGATACCTCACGTAGCAATATTCTCACTTCATGAAAGTCGTGTTATTAATACCCGCCGTAGAGTTCGGTTGCAACTGTCATTTGCTATACTTAATGTTATTGTATATTTTTAAGCAGAAATACGTAATCATTGCACAAACGAAGTGATACCTCATCGTACTGTTGGGTCCGTTGAGTTTCGTACGAAAGTATTTGGTATCATGCTATGCGTCTAAACAATACTTCTCATAGTACGACTGAGGGTCACTTCATTACACATACGAATAACGTATTTCGAACTGATTGGGATTTTCGGTTAAATGTGCACGTTTATGAGCAGTTTATAACTTTATCTTTATATTCATACGCACAAAAAGTAATATATTTATATGTATTCCTTTTTACGCAAAATGTTATATTACCACTTTGTACGTTCAAGTTTCTGTATTAAAAATGCCTGCGTGCTAGCTATTGTTCGCACATTTCTCATTCATATTCATACATTGAGATATCGGTATAGTTTTCGAAAGTTTATTATATTTCTTTATTGAATCCCAATCAGCGAGGGCTTGCCTACGCACGTCCGAAAAATGAAGAGACTATTTTGACATAGTCGAAGCGGCCCGGAGAAGAGGGCCTTCGTCGTTGGATTAGTATACCACTTTGTCACTGTGCTCGATCATTATTAGGTGTTGCACATGTAACTTATAGCAGTTACATATGTAACTGAAAAGTATAAAAATACTGCCACGATTAACTCTTCTCTTTTTGTCAGAGTTATCAAATGCAAGTTATATAAAAGTATAGAGATAATAATTACTGCAGAAAAAATGTTTATTCTTGAATTTGTTTAAGGATTTACAGATCGTAAATAACACATTCGCAATTTTTTTTATACGACTGAACCTCTTCATTAAAAGTTTAATTTGCTATGAGTTATAATATACATCTATCTTGTGTAATGAAGAGTTAATCGTGGGCAATTTACTTATGTATTTTCAGGAGTTGCTGAAAATTTGAGATATGGCATTGGGCCGCCTCGATAAATCGTTATTTGTTACATTGTTTCGTATATTCATCTGCATGAAATATGGAATAATGAACTGATTATTGACGAATTATTATGGCTGGCATCCGGTGTCGGAAAATTTACGGGGGGATATGAAAATCGGGGGGATTTATTTGGGTGGGATATGAAAATTGACAATATTTTCTTTATTAAAAGAACCAGTCTTTCTGGTTGCTTTTTTTTATTGCAAGGAATTATTATTGAAATGTATTTATTTTTACTGTTTGCTTACTTGAAGAATAAGTATTTCTGTTTCAGCTTTATTCAAATTGTGGATAATTTCACTTGTTTTTCGGAACGTTTTAATTTTGTTCTGCTTTCTGTTTTAGGCTTCCTGTTGTAGAGAAATTAATTTGGTTTGTTTTCTTCAAACACTTTAATTTTATTCTGCTTTCTGTTCTAGGCATGCCATCATCTAGAAAATGATCCATTTTTTTTAAATAACCTTATCTTGTCATCATACATTGTGGAAATATTTGAATATAAGTTTAATTTATGTTTGCTTTTTGTTCCAGAGTCTCCATCACTGAAAACTATACCCTACATTTTATGTAATAACATTTTCATTCTATTCTAGAACAGTTGTGGTTTTAATTACTTAATTTGATCTGCTTCTATTCGTGGTAATTAATGTTTGCTTTCTGTTTCAGGAGCACCATATTTTCATCACACAATCAAGTCTTCCATGGAATTTAATTCAATTTATTTCATACAGCATATTTTCCATAGCAGAGGATATTATTTTGTATATTTCTATTTCGTTTAATTTGATGTCTAGAATTGTTTCGTCCCAGGACTTTTATTTTCAGCTTAATTCATCACGAAATTTGTTCTTTCAGCATGTAATCAATGTATATTATATGTGCCTATTAATTGGCTTCTGTCATGAGTGCACTCATATTTGATTTCTATATTCCATATGCAATACGTTTCCTCTTCTCTTTGTGTTTTTTTTCCCTTGCAGCTAGGTTTCTTCTCAATCATCGGAACCATCAACTGACATCTTGAAATATCCGCTTGGCAATAAATTCTTTTAGTTAAAATACAATGTAAGCCTTAAAATATAAGCAATAGATTCGTAATCCTAGAAACTAATATAAGTTTTGTAAGAAAGTATGCGTTGTATGAAAGTGATGAGTACGGTTCTTTGTAATCTGCGGTATGATTGCGACGATGAATATGATGTGTGTCAATAGTCGATATAAAACTTTCAATTTTGTAAAAGAGTGGCCGACAGGCTTCTCTTGTCTGTCATTCTCCGCGGCAGGTAAATTTTGATTCCGATTTGCATTGCTTCCCAGATCAATTTTTTTTACAGAACATTTATCTGGGAAATGCCAATGTGGAATCATTTGTTTAATGGCTGGAGGTTGGGCCCGTTTTGCAACGCGGGTGGGTCACCACTTGCAGTAACCTCCCCGATGGTGTGACCTGGGAAATCGGTATTATCCACGATATGGTTTTTAAATCCGAATCGAAGATCATACCGAGCTAAAGGCTGCAAATCGCGTGTTCTGTTCTCGGCAACAGCTCAGTTCATTAATTTTTAAATCATTCACATGTTGAAACATTTTTTAAATTTACCGTTACACTTAGTCGGTAATTCGAATGCAGCACGTTATAGTTTCCATTTTCATCATAGCTAGACACGGAGTGCGCTTGAACTAGCCTCGTTTCGGGCAAAGTCGGTCATTGTTTACGTGAGACAGCGAGTCCCATAAGATGATCGGTCTATACTATACCTCATCTGTGATTCCATATTTTTATGTTTTATACCTCATGAATTTTGCGGAATGTATTGATAACGTCCTCTGTACGATAATGTGCTGTTTCACAATATTCTATATGGAAAGTTAAAGAAATCAGTACGCCTGGCTGCGAGATGTTGTTAAAAAGGTTTGCAGAAAATGAGTTTTGATAATGTCAACGTTCTATGTTTGTCTATTACCTACGGTACTAACCCCAATTACCGACGCCAACCGACGCCGCCAAGAGACCTCAGCGCCCCCTGAGACCCCAGTCAGGCCCCATTTGCGGGCCGCTGTTTAACACAGGCGCTGGCAGTCTTTAGGAATATCTCGTCGGTGCTGCATATCATTAACTTCATCATTACCCAGACGTTATTCTCAATAGGTCCAGGATGTCCAAGGATATGTTTTCAGGATTTTTAATTGTCTTTATCGTAAATATTTGGTGCAATACTTGAAGTAATATCAGAATGTTAAAAGCCAAAATAGTATAAATCTTTTATTAACGTACATTTGGTATATCTACTATCCACATAAATAGCATAAACAGTCGTGAAATAATCTCACACATATCTAGGATGTCCGAAGGCGTATCAGAGGACATATGTAACCGTTGTATAAGAAAATATGACAACACTTACGAGTACGGGGCCCTTGCATAGGGCTTTCGGATACCAAAAAAAGATAAGCAATATTTCCATTCCAGGAAGATTGTTTTCATACTTCAGAGGGCGCTGACGGTTGTCTGCACTTGTGTGAGGTGTAAGTTTGTATCCTACGTATAGTACACGAGGTATGAACACGAGCGGCACGTGATTGGCAGCCAGGGCTTTGGCGGGTACAAGCAGCGTTCGAATTGCGTCTAACAATAAACCAATCGTAACCAATGCGAACAATCCATGATTTGTATTCTAAAAGTGGTTGGATAATTCTTATATATAAATAAATTTTTGACCGGATGTGATATATTTGCGGTGGTATATTTAAAATGGAGAAAAGATCACAAAGAAAAAGGATAGCATCAGATACTGCAGATGCTGATGCATAGAATTTTCGTTCATTGTGGATCTTTTTTCTATGCAAAATAAATTAAATACAATTTGCGTCTTCACACTATTCTCGGCTTTTAACAAGAAATTGCTATTAATGAAGTGAGTATTCATTTTCACCAGAAGCTGTGTTGTCCTCTGTTGCCGCACCTGGCCGATAACGTTGAATATCACATGGAAACCGTAATGGGACTCTAGTGCTCCAAAATGTTGAAATACGAGAATTCATTGTATGGTAGGTGTACTCTGTACCTTGTCTGCATTCCAAGTCAATCTTAATGTAACCAACTTGATTGGAGTATTTCAACGGCTTTCCATCTTAAATCAAAATATTCAGCTTTTGAGTTTTCACGAACTTCGTATGTTGCAGACCGGTGCGTTATAAATGTAAGTCTATACATCATATTCTGTTGCATGTTCGTATCTCTATGTACTTCACTCAATTCACTGCTTTCGAAAGAATATGTCAATGAAACATTCCATACATTTTTTGTATTCTTTCGGTTAGTCGTTTGAAATTCAAAGCGCTATTGTTCCACGATAGTTTCATTAATTACAAAAATGGCGTGACCGATTTTTCGTCGTATGCTGGGGTGTCACTGGCAGTCCATCTATATTCAGGCTCGCCGTTCATTAGCTGCCCATACATCAGAGATATTCCGGACAGTCCCTTGATGCGCATTGCATTTTTCCGCTAGTAATATACTGCTAGCTACTGGACAATGCACGCGACCTGCGACAAATTTGCCTCGCACGTATATAAAGTCAAAATAATTGACGAGCCTGTGATGATCAACAACTCACGGTTCCAACAATCAGCTTGAAGATGTATGGGACGCTACTGACTTTAAACAAAAATCCATTTGCGTGACACATGAACGTACTACGAGGTTTTGTACTAAAAGAATATCCTTTGGAGCGGCTGAATTTGGTAAACGCACAGCGAGGTGCTGCCATCTTTCTTCACGTCTAAACATGTCCAAATACGTGTGCAACAACTACGTTACATACGTATAGTGATTTGTTGGTGCTTACGTGGACGTTTTTAGTGTCAGCATGTTTAATCGTCGGAGAACAGTTTGAATGAATAGTTGGAACAGATAATTACCGGTATGCTGTAAAAGAAAACACGTAAATAAGCTCTCGGACCCGATTATTGCAACTTTCATAACGCGCATCAAACGCTAACGAATCCACGCCCTTCAAATACAATATACTCGTGCAGCAGTATGCGGGTGTGGTTTCGTCTAATAAATAACACAAGCTCCAATGAATCAATCACGATCTCGAGGTTCCGAATTTGCGTGCGCTGAGTGATCCAGTGCACTCGCTCCAGCTGGAAATGTGAACGCACACGGTACGCAACTTTCTCAGATAACCAGGGGAGCTCGCGCTTAGGGCCTGAGCGATATGCAAATTTCAGTAGTAACCCTTAAACTTTATACTCTGACCTAGATGTTCACCTGCCTAGGGGCCGCCTCGCGATTATACACGTTTTACTACATCGTCGACTAGCAATTGTACGTACTACGTACGTGGTATTCGTGCTCTTTGACGGCCAGATATGAGATTTCGCGTGCACGTCGCGTACGGAGCCGCGGTAATTGATACGGCCAGACAAACGTTTCCGAAGAAACGTGCCCGGGCGTAATCTTCGTAATCTCATTTGCGCGAATAGACGAAGAACTCGGACCTGCTGGAAACTTACGTCGGTCGCGATATTTCGAGACACGCTGGAAGGTTCCAATAGACGCACTTGGGCGGCGCAACGTGTCGCACAGTGCGGTCGAACGTAGGCAAGTTGGGACAGCGACTTAACTGCCGCGCAGTTGCGTTTGCATATTAAAAATGCAATGTATCAGGCAGTAAATTAACGTAACATCATTGTAAGTCGGGCACTCGATGTCCGTCGGACCATTTTATCATTCAAAATTAAATTCCATTTGAAGAAACATATTTATATATCAAATTATATGTCCTAGTAAGCTAAGAGGTTGCGCTCTATTCCGCTCAGAAAATGTTACATATTTTACGAAGCATCAAGCGGCATCTGCACTCTGTAAAAAAGGATTTATCGAAATGTCATTATCTTTTCTTCTCGTGTCGACTAATACTTCGTGTTAAACAATTGAAATGAACGTTTCTTTCCACTTTTTTATATTACAAAAAATTCCCTCCAGCTTGGATTATTTGTTTCCCCCACCCTTTAAATCGTGTGCCTCAAAAAGCTTAGCAGACTTCCGACCTGAACGGTAGCGAAACGACGAATGCCCACCTAATTAACCGGACGATCGATCCTCCTTATTCGCGGAAAGGTAAGGCGCGTGCTAAATACGCGTCTTGCCGTTTCAGCGGTGATTATTTATCTCCGGAGTCGGCGGAAAGGGGCAGAAGGAGTGAGACAGAGAAGGAGTTCCGCGCGCTGCTAGCACGGCCGAGTTTTACGACAGTTTGAAGAAGTACACGAAGTTTTACGATACTCCGCGCATTCAGTGTCCTCGCCCCGCTCCTCGTCTGAATGAGAATCCCTTTATATCACCTAAGTCACGAGCACCGTGCGGCGCACGGTGAAAAGGGGCCGCTGGGTACGAAGAAATACGAAGAAATACGGTGAGGGGCGGGTGGAGGGGGGCAGGGTCGGTAGGAAATGCGTAATATACCCCATAAATTTGATCGTACGGCGGAGAGGCATGAAAGCGCTGACACGAGTCGATCGATCTCCACCTACTCGCGAGTCGGTGCGCTTGCCGTCGCGTACGGGCTCCTCGCAACACTTGTTGGCATCGAGAATCGAGACAGTTCCCCTTGACGAGGCCGACCTTTTCCCTCCCGACGTCCGCCGACGATGCTATTTAGACGATTCGTGCACGTCTCTCGGCAGGTTCGGTCGATCGACGTTGACGGCTGAGAGCGTCTAATGTCGCGATAAAAGCCTTCCTCGTGCGGCGTCGAGCTGCTTGATCGCCGTGACGCTCGACTCGCTGCGGATGTCACGATGAGTCATGATTGTGGACGCAGGACAGACCTTGGCGGACATCGAAGCTTGTCGAATCGACCGAGCGATCCGGGCAAAGTTTCGCGAAATTGGCGGGGTCAGACGAAGTTAGCGAGTAAGGACCGGGAGGTATTTCGAAATTCGGGACTAACTCGCTTTCCTTTCCGACGGGCGTGGCATGGATCGCGAATGTGAGATGTGAGACCGTGCATCGATGGCGCGCTCGGTCCGCATTGGCCGACTTCAACGAAACGACGATCGAAGTCTCGTTCAAGAGACTCGAGGCGCGGATTGTTGTCTGTCGATTTTTCGGATCCGCTTAATCACTTCAACTATCGATACCTCGCGCGCCTATCCGCGCGTATCTGCCCGCCTGTGTATGGCATGCATTACCGATCATTTGCCGGGGCTAATGAACGCGTTCAGCTCTTGTGATGTGGCTTAAATTAGAGGACCGGCGTAGTGCTTAGTATCGCCGCTGGCTTGGGGTTGTGTTCGAATTGTGTGCAGGCAACCTTGTATTAGCGGCTCAGCTGTCACACGTATCAAGCAGTATCCAATCCACGTTAATTTCATTTGACATGTGACAATGCTCTCCGCATAATACGCGACGATACACCTGTAACTGTCGTGCTGGTGATCAGTCGCGATTCACGTTATTATTCAGCCGCGAATTAGTACTGAGCCCTGTCTGCCATGCGCGCCGAGCCGCCGAACTTTTTCATTTGCGGAGCTGCATCTAAAGTGCGACTCCGCTATCTGTGCCGTCGCCGTGACTTGTATTATTGTTTCCCGGCGCCCACGCCGTGAGTCTCTTCAGATCAGATCATGACTCGTGAATTCACGCCACTTACAATTACAGCAGTCCGCCCGAGATACCGAGAACGCCCATAGATCCTCATCGTCGGACACTTCTTCTCGATACAGGGCTTACAGGGGAGCGTTATTAAATTACCCGCCTCCCCCCACCCGATATTGGAATTATTGAGGATTAATGTGTGTGCCCGTTCATTTTGACGGTGCAAAAAGTCTCGCTTTTTCGTTATCGCCGCGGCCTCGTTCGCTGCGCCCGTAATTCCGTGCCGACGTCCCGCCGATGGCTCGTGATACGGGCTTTAATTCGCGACGGAAAAAAAAAAAAGAAAGTAGCCGGCTTCAATCTTAATTGGGCTAATGCATTCCCGTCGGTCGCGATCTTGGCACTCGCATCCTTCGGGCGAAGGCTTATTGCGGAGATTAAAAGAGCTCGGTTCCGAACGTGCTACTCGTTGTTTCTCTTTTTTTCCTATTTGTTTTTTTCTTTATTCTCGGTTACCATAATAGCGCGATATCATTCCAATTGGCTTACATCCCGCCTCGCGTAACAGGTCGTGCTCGCGGGAAAAATATGCTTCTCCCAAGAACGTCCGGTGCCAAGATTAAAGATGGCCGCGCCTGAGCTCGAAAAAGATGGACGGTCGGCTTCTTATCGCGAGGTTAGGAATTATAAAAGCGCGTCGCTGCGAGTGCCGTGCTCGCGCCTGGTTTACGTCGTGTAAAAGTTAAAATTAGAGAGCTAGGGGTGCCTCGCCCATCGCGATCCCATTTTCCTCGGGCACCAGTCATGGCCGCTCTGCGCTTCGATCGCTTGCCGTGCGCCTGCAGGTCGAGCTTCAACGTTAACTAGCAGCGAAATAGTTTGGCTCTCGTGCGCTGGACACAGCGGAACCTTCCGAGAAATCCAGACATTTTCGGGCAACTTCGAATCGATCGGTCCGCCCGGTCGTGCTACTTCAAAGGGACCCCGGAATGATGCCGTGGGTAAAAAGGCAATTTGCTAGAAACGTGCCCGATTCGTGCGGCGCGTTCCGCGAACTCCTCCGCTACCGTCATTTTTATCAATATCAATACCGAGCAAATTGCCGGCTCGGGCATGAAAGAGAGCGTACGCGGTGTGCTACGTCAGAATTGATTGATCGCCATGCGCGACACGCTCGCATGTAATACATCGGTAAAGAGCCGTGTTTGTCATTTTCCAATTTTCCTAAACTTCGCCTGCGTTCCCGTTCCGTAATCAAATCCGCCCCGCATCCGCCGGTCTTAAGCATAACTTAGTTCGTACTTGAATGAAATTGGAAGAGAAAGAGAGAGAGAGAGAGAGAGAGAGAGGAGAGAGAGAAAGTATTCGCCGCTTGTTATCGACCGGCAGAATTAATAGTCATAAGCGCACGAATACAGGGCGCCTATCCTTTACAGGTGCTACCAGCGAATTATAGGGGCGGCGGAAAATAGTGGTGCGTAACACTATAAATTCGGACGGCCGGCGATGCGGCCGAATTCATGGTGCCGATGACACTCGCGAGTGCACCTTTATTTACGGAACCATCGTCCGCGCTTCAGTCCGGCTATTTACTGTTCCTTCCGAAGGAACGAGGACGGTTCATTGCCGACGATCGTCCGCTTTGTCGGCCGCGAACGTATCGCACTTTTTCGCGCATGAGCGAGAGAGAGGACGAGCGCTTAGGTAGAGAGCGACGGCGATCAATCGATGAATAGATACATTAATTACTATCCAAGCCGCGAAATTATCCAGCGGGTTAATGCCGGGGTTAAAGCGGCTTAGCTGAAAGGGGATTGGAAACTCGACTCGTATATCGCTTCCCATGGAGCGCATTGTCGTATAAATAGGCAGGCCGACATAAACGTCGGCGTTCCGGAGTCATCGCGCGCCGATCTGCGTTAATTTTCCCCGCAAGTTTGACAGTTTTAAGACGAGTTAATCACGACACCGTCACGCCCGCCTATCGGAACGCCGCGCCCGGCCCGGTTTTCGGTTAATGAACTCCCTCCGGCGAGGATCTTGTATTCGTTATGATAGTTAATAACGACGACGGGGAGGATCGCGCGCAGGGACCGCCGAAGGCGAAGAAACAGGGTGCATGTCGACGTTAACGACCCCGAGGTTATGTTCTCCGACTACGGCTAGAAATAATTGCCTTTCGGTCTCAGACTCGCGCACGCATCGTCCCGTGCTATACGTCCGATAAATTGGAGAATCCTGTTTGCCTCGCCCACACGCGCGTTTCGAGGGTGTCGCTCGTGCGAAGAAAGGACGATAATAAAGGCGATTGGCGGCTAGCGACGTTCGATTCTCTTGAGAGAATCGACCTTTGAATCGCTTCAGAATCGATTCTCTGAAAAAATCGGAACCAAACAATCGATTTATTTGGGGTAAAGAATCGGGTTCAAGAAATAAAAGAATCCTTCTCGGAAGAATCGATTTTAAAATTTAAATGATGCAGATTCTATTTAAACAATTTAAATGAAAAAATCGATCTTTTGAAGAATCGAATCGGAATCGAATATCCGTATTAGCGGCAGACTTGAGAATATTAGATGATTCGCAAAGTTCATTCAACGTCGTCTTCATTGGCAGGTTTAAAGGGCAGGGCTCGGACGGGTGTGCAGCGTTTCATAACTAAGAGGCGAGTCTGATAGGAGGGACCGGCTAAAAGTTTACAATCTTTCGTGCTCGTACAAAACGTATGTACGTAACGGGGCGAGAGGAGTTGAACCGAACCGCAGAGCTCTCCAAGGGCAAATAAAGGCAACCTTTCGACCTTCCAGCGGGCCCGGTTGCCTTTAACTCTGCATTACCGACGAGCGGAACGGTGCGATATGAAAGTTTCATGACCGAGGGCGCCATGCGGCTCACCTTCCACCTGCTACTTAATACTCTTCCTCGCAAATGATTCTTTTTTTTATTCAACACTTCGGTATGCGAGGTGCGAGGGCGTATGGTGCTTTCTACTTCGGTCGTAATCAAGAGAAGCGAACTCTTGCTCCACTTAGATACGCCACCTGAGATCGGGCGAGCAAGAAAATTGTACACCGCTGCGTTGGGGGAGGGGGCGTTGTATTCATTAGAGGCTACCTACCCTACATCTGCGGTCAGTCGATATTACTGAACATTGCATCTGCGGCTTTTGACACAGGGAACTTAGGTCACGTCATTACTCCCATTCAGCAGTCGCCCGATCAAAATCGTCCGAATTGATCACGGTGTGTAAATGCTGAGCGTCGTCTTAGCAGGAAGGATGAAACGGTCGATCGGGCAATTTCGTTACATAATTAATCCGACGCCGTGCATTCGATAGAGGAAATCGATGCCGAGCGCTCGCGTGGCCGGCGACTCGACTCGATTGTACTGACAATCACGCGCTTTATCCCCAGTGTTCGACCGCGACACGTCCGGTATCCGGTATTACGATCTAATCAGGGCTGTGCGAACGTAGACAGGTGAGTTTACCCCTGGGCGAACTAATAATGGAAAAGCCCGTCTGAGTTACTAAGATCATTAAACTGCAGGGACTGCCGTGTACAGGGTGGGCGAAATTGAAGTCTAAGTTAAGGGGCGAACTCCTTCAACTACGGTTAACCTTTCATGACACTTCGACCCGGGGCACCGTGGTACGAGTGGGAAGGCGCGAACCTCGTTCTGGCCTCGAAACTCGAATTATTGGTTACTTACGCCCGGTACGGCCTGTAACGCTTTTCCGCCGCTCCCTTTGTACCCTTCCTTCCTTCCTTCCTTCCTTCGCTCCCTCTTCCGCCCAGTCTTCGTCATTTTCTTCCCACTCCCTCCCTCCCCCCCTCCACCCGCCCCCTCGTCTTGCTCTTTCTTTTGGCGAGCCACTCCACTGCCACCGGACTTTGTCTTCCTTCTTCTCGCTCAGCCTCATTCACCTCCTTCGCTCCCGTTCGCTCGCGCTGGGGAAAAATCGGAAAAGTGCAATTAAAAGTTGCTACCGTCGCGGACCGAAACGGATCCGATCCTAAGTTGCGGTCCTTCGAAGTAATTAGAGTTTATTGATGGATGAACGAGATTCGTGGCTTTGATCTTAGCCGGTGATCGAAGCCTTCGGGCCGTGAGTGCAATTTATTGTTTCGTTCCGGTCGGCAAGAATTAATTAATCAGATTCCGGGTGCCGGCCCGTGGGAGTGCTGATTCGTTTCTTTCCCCGTGCGCGATCAATTTCACTTTCGACGCGAGCGCGTCTGACGCGGCCAAGGCTCCAGGCACGACAGTCTTCGTCATGATACGATCAAAGAATTGATGTACGGTGAAGGAAGGCTCTGTCGACATTAGGGAGTCCCTACAGTGCGATGCGTCGCGCGTCGTAACGAACGGATCGCATGCGTCGACAAAGCGAACGAATTGATTACTGCTCGAAGCCTGACGACCGGTTGTCACAGCGTCCGACTTCAAACATATCTGGCGTATGCAGTCATTTGGCCGGGCACGCCGACGCGGAACGTGCCGAAATTACTTTCTCGTCACCTTTCGCATCGCGCCATCTTCCACGTTCTTCCTTTCGCTAAAGAAGCATCATTAAATTTACGCCCCTGTTATGTAAACTGGCCGGATTCTTTAAATCGAGACACAACGGCCGTCACGCGTCCGCATCTCGGCGTTGAAGCACTCGCAACGTGCCGCGGTGCACGAAAAATCGAAAACATTGCAATGAGACTTCAGAAGCATTCCAACGAACGACACGAACCCCTATCGAGTCATTCCTGCCGTTTGTTGCTCTCGAATAATAATTCTCGCTTCATTCATCCTCTCGCTCCCGCGAGGTCTCGATCTCGGCACGGTTTGATGCAACGCTACATATTCCGCCCGCTCACATATATACTCGCGTTCTCGTTCTCCGCGCCCTCTCCATTTTCCTCGAACGACATACGTCGGCACGTGTATTACTCGATTTCTGTTCCCATTCCTTTTTAAATACCACCGACCGCCTTCCACCCTCGACAGCGTGCAGCACCTGAAAATTCCCGTGGTCTGCGCTCGCACGGAACAAGAAGTGTGCGCGAGCTGCGCGAGGCGCCACATTTTTTTCCCGTGTCCGCTGCAAAGGGGTGAGTCCCGGCGAGCAGTGGGGTGCGGAGGGCGTCGCGTACGTCACATACGTATACATTCGCGCGGACGTATCTATACGAGAGGAACACGGAGGCTGGAACGTGCAGTTTCGAATGCGGTAGGTAGAACCGTGCAGGTAGGACACGCAATGCAGTTTCGTCGAAATTGGGTCAGCGAGTTTTTGGGTTAGAGGAAGGGAGAGGAGGAGGAGGAGGAGGAGAAGGCGGTGAAGGAGGGGCGGGATGGAAAACAGCGCGGAGGAAGGGTTAGGTAGGAACGTGTACGTCGGGGGTGCCGGACGAGGGTTGGAAGGTCATCGCTGTCCTCATTGTCGTCGGTGGGGGTGGTGGAAGGAAGGGAAGCGGTTTGCTCTGGGCCGGGGATATCCTGAACTGGAAGATTCCGAGAGAAATGCCGCGACCGAGGGCTGTGCCAGTGTGGCGTTGGACGTGTTCGTTGGGGCAAATGTATGTAAATTAAACGATCCTTGACTTTATTTAGCGCGAGAGTATAAAGGGGCACCGGGAGCCACCTTGCCCCGAACGGCGGATCCGTTGAATAAGATACTCCTTGAATGCTACCGGAGCCTTCTGATAGAGACAGGCGCACGGAAGTAGAAAGAGAGAGGGGGCGGTAAAAGGGGCGCTTGCATACGCGATCTGTATTCCGCGTGCCGCCTGATCCCAGTTTACGTATCCCACGGAGGCTGCATTTTCCGCGCCGCTCCGTCCAACTTCCCCAGCCCCCTCCCCTCCCAGCCTGCTTCTTGTATACCACCGCGTATTTCGTTCGCGGCGCCGACATGTTTGCGATTTTAACGAACGCGAGAAAACTGATTCGACGAGTCCATCTGGGCAAGAGGCTCGTCCTAAGTCTCCGTCCGTCCCGTGTCCGGAGGATCGTTTTAGGGTAGGTCGAGCCGAAGGACAAAGTTTCCCGGATCGTGACGCGGCGTGCCTCATTAGTGGAGCCAAAGGCACTGTTACAGCGTTCTGTAATTAACGCTCCTGCGGCGGCGAGCGGCGGCGAGGGCCATTCGTAACCGGTCCGAAGCGGATGGGACGGGCCTCTCTTCCTTTGATTCGCGAAACCAGTCCGGAAGCGAGCGGTCGCGCACTCGCTTCCGCTTCGAAACCGCGCCACGTGAACCGCGCGTTATTTCGTCTTTCACGAGTGTGAATGGCGCGGCCGTGTTCGGCCCCCGCTGCCGTGCCTATCAGGATAGTATTGTAATGGAGCGATGAATGAGTTCGCCTGGCGATAGGTTCGAACCGTCCGAGCGAGCTGAGCAAGTCTCGGGGCAGCACGGTTCGCGTGTCCGAAATTGTGGGGTCGGCGAAGGAATTGGCAAGAGAATATTAATATCGTTCGCTCCGCTCACGGCTCCCATGCCAATGAGCGCCGTTGTCCGTATAACAATCGGTATAATGCTGACGAGTTCACGATATCACAATACTCGAGTTGCCTTCGTAGCCATTCTAGTGCCGCGGCGGTGGTATTTGAATAGCAATTGAACCGCTCGCAGCCTTATTGAATTTCTGCCAATAACTGCATAGACTTTATGCGCGGCCGTATTGTAAGAAAAGCGTTCGTTACCGGCGTTAGCTGAAGTTCCTTCATTAAAGTCGACCGTTTCCGCGGCGGCAGCGAGAGATGTGGCCGATAAGTTATGAGGCGCGAACGGAGGATGCGTGGGCCGTTCTCGTCTGCACTGGGAATCAACGTCTTCTGTTCTGGTCCAATTTTCCACGCAGCTTCTTCAGGTCTCTCGAGCAGCGTTCGGCGCGTATCTATTGTCATTGGTCAATCGTTCATGACAATCGCTTTTGCCGATTAATTCCGAAGCATCCGACGAAATCAGTGCGCCGCAGTTTCACACTCCGAATCGGGATTTGAAACTACTATCATTGTCTCTCTCTCTCTCTTCCTCTTTCTCCCTCTTTGCTTTCCTACTGCCTTCAGTTCTCCCTCTAAGTTCGTGAAAGCCACGGTCTCGTGAAGTTGCGAATGCAACGGCGGCGTGTTACAAGCTGCACCGGCTCCGTTCCGCAGGTTTCCTTCAATAATGGAGCGGGCCAAATAGTCTAATTTACCCGGCGACTGCTCGACCGGTCTGTGAATATGCATGTGTGTTCGAAACCGTGACTACGACGTGACTACGGCTATGATGCGATAACGACGACCATGCCGTCGACGGGAGAATGTCGTCGCGACGTTGGCTATGCACGTCGACTATGCACATCGATACATACGTGCAGCGGGCCATATACACGCCATGCACGTTCGTGCGTGTTTGCCCCTCATCGCGTTAGTCATACTGCAACTGACTGTTTCCAACCGCGCTCTGCAGCTACGTCTCCACAGTTTTCTTCCGCGAATTCGTCCCGCGATGCACAGAGTCAATGTTTAGAAAGTACTTGGTAGCTCGACGCTATTTCCTGCTTCGTCTCCGGCCAAAAGTAATGAGGAAAGTTCGGACGGAATCGCTCGGGGTGGGAGATCGTGAATTGCAAGGCACGGATCGCGGTTGTTCCGGTGACGCTGACAGCATCGAAACCGGACATTGTACGCAGATACGCCTCCTCGTACCTTATTAGGCGTCGCTCGACGTCGCCTATGTTCCGGCGCTCTCCAAATTGGGTCAGCCGACGTGTGTACACAATGCAGTGCGTGCACGTCAGCGGACGGCTGAACCCAAAAACCACAGACGCATCGAAAATATCCGCCTCGCCTATACTATAAATCCGAATTCTTTCTTAATCCAGCGAGCGCGCTTTAAACGATGCCAAAGGAACAACAGCGTCTGCGCCGATTCAATAAATCGCGCGACCGAAAGCGATCGCGACTTTTCAATCTGTAGATACTTCCATTGCGTTTTAATCCGCTCACTTTGTCGCACGGAAATCCGAGGCAGGCGGTTTCGAGAAAGAGAAAGAGAGAGAGAGACAGAGATGTATATCCGCCGTGCGCTTTGAGAGAGGATACGATTTAAGAAACAAAGAACTGCCGGGTGTAGTTAAATGGGATTTAAGAGGTTGGCGGGAAGAAAGAGTGCTGCGAGGACGAGAGGCGGAACGAGGGAGAGCGGGAGGAGAGAAGATCGAGGGTTTCGGAGAAAAGGGTTTTTGCACCGTCCGCCCCGAGAGCATCGAAGTTTATTACGGAGCGGGCGATACGTGTTATCGGCGATTCGCTTATCTCGGGCCTTCATAGGGCCGATTACTGTGCCGCGAGGTGCGCAGTGTCGCCTGCCGGAAAATTTCCTAATTAGCCTTCATTATTCGCGCTCGACTCGGGACCGGCTCGAGGGCGGCGGGGAGGGAGGTGGGCAAGTTGCCTTACCTAAATTGGCTTTCGAGGGCTATGGCGTAGTTTCGAGCCGAGATAAATATAAGATTTTGCAGGGGGCAAGGGAGGCGGCAGGTAATCCGCCCTCGTCTCGTCCGTACGCTGCCTCCGGAATGGATGGATGCCTGATAAGGGTGAAGGTGGAACGAGCGGCGGGTAGGGTGGTGCCGGCGTTATAAGGTAAATAGCCGACACGGCCGATCGATAGTGGGATATTAGGAAATTCGTCGATACGGTTTATGTCGGCGGCTTCTTCGCCCGGAAGCGATTAAGCGGATCGCGATCGTCCCTGACTTTGACGGACGATATTCCACGTGGGGACCGAGGTGACGATGCTATCGCCGTTATTTGCCCCATTCCGACGATTGACTCGTACAGTTTATCGGCGCCGAACAATTTACCTATAAATATTCAGCCGGCGAACGTTGCCGTTTCCTTCGTCCTCGTCTTCCCAGACGCGCCTCTTTCGCGCCGTCCCGTAATTCGTGCTCCGTTCCTGGTTCGCCAGCAGGAACTCGCGGCAGCGGCGTTATTGCTGCATCGCTGAACTCCGTGCGGCAATTCGAGTATGTAGGTCCGGTAGTTTGGAATTCTGGAGACTGCGTTACGTGCGAAATTCGTATTGGTCTTTTGACTTTATTTCGTTTTCCCTTTTTGTTTCTTTTTTTGCCCCGGACGGTTTGATACGCGGAAGGCGAAGTTATGCAGGAGGTGGAGTGTATGCTCCCGGCAGAGTTGCAGTGCCGTTTGTTGCTTTATTTTCGACACGTACCGCACGGGAAACGGGGGCAGGATTTATCTGGTCTCAATAGGGTCTAATAGACAAACGATGGTCTCGCGAGCGGACACTTCTGCATTCGACCTCGCCACTCGATTTCAGGTCCCATCGCGTTGATTTCTAGAAAGAGAGGAGTCGGTACAGACAATCGAGAGAATCAGGAACCTTCAGGACTTTCGAAATCGCATCACGTGAGAGAACAGCGTGCATCGAAACATGAATACGGATCGCGGGGTGAACGTAGGTCGACATAATGCACGGGCGCGGCGAATTTTGAGCTTTCACTTTCAACGCGCTCTCAGTGGGCTGGATCATAAACTGGAAACTGAGTTAAGCCCGGCCGTGTCGCGTTCACGGCGCGTCATGGGCCGTGAGCGAGCATTAGTTCGCGGGCGTTTCCAAGTCCACCGCCTCGCTGGCAGTGAGAACGAGGCCACAGGATGGCAGTCGCGCGAGGCGACGTTAAACGAGTTCCTAACGTGCGTGCGACCGATCGTTCAGCCGGTCGTCAGGAAACTCGACGGAACTGGCAGTCGCACATTAACGCGGGTAGTTATTGCACAGAAGCGCAGCGATTGGTTCGTACCTGGCAAGCCGTAGCCAGCGTTCCGTCGAGGCACACACAGCCAACAGACTGCATCGGACTGCGGCGCGCAACACACTCTCCCGATGCGTTCCGCCTAGAAATTTTTCCCATGCGTCGCCGCAGGACGAGAAAAGCGATCGTTAGAAGCGACTCGCACGGAAGGGAACGCAGTCAAAGTTTCAGCTTTATCGCGCCAGCCCCCCCGAACTTCCTATCCCCTTGTATCGGCCGGCCCGATCCTTTTGCATGGCCCGCGCGGAGCCAGTATTAGCCCACCTCTGGGGGCCCACCGTTTAACCGGTAATCCGGCGCGGAAGCAAATAAGTCGGAGTTCGGAAACTTGCCGCGAACCCCTCCCGTCTTCCTCGCCGCCACCCCCCGCCTCCCGCGCCCCTCATTTCTCGCCGCCCCTGTCTCTAACTCGTTACGTTTCCACCCCTCGAGGCGCCTCGCGTAAACTTCTTCGGGTAGGCAGGGGCCGCGGGGTGGATCTGGAAACGAAGGAGGCGAGCGTATTCTCGTGCGAAGCGTTTAAGAGAGACGCGCAAGCGCGCGACGTTCCGCGCTGCGAGAAAGTTTCCCGACGAAGGCGCCATCGTGCCACCTACACCTTTGTCCAGGCCTGTACACGCCGTACGTATCCACGTAGAGCGCTCCGCCGACGGTATTAGCGCGGGTGATCAGGGTCGCGTGTGCCACGGGGCTTGAACGGGCTTGTACGGGAGGGGGTGGGGGTGGGGGTGGGGGGAGGGGGGCTGAAGCGCACCTTGCCGCTCCGAAGGAAGTTTGGGCGCTGCTCGGATTTAACGTGGCGCGGGATGCACTTTGCTCGTAGCGACGATCGCCGGAGAAAGGGCGGGAAAGTTGTCCTTCTGTCGTTGCCGCGCGATTGCGAGAGTTTAATGCTTTGCAGGGCGTTTGGCTGATTTTCTAACGGCCCTGCGACGCTGCCCTGCGAACGGGTTTCTTGAGATTTCGGGGCGGAGATGCAAATGACGATTCTCTTCTTGACCCGGGAGAACGGGAGTCTTGAACGCTTCGCGCTGTGTCGCGTTTGTTGTACTGGTATATGTGCTTAGAGGATTAGACTTTTATTGAGCTACTGGGTCCTTTTCGGCCCAACGTCTTGGGTGCGATAGATAGAGATTGACGCCGCACTGTCATCGTGGCAAAAATGCGTATATATTTGCAAATGTGGATGATGTAGTTGCCTGTTTAATATGGAAAAATGGATGGTTAATGTGTAATTGGTGCTACAAAAGATTGACTTCCCAGTTCAAATCATTTTTACGGATAATAATTATCCATTATTCGGTAACGCAGCACACGATTTTTTGTGTTGACTGTGCAACTGTTGAATCTGATGACGAAAGAGCTTCAATTGAGATTTCTCCATAAGGGACCTTGTTGAATTAACAAATTATTATCTTCTAAACTCCTTTATTACATCAAAATACATCATCCTCTAAATTTCAGGAATTTCTGCAATTTTCATATGGGTGTCCCATTCCTCCTCAAGTAAGAAAAAAAACGTACATGGTAAACCAGACGACGAGAATGCGTTTGTCAGAACGCTCTGAGTCTTTAAGTATGAGTCTTTAAGTCTTATTAATCATGAATTAGTACCATTAAACACCACATAATAAAGCACGTATGTAAAATAAATGATTTAACATAGGTTTCCCAATCTTCTCTACCGATTTAGAAATCGTCGATTCTTGCCAGCGGTACAAAGCATTATAGATGCAAGTTCCCACGGGTCAAGAAAGGCGCTCACTTGCAAAGCGGACATCTACGATTACTCGACCAAATCCAGGTGTTGAGTACATATTTTGATACATATACATGCCATCAACGATTGAGCAGCAATGAATCAGCACGAAGGCTGTTCAATTTTTGTTTCCCGCTCGTTGCATGTGGAGCCATAGTCCGGCTTTCGTCTATGAGCCATCGGCCGACTCGTTCGTCAGATCCGTGGTCCGTCTAATTTGAAGGATTTCGTGTATTCCCAAGGGCAATAACGTCGACTTTCGCCGACGCGGACGTCTCTCGCACCCTCCGCGACGATCTCGTAATTCTCCCGTGCAATTTTCCGACCGCTCCTCGACTATTGGATTGGGAATCGAATTTGTTGTGGCAAATGGATATTTATGTGCCGCACCGACGCGCGCGCGCGAGCTTCGTTCGCCGAGCGCTCGCGAATGTGGTTACGGCGTGTGAATGTCAGGGAGAAAGGAGAGGAGCACAATTTTCCGCTACTCGATTTCTTGCGTACATCTCGAATCGCACGTGCCAGATTCGCTGACATAAAGATAAATGGGCGCGTCGTAAATAATACGTACGAATACGGTTCCGGCGAGGAATCTCATGTTCCAGGCAGCGCGGCTGACTATCGTCTCTCGGAAACAATTTTCGTAACTCCGCCGGGCGTGCGTCGTAACTCGGCAAGACGTCGCGATCGAATTCCTACCCCAGCCCGCGCCCCTCCGCGGCCCGGAGATTACGAAAGAAGAGGACGAACGGTTAGCCTCGTAATTTCGTATGGGAATAACAATCGATTGCCTCTCGCCGTACGCGGCCCGCTCGCTCGCTCGCTCGCCAGGCGCCATCGATCACCCGCAATTTCAGTAATCTCCATTTCCTCTCGCGTGCAACACGCGAGACGGCCATCCCATTTTTCCCCGCACGCACGCGTACCGAGACGCCCGACCCGAACATCTTACTCTCGCCCATCGGTTGCATCGCGGAAATTTGCTCGAGAAGTTCGAAAGTCGCCGGCGTCGGCGATCGAAACTGTCGTTCAAAGACGACGACGACGGCCCGCGCCTCACTCGACAGTAACGACGGTCGGCGACACTTCCCGCGGTCGCGGACCACTGGCCGTGTTTGCTCGCGACGACACGCAGAGCCGGTCGGAGTCGCGGGCAAATTTCCGTCTCCCATTTTCGGACCGCGGGAACACGTTGTACACGTTCTTCCACGTGCTCCGCGCGAGTCCTGCGGACTCGAGGTCCGATTCGTTCCCGGTGCCGCGCGACAAACGGCATTCTCTCGTTCGACGTAACGCGCGCGCGGGGCACGAAACGAAGAGAGAGAGAGAGAGAGAGAGAGAGAGAGAGAGAGAGAGGGATTCTGGGTAGCGAGAGCGAGAACCTCGGTTAACCTCGGCGGAGCGCGCGCGAACGAGAGAAGAGGCAGGTTGTAGAAGGTAAAGGGGAAGGGCCGGGATCGGTGGTCTGTCCTTCTTGGCCGTTGCCTGCCCCCGACGTTGGATGCTGTGTACTCTCCACGGTATCCGAGAGTACCCACTCGAGTCTTGGCTCTCTCGGTTCTTTGGCCTTGGACGGAAAGCATTGACCTCGCCGGTCCACTCCGGGAGCACAACCGGTCACGTGGACCACGGTCTACTACAAAATACGTACTTACACGCTCTCCTCTCCTCTCTCTCTCTTTCTCTCTCTCTCTCTCTCTCTGTCTTCGTCTCTCTTCGCCTCGCTTTCCTTACTTCTCTCCTCCCGCTTGTCTCTGTTCCTTCGTACCCTTCCACTTCTCTCATCCCGGCACTTTTTCTTTCTTCTCTCTCTCCTCTTACGATTATTCTCGCTATCGTAAGTGCGCACGGGCGTACTCGGGATTGTAGACACGCTCACGATCTTACGACGTGGTCTTCATGCTGTTTCTCGTCTCGTCAACGAGCTCGTCTGCGCCAGGATGAGTTTGGAATATTAGAGCAAAGTAGAATCTCTGTTTGAGGTACTCTGTGAATGTTCACAGGGTGACAGGGAACATTGAAGCTGGCTTTCCTATTTTTACATCAATTACCGGCGGCCCCGGTACTAACAAAACATATTCTATGGAACGTGGTCTCGGTTACCAGCGAGGGAGAAGAACAAACCGATCTAAGAACGCGCGTGAAGCAACGTTTCCCGATCGTCGACTGTTGTACGGTCAATCGGTCCGCCATCGTTTTGATCGCAGGTGGTTAGTAAGAGTCGGCGTGGACGATGAGTTCGGATACGCGAGGGCGTGCGCTCATTGCGACAAAATGTCGAAATAAGAATGCCCCGGCTAGATATTATCGGAGCTAAACGAGAGGCCGGATGTAATACCGCGAGCACTTGTACCATTGAGTATTATTTCGCTGAACGAGGGGCCCCGAGCGTTCGCAATTTTCCTGGCCATTGTGAACGAGGCCGGGGTATAGGGTATGTGAAACCCGGAGGTCGAGCTCGGGCAATGGCGGGGGTGTGGGTGGTCGAGGTCGAGAGGGGAGAGGGCGAAAAAGCAATATTGATCTTATGCTAATTTCCCTACTGAGTTATGAAGGGTTCGTGCCGAATAGGATAATTTATCCTCCTGTTAATGCCGTACTCGTGCATACACTCCGCGTGCACACCGCCGCGCGCCGCGTAGGTGTGTGCATGTGTGTAGGTGCGGCGTGCGCCGGAGTGGTCGGCACAGGAAAATCAAATTCGTCCCCGTAAACCGACTGAAATTCCATCGCAGATTCATATATACTCGGTGACACGGGCAGACTGCGCTCGGCGACATTAGCTTCCGCACTTTTCGTCGCGTCATCCGTCTCGCGATCCCGACTGCCCACCGTTCGTCGGCTTGATACAGTCTGTCGCGGGCACAAGTGACACTGCGAGCGGCCGCCGGAACGAAACTTTCCGAACTCATACATCCGTAATGGGATGCCATTTTCGTCGCACTCACAGCGAACGATCTTGCACGATGTCCAGACTCGGAGGCCGGCGTCGGCCCTTCCGCGCAGCAGCTCCACTCGCCTCGTGGTTTTTATTCATAAATACACTTGCGGGCAAGTGACACGTGACGGCCACTCTGCGCACCGTTCGCGCACCCTTCACGCTCTCATGTAAAATCAATCCGAAATCGCCCGTTTGTTCTCGTTGCGCCGAACGCCACGGTTTGGTACAGTTTTTCCCGATTGAAATACGAGTATGCTCGATGCGTCCTATTTACCCAATGTATCGCGCATGCATCGTACGTCGGCCACGCCAGGACCGCGCGCTGACCCATATTGTCTATTATTCCCTCGGATTTTTAACATTCCTCGTGCTTCATGCTCGCGAAACGGTTACTTATTTAAATGTGTACGGTGTCGAAAGAAAGTTGCCAGCAGGCGTTTGCGCTTGCAGAGAAACATTTTATTACCGTAATGGGCCCGGGTGGAGAATGTACTTGCGATGCTCAAGTCTGGGAGGGGCTGAAACGCGCTTCACAACAAATTCGGTCGGTTCAACGGCTCTACCGGCGCTCGCATAAGAGTTAAGCAAAAAGCTTGCCGGGAAAATTCTCCGGCGATCGAATTCAAATATGCAACCAATTACCGTAAATCAATTAGATCATTCTAATTGTCACTTTACGCTTCTGAATGTGCACGGAACTACGTTGAAAACTTCTCCCCTCCCGCGACTGACAATGAGTCAAGGCCACCTGGACTGGCCTTTGACAGCCGTCAAGCTAACGACACACCTAATTTGTCCGACTTTTCATGAGGAGAGAAAAAAACGAAAAAATTCCCCCGCGTCCGGTAATTGACCCGCGTGTCCGGGACACCCGTTTTTCGTCTACCAAGGATACGGAAATGGCGCGAGGCGTGCTCGGTTCATCCCTCAAGTGCCCCCGTCGCTCCGAGGTTGCAGCTTATCTGCCTCTCGTTTATACGAGCATCGATATCCGCGGAAGAAAATCGTTACCCTTCCCCCGGGCCCGTCGAAAGTGTTACAATGGGCGCCTAGTACCGGTGTCATCGATCATCCGTCTGTCTTCGCCATCCTCCGAATCGCCTCCTCGTAGGATCCCTCAAGAACCTCTCTCGGCGACCGTGCATCGTCCCAAAAGCCAGAGACACCTACGTCTCATACTCAATAGTCAACACTTAGCCGTTGATCGACTTTCGATTTTTATCTCGATCGGTCCAATTGTATTCCGTTGAGTCGTTTAATTTTATTGTATTTAATAAGATACATAATCGAATGTGTGAGTTCTTGAGTGTATGCTTGAATGTGAGAAAGGTGGTATGATACGCGAAAGTCCGAGTGATTAGTCGCGTGCGCAGAGAGAGACAGTGCGAGAGAGTGCGAGCGAATGATTTTGGATGTACGAGCAGCAGATCGAAGGAGAATTTAAAAGCGAAAGGATCGGAGCATTGTTGGTTCCAGAAATAAAGTGTATCTCCCAGGCACTTTGGTGGTTCTGAACACGTCCGAACATCCTGGCTTCCCACACGAACAGTACAATCGACGAAATCTTGGACAGGCGTGTGTAAAAGAATATTCTCGCGTAAGGCACTCTCGAAAAACAATGCGTACGAAGACGTTTCCTGGCAGACAGTGACGTGCGCAGTCGGCAGATAGTTTATAAAGCGCCCATTATCGAAAGAGGGGAAAAGTAGGGGTAGTCTAAGGTAAATTAACGAGAGGAATGCGGACATGCTGGTTACTGTGAGGAGAGGTAGTAAAGGATACGTCGAGGGAACGATTAGGCGCGTCTATTGTCGGGGTCTGTTTACGTGTAAAGCCATGACATACGCACTTGGCATCACGGCTTAAGGGTAACAACGTACATAAAACGTAGCTATACGACACAACTCTAATTCAGCTCTCCCCGCGCAAGACGCATACGCATATTATCCCAAAGCAACTCGGCGCACTCGACTATTTCGCGAGGAAAACGTACTTGACCCACTAAGTCACGCCTCGGCCACCTGACCACACGTACCACCCCACTAATTCCACCAAGTGCGTCAAGACACGCGCAACTGTTATCCAATATCCACGTCTGCACACGTACGATACTCACAGACCCTCCGTCCGGTAGTCCGCGGGTAGTCCGCGGATAGCCTATGACACAGATCGACAGGATAGGCAATCAAGCGTATTGCAGTATTGTCAGTTACGTAGAGGCGAGCGAGGTGGCCGTTAGACGTTGGGGGTGCTAAGAGAGAAGGGGATGAGGTGAGCAACGAGGGAGGAGCCAACCTAGGCACGCTCATGATTAGGGACTGGTACGTCCCAGCATACGGGGGATTTGAGGTTAGGGGATTTGTAGTACAAATACGACATGTGGACCGACCGACCGTCCGAACGTCCGCACTATGAACCGTAGACACCGAAAGAGAGGGGCTGCAGGGGGCGCGGAAGTGGACCTATAGCAACCTATAGTGACCTATACAGGCAGTCCACAGTGGCGCGGGCACCGTGGCGCGCGTAACACGGCTATGGCACTCTCGTTACAACTGCACAACTACCAAACTGCATTACTGCAGCCAGGAATCTCTGCGTCACTTTGGCCACGGCCGGTGGCATCCCACGGGAGGATTCCACGGTTCTGTTCCGACGTTCTCTATCTGGGCACGCGCGCCCGTTCCACGTTCTCAAAGGAGGCGCAATACGGGCGACGAAGTTGGCGTTCCCTAAATCACGCTCGTCTCCCTGTGTCTCGTACACACCTAACACATTCTCGGTCCCGTCCCTCGCTCTTCGCCCTTTCGTCATTCTCTGCGCTTCTGGGATTTGATGGAACACGCGGAGTAACGGTGGCTGGGAAGATGGGGCCACGAGGTGGACAGGCCAAGTGTGCTCGAGAGCTCCTTTTGATTATTATTATTTCCAAATGATCCTGCGGTCGCGAGTATTGGTCGGTGATATCGTTGAGGGCGGTCTGAAGGGATGTTTTCATAGCGACTGCTTGAGGCGGCGCGGTATGCGTTGTGTCGTGACAATGCCAGAAACGCGGCTTTGAATTTTAAGGACTGAGTCGCTACTTTTTTAATTGTCAACCGAGAGACGGCGGTCGAAGCGATCGTAATGTAGTTATCGTGTTGTTTCTCGCCGAAAAGTTGCCTGGCGTCCGTAATTTTCGCATCAACGGCTTCCTTTTCGTCGATCCAAGTTTTGCCGGAGGAAAATAAGACTGCACTTCGTCTCGGCAGCCTCGGCTTTATCTCGTATTCCGCGGACACTCACGGCGCTGTTATTCGTAACTTTCTCTCTCGCAGCACTTTTAGCTAAATCCTGGCGCCGCGATATCCTCGCGGTTGCTTCCCTACAACGCACGTGTCTCTAGATTGTTAAGGCAGACGCTGGCTGGAGTGCCGCTTGTTTGCTTATTCCGGTAAGGTAAACGATGCTTGAAGTGTACTGAGTACACTCCGTTTCTCTGTCCTCCTATAAATAATACGTCCTGGGTCAGGTGTCTCGCGACTTGTTGAAAGACGTCACCTCGACGTACTCCGTTCCCGCCGTGCCGAACGCGTCGCTCGTGCGTGGCTTCCCTCACTTTCTCCGGCGCGCAGTAATTGCGGAAAGTGGAGCACGGTTCAACGTGACTCGGAAAATCCGTAGATTCGCGACTGGCGGCGCACATTTGACCCGGACGTCCCGGTGGCCTCGAGAGTGTCCCCCGTCGTCAGCGTTAAAAACGGCAAGGCAAATGGGCATGACGGGAGGAAGCGTTGCGGAAGATAGAGAGCGTGCGAGGTACCTGAAATTTCCATTAACACCCGACTGCACGCCGTCTGTAAATTATGAACGTAATACGTAAACGGGACGGCGATAATAAATGATAAAATTATCCGGGAAATTAAGTTCCATAAAAGACTCGGTCCGCGCCGACGTCGGCGGAGTGGGTAGCCGCCGGCCCTCTCGGATCGCGCCTGGATCGTAAACATGATCTGTAACCATTAGACCGTCATCGTTCATCCACCGTGAATTCAAACACCTACCCCGCGCGCGCGGCAACTCCTCGTTCCTTTTTACCCGCCAACCATTTTACGTACTCCGGAGCACGCGCCCGGCTGAGCGACACGAGCTTCGCACTTAAGGTATTACTAGCGCTGAATCACTTTACTTAAACTTTTTTTAAACCAGACTTAAATTGAAGATTTTTAAAAAATAACAATTTTTTTCATATAAATGAGCTTGATCCACCGTCTAGAACTCGAGTTATTAACAATTAAAGTTTAGCGTTTTCTCCATCTAAAGCAATAATGATCGCAACAAAACGGTTTTTTGATAATAACTCGAAAACGGCACTTAAACTTGTTTTGAAAAAATTCCAGGTTGTAGATTAACATTCGAGGAACATTTTAAAAGAAAAAAAAAGACTTTTCACCGTCTAGTTCAGGAGAAAAAAAATGGTGAATATAAAATTGTAAATTGAGTGCTTGTGTTCAGCCTGAACTGCGGTACAAACACTAGTATGCATTATTGCCAAGTATACTAGTGTGCACATATGTATACGGAATGTGTGCATGGATTGAATCAGGGCCGTAAGAAATTTCTGACGCAATTGAAAACAAATAATGAAGCCCCTTTTTGATACGGCACCCAGCGCTAGTAATACCTTAATGACGCCCCGATTTACGTCACTGCAATTTTCTTCGTCCAGCCTAATTGACGAGCGTGACGCGTCTGAACGTTCGACGAGACCCCGCGACTCTCAGCATGCAAACCGATATTCGGAATATTGTGTTTATCGTTCATTTGGCGCGTCCGCTCGTTTCGGCCGATAGCGCGCGCGAAATGGTCCGCGTCTCAGAATAATTGACATTTCACCGGCGAACCTGTCAGCGCGGCGAGCGAAAGAAAAAGCGACCAACTTATCGAATTTCACCGGAACTGTCGCGGATGACGATTTCGGCGCCGGCAACGGTCGTCCGGTCGGCGCCGAAAATATATTCGGCGACAACGAGGGCGTATTAACAATGCTAATTAGCTGTTGTCGGTACGTCGGCACGCGGCGGTGGTCCGTTTGTTGACATAATTTCGTAAACAGCTTGTCGTCGTGGCGTGCGCGGCGAGTAGTGAACGCGATAATTCGGGATTATTCGGCATTTCGGCCGTGCAACGATTCGCCGTGACGTCACGACATGCCGATTTAACGAAACGGGTCTCTCCGGGCAGACCCGCTTTTACCGCCGGCCACTATTAAGTCACACTTCCGAGGGTATCCGGCTGCGGATCTACGCCGAATCGTAAGCCCGATCCGTAACCATTAGACCACGGTCGAGGCCATGAAATTTGGACTTGGCTGCGGCATCATCTACTAGGATCTACGTAAAGTTCCACGCGGCGTTCTTCCTTATCTCGAGCCACTATCGTGTGCACGCTCGCCCTTAGCTTCCCCGTCACCTCGCGTTCTGTAAAACGCATTCGAACGTGGCCGCCGAAACTTTTGCCGGCGAGCAGTCGCAAACACGCTGCACGAAGTGTAAATTGCTTTGTAAATTAGCGGGAGTAAGTGAGATTCTTAACGGGAACGTTCGCGAATGATTTGTATTTGTACCTGCAATAGGGACGTTCGATTGCGATTTGATTCTTCAAAAAATCGATTTTTCTTATTTGCTTTTTCTTTAGCGGGATCTGCACACTGATTTATGTATGCACTGGACACGCGATACAATGCATGAGCCGCGTGCCGAATTGAACACCGAGCCGCCATGTCGAACTGCCCCGATGTGGCAAAGTATGGCGGTAGATTCGTGTTTAGTATGGAGCAATACATATTGCAGTCATTCTAAAAGTACCTTAAGGGCCGTATTCGGAGTCACGATCTGGTACATGAGGCGTCGAATTTCGATAGTGATCGTTGGTCAAAACTGTGACTTAAGAGTGTCTTATGTACCAGATCATTGCTGCGAATACGGCCTCTTGAATCGGAAATTTGAAGAAATTAAGTAAATCGTTTATTTTGTTTAATGATGTCTGCGTAATATACCTAGATAAGTATAAAATCTTACACTATATAACTTTATAATATTTTCTACTTACTTGTACGAGGATCTCTTTCCACCACCTTCCATTTCACAGCAAAATACACAAACTAATACCATTTTTGTTTAAAGTTTGTTTTATTAATAGATTCTCCGACAAAATATTTTCGGATTATTCTCACCTTTTAAGGCTTCTTTTACATGCACAATTTGACGCTTATTACCATATTCAATTTGCCACATCGGGGGAGTTCGCCCTATCCAATCGCGTATCCAGTGTATATATAGATCAGTGGATCTAACTCGATTCTTTCAATCCAAAAGAATCAATTCGTTAGTTTCGATTCTTTCGGACAATCGATTCTGAATCGATTCTTTCATGAGAATCGAACATTCCTAATGCGCAACGCGGAACCGTGCGTATGTGTACAGGAAAGTGTGTCGTCGATGTGTCCGGAGGGCAAAAAAGCCGGGCCAATGGAATCACTAATCCCGGCGATAAACATACGGATCATAACGACCGCGTATGCGTGCGTACTCCCACAAGCGGCGCGGCTCTTTCGGTATTACGCTGTGACAATAACGGCCGCAAACGTTGGCGCATCTGGTCGGGAAGATACGACGGGTCACGTATGTCATTATTGCATGCTCGGCGCAACAAATTTTTCGGCGAGCTCACCCAATAAAGCCGGCCGCTCCCGAATGTACGTACGGGCTCGAAGCTCGAACGACTATCCGCTTATCTCAAATAAAATGCAGAGTACCTCGTAATTGAATATCCGCCTGGCCGAATGAATGTTGCGTGTACTCTGATATCCCCGGGGGGATTGATCGAATTTCGGTTTGCACAATCGCGACGTGCTCCATATTTTTCGATTAGCGTCGCGCGGCTGGGTAAGATTGCGTCGAATGAAGACAGAGAATGGTGGGGAAAAAAATTGCTTGTCAATCGAGGGCCAGACAGGTCGCGCCGCGAGCGGAATAATGGACTGTGCGCGGATTGTTCGTTTTGGCTCAGAATAGCCGACCTCCGCTGTGATTGGTTTAGTCGGGCTTCTATCGTGGACGGAAAATATTGTCTGCGAATCGGTGCCGATAATGAAGTGCGGTCGATGGCTTCAAAGACGCATGCGCCACGAGTAATCCGATTTGAGCGAGCCACACTGTCGGGATAACGCCGCAACAAGGTTTGACAGCGCACACGCGGCCGAGCACGTCCCACGCGCTGGACACTCTCTATGCCGCACTCCGGCTACCGATTGAGCGAATAATTTGGCCCCGCGCGCGTCTATTAGTCGCGGCAACTATCCGCGGGATTCGTAATCCAGTTTCGAGTTTACCCTTCATCGAAGCCACGATCCGCGGTCGCGCCAAGGTTCGCTCCCGCCGTACGCAGTGTAAATGCTGAAGTTTTGCAGTTTGCGGGCAAGTTTGAAATGCCATCTGTCCCAGGAACCGTCGCTCGACCAGATATAGCGACGGATTCGAGGTCCTTTTGAACGGCTCGTTAGCGTTCGGTGCCGTCACACGCGGAATGCTGCGGATAGAAGGGGGGTGTCGAGAGATTTCGAGGGCAGTCAGAGGCAGCGTCTGTCCTTCGATTCCATTATTCCGCTCGCTCGTTCGGCTCTTCCGCATCCGGCCGTTGCTCCCGCGCGCAACGACGCCCACGCGTCTCCGTCATTATACGCGGATCAGTAAAATCCTGTCGTCGGTACGCGGAAACAATGACCACCTCTCCCCTCCTCTCTCGCCCTCCCCGGCCCCCGCACGCGAGCGCAGATAAATCGCACGCGCGCGAGCCTTTATAAATTTTCCGCCGATACGACGGACGTTTTCGGGATATATAATTGGCAGTGCGAGCCGTAATTACCGCTCGCGGAACATTTTTCAGTCACGCCTTCGGCTCTGCGGGCCGATCGAGTCGGAAATCGAATGAATCGCCTCCGCAGCCAGCGACAGAGCCCGTCCCCGCCGCCGACCGTCACCGCCTGACTCCACCCTCTGCTATCCAACACCCTTCCAATGCATAACGATAGTCAATTCAATTTGAATCGCGGCCAAGCTCGACGGGACAGTTAATTTCACACGAATGACGGCTCGACTGCGGGCATTTGCAGCGCGGCTCGTTCGAGCGGATCATATAGATTGGGAGGATGTTCCTTTTCCATCCCCCCCCCCCACCCCACATACCCTAGCCTTCCCCTCCGCGAGTCAGTTTTCGCCGTGTTCGGCTCGCCCGAAATTAACAGTCGCGGCTGATCTTCGACGGACGAAATTTGAGTGACAGAGTGGATGCCTTTGATTAGGTAAGTATGGACAGTCGCAACGCCATGGTGTACCAGGAAGTAAAATTGAAACGTATATGCGACTAACAACCGGTGGTTCCTTAGTTTATTTTTATCATAATAGAGAGAGACGCCATCTGCAGTATCGTACAATGAATGATCCACGGTAACTGTTTACTTTTATAAATTCTGATGGAGTCATTGCAGTTGGCGGTGGTCAATTTCAACAATTACTACAAGTTCATTTTGTTTAGTACTGACGTTGTATTATTATGTGTGAACTCTTAATTTATTAGTAAACATTCTTTGTTTTTATCACTTATCCGTTTTAGACACATGTTTATGTTAGATTTCATACAGTTCTTTAGAAATTCAACAATAAGAGAGTAATGAGAGACACATGGGCGCACAGTTTTCTGTATTACAATTATAAAGTCATTATTAAAAGTTAAAGTGCAAAGACACGAGTACACTGCGTAACCCTACACTAACAGTTCATTTCAACTTTTATGATAAAAATAAATCAAGGAGTCAGCCCTTAAAATTTGTCGCATATATTCAGAATTACCCTGTATATATATACATACGTATAGAACTAAAATCGCAATGTAAATGCTACACGTCGATTGCTAGCAGCCTCTCCAAGCGCATATACATACCGATTTTAGTTCCTGGGATCCGATGGCGTTGCAGATGTGAAACCAGCGTGAAGTGGGCAGCCGACAGTCCACAGATATTTATCCTAAAAAGTTGTGGCCCCATCAGCGAACTGCAACGTGCAACGTAACGAACTTTTATCAACATACACCGCCGGGATCGTGCACGGCAGTACATCTACCGACATCATACACATATACACAGTCCAAAAATTGTTTACGTCGCGCGTCGCAGTTGGCTGTTTAAAACCAGGGTGCACTTCCGTCGGACGCAACAGCGGCTCGTTTTGTTTCGTGAACGGTTCGTAGCCATTTCTATCAGCGTGAGTCGCCTCGTACCTGGAACCTGGACTCCAATAAAGGCCAAAACGGACACCGCAATCTCTGCCCCCGGTGGCTGCTGTTTCACCCCTTACCACCCCCCCACCCCTTCACACAACCCGGTCCACGATCTCCGTCTTCTTCGCTCGCACGCTCGACCGCCCTGCCCTCCTCCTTCTTTCTCGCGTATTTACGACGGCAGCGGGTGCTTTCGCTTGCAGACTGAATGAAACGAAGGCGTGGCATGCATGTTGATTCATAGTTCGTATGTCGCGGGATGTCTCGCGTGTCGGATAATCTCCGCTCGCGCTGCTCCTTCCGTGCCCTTTACTCTTTTCCGCACTCCGGCCTGATGAAAAAGTTAATAATAGACGCGCGACGAAATTGCAACAGCGGACGCGTACGGTCGAGGGACGATGTCGTCGAAGTGCGCGGCTACGGAGACGAAAATGGCGCGGACGCGCGCATTGTGCACCCGCCGCGGCCGCCGCCGGGGCGGTTGTCGACGAATGCTGCCGTTGAATATCCATGCGACAACGTTCGACCGAAATTGGCGGAACGTTTTGACGGCGGGCCGCGCGCCGGGACCCCGCTCGGATATCGACATTTCCGTCATCATAACGGGAGAAGTGCTCATTCAGATATCGGAGACCGTCGCGGGCCCTCGATTATCAACTCGAATTTGTAATCATTCGCGGAGTCACTCGAAATCACTCGAAGTCACTCAAGTCGTCGAGATCACCGCAGCGGGCCCGTCGATTAATGTATCCCTCCTGAGGCGTACGTACCTGGTCGCGGACGCCGAGGGGTCTGGGTGGGAAGAAGGGAGGGTAGGGGTTGATCGTCCAATTGCTACAGGATCGTTAAGGGCGGAGCGCTAGATTTCAGGGACGAAAATGGAACCTTGCCTTACTTACCTTGGAAAAAGTGCCGATCGCGTCTTGTTCGGGCTCGAGATGTCGAGGGTGTGTCCCGCGGCTCGGTTTTTTGAGTTCGAGCTCGATGTTAATCCTGCGAGCATGAAACATCGTCGGAGCGCCGACGTCCTTTGTCGCATTAGCGTTAGTAATGACGGCTTATTTTCCGGCGCACAGTCGTCAATGTCGGTCCGTGCATTAGAATGCCGAATCCTTGGACGAAGCCGGAATCCGAGATATTCCTTGACTTAATTGTGGCATAAGAATCGGAGTTAATTGGACCGCGCTATAGGGAACAATCTACTTCTGCTGTATTAAGCGGAGTCCCTGGAGAAACCCTATTCCATTCAGGCAATGCATACTGTTGGCTAATATTGAATGAAAGTTAATGCCGTTTTGCTGCTTTCATGCAAGCAGCACGGAAACCTTACGGCGCTTACTTACACTGTTCCTTTGTGAAAGTATTCCATCGTGAATGCTCGTTCGAGTTATACGTACAACTCCGGCGACAATTGGTTTCGCGTATAGGTGCTGCGGTAAAGATATTGGATTTTGATCCGTGGGGGTCATTGCTCCAGGAACTGTTATTTAGCGTGAATGAAAATATATATTGGTTAAACGTCATGCAATGTTGAAGATATTCTCGCTGTTTGCATTGCGCGGAAATTTATTGATGGAACTCGTGGACTGCCGCTAGCTACGTTTCGTTCGAGTCTTACTTATTAAACTGACCGGTTGTCTGCACGCTAAAGACGGTAACTAGAAACGCTGGTGACATTTTGTCTAAAATTACTGGTAAGCTTCCTGGTTCGGTTGAAGTTGGACTTTTAAAGTAGAAATAATTCTGTTCGGGAGACTGTCGAATTTTGTTTGCGATGGACACTTTTAATATAATCTATTACTATCATCGCATACGGTGTCGTTATAAGAATTTCTACTTAATGCTTTTCTACGTACGGAGCGCGATAAAACGGGAATTTATCGTGAACTAATCACGGACTAGCCGAAAACTTGTCAAGCTCACGTGTCTGCGAGCCTGAACTGGGCAGTGTGCGGGTGAACAAAAAAGCTGGTCGCATTCTGCCATCGCTCTTCTCTCGCGGAACGATTCAATCGGAATTCTACGGACTTTTGAAAATTCCATTGTGGCTTCTGCTGGAAATGTTATTATCAGTGGCTGACGAAGGGATGAACACACTACCCGAGAGAGCGTGAAGCCGTGCAGAAAGGGCGGTAGCTGGCCATCATCTGTGATTTTCATAACCGATTGCATTGTTTCCGCGTTTCCTCGCCTATTACCGTACTCAGGATTGTATCACGAAGCGGAGCAAGAACGAAGACGGATCGCTCGCAAGAAGGAAAGAATCGAGAAAGGAGGCCGTCAGTCTTTTCGCCCTCACTTCCGACGCTCGCGCGCGCGCAAGATTGAACGACCTCGGGAGTAGAGTGAGAGAGGAGTCAGTCGTTAATTGCATTACCGGCTGATTATTGCACAGAATCGGCCGGAATGCTCCGTGCGTCCAGGTTCGGCGCGCCGTGGATGTTACTTTCCCGATTAGCATGATTGCAGAGACGCGTTTATGGTCGTTCGGCGAGAAAAATGAGATTCCACCGCAGGGCAAAGTGGCACGGCAGAGATGCTGAAGGCACGTTCTTACTCCTACAAAGTATGGTAATCCGGGGAAAGTGCGAAAAGTTCCGCTAACGATTATTCAAGGGGCGGCCGGCGGTCGTTCGTACTGTACCATGGAAATTAGATCGGGGAATGAAATTGTTTTGTCTAATTAGAGCACAGTATCTTTTCGCCTGGCAAAAAGGTCATACTTTTACCGCGCACTCCTTCCCGCCGCGCCGCCGTAGATCAAACGTGTTTCGGGAATGAATTGCCTTCTCGAGGATAACAGTCCTGGGATACGTACGGGGCGACCTCTGGCCTATCCGCGGCACGGCATTTCAAACGTTTGTCTCTTTGCGCCGTTCAATCAGCGTTGTTACACCGTGCGTACGCAAAACGTTCTTTTAACTTCGACACATTCATATGCAGATCTTAAGACTTAAGACGGTCTTAAGATATGACTATGAATATCGCCCAGAGGCATGAAATAGTCGACAAGGTTCGGTCGGCGACGCCATGTTTCAATTAAATGAATCCAATAGCGAATCACATTTACGTTGTAGAGAGTACAGAGTAACAAAGACACATCGATAATGGAAACATATAAAAGTACTTTTGTCCAAAAATGGCGGCGCCAATAAAAATCGACACATTCATTTCGTGACTCTGATTACAGGATCTCCAGGGACGACTAGAGGCACGACTAGACCAATAACCAACCCGGCAAAACATTCAATTTCCAAATGCTGTTAAAAGCCGTCCTATGCAACGGGAGTGCCGTGAAGCACGCTCATCCGCTGACCTTTTTGCGAGGAAGTTATTTAGCGCGAAAATGTTTCATCGGGCAGGGTAGGAAAATGGCCATAACTGTCTAGGGGCCAATAAATGTACAGGTAACTCTACACCGTTGTTCTCCCTGCACAATGTATTCAACGCGCATGTCGAATTAATCAAATTCCAGGGATAATATTTCGGATAATGCTCGAGGGTTTCTAGGCGCATCTCTCTCTCTCTCTCTCTCTCTCTCTCCCTCTCTCTCGTTTGCTCGTTCTATCTGGCTGCCATCGTTTCAGCCCTTGTGCTGCTTCCCCTTCCACCCTATCATCCTTTGCGCCCTCGTCTCTCTTGATCAACGTGATCACAAGCGACACGATTAGAACGGCTTGCGCAAAGTGGCCGAGCGTCAGGTTACGCTCAACGTTCGCCGATGTTTGACCGATCTCGCACGGCCGATGGACTCGCATAAATTAGATCCGTTAATACGCATTTGGTCGATCCCATACCCGACATTGCTCCAGGAACCGTGTCCTGTCTTAGCCGTCTCCTATGACACCAGCCACCAACCACCTTCGCTCCCAAAGCGATCCACTGTACCGGTCCAGTGATCAGCACTCAGCAACAATCATACCTCGACACCCATCCAAACCATCCCGACACGCTAAAACAAATCAACGCAATTTCTAATGCATCCACGCTAATTGCGCGGTCGACCAGCCGTCGAAATCCTCCGATTATCGCGGTTTGATACACCGACTACGAACTACATATCACACTCTCTCCGTTACCGATTACGCGTCGGTTGCTTTGCGCGTCATCATCAAACGGCCAAACGGCGGGAGCGCGTGACGCGCGACGAGAGCCGGGTCCTGCGAACGGTGGACTAATAAATTGATCCCTCGTCGATCGCGCGCGCGGATGACTCTCCGTGCGTTTAGCCTGGCGCGCCGCGAAGACGCGCTACATATTCCGCTCCCGGAAAGTTCGGCTTTTTGATTACGCCAGTGGCCTCCCGGCGTGGCAGCGTTTCATGCCGCTGGCGCGGCTCGTGATTGGTGGGAAGGCGCGCGGCGGTGGCGCCAATTGGCCGGCGCATGGAGGTGCGTTCGATAGACCGGCTCGAACCCCCAGTACCCGGCAGAACCTCGCACGGGAAGCTGTCTCGTTTGCTCGTCGGCAGGATCCACGAACCTCGCCTCGTCGACCGTCCGCGTGCCAAGCACGAGCTGCACTCCAACGACCCAGCGCGCGTCCTTCTTCGCGAGCCGACAACGCTGCCGCGTCCATTCTCGTTCGCGTTCCGAGTACACAGTTCCTCGCTCGCGTTCTGTTTCTCACGGCCGTCGCACGCTCGCGACATGCCACGGGCGCGTACGTTCTCGACTCACTTGAACGTGACTGAGGGATTCGTCCTGCGGCGGAAGACGTTGGCCGTGGCGTCTTATTGATAGTTCCGCGACTTTGCCGTCGACGTGCGCAATTTTCGAGTGTCTCGCGCTCGCCCTGGTGCGACGCGGGCCCTTTGTGTTCCGCGACTCATGAGCAGTGCCGTTTTGTTGCTTTTTTAAGGATTTTTCAACGGCCGACGCGACCACACCGCGGGAAGCCGAGCGTGGCGAGGGGGAAGTAGGAGCAGGTGCGAGACAACTGTCGGTGAGTCTTTCTTAGGATCTTGTTTAGGCTATGTCGTGAGCGTCGGTCGAGTTCGCGGCAATGAGCGCCGTGAGAATTGCGTCCTTTCGAGGGAGGATGGGTTAGGAATTTTTGGTTAGAAAGCTGCGTCAGTGTCCGTCGGTGGACGTTCGTGTCGAACTTTGACGTCTGTCGGAAGTTGTTCGGTAAGCAGGCTCTTGAACGTGCATATGCTGCTACGTGATACGCGTGCGGTTGAATTGTGCTGCGGCAGTGGCACGCCTTTCGACTTCGTTTCGTGCTCTCGCGTCGAAGTGATCCTTTCGGCGAATTTTTCGCGAGCTCTCGATGCTCACAATGCCGGGATCCTTCGGCGGGCTCGAGGAAGAAACGAAGAACTCCGCGCGTCGGCCCTGCGCCTTTCTTTGTGCAATCCGTCGCCTCCGCTCGAATGTAAATAGAGCGGCTGGGAAAAGCGCGTGGCGCTTTTAAACTCCGCGATCCGAGACTCATCTTTAAAGATACCGCAAATATTTGCCCGGCTCCGAGAGTCCTTGACTCACCCCCTCCTCTTCCCCGGATATGCAATTCCGAGTGCGTCGAGTTCGATGCGTTTTTACGTTTTTGCTGCGTTCGCGAACGATTCGTCGCAAAATCTACTAAATCAATCAGTATGCGAAGCGTGGAAAGCTAATGTCACGTCGCGCCCAATTAATACTCATTTGCAACGGCCGCAAAACGGAATCACTCGAAACATTTAACGTCGCCTTTCCTCGGATCGGCGACGTACCATCTTTCAATTTGCTGAACAAACCTTGTAGCCTTTACATTTCCCGACGCTCTCCCCGCCGCATTCTCCGCGCAGCACAGCACGCTTTCTTGCTTCTGGTTCGTCGACCTCCTCCTCCTCGCGCTGCCTCGCACTCGGGATTTAAATGCACGTGGCCTCCGATACAAACGCTTTATTTACGTATCATTATCCATCTGCAGAGCAATCCATCTGTCTCGGCCGTATACAGCGCGATAATTATTCCGAGATAAATCGCGGCTGGAGAATAATTCTCGGGACAGAGAGAATGTTCCGTGCGTGAGAGTGGACGAAGAGGTAGGGAAGGGGGGGCAAGGAAGGAAGAAATCGGGGAGTGAGGAAATTTTCACGCCTTTCTCCGCGCGATTTAAGCCATGTCGAGAGTAGAGTTCGCCGGCGAGAGGGTGGAAATCTTTCCGCCCGGCGAAAGGAACGTTCTCGGTCGTCTCGGCTTGCGTAAATATTTACGCCGATGCAGCGGCCCATTTATATGTCCTCAACGTCTATGATATTTATGTGAAGGGGGTAGGTAGGAAGCCGCGTGCGGCTGTGTGTATGTACACGGACGCATGTTGTGCAGCGGCTCGTTCGGCCTGGCGGAAGGCAGAGTCAGTCGCATAATAGTGGTTTTTCGAGGACGCTCTCGAGAGGGGGTGCATTGTGGAGCAGTTTACGTTCGTAGCAATACGTGTTTCGTTCGGCGTTTCATCGTTCATCGATACGCATTTTTCGGGAGGAACGAACCGGGTTGCTCTTTTCGTCATTCTCTCTTGTCCAACTGTTCATACTGTCGAGAGGTTGAATTAAAAGGCGGTTGCGAATGGAGAGCAGGTGGACTTGGACACATTTGCATGCGTTATGTTATGGGGTCTGGAGTGAGACGCGAGAAACGTGATTCAAGACATTGTCGGCAAGGGTTCTAGCAGGGCCAGTTTATAGGACTGGATATTATCTATATCTATACCAGATATTATGATCCTAGCTATGAGTTCTCTTCTGTGGTAAATATACTGTATAATTTCTCGTTGTAGTTTTTATTTCTCTCTTCAACGGCTTTATTAATTTTGTTCCAGTTTTATGTTCACATAATTTCCTACTGATTAGTTTGTCTCTAACTTAACGCCTCCAATTCAACACTCTGGATGTCTGTTCTTATGTCCGTTACTTTAATGATCTGCTTCGTACATTTGTCGCGGAAGAGGATCCATGCCTAGAATCGAAACGTACGGTATAGATTACATAATGAAGTTCAACAAATTTGACAACAAAATTTCTCGCCATTAACATCCAATCCTGCGCTGCATACGCGGTCGTGATCTTTTCAACTGCAAGGGCCGGTTTATTTCCGACCTGCAACCTTCGCACAGACCAGCCAACGTCATGGCATCCTACGCTTTGGGCAACGACGTGAAAATAAGCGAGATAATTTCCCGTGACGCCAGGCCGGGCTTGCGTAATTCCCCGACTCCCATCTATCGAACTTACCCAATTTTTTCCCCACTCATACGCTTCCAGCTTTATCTCCCGTGTGCTCACTCGTTAACGCGGCACGTCTCGCGGCTTGAAACGACGCAATAAAAATTGTTTACCTATCCGTCTCTTCTTTTCTTTGCTCTTTTTGCGAGGGTCCACGATTTCTTTGCCGTCGCCCTCGGTCCGCTCTCCTCTTCCTCACGTTTTCGATCTCCTCCTTCTTCGGTTTTCGTGGCGCTCGCTTTTTCCGCCGCGCCCGACGTCACTTTTAGTTTCTTTTCGCGACCGGATTGTCTGCGCGAGAGCCCGTCGACTCGTTTTCTGCGAGCCCGCCGGACTTAAGCCGAGGTACACACCCGAGGAGACACGTTTGTCATCGAATATCGGAGGGTCGTCCGCAGCAGCAGACTTCCAGCCTCGTCCGGGCCCGCATCATAAATCGCTTTCGGTAAAAATTGAGGAATTAACTTTCATCCGAACCCCGCCTGCTTTTTCCGACGATGGCAGCGCCTTTCAATCGACTGCCGAATTCTATGGAATGGCGTGAACGATGGCGGGCTATAAAATCACGGTCCGCGCACCGGGAGAGCTGCGGAAACGGAAAGAAGTTCCGTGTGACGTCACGTGCAATTGGGCGAAGATAGCGGAGCGAAACGAGGTGGCATTAGCCGAAGCTCCAAGAACGAGGATAAGCGGCGTGTTAAGACTGGAACTACCGAGCAGCTGAAATGACTGGTATGACATTTTGCTATGATGAAGGCTGATGTTTAGGATATCTTAATTCCGAGAATTTTTCCTGGTTTTTATTGAAATATGTACGTGATTGATAAGTTGAAAGTAAAGCAAAATTTCAGAAAGTAAGATCACTTAGGTATGAGGCTTTCATTGTAGAAAAATGTCGAACCAGTCATTTTGACTGCTCGGTAGTAGTTCTAATATTAATCCAACGAGTCACCCAATCGGACCACCCTCGATTGGACGAATTTTAAGCGGCGCTAACAGAGCAAGACGTTCCGCATAAAACGTTCGCTGAAAACACATATAACGACGAAGGCGGTCGAAGAGATGAGCGCGGGCTCGAATAGAGAACGGTGGATCGGAATAATGCTTCGTTTTAGAACCTCTTCCACGCTGGCGCGCGCTACAGAAAATTGAGATTATCTCCGCTCCCTCGGTCCGGGCCGCAAGGATCCTATTCTCGATCCCGCTCGCGACCGTGTGCTATCTTTGCGTGCGTTTCGGAATAGTAATCGCACCTGCGAATCCCGCGATAATTCTCTCTCTCTCTCTCTCTCTCTCCCGCGGCTCTACCCTCCGCCAGCGGAGCGTGAGAAAGTAAAGGGCCCGTCTGCGCCGAGAATCCGGAGCCGATAAATTCCACGCGAGTACTGCATTCCCGCTCGAATACGTGGGTCGGTTAATTCCGAAAATATGAACGATTCCTGGCGGGTTACCGATAAGGCGTCGGCGGCCAATCGTTCGGAATACCTCGGTATCAGCCTGCCACCGCACAGACGGTATTCATGGCCGTTCGGATCCTCGAATAATGTCAGTCGGTTACCGAATCGTGAGGACCCTCACTCGCCCACCTTTATTCAACACTAGAACTACCGAGCGGTCAAAATGACGGCTTGACATTTTACTATAATGCAGGCTCATTTTTAAGTCCACCTTACTTTAGAAAATTTTTCTTCACTTTTACATGTCAATGATGTATGTATTTCGATAAAAGTCAGCCTTCGAGCCTTCATTATAGCAAAATGACGGGTTGACATTTTACTATAATGAACGCTCATTCGTAAGTCATGCACCCTACTTTCCGAAATTTTCCTTCACTTTCATCCATCAACGGTGTATAATATTTCAATAAAACTCAGGCAAACTTCCCGGAAATAAGATCTTCTGAACACCAGCCTTCATTATACCAAAATGTCACACCAGTCATTTTGACTGCCCGGTAGTTCTACTGTTACCTAGACTCCCGCGACGCTGCGCGCCGACATTAGCAGAGTCGTCCGTGTCATCGTCCCTGGATTTCCGACATGCACCGACCGGCCGACCTGGCATCGATTTCGATTCTTGGATCGACGATACATGGCGGCTCTTTGAATTCAAGGTTTCTCCGAACGTATTGTAGAAGAGGGGGGGAGGGGGGGGAGTCGAAGCTCGAAGCTCGACGAAGCATGGCAGAGTCGAGAGGGCTAGGAGCGTCGAGCGGAGTGCCTCTGGAGTGCTTGGAGTGCCTGCGAACAGGACTCGAAGAACCTGCGGGAAACCTAATTCGAGGACGTACGTAGCAGGGCCGATAGGGGGATGGGGCGAGGATGAGGCGGGGGTGGAACGGGAGTGGAAGCGGAGGGTGTCTCATGCATATTCAGCGTATTTGTGGCCAGAGCAGCCTGGTAACTCATTGTACTCGAAGACCAGCCACTTGCCTTACTTAGGACGGGAAGGGCCTGAGGGGTGGGGAAGGGGGGATGAACGAAGGGGGCGGGAAATTGGCGGAGGGTGAGAGCGTTCGTTACTCGATAGCCCGACGGTACGACAGGTGCGGAAGGTGGTTGCCTTGTTCTCTCTCTGTCTGTCTTTCTCCTTCTCTCTCGCTCGGTCCCGTATCATCCCGTACACCTGTCCGATTTAATGACCTCGCCGGACGTAATTGAAACGTCCTTGGTGCGTATTTCCGGGACCTTCGTTTTCCGCGAGAGATTGCGAAGTGAGCTGCCTGAATTGCCAATGCGTATATCCAATTTCTGCGGTAAGAGTGGAGGGTGGAGTCCGTTGTACGCGGAGAAGGTAGCTGAGTATGGTATGACAACGATTCTTCTCGTTCCCACGTAATCGTATGCGTGCGAATGTTTCGCCGGTGAGTTAAGTGCGATAGAATCTGTGAAAGGCTTAATCTTTCGACCTTTGTAATGCTAACGGCCGCTGCTGGCGTCGATGTCTCCGGTTGCAGGACATGATCGTGTCTCTCGATCCTTCGGCATCGGGAGCAGCACTGCGCGACACGTGTTTAGACTTATACAAGTGGCCGGGAGGAACGCGAAATCAGTTGGCAAAGTTCAAAGCGACCATGCAACTGATACACGTCAGTGGGCAGCAATTCTTAATCCCGTGATTATTTAAGAATTATTGAAGCTGCGCCTTTGTCGTCGACGCGAGCGTTTCTCTAATATCTACCTTCTCGAGATTTCTACGGCATCAAGCTTTTCATTGTGCTCACATTTGCATAATTCGAAATGAGCTTTATCCGACGGAAGTGCCTGTCCGTAGGCGACGCTTTTTAATTTTCCCGACACACGTCGGTCCCGTCCTCTTTATCCTCGACGACAAAGCACGAGGTAAGAGGAGCAGACGATAAGACCGAGTCCGCGCGGATCCTCGACTAATTGCATTTACAAGATCGTCAGAGTTTCTACCTCGGGGCGTGTCCGTCTCATTTCCATACCTGATGGTACGTCAACAAGACACGAGATACGATGGTTCTGTCGATGAAGGCGAGCGGAGTCGAAGGGAAGTCCATTCTCATACGTGGACATGCACCGTTTCATCGCGTCAGACGCGACTGACGCGCCAGGAACATCAGTCCATGACGTTGACGCTGCTGTGCCACGCTCTAAATTCTACGCTCTTCCGTAAACGGAAGGGTTGGCTTCAGTCCCGATGCAGGAAGGAAGGATCCGAGGATCTGACAAAGTGCCGCGAACATTACGATCGCGATCGATCCGCAACTCACACTTCTCCACCGCGGAAAAAGCGAAGTCCCGCGGAGTGTCCCCATATTCCGAAGCCTACTTCGAGTTAACACGTCCGCCGAAAATTTTCCAAAAAAATGCGTAACGAAATTAATGTTAATCGTGTCAAGTAAAGCGTTAAGAATCTATTTTTCAGAGTCCCATGGGACAAGTATTTTTGTCACCCAAATATGGGTGACGCGGCAGTCAACGTGTTAAAGAAGCTGCGCCCGCAATATTGTCGGCATCATTAACCGTTCGTGCCTCGCTCCCGTCGTCCAACGTTCCCCCACTCCAATCAGCCGACCTTTTCACAACCATCGAGCGCGCACCGTCACAAGCAGCGCCATCCACCGTCACTAGTCGGTCATCGAACCGATAAACAAAGCTTCTCAAAGGAAAATCACATTCAAGCCGCCTCCCTCTGCCCCCTTCCGTTCGTTTCTTCCGGCCGAAAGACGTGGCCACCTTTTTTTTTATCCCGACTCCGCCGACAGGATCCATTCTTCTTCCGTTCCGCCCCACTCTCTTCCTTCCTGCTCGAAGAACTCTGGCACGGACGAAGATCCGCCGGCGAAAAGCTGCGGCCACTCTTCGGACGCACAACAGGCCCTGCACTTTGCATACGTTTTTCGAGTCGCGGATAATGTCCGGGGGGTGAGGATCGGCTCTACACTCTGCAGGCCTCCCGTTCCTCAAGTTCGAGCGGGCCGACTTTGCACATTGCAGTCACGTAGCAGGGCGCGCGACTCACCCCACCCCTGGTTCCATCTGATTTCGGATTCCTAGCGGCGGCCCTCTCGTGCTTTCGCGGTCGAAACATCGCGACGGCACTGCGCTAACCCCCGAACCGTTCTTCGCGCCGCTTTTCATCCGAGCGGTTTGCTCGGGAGTGGCCCACGCCTTCTTCGTGCCGCCCTCATGCCCTGTCGCACATATGATTATCCGTGATTTTTCGAAACGCGAGGTTTCCTCACGTTGTTGCTCTCGACGGTGCCGACGACGACGGCGCATTCGGACAGACTTCAGACGCACCGAATTTTTTGGTGGATACTCGCTGCTTCATGAATTGAGCGGAATTTTGCGTAGATTTGCAATTTGTGGTAGATGTGCGACGGAGTGCGCGATGAAAGGGTGCTAGTACAGGTTTATTCGGAATTTTTGCGCTTCTCGTTCGCTTGGTCGCGTACTCCAACGAGGTTTAGTCAATTGTGTGTTGGTTAGCGACGAGAAGGCGGTCTGTAAATTGAAGATGGATATTTTATGGATGATCGTTACGATGCTTTTGGTGCCGACCGAAAGAGTTGTAGCTAGACGAAGAATATCGAACGAATTTGATGTAATTTGGTAAGGTGACGAAATATGATATAACGAGAAGTTTTAAACCGAAGAAGAGTTAGAAAGAAGGAAAGTTTTAAAAATTCATTTTGAGACAAAGTTGTCTCGCGATGCGAATGAATTTAGTTGCTAACAACGATATATCGATGTTCGGCACTAAAAGGGTCAAACCCACCAACAATTTTTTCAATTCGTGAAATATCTCACACAGGGCTTTTGCGGAAGAATTCAATCATTTATAACGTTTTATAAATTTGTTTTGCGGCAGAATTCTCTCGTGATGCGAACGAGTTCAGTTACTAACAACGATATATCGATGTTCGGCACTAAAACGGTTAAACCCACAAACAATGTATTCATTTCATGAAACATGTTACATAGGCCTTTTGCGGAGGAATTCAATCATTTATAACGTTTTATAAATTTGTTTTGATACAGAATTATCTCGCGATGCGAATGAGTTCAGTTACTAACAACGATATATCGATGTTCGGCACTAAAACGGTTAAACCCACAAACAATGTTTCCATTTCATGAAACATCTTACATAGGCCTTTTGCGGAGGAATTCAATCATTTATAACATTTTATAAATTTGTTTTGATACAAAATTCTCTCGCGATGCGAATGAGTTCAGTTGCTAACCACGATATATCGATGTTCGGCCCTAAAAGAGCTAATCCTAGAACGGACATCCCTTTCTTCGAGACGTTTCCTCGTCCTGCCCCGTCGCGTCGCTGGACCGCGATGAAAATTGGATTCGCGGAGTCAGAATGAAAATTCACTGGTACGTAAACCACGTACTTTTCCAAGTCGCGCACGTATCTTCTTCGTCCACCGACCCTCCATCTAAACTCGAGGACAAGAGGTAGTGGTTCTACAGGGAGGGGAGGGTAGAGGAAGGGAAGCGGAGGGCTGCTTGTAGGCAGAGGTGGTCGCATTGATTCTCCCCCCGAAGTCAGGGGGGTGTAAGTGCAAAGGAGGGGGTGGGTTTTTAGCCTACTCCGCTGCCTTCTTCTCTCGTTCTATTTTCCATTATGATGGAAACTTGCACTGAGATACCTGGTCGCCGTTATGAACCGTACATTTTGCCGGCGCACATATTTGCGCGGCGCACGCGTGCAATGTACTCTCGCGAGCGGAGTGCATCGACGAGGGGGAAGATATTGTCAGATGCCGAAAGCCACTCGAAACTTTTGTAGAATAAAGTGGAGGGTACTTTTTCGTGATTGGGTCAGTCGCGCGACACACGACACGATCTTGTTGCCAACCTTTCGCCTTCTAAGAGGACCAGTCTTTTTTTATGTTGCCATAATTCTTTACTTTTCCGCTGGAGACACAGGCTGATTAACGAAACTGGTAATATATTCGTACATTTACAAGCACTGGAACATTTAATCTTAAGTTTCCAAAAAATGAAGTCTAACAAGGCGTCAGTTTATTGAGACAACTCAATTGTGATACCAAAACGTCATCGAAAAACACCTTTGAAAAAAATGACTGTCTAACAAGGCGTTGGCTTATTGAGGCAACCCAATTGTAATACGGAAACGTCAAAAACATTCTGTAAAAAAAATAAATACCCTATGCCTTCTTTCATGGAACGTCTCCGCGCGATGATATTTAACATTCTATCATATTTCAACTCTTAGTGCAACTGGGACTTATACCCGTGGATTAAGATATATGTCCATCATGATATGAAGTGCGGATACGAGAGTCGTTCAACTGGAATGAGCAGCTCTCACTCATTGTCGCAGCCTTTCGAGTGAACAGTCGATCAGGATATTTTTTCGTTCTGTCACTGACAATAAGCAGAATACCATTATTGATCCAGACATTACATAATTTGTAGTCGTCCGCGTACTCGCGTGTTTTCGACAAATTCAACGAAACTTCCCTCCTGATACGAGTTCTATAAACTCCGTTAGTGCCCGCTTCACCATTCTAGTTTTCCAATACCTACTGGAAGGCAGGCTGGAAGCCGATTGATACGGTCCATCGGTGAGTCGTATTAAGTTACTTCCGCGACACACGGCGGACCCAGTTTTTTTTTTTTCCCCGTCAATTTCATTCGCATGCGGTTTCCGCTCGCTGCAACATTTGACAAAAGTTTTTTCCGTGCCAGAGGCCGGTGCGCGGGCAAACCGTCCAATGGATTCCTAGAATTCGAATAGATACCGGGCAACGCTGGAAACATTTTTAACCCGACACAACGATCGTCGACTCGGCACGTCGAGCGGTTTTTCGTCGGCGAATAAATTCTTCGCTCGACTCGCGAACTTCGCGACGAATCCGCGAATAAGTCCTGGCCTCCCCGATGATCTATCTTTATATCTCTTCTATGCAATCACAAAGTAGTCTTGCACAGTGCTCTCGCCCCTTTCGCCAGTTTCGCTCTCGCACACTCTTCCGGTCGCGTGTACGCTTTACGTCATTCTGCAGAAAATCTCATGTCTCACCGCGAACGTTTCCTCCTATACCTCCGTAAACGAGGCTGTTGCACTCGCTCGTTGCATATGAGTGCGGGCGCATACACGATAATGGCGCATTGTGCGCCGAAGGTTATTCCCAAAGGGTCTACTTCGCCATCCTTCCCTCCGTTCCTCCTCAGACCAACTCGCAACGTCCGCTATCGCCGTTCTCATGCCGTTATCGTCCCGACGAATCTCGGGCCCGAAGTCAGTCCGGCGAACTAATCGACCTTCGCGCGACTCCTTTCGATCATTCCGCAACTTTCCGACGCCACATCCGAAATTCTTCAGAGTCGACCCACGACGCCCTCGGTCATCAGTGTCAGCGCGAAGAGAACCTCGCGTCGCCATATTGCTCGACTCCTTATTCCGCAGACTGTACGAAAGTGCCGATATTCTCCTCATCCTTTCGCGTGTAAAAAGTTACCGTACTTCTTTGCAAATCCTTGCGAAAGGCACTTTTCTCGATTGAGAAGAACCCGATATCTGCCTCGCTCTCCTGCTCTCTCTTTTTCGCCGCCATCCTTTCTCCACTTTTTCTCTCTCTCTCTCTCTTTCTCTCTCTCTCTCTCACTCACTCTCCTTTGCCGCTCACAAGTTTTCCCCTTCCCACGGTAGATTTCCGACACTGGGGTTTCTCCACGTTTATCGGGAAACGGCGACGGGACGGCGGCGGGTAATTTGGTTACGTGAAGTATTTTTATCGAGCAGTATTGGACGAGCGCGATGTGGCGCGCGCGCGCGCGTGCCTCTGCCTCCGGGAGGTAAATTCGACGGGCGGCACTCTCACCGATTGAGAAATCTCTCGGACGCGCACGCCTCGGAAACGGCCGTTTGAGCGATTTTTAACACTGGAACTATGTATACCGAGCGGTCAAACTGGCCGGCGCGACATTTGGCTATAATGAAGGCTCGTGTCGAAAAGATTTTAATTCCGGGAATTTTGCCTGGCTTTTATTGAAATATGTACATCATTGATATATGAAAGTAAAGCAAAATTTCAGGAGGTAAGGTGACTCAAGAATGAGCCTTCATTATAGCAAAACTTCAACCCGTCATTTTTGCTATAATGAACGCTCGCGTTCGAAAGACTTTATTTCCGGGAAATTTGCCTTGCTTTTAGTAAAATATGTAACATCATTGATACGTGAAAGTAAGGGAAAATTTCAGAAAGTAGGTTCACTTAACTGTGAGTCTTCATTGTTGCAAAATGTGAAACACGTCATTTTGACTCTTATTACCGGCCGAACAAGCATCGCATCGAGCATTATTTCGTGCGACCTGCAGTCTCGTCGACCGCATGACGCAATCGCGTTGTTGAAACATTGTAGTCGCGGGACGCATTCAGTGCTTCCGTGGCCTGCTCTGTAAACACGGCAGAAATCTGGAGGGACTAAAATAGTAAGGCGGTAAAAGGGAGGTTTTTTTTTTTATTCTTTTTCTTCCTTCTCTGAACTAGATTCAATGGCTCCGAGCCAGATGAAAAGAAACGAAGAAATCATTTTCGCTCGAAGGGCTCGACCTTCATACGGGGTTGGGTAAAATGAGTCGAAAGTGGCTTTGAAAGGCAGTCACGGGATGCAGGTAAAAATCTTGGCAGGAACATATTCCCTCGGTGGTATCCCTCGACACATTCCGAAGGGATCATTACGTCGAATAACAGAAATCTTCTCGGTCTCGTCCTTCGTCTTCTCTCGGCGTTTTTCGCTTCTTCGTTTTTGCCCGTGCATATGCCTGCATTCATGCAATCTTTCCTCGACAACTTGATGCCAGTTCCCTTTCGTTGATCCCAGTAACGCTTCTGATTGATGGTTTCGTAAAATTTTACCGCCATACTTTGTTCGCGTATCCACAATTTTAACTATGTGCCATCTTATAAAAGGTTAAAAGTGTCACTTGCAAACACATTGAACATGGGTAAAATATGAAGAATGCACACGTCGTCGGAAGAATGTACTGTGATGGAACGCAATTGTCCGTACGCATCATTGTTAATTATACTATCATCACGTTGTGGAATAAACAGATATTCTGAAAATACCATGTCAGCCGTCTGTGACTGACACAGCAGTCAATGTTAACTTGAACAACGAAAATCACACATCTCTCATTAGGACGGATCAATTTCCGACGTGTCGTTTGTCGCTCGCAACAACGAAAATGGTGCCGTTCGATCCCCGCAAACGTTCAGACGTAATCCATACTCATCGCGGCCCCGTTATTACAGTCACACGAAATTTGTCGCATTTAACTAGGTATCTTCCATACATCATAGGTACCAATTCCGCATTTACGCACGCAAAGCACCCACGCAAACTGTATCGGCCAGGCCAACGAACCTGATCGACGGGTCTTGTTTCCCAGTTATTACGTAATACGTCAAATTTCGCGTTCCATTTTATTTCGGGCGCCGACCACGCAACGTTATCGTGTTCGCGCACACCGGCGTTTACCGCGTTTACGCCGAAATTGCAAAGTCCCATCTATCCGCCTTTCGCATTTCTCCGCGTCCGATCTCTCTCTCTCTCTGTCTCTCTCTGTCTCTCTCTCCGTCCCTCCCAGACTCTCTCTTCCCGCAGCGTACCCTGCAGCCGGTTTCTCTGTCCTTTATGGCCTGCAGTCTAACTTCGTTCGGGCTGTACGCCGCTGCTGACTGCAGTAATGGAGTCCTTACTGGCTGCGAACTGCGAGGCTGGAAACGTGCGCGCCAGTACAGTCAGCTTTGCTCGTACAATTCGATGCATTTACCGCAGCGCCGGGACGACGACGGTCTGAATGCGCCTGCATTAAGCGGTGCATCGATCAGTGCTACGCAAACGTACACCGCGGAAATTTCGTAAGTCTCGAAAGCTGATAGGGCTGAAAAATATTTCGTCGGACCATACGCACGGCTGGATGGTTCATCGTGGATGAAACGCGAAACGTTGCACAGGTATTCTCGAAATGACTTCCATCTACATCCACCGCGAACAGCCGCTTAATTATATTAGCTTCAATTAGCTCAACGATAATTCGCCGAGCGAAGCTGGCGAACGAAGGACATCACCGGATCACGTGTCGGCCGACAGAATGTATGACGCAGGTGGCTGGTGAAGCAGCGCGGGGAAGGTTCGTTTCCTATCGTTTTGTCGCGGGTCACTATATAACTCCTTTTTATTTGTCCCCGCTGGACGCGGGACCGAACGAACGTGTTTGCCTGACCCAATGATAATTTACTCATCCACCGTGAAGAGTAATTATTGCGCGGCCGAGTTCTCTCTCTCTCGTGTGCGCCGCGGGGAATGTATAAGTTTAATGCGTTTGACAGAACGATCGTGTCGGCTACGAGGCTTGCCCGCCGGTCGATCGGATTATTTTGTCAAGTCAACAACCGTGTGTTTGCCGGCGAGAGCTCAATGGATTCGCGCTTTCGAGTTTCCATTGCCACTTGAATTCTTCCGCCCACCCCCTCGACGCCCATCTGGCGATCCTTTATTTCTGCCCGCCGGCCTCCGCGTCTGTCCGCAGGGCCGCTCTGGCTAAATCAACGAAAGCATTGAGCGGTGGTTAATGGTTCGACCGAATTAGGCCGCGGGGCGGCGCACAATCGAGTCGCGAGTAAATCGGCCCGCGACTACGTGCATACTTAACGACTTGTCACTGAAAGTCTCGCCGGCACTCGCGGCTCGTCAAACAACGTAACGAGTCACTCTCATTGCTCTTTCTTTATTCCGAACGCCCCGCAGTGTGCGTCACTTTGGCAATCTGGTGGGACGAAAGTAGCGAATGGTGCCACAACTTGGTTTTCAATTTTGCGTTAACCGTGAGTGCGAGGAATGCGAGGAAAATTGGCATGGTAAATAATGAAAATGAAGGTAGCGGAGAAAAAAGGGGCTTGCGTAAGAAGTATTTTATCTTGTATTTATTAGCGCGATATGGAGCAGAACTCTCGTTGTGGTACTGAAATACATTCTTTAATGTATATAAAAAAAATTGTATGGAAAAATTTAGAAAACAATGTCGAGAAGGTAAATAATGTTTAGTTTTAGGCAAAGCGCACGAACGCGCAGGATTTGTTTATTGATTTCATATCGTATATAAGATTCAAAGTGGAATTTTGTGGGATTACTAAGTAGAACTTCCTCGAAATCACGTCGTAAGCGAATAATTCGCATTATTCGGCTCAAACTTTAAAAGAACAAACAAAACAGCGAGTCACATTTAAGTATTATAGAGTGCAAAGTAACACAGATACATCGATAGTGTTCGTATACAGTCGTGGTAGATCTAGTAGATAGTTAAATAGATAGATTTATTTTAATTACACCATGGTGGCCCAGTAATTAATTGGGCTTGGATTTACAAAATATCTATCCTCTTCTCATCACGCTTACTTTACGACATGCCATCCTTAATTTTATTTTATACTCTTATCTATTCTTACCAACTATCTGACTTCCCTTCATCTTTATCTCTAATCCTACCATCTCTTCTTAAAATGTAGTCCCACACTTTATCATCCACTAGTTAAACGATTTTAAATACCTTAACATAACTTTTACACCAAATATTAAAACATAACAATTCAGAACATCAAATATATATTCGTATCTATAAATAAATAATATATTAGTTATTTTGTATCCCTTTTATAGCCTTCATTTCTTGGTCTAATTTCCATAGCCATCTTACGGCCACCTCATCAGTATAATCGCTCCAAATATATCCTAATGGGATTCTGTCCATTCCTAAGCAGTTAATAGTATACAGTTCCAGCGTTGCTTGTTGATCCAAGCACAACTTCTCTTTTCCTTCTCTACCCAGCTTTTGCCATACTCTTCGCAACTCCCACCTCTGCCATAGATCCACTATTTTCGTTAAAACATGCCCCCACCAATGAAAATAGACGAATTTATTTCGTGACTCTGATCATAAAGTCCTCTAGCTCCCGACGCATCCTGCATTCGTTGTCAACTCGAAGGACGACAACGACGTTCCGCCCGCATGTCGCGGTGCGAAGATATGAAGAGCGACAGTTGTAACAGCTCTCGGTGGAAAAGCTCGATAGAATGTTATTCCACGCGGTGTACGCGAGAGCCTCGTTGCCGAGCGTAATTGCGTTAGGTGCGCACGTGCGATTCCGATGTGTAGCTCGCATTACGTAGCCCCCGTGTAACTGGGTTACAAGTTCGACTCCGAAAGTGATAATTCCTCGTCGCACGGTCTCGAAGCGTCGCTTAGCTTAACCGGCTGCTCGTTTCAGCGGGGATGAATTCTCACTCCTGCACGACCCCTGCACCCCGGGCCCTTACGAAATTGTTCGGCGAAGTCTAAATAGTTGAAGTATCTTCGATAACATTCTGCATAATTCGCGCATCGTACGAGATCACGGCCCGCGGAGAATAAACCGACTGGCGTGCACTTCGGGGTGGGTGGGCCGAGTGTGCGGGGCCGAAAGGATCCAGAAATGTTTTGGAAGGGACGCAGGGAGTTGCGGAAATGGGTCAGCTGTCAGCGAACCGTCGCGGCGTCGTAATTAAACGAGAATTGTTTATACTTGTCGATATTTTCGTTTTTATTTGATGGTATTGTTTAGTGTTTTTGTGTGAGGTGTTTTTATGTACTTTATATTGCAGGTATTTTCAGAACTGATCATGCATGGGTAATCGTTTCCGACTTTAATCCCGGTCTCTCTCTCTCTCTCTCTCTCTCTCTCTCTCTTTCTCTCTCAGCTTACCTTTTCTTCGACCAGTCCTATATATTTCTGAATACTGTCGCTTATTTACTGAACGCTGAAACGTATCACTTCTTTCTGTATACCTTGCAATAGTCTTCAGCTCGCACTCTCATCCCTTCTTTTCCTCTCTCTTTCTTAGCTTTTCCCACCCCCAAGTTTTTGTTTATATATTAAGGAACCTATGTAAATTTGAGTATCTAATTTTCACTTACTAGAATCATCCACCAATCTAGCAAAATCTCGTACCATTCACATTAAACCATGTACAAAATTGTCGCCGATTGTCGCATAGTTACTCAGTTTTTCTTGTACCAAGATACCAGTTTGTTCTTACTCTATTCTTACAGTAAATGTTATTTCGTTTACTGTTGGAGACTCACGTCAATTTCGGCTAGTTTTTCGCTTACGGCGCAAAATAACAGCTACCCGAAAAGGGCAAGCGAATGTTCGGTCCGCTCATCGCTTTTCTTCGGTCAACACCGGCCGCGATCATCACATACTTTGTATAGTATAAGCCGTTTTGCTTCCCCTACTTGTTTTTCCGTGCCATTTGCGTAAATTTCACCAGCTCTGTTCTGTACGTCCACCATTACACACGCTTTGCGAAACACCCGATTGTAACACGCGAGGCAATATAGAAAGTCGTACAAAATGACCACCTTTCGATCATTCGACCCCAAACGACGTCCCTTTCGGAACCAACTAAGCGAGAGGCGCGTCATCATATAAGATCTTAGAAGTTTCTGAGACCCATAAAACGTGGTGCACGCTCGTACATTTACCAACCAACGAAAAATCGAATCCAAGCGTAATTAGTTACAAATTAGAATCCACAGGCGCTCCCAAACATAAACGGGCGACGCTTCAACCCCAAAAAAAAGTGTATCTTTGCGATAAATCTTAGCAACTTGAAGAGTCCCGGCGAAATTCGATACTGCCTCGTGATAATTAATATTATAATTGTAATGTTACAATAGGCGCCAACTACGCTTTCTTCGTGAACTCGACTTTTACTATAATGTTGGCAGCGGTGGACGAATTGGTAGCTTTCTCTCTCTCTCTCTTTTTCTGTCCCTTTTTATTTCAACGCAGCACGGCGTTCAAAATACTTCCGCCGCCGGTTGCGTTCCGAATGCTCAGCGCGGCTGAAACTCTCGAATTATTTAGCGGCACGCTCCTCGACGTAAATTCCGCAAGAAATTGTAACGCGTTGCGGCGGGGCGGGGCGGAAAATTTGCGAAAAGCGGAGAAACAAAACGCGACGCTGGGCTGGGCCCGACATCGAAAGGGAGGAGAGAGAAACGGTTTGATGGCGCGAGAGAACCAAGGCGTTCGCGGCCACGAAATCCGATCTCGCAAGAAATGACGCGGCTTCCGGAGAAAAAACGTTCGCACGCCGCGCGATCTGCGGATTTTACTGACTTTATCGCGACGGGGGCGAAAATCGTTCGATCGCGGCGCGAGCGCGTGAATGGCCAAATGTGCCGGGCGACAATAAATTCACGCCCGCCCGTACATTATATTACGTATGCACATGCGTAGCGGCATTAACGGTGTAAAATTATTTCCGCAACTCAGTCCGCTGGATGGCCACTTGGCGGGCTGCAAATATGATTTTTGGCCCGTTCAATTTGCCGTCCCTCCGCTATTTGCTTGTCCGCAGATCGTAAATAATAATGATTTTTGCATTGATATTCAAATGAAGGCGAGCCGGCGTTAATCAGCGAGTATTGATCGACGCAATCAAGCTATATTCATGATGGACATACATTTTACGTTGTTTCTCGCTCGTCCCGCGTCTAGCGAGGATCAAAAGTTCGTCGGCTGATGAAACTGTGCCATTGTACAAAATGACACAAAATGGTGCCGCGTTTTACATACGTCGACATTCATCATCAAACGTTACTACCGATGAACCCCTAATTAAAACGACGACCAAGAGATTCCTTTTTCCGCAGTATACCTTCGATTTTTCTGCGCTAAGCTATAACTTCTGCAACTACTCGTTTCATATCTACCTTGTCATTTGGCGTTCGCAAGATTGAGATGAAAGAGGATGACGGCCGACCAACCGGTACTGCATGAAAACATAAAGGAATCCCACGGACAGAGGGAACAGAGAGAGAGAGAGAGATAGATAGATGTTTATTAGCTTCCATAGATACATTACAAGTTTGCTATTCATCACGATGAATTACATATTATATCTTAAATTAATTCTACCAGTAGCCTATTCTTATATTATTATGTCTCTACTCCCTTCTCTCTTATTTTAATATACTTCGCTAACATTCTCCCGAAGTTCGGTAGTCTTTCTTTTATTCTTATTTCGTTGGGTAACGCATTGTACATTTTTGGTCCTTCATATACCATAAAATTTTCTGTTAAGAGATAGACAGAGAGAGCGAGAAGAAGAAGAATTGGGACAGATAGTGCGTCACAAGTGTCGTCGATACGGGCCGGTAAATCGATAAATAGAGCGTGACGTTGAATTTTAACTTCGAAGCTTCGGTGCCATTGTAATGGCCAGCGAGCGCGCCGCGAAATGCCGAATGACGTAATGGCGGGATGTTCGTGCCCCACGGCATATTTATCGCTCGCGAGCACCCAGGCGGCTTCGCGGTGCAGAGCAGTGCCTGGAAGTGCGACGACGCTCCTTGCCGGAGAGAAAGCCAGCGAGAGGTAAGACAGTGGTTACAGGGTTTATTGGTCGGTGAACCGCGTTTAAAGGGAACGTGCTTACCCCGTCGGAAAAGCTCCAGTGTTCCGGGTGCGCGTGGGTGTGTGCGCGCGTGTGCGGGACCGTAGACCGTATGCCTCTCTGGTGCGAGAAGCCGAAAGAAGATGAGGCGGGAGGTGACGGGAGGAGGAAGTTGAAAGAGAGTCTGAGAGAAAGACAGATGCGACGGGCCCTGTGTGCGTGCGGCTGTACGACGAGTGGCGTGGATCGAGGGAAAAACATGGAGAACGGAGGGAAGAGATAGAGAGTGACAGAAGAGAGAGAGAGAGAGAGAGAGAGAGAGAGAGAGAGTGAGAGAAAGAGAGGAAGCTAGTGTGTAAGAAGCGACGATGCTGACAAACAAAAAAGTCGTTAAACGGCACTTAAGTGGCGTTAAAGGGCGACTCCGTGCTGAGCCGCGTTCTGGATACTAACGACGAGTCATGAAAAAAATCGTCCGCCCCCGCGTCGGCCGAGCGAGAACGAGAGAGAGAAGGGAGGCTTTGCCGAGCGGCGAAGAAAGGGAGGCCGGGCCGCTCGTAAAATCTGAGAGAGGAAATATATCGCCGGGCAAAGACGTGGCCGGCGCGTTGGGTAGTTCTCGATACAAAAGGCAGGTTGTTCGACGCAGCTGATACTGCGACGCCGTTAGAGCGACGATCGTTGTACCGGGGGCGGGATCGGTTATATCGTGGACGAAAAAGGTCGAGCTGGTTGGGCGGCTTCGAGCAGCAGGCCTGGCCGGGCGGGGTGGCGCGGGGGTGTATCGGACGACGAGGGGCCATTTCGACAAAAGCTTTTTTTTCGCTCGCGAGCGCGAGCATTCGCGAGAGTTATTACATTGTTTTATCGGCAGAATGGCTTCCACCCGAAAACAACGACCGATTTCTGCCTGGCTCTCCAACGTAAGACCTATACGTTTCGTAAATAATTCATTGGAAATTGCGCGTGACGCAAATTGATCGAGAGGGAGAAAGAGAGAGAGATATGTGTATCGAGGTAATAAATTGCGCAATAATTAATGATTCGCCGTGGCGGCTCGCGCGACCGGACCTCGATGTTGCGGTTAAATTAAAGTAAATTAATGGAACGCAGTTGGAATTATCAATGGCATTTAGCGGGGGTTATCTTGGCCGGTCTCGTATCGTCGGGAAATATCGCCGAGTTAGTAGGGTCACGTAGTGCAAGAGACGACAGAAGCGTATCTAGCTCGGTTACCCGCTCTTCTCTTTTTCCTTACGTCCCTCGGCTCGCGATATCTGTACAGTTCTCTTTGGCATCGTCTCGCGCACGTGTAAACGTGACTAGACATTTTCCGCGATTGCTACCATTCAGCGAGAGGACGCGGACGGACGTGAAGCATCTGGAAGGGGAGGAGTGAGGGTTGACTTTCAACAATTTCACGGGATTCAGAGCATTGAGAGCGCGTATGTATCGCTCGTCATCTCGCCCGCTTGTCGACGCGTGATTATATGTACGCTGCGGGGCAGCTACCCCAGCTCGCGTCGTATACAGCTACTGTTGGCTACCGTATCAACAACAGATGCGATGCATATCGTCTCGTTGCGTCGTATACTTTGTCTCGTACTTTCTACTGTCTAATCTTAATCCTTCATACAATACCGCACATTTGTTCTGTTAACACTAGAACTGTCAAGGGGTCAAAATGAATCGAATTGTTTCACATTTTGCTACAATGAAGGCTCACCCTTAAGTGATCTTACTTTCTGAAATTTTGATTTACTTTCACTTATAAATGATGTACATATTTCAATAAAGACTAGGAAAAGTTTTCGGAAATAAGATGTTTTGGACAGCGGCCTTCATTATAGCAAAATGTTATACCAGTCATTTTGGCTGATCGGCAGTTTCTAGTGTTAAAGATGGCTTACAATTAGTCCAAGTGTCCGCTTTGTCCGCTGACCGCATTCATTCCGTGAACTCTTCACTCACGTTCAGAATTTCTACGCACCAATAGTTTTCTCAAATCAAAATGCGTTTTGTAACCCCTCCGTACTACCGACCGCCTACTTTTCCCCACTTTCCCGAAAACATATGTCGTCTTCTCAGCGCGTCTTGTCAGACTTTTCTTACCCTTCCGAGCGAGTAAACGTAATCGAGCATTACAATATATTCAATCCCATTAAAACATTTTTGGATTCTGTTTGTTCGTACCGTCAGTTCATCGTCAATATAATAATTGTGTCGTGAGGTTCGAAAATCAAGCGAATAAAAATAAGATGCATAACATTAGTTTGGCGTGCACCTTGAAGTGTCTGGTTGAATTCCTACGACACTCCAGTGAATTCGACTCGACCACTTCGTCATCATCGTACAGCTACCCTCTACTCCGGACCAGCGAGCGGGAAGCTGGAAAGGAGGGTCGAGCGTGTGCGTCGTGTGCCTATCCAAGCTGGAAAGTATCGTAGTAAGTAGTCGTTGAGATTGAGTTAGACGATGCGTCGCTGGCGAAAGATGCCTCCGCCGAAGATGAGAGAAAACGAGAGGCGCAGAAAAAGCACTGACGTAGACATGGAGGCGACAGAAAGCCAAACAAGGTGGATGGGGAGTGGGGCAGACCAATTCAATGGACAGTGAAAGAGGGGCGGATTGGGGGTGGCGGGGACGGTGAATAGGAAAGACTCGATTTGATTGAACTTGGTCGCGACACCAGGAAGAAAACCACTCCTGCTAGAAGTTTCTTCGAATTTCAAATAATCCTGAATAGATCGCAATTTGCGGGCCGGGACTCCAGAATCCAGCTGTGTAAAAGTTTCCTGCATCCAGCCTTTCAGCGGAGATACCACCTTTCGATTCCGAGAGGACTCTCACCTTCAGTCTCCCTCTTTCTTTCTCTATCTCAGATTTTTTTTTGTCGTCGACGCGCTTAATGTATGCCAGTCACGAAATGCAATCTCGTCACATGATATATTAACCGAAACGAGGTTTAAAGGAACACCTATTAACACGTTCAAAATCGTTGGAGCGCTAATAAATTCAATTAGAAAGTTTTCGAGGTCCGTTAATGCGTCGATTAAGCCGGTAACTATCGAGAGATTTTGAACTAGCGCCGGAGACATCTATCGACGTACGCAATGGGAATGTTCTTGGGGCTTCTGAGGTTGGAGCTTGGCTCACGCTATTGCGCCTAGCGCACGCCTTGTTACCAAATGCGACCGCACGACTTGATACAATAAGCGAAAAGCAGTTAAAAGAGACATCTATTAACACGCTCAAAATCGCTAAAGTGCTAATAAATTCAGTGAGAAGTTTTCGTGGTCGGCTGATGCGTCGATTAAGCCAGTAATTATCGCGAGATTTCGAACTGGTAAACATTTTCCGACATACGCAATGAGAATATTCTAGGGGCTTCTGAGGTTGGAGCTTGGTTCACGCTATTGCGCCTAGCGTACGCCTTGTTACCAAATGCGATTGCACGACTTGATACAATAAGCGAAAAGCAGTTAAAAGAGACATCTATTAACACGCTCAAAATCGCTAAACTGTTAATAAATTCAGTGAGAAGTTTTCGTGATCGGCTGATGCGTCGATTAAGCCAGTAATTATCGCGAGATTTTGAACTGAGAGACATTTTCCGACATACGCAATGGGAATATTCTAGGGGCTTCTGAGGTTAGAGCTTGGCTCACGCTATTGCGCCTAGCTCACGCCTTGTTACCAAATGCGATCGCACGACTTGATACAATAAGCGAAAAGCAGTTAAAAGAGACATCTATTAACACGCTCAAAATCGCTAAACTGCTAATAAATTCAGTGAGAAGTTTTCGTGGTCGGCTGATGCGTCGATTAAGCCAGTAATTATCGCGAGATTTCGAACTGGCGTCGGAGACATTTTCCGACATACGCAATGGGGATGTTCTTGGGGTTTCTGAGGTTTGGAGCCCTGGCTTACGCTAAGTTATTGCATAACCCGCTTCGCGTGTTTCTTGCCTCGCTCCCTCCGTCTCATCCCCGACGACTGGTAGATCCTTACGTTGGCTAAAGCTTGGGTACAAATAATATCTCAGCACCGTCGCTGGCGCTTCGACCGCGAGCACAGTGACAGATGGTTTAATCTGCGATGTTAACTGACGCCAGATTTTGCAATTTGCACGCCGGTCGTCCTGTATAGAAAGCGAATAACGCGTCGGCTGAACGTTTAATCGTTCCAGGAATCGATTGTGCAAGAATTTTAATTGAACACGATTATTTCAGCACGTGCTTGCCGGCCGACGCGTTTCCGTGCTGCTTCTAAGTCGATGGCGTGTGCCCTCCGCGCTTTTATCTGCCCGGCCGAGCATTCGTGTCGAGTATAAATAATTTCATCAGTGCGGCGCGAGTCGTTATATTGTCTGCCGCTGCCAGTAAATGTTTAACTACTTGATCGCGGCTAAAGCTCTGCCGCTCGACGATGAATAATGCATCGCATCTCGCCGCTTTACATCCTCATTTTATTTCCCTCCATACATCGACGAACTTTCCATTGTTAGGAAGTCTACCGCTGCAGCGCGGGTCGGTGCTGGCGGACTTCCTTCCGCGAACGTATGGGCGTGATCGCTGAAACTTTCGCATCAATTACGTGGGATTCGCTGAAAAAATTTGCCCGCCGCCTCGCGAGTGCGAACGTAAATAATGCTCGCGACGAGAGTCAGTTCGCGGGTCTGTTGTGATTGCCGAACGTTTTACTTCCAAAACTCTCTCGTCTACTCGATGAATAATGCATCGGGTATATCTTCGTTTCACACCCTCCAGCCGTGCCTTTCCTCGACGGAGAGTGCGTGGCGCGAAAATCTTCTGTTCACTTGTTTTCTTGTCGCGAAGCGACGCGTCTGTTGACACGCTTCTCTGTACAATTAGTTTTTCGGCTGCGTTCGATTCGCACAAAGAGCCGTGCTCGAGGCTCACGATGTTTACCTTGCTTAATACCTTGCTCGGCATGTCGGCATTGTGCGAAAAGAAGGTGGGTCGAGCAAAACTTTTCTACCGACCGGACGAAGTTTTACCCGGCGAGTTCTTCCTTTTTTTCGTTCCTTTCGACGAAGACATTTGGATCGCTTTGATTTTTTCTCACAGACTCCACTCTTTCCCCGGTCGAAAAGTTGCCGGGAGCGATTAAGACGTACGCGCGCTCGCGTTGCACGTGTGTTACGTCTCATTTCGTTGCCTTTGCCCCGGCAAGATAAAACGCCGCGGATCATAAGGTCGAAATCATTACGGTTGCTTTCTGAATAATTCATCAAGATGTTAAGCGGTCGCCGGAGATTTATTTACATAAAAAGGAGAAAGCCATAACTCCTCGAGGCGCAATGGCCGCAATAAAAGGAAAATAAAAAGCGGCGCTGGCGGCGAGGAAGCCCGCGAGTACACTCGCTCGGCACCGAGCGTGATAGAGTTCTGCACGGAAAAAAACAGTTTGATTCAGGTAACCAAAATTTGGTGCACACAACGAAAAACTTTGATATGGTCAAAGAAACATTTGGCTGCCCCGACCAAAAAAATTGGTTGCTTCTATTTAGTTCTTACAACCAAATTGTTTTTCTTTTCGTCTAACATACAAATGTATTAATGACGGTCATATTTTGGTGGAGAATTTCGATCAGTTGTAAAATAGTTGGCATCAACAGATTTTACTAAAGAAGTAACACTATATGTGTTAATGAAATGTTTATAATAAAGAACTCTCCATGCTCTTGTGAAGGAAACGTAATAAGCGTGTGAATGTCACTCATTGTGAAATAACTTTATCAAAAATCTCTAAATGCCACGCGCGTTGATCTCTATTTGTTTCCAGACAAAAACTGCTTGCACCTTCAAATCTTAACGCATACGCCATACGGCATACGTGTTGTTTTTATAAAACATACCAAGAAAATAAAATATGTTTGAGCTAATGTAAACGAATTTTTCGATTTTGTACCGTCTATAATACATTTGATTGTCATAAGTAAAACATTTTTCGCTGTCAACCTAAACGGGTCTAAGAGAAGAAGCTCGCACAAACCTAAAAAATTGGATTGATTAACTGCTTAACACTATAGAACTACGGTGTCACCTAACTAGTCACCTTACTTTCCGAAATTTTCCTTCACTTTATTCATACATCAATGATGTATATATTTCAATAAAAAACAGGCACAATTCTCGGAAATAAAATCTTTTAAACACGAGCCTTCATTATAGCAAAATGTCACACCAGTCATTTTGACTGCTCCGTAGTTCCAATCTTAAAACATGGCCAAATATAAACAATGACAAAGTGATCATCGAGCGGCTCGGGGTTGAGTCTGTCACTTTAAAGGGCGCGTTAAATATCGCCGCGGCACGAGGTAACCCCACGAATTTCCATTGAGCGTAATTAAGGCGCATGATTATGCATGCCGGGTGCGCGCGCCCTTTCGTTTGTAGTCTCCCGCTACCTGTGAGTTGTAAAGGCCAGGTCGCATTTCTTCCGTATCTACCGAGCCATAAATTATGACCGGCCCCTTACGTTCATTCATGCGACTCCCTTCCGAACTGCCCGCGCGATGACACAGGCGTCCGCTCGATTCCGGCGCTGGAAGTGTTTTTCACGCGAGCGCGGAGCGTGGGAGCGCTCATTAGAAATCGCTCAATGCCTCCTGACGGTCCTTTAATCGGCGCGCAGCGTGGCGTCGAGGTTGAATTAATGACGCAAGAGATCGCTGTATCCGCCGCGGGAAATTTACAGTTTCACGCGTTCTTTAACCGAGCGCTCGATCGACAAATTAGCGCCCTCTATCATCGTCGACGTACATATATACACACACACACATATATATACCCTCGCTCTCGGGTCTCCGGGAGAAATGATTTTCGCGCAAAATTGCAGCGAAATTGCAGGCAACGGCGTCCTCGTCCGTGAGAGAGCGATAATGGAGGCGGCGGTATATATCAGCGGAATGCCTCTGAAAAATTATGATCGCCGATAAGGTGACGTTGATATACCTCTGTTTCGCACCTGCACGACGCCCGACCCGTTCGGGGAGTCTGTCGCAACACAGTCCGCCATCGATTATACATTAGGGTCCCGTGCCGCGCATAGTTCACGGATTCTTTTCCCGGGCTTCTCGGAAAAATATTCGACCTCCCCGCGTCCGACTCCGACTTCTTCTTCGCTCGTCTTCTTACTTCGCCGCGGCCCTCGGATAGAGAGGCCGTCGTCTTCGCCTGCGTTCCCCCGGTTTTCGCGTCTGGCGCGAACAAACTTGCCTCGAAACGCCGAGTTATCCGTTAATCTCGAGATCAAGGGGCTCAGAGTATCAAATTTGATCCGACGTAAGCCGGGATTTACTTTGGACTTCGATATTATGCAATGATCGACTTTGCGTTCGCCGGTATCAACGCCCCCTCCCCCACGTCCTTTCAAACATAAATACACGGAAATATCCGCCTCTTCGAAACAACCGTCGAGATAAGCCGATATTAACGTTCGAAAGACGCGCCTCGTGCCCGCGGAGTTGTGATTAATTGTAAGATGCGTCGAGATGGGACCGTGGGCTGTTCCGGCGAGAAATATCTCGCGCGCTTGCCAGTTCGTCATGAAACTGCCGACGGTTCTCGTTTGGCGAGCATTTTCTTGGCATAATCGTCGCGGATCGAAGAGTCGCTTCGACTCGACTCACCGCGAACATGCACCGTGCCCCATCAGACTTCTCTCCCACTCGGTCTATCGTTTTCGACAGGCGCGAGCATACTCTCTCGTCAACCCTCGGGGCATCCGCTAATTTCGAGATCGGCGTATCAAAGTAAGTTCGTTCCGAGCGCCGGGTCTTCCGTCTCTACTTCTCTCCGCTCCCTTCTAAATCCACTCTATCGGCTTTCTGCTTTCCGTCGCGCAATCTACCTATTCCTTTGGTCCTCTCTTTCCCTCTCTCTTCTTCCCTCACTCTCGCCCGTTCGTCCTCTTCCTCCTCCTTTGTCATCGTTTTCTCCTCATCCGCGTCTTCATTCCTTTTCCGTCCATTCCCTTGATCACTCCGTTTCTTCCCTCAACTCGCCGTTTCACTCCTCATTCTCTCAGCCTCCGCGGCTTCGTCATATTCGTCTCTGGCGCTCTCGAGCAAGCTCGGTCCGTGTCGTTCTCGAGTTTCGCTTCGAGGTGCGCCAAAGTATTCCCACCGTCTGTCTCCGATTCACGGCGCTGTGCTAACACAAGACGACGGTCGGTGTTCGATAGTAATTACGCGGGCGGAATGAAACGTTTCAGTCGGACGGGCCGGGGAGTAAGTCCGTAGGTATTCAGGATTAAACGTGTGCTCTAGGCAAATTGCGCTTATCAAGCGTCGAACCCTTTGCGAAGTCTGATGGAAACGACTTTTTCGAAAGCCACCGACTCTCCCGCGAGCGAGCGCAGCATTGATTGCTACGGGGGCTTGGCAAATGTTGTAGTACGCTACGGTGAGACATCTTCGTTTTGCCCCGTCAGGATACGTGAACGATCTACGATCTTCCGACCCGACGTCTAAATCTGATTACAAGCTGGCTTCGTTCCACGACCTCCACTGTGCTCGGGAAGTATCTCGTAATGAAAGCGTCCTACGATACGCATGCGCGTAGAATTGCTCGCAAAATCGTCCATCTCCCGTACGCGCATATGCGACTCGGGCCCTGACTAACGACAGGCCATCCTCGATCGTGCGCACGCGTACGTCAAGTCGGCTTAAAGGGTTAAGTCGGCGTCGCATATACGGGGCGCCCTGTACACATCTCGCAACCTGCGACTACGCTACTAGCGATTCAAACCGTTCTCTCTCCCTATCTCTCCCCAGAGACGTTATCTATATCGCGATACCATTGTCGCTTTACATTCAACGATTGCGCCTGCATCACCGCTCACATCGTACGCCTCCGATGTTAATCGGATTAGCCGGAGTTAATGAATTTACTTCATTCTCCCCAGCATTCCGAATGACTTCCACGACCAACTGCGCGTCCACCTAAAGACACGATTTTGATTCCGGCCCGCATCCGTGCGGACGCATTGATCGTTCACGGTTCCTTCAACTCGCGGTCGTGTGTTTGTAAACATAGAAGTGGACCTTTAGGATTACTCACGCCGCGGCTACCGGTTCTACCGATCTTACGGCGCACTGGTCCCACCGAAACGTTCGTCCAGCCTGTGCTAGTAGTGGGGGAAGAGAATGGAAATCGGAGAATGGGAAGCGTCGGGAAAAAAACAATGTGCGTGAGCGAGCGCGCGTCCTGGTGTGCACGATCCCAGAGAGGTAGAAGAAGAGATAAAGAGGCAGGCCAAAGGGAGAAGGATGGACAGTGAGATGATGCCGTTGGGGCGAGTGAAACAGAGAAGAGACGGGCTGGCATCGTGAGGCAACGGATGGTAGGATCAGAACGACGCAGATGGGTACGGAGCAAAGGGAGAACCTTGGTTCCGAGACGGTGGTAGGGATGGAACGTGGTTTGTTCACTTTCCCGAACGATCGGCTCGCTTCCTCAGGGCGCGGTCGTGACCTCCTACCAGCGTCGGAGGGATCGTTTCGTGCTGAGAAACTCATCCTCGCCAGCCGGCTTCGTTCCGCTCGTCACCGGCCGCTCGCCCGACGATTGTTCCTCTCACGGATATGCAAATGCGCACGTTGTCACGTCGATTAAGTCGCTGTCGAGGTTTTCGTCGCCTCTCGTTCCTCCGGTCCGCTCCTATCCGCTCTCGTCGTTATCTGGATTACGTCGCACCGCGCGATTTTGTCCGTTTTTGTATGGGAGACAGGTACGAGGTACTGTCTCTCAGGAAAAGCATCCTTGTGTTCGCGTCTAGTGGTTCTGTGGACGATGAAAGAATTTGGATTGCTAATTGGGTTAAGGCACGGTTCATTGTCCGAAATGACCCCCGGAAGTATAAGCACTTGACACACTTCTGCCGAAATGGGCCCCCGTTGTTGAATTAGATAGAGTGCGACGATGATCGATCGGCGTCGGACGCGAAGAAAGCCGGATCGATGGGTCGTCGAGACGGAGTCTTGACCGCGTCCACTGTTTTCTTTAGTCGTGTCATAGGTTGGCTGGCGCTGAGGCATTCTCACTTCTTTCACGGTCCTAATATTTCGGGACGCCCGAGGAGGATAGTTTCACTTACCACCTGACGCTCCGTGGGACCTACCGTTCTTATACGTTAATCTGCCTCAGAAAAGTGGGAAGTCGATTGTGACGCGCGCGAGGCGGCACTGGTTCGGTTTCTTCATAATAATTCAGAGCCGGACAGCCGTGATGCATTGCGAGATGCGGGAATTTACACGCGAATTGCGAACTATTTAAACTTAGACGTGCACGTCTGATGCGATTGCCAGATTCTGTGCGGATTGTACCCTTCCGCGCGATGTCCTGTGATTGAGCAATTCTCTGGGACACGATATCAGTGAGAACTCCGAAGTTGGACCGGGGCCCGAGCGTGTTTCCACCGGAGACACTTGCAGCCACCGCTGTTGAAACTGACTTCGTAGAATTGCTAAACGCGGTTACGAAGTTTCGAGAAGGCGAAAGGATGTTGCCTTTGCGCACCTGAACGTAATCGCCCGGCGGGAGGGGAGTCGCTTTTGGGGCCTGTTCTCTTTCTCTCTTTCTCTCTTTACGTCCTTCTCATTCTAACCTACAAAAACCGGCCCTTAACTCTTTGGGGTTAGGTGAGTTAAAAACCATCTCACTCTTTTGCTTAGCTTTTTATGCATGGTGGGATTATTTATGTCCCACTCTGTAATAAAGGATTTATAGAAATGTCATTATTGTTTTTCTCATTTTTAGTAATATTTTATGTTAAATAATTGAAACGAACGTTTCCTTCCACTTTTCTTATACTAACCGTTTGCATTCCGAATTATTTTTCAATTTTGTCGCCAAGAACTCCCTACTATTTTAAGTGTTTTATTTGAAATTGAGTTCAAAGGACATTTTTTTGATTACTAATTATATTGAATATAGCTCCCAAACTTTCAAATTCATTTCAAATAATTGAAGGAAGAACCAAATTCAATTAAAAACCCGTTTTATTTACATTTTTCTTACATTTTGTAATTTTTAAGGGTATGATATCTGGCTAAAACTGATGTCGAGTCACACTCGATGAAGGAGTGCAAAGGGTTAAAAAAGAATTCTGTGCAGCTTGGGCTTTTGTTTCTCTTCAAAATCGTGTGCCTCAAAGAGTTAAGAGTCGTGACGATTTCGCGTGCCACCGAAGATAAATCCTTCTGAGAAAGTGCGAAGATTGCGAGGAACTGAGAGTCGCGTCATATTTTGTTAACGCTCCGAAACGGGCTCTTCGATCTCTCAGCAGGCACACTCTGTATCGTCCTTTTCACCGCCCCACTCCGTCGAAAGCTTATCAACCGTCATTTCATATATCGGGAACTCGTTGTTGTGCGACGATAACTGCCGGCGTCAGCCTCGGAACATACACCCACCGCTAGTCTAGATAGAGTAACAGGGAGCGCGCACGGGATCGGGACGTAACGCGCGAAGGTCGATAGAAAACCGGGCGGCAGATTGAGTACCGGTACTCGTCAGCTTCGGCCTCGACGAATCGACGCGGAATTGATCGTCGTACAAATACACGCGAGACCGGCGGTCCCGGATTAACACTACACAACTACCGAGCAGTCAAAATGAGTGGTGTGACATTTTGCTATAAAGAAGGCTCGTGTTCAAAGATTTTATTTCCGGGAATTTTGCCTGACTTTCATTGAAATATATACATCATTGATTATATAAAAGTGAATCCAAATTTCAGAAAGTAAGTTGACTTAAGAATGAGCTTTCTTTATAGTAAAACGTCAACAAGTCATTTTCCTATAATAAAGGCTCGTGTTCAAAGATTTTATTTCCAGGAATTTTGCCTGACTTTCACCGAAATATATACATCATCGATATACAAAAGTGGACCAAAATCACAGAAAGTAAAGTAACTCAAGAATCAGCCTTCACCATACTAAAACGTCAATCCGTCATTTTGCCCGCTCAGTACTTCTAGTGTCAATCCCAAACAATCGTGACACCCGGCCGAAGTCGAACAAAACAACCGCGTATCCGGAGCACCCAAATTAATATTCCATCCCGAGCGGCGTGGAATCCACATCTTTCGATACGATAACGTGTCCGCCCCGTGGCCGAAAAGTCCGTGCAGCTACATGCCGCGAAATGGCAGTCGGACGGACGTTGATTGTCTGGAAAGAGAATTTGATCCGTCTCGGCGTGGCCGGCGCGCGCTGGCTCGGGTCGCTGTAATCCGGAACGGGAGAAACATCGGACTCGTGAATAGCCGGGCTTATCCCGTGACCGGAGTACCGGTATTCCAGGGTCGGGGTGAGGGTGCGCGCGGAGTTGCGCGGCTTTTTTGGGGCTCGTCCGAGTACCGGTACTCGGCGTGGCTCGGCATTCCGATCGAGTTGTGGCCGTCCGAGGCAGGAGGCGCTGCGTCTCTCTTGCTTCTAGCGACGCTCGCAAGTTGCGCGGTCTCAGACGCGTTCAAGGTGAACCAGTGTCCAGGGAGCACCACCGGCCAGGGTGACCACCATGGAAAAATATTTCGTACTATATTATGGAAGGAAAAGGTACTAAATTTGAAATAAAAGTACTGAATTTTGATGTTTTATTTCTCTTTCAATTGTCGCATAATAAAGGTGTTTAATTAAGAAGAAGAGAGGACCTATTAAGCCGTATGCACACATAGTATTAAATATAACCGTGAATATTGAAAAAATTAAATAAGTAATTAGCAATTTAATAACAAAGGGTATGACGATTAACCTAAAAACTTGAGGCATTATGTAGTCATAGTTCGCAATGTGTAGGTATACACAAACATAATTATAAAATATTAACGTAATAATAAAATAATACGCAAGGGAAAGGTCTACAAAATATTTTTTAAACCGTTTTTTCATCTATGAAAACATTTTATTTACTACTATTCATAAGAAAAATAAATATTTTATATATTCATACTCATAACTGTAAAAGAAAAATGAACGCATAAACAAAAATTTTAAACAAAAATAATAAATTTTTGGCGCATTTCGCGCCGTTTGTCGGTGACCGGTGACGCGCAGGCGCTTCACAACTTATCACGGTCAGTAATTTTATAAAGTACTAGATGTGGTAGCGTACGTACTAGACACTACCAATTTTTGAGAAGTACTAGATCTAGTACGAAGGTACTAGAGGTGGTCACCCTGCCACCGGCACGAATACTATGGCGTCCGTAGTCCGCGGTCCGGTGTCACGAAGCCACGTTGCGCGTGTGGGCTGCACGCGAAATTCGATCGTACGAGCAAAACTAGGGAGAAGAAAGAGTCACTTCCGCGCCGCGATCGATTGCGAAAAATGCTGTCGTCTGAAATACCGAAAAATCCGACCGCGCGTTGCTATCGCATCTTTCAATTGATACACCCATTTATGCGCCGCACTCGGCGCGTAACAAGTTGGCGCCGCGTTTAATTATCCCGCTGATTGCAATCGCTTGGCACGAACGAATCAGCGAGCGCAACGGTTTATCGAACAGCGGGAATATTAATGAAATTTCGCCCATCGGCGGGAGATTTTGCGAATTCTACGGATGAAGAGTGTGCGAGCGCGTAATTCAGTCGCTTTTTACGCCAGACTGGTCGTTTACGTTTTTGCGTCAGAGGAGGAAGTAATAAGAGAGAAAGAGAGAGAGAGCAGGAATTTTCCTTCAGATACGCTCAGCCTTTTTGCGCTGACGCGTGTGAGTCGCAATTAATGGCGGCCATGCGCTCCAATCAACACGAATTTATTCGCTCGTTCGAAGCGGCCCGCTCTCGTATCCGCTCTCGTACGCGCCTCCAACGCTCGATTTATCGATCGCCCCGTTCCCCCCGTCCCTCTCTCCCTCAGAACCCACGGCTGTTAGTCGATTAGCGCGTCACGTCGAAGTCACACCAATCACGTCAACCTCGCGCGAATAATCGTCGAATAATCAGGAAAAATTACGGTGGAGAAGCAAAGTAATCGGGCCGCTCGAAATCTCAGCCCCTCGGCGAGTCTGAACGGGGTCGCGCCCCTCGTCATTTCCCCAAATTCATCCCAGAATTCTAACCCTCTCGCGTGCCCGGCCTTTCAATGCGCCCTCGTTAATGCGAATCAATTTTTCCGCCGCGCTGAAACTCGGGCGTCGCGCGCGCGCGAGACTTTATCGCGGAAGTTTCTCTCTGCGCGCGGCTGCCGCACGCGGCCGAGCCGTCATTTGTCAGGCGAACGGGAACGATTTACGAGTCTATAAATTCGCCCGTAGACGGTTCCCTCGCGGGCGGAGATAGAGTCGGCGGCGCGGTGGAGAATGCAAAGAATCGCGCGACCGCCGGCTGCTGAGACGAAATTACGGACTCCGCTCGTTTTATCGACGACGTTTCGGCAAACGGATTTTCCGGGTCGCCCGATTAAAGGATCCGCGCGCAGGCAGTTGAATACATGGAAATGATTGTCTTGTAGCGTTTTCGGTCGCGTAAATTGACCGTACATGTGCGGATTACGCAGTTTGTTAAGACCCGATTTTTCGTTTTGGCGTGAGGAGAATTTTCAGAATTTGGCGTAGTTCAAACGTGTTCGAACTGGTTGGTGGTGATTACGTTGTCATGTTATCTGAGGAAATCGTCATTGTCCCAGCAGGTGCATGCCACCGATCCGCACTTTGTACCTTCGTTATATGTTCATCGAATGCGCTATAAGGTCCGATATGCAACCAATCAATGTATAGGGCTTTTCATTTTACCAGCCCTTCTTTTCCTTCGCTTCCAAAATGTCATTTTCGTTAACCAGTCTAATTCAGTCCGCGAGTCGAAGTATAGTTTCAGCACATTTGTTTAAGCCACGAGCATTGCTATGAATTAAATGCACAATTGTTTTGTTTACCATAAAAGTTATTCAAAATTTACAAAAAGAGTTTCGTAATATCAAGCCGCGCGAAACAAACGCCGCAATTACGCACACTACGATTGATATCGGACAAATGATGCGCAGCTTCATTTATACAGAAATTTTAGAATTTTTAAAAAAGACATCTTTTATTCAGAATTTCTCAGGAAAGAGTTTCCGTTTCATGACGCTCCGCTAAACTGCGCTTCCGGTCTGCATTCCGCGGCTTCATCGACGTTCGAGCGCTCGAATGCGAATTATCGTTTGCCAGATGACCGAGCGAGCGACTCGCGAGTCCGTAAATCCGTCCGCGGACGTTTCCGCGGCCGTCCACGACGGTTCCACAACGAGACTGGCGAAACGACGTAATTGGAGAAGCGGGCAGGCCGGGGATAACCGCGAGGAGGGAAGGTATAAAACGCAGAAGAGGTCAACGGCGCGCTTAACATTTATATCGTCGCATAAGAACCGTCGGCTCCAGCCTTTATCGGCGTCTATTCGTCATGATCGAATGTCCGTCCATCCGGACGCGATACAAATGCCAGCTGCACGTTTTACGAGTCCGTAAATTGGACCTTATTCTTCGGTAACGAACGGGAGAAAATGTATAGATATATATATGTATATATCGATCTTATTTTTGTATAAATATATATATATAGATGTATATTTATATTTATATAAAAATAAGGTTAATATAATCTAATAAGGTTAACTTAGACGCCAAAAAACGAAAAAACTGTACTATAAAGTTTGTCAATTAACGCTTTATTACAGAGTTATAATCAAAGATAGACGCTTGACATTGCTCAGTACAATATTTTATAAACAACCCAATTTTTTACGAACACATGCTAATATTTATGCATAATATGATTAATATTTTGCGAATTAACGCTTTATTTCAGAGTCACAATCAAAGAAAGATGCTTAACATTGCACTGACCAATATTAAGTATCCCTCTTCGACTATAACTCTGAAATGAATCGTTAATTCGCGAGCTTCACACGACAGATTTTCCTTCCTTCGGCCCCTAGACTGAGTTCGCGCACTTTGTCTGAAATATCCCGGGACACCGTGTATATAAAAGAAAAAGGAGGCGATCGCGAAGGGTTCCGCGGGTGGACGAGCGTAAAGTTTCGATCGCGCCAACGAATCCCATCCCATCTTCCCTTATCGTCGTGCGCCTAGTAGGCCGTCACGCAGCAGGAGGGAGGGTTATAAATTGGCGCGTTCGGGGGTTGCGTTGCGTGGGGCCCAGGATGCACCTGCACCTGCATTATCGGTGGCGCAGCTGCGGGCAGGTCCGCAGCGCACAGTGGCGGTGCCGGAGCGGCGATAAATCGAGTTCTAAGTAATGGCCGATCGAGGCGGCGGCGGGGTTACGTGCGAGCCCGGGATCACGAATAAGGGCGCCACCCCTTCGTCCACCCCCCGCCTCACCCTGTCTTCGTGCTCCTGCACTCTCCAGCTTCCCTAGCTGTCCTCCCGTTCGGCACGACCGTTTCTGTCTGCTCTCGAGAGGCTTCGTTTCATCCTTGAAAACGGTAAAAAACCTTCGCGTGCCTCGATTTAAGCGCTTCATCCTGTATAATCCATCCTTTGCCTACCGGCTGCTGCATTGAAACGACGTCTACGTTCTTCTCTCTCTCTCTCTCTCTCTCTCTCTCTCTCTCTCGCTCGCTGGTCCGTGCTATCCTCCTTTTTCGCCGCTTTGTACTCTTTCTTTGCCTCCGCGTCTCTGTGCCTCTTCTTTGGCCGCACCCTTTGCCTTCATCGTTGCCCCCCCACTCCTCCTTTGCCCGCGGAAGCCTTCTTCGCATGCACAGCGAACATTCTGCTGCACAATTAATCTTTTCGGCATTTGCCTACGGCTGCCCCTTGTTGACAGTATCTTTTAGGTAGATTGAACTTGAAAATCCGGGATTCTTTGAGCGTTCGCTTGAACGCCACTGCTCCGCTTCCATCCGCGCTCCCTCGCACATTTTCTTCCCGCGCAAGATGCACCTCGAAATCGTCCCTTCCGTCTCCCCGCATTCCGAGCGAGCGCATTCGTTTATGAAAAATCACTTCCGCCCTCATTCTCGATGATCGTTGACACGTAAAGCGGGAATTAGTGCCCAAGTTCATCGTGCAAGCGGCGCCGACGGATGAAAGTGAGCCGGGTCAGAAAGGGTCCGGCGCGGGCAATAGCTCGACTGGCAAGGGCGTATTTTCGCTCGGCAGGCTGGCTGTCGTTTTAATTTTATTTTTCACGCCACGGACACCCCTTTCGCTCGGGATGAGAGAAGGAGGGGTGAGAAAAAGGGTAGGACGATGAAAATAACGGACTTGAAAGGAAAAAGGCTGCGTGCGGAGGGCACCGTTAACGAGGACGGCGCACTCGAATCGAAGCGAGCCTCGCGCATTTCGTTTGCTCGGCCAGCTGGAGCGTGAAAAAGACGAGAAAACGAATTTCTTCGACGTTTACGTTTCCTCTCTGTCTCTCTCTCTCTCTCTCTCTCTCTCTCTCTCTCTCTATCCGCGAGTGCCAGGGCAGAATGACGGGTGCGGTTCGTATTTAGCGTTAAACACGTACCCCTGATTCCGTGTCTCGTTACTATGCTACAGGTTACCCGACTGTGAACAAGGGCCGGGAATCAAAAGGGCACGTTTAGCTCGAAATACGAGGCGAGAATACAGGCCATCGTGGGTTATGTATGACGTCGGGCGCAATGAAGCGTGAATTATGCATCGCTATCGTGTAACTGCACGTCGATGTGCACGGTCATGTAAGTTATAACGCGATTTCCACTAGAAAGATGATGTATTCAAGGATACTTCATGGGCTTGTTTATTCGCCCGGCTACGTCGCGAGTTCCTTAAGAATCCATGAAGCGCGCACGGGAATGGTGCTCGATTAAGCGCCTATATAGCAAAGCGGGTCGCGTCGGACTCCATCGATATTCGTCAGCGACGCCGACGCTTTTTCCGAATTTGTCGACGAGATTTTTCCGCGATTCGAAACGCTCGGGCGGATTTGCGCTGTGTGTTGCCTTAAATAAAATATTCTACGTGCCGGCGCGCACAGGTGAAACGTGAAACATTCGGGAGAGGCTGCGTCAGTGGTCGCATGTAACAACGCGATATCGGGCGCGATCATGTACATCACGATACATCGTCCGTTGTGTTGTGTATATCAAATCCACAGACGTCATCGGCGTCATCGGTGTCGGGTCGGCATCGGGCGGTCAGACACGCGCTACATATTTCGCTCGTACTTCGGTGACCGTCGAGTTTGTTCCTCGTTTGGCTCGATTCGATCGGGCCGGTGGCAATCAGCGATTTAAAGGGAATTTCCGGGGAGTGCGGCGTGCGAGTTACCGGAAAAATCACGAAGTCAGTGGATATTTCCCCGGGCCGGCCGCTGGCCACGGGGGCTTTATCGGTTTACACGAGGCGGAAAATAGTCGGGGTCGGGGTCGTCGTTGCAGGCCGCTTACACGAATCACGGGTTGCGTGAGCGACGACGAGGCACCCGGGGGGCTGGGCTCGGAGTGGCAGGCGGCAGGAATGTCCTATCCGAATTTGTAAACGTTCGTTACGGGCCACGGTTACACGAGCCGCGTATACTTGAGAGCGGTCGCACTCCACTGCCAACCACCATCACTGCTACCAACGCCGCCGACACCACCACGGTCAGCCCGGCCCATCCGCGTCTTCCAACACACGTCCCGGCCCCGCCTGCATCTGCGTCCAGTTTTCTACTCGAATTTACGAATGGCGCGATCCGGGTCCGCCATTAAACGAGTCGCGGATGCGTGAAGGAGATTAGTTCGATTGGCTGCCGGGTCAACGGGATGTATTCGAGTTTGCGAGAGTTCGTTACGCGCCGCGAGTACATCGATCGACGTTGAACGTGAAGGGTAGCCTTAGCCTTCTGTTGCTCGCGACTGATCGATAAATACATATAGATGAATATAATAGATAGAAAAAAAGCAACAAATACGATTTTGAGGTGATATATGTAGATATAGATTTTTCACGAAGACAAAATCAATAAATATATATATAGATATATGTTGAACCTCAGCTCGGGATCGTCTTTGCTTTTTTTTCCCCAAAAAAACTATATTAACACTTTGGCGGCCGCACTGTTTGTTAAAATTTCTTCGCTTGGCGCCGGCACCACTAACACTATTTTTACACACCATTATTAACACTATGCCGTCCGGCTGTCACCACTGTGGTGTCACCGGCCGTCAGGCAATACTTTGCGAATGTCACCACTGTGGTGTCGCCGGACGGCATAGTGTTTATATATATTTATCGAATGGTCGCGCGCCGCGGCCGCGAGCAGCGGAAGGCTGCTGCTCGTTGTCGCTCGCGGATACATTCAACGTGTCGCGGCTGCGTGAAAAAGATTGTTCCTTAAGCCTCCGCACCTGGTCTCCACCTGATCAGCCAGTATTCGTCGAGCCCGTCAGAGAATTCCTCGACACTCACCTGACGAGTTTTAACGAGTGCGCTAAATTAGTTTTTCGATGAGTTGAGCGACGACGCGAGGGAGTCGAGATAAATATTGCCATTCTCGAAATTCGCAAACGGCACTTCGCATTCTACGCGCACGCGGGCTTGCGCGAGGATAACGTCGGAGATCTGATAGAACTCCATCACGTTCTGTCGAGTTTATAAACGACCGACTAGCGGAGGACTGACTTTTCTACTTGAATTTGCAAACAGAGCCGTCGTCTTTGTGCCGCTAAACGAATTGCGACTGCGCAGAGGAGATTATTTCGATTCGCCGACGGGAAGCAGGTCGGTTCTATCGAGTTCGCGAGCTCTCGCCGTACTACATAGACGGATCAGCCGCGGTGCTCGGAGAGACGGATTTTTCTGCGCGAATATACGAGGAGACGGGCGTGTTAACGTCACTTTGCCGTCGCGCAAAAATGAACTCGCTCTCGAAAAAGAGAGCGTCGCGCGTGCGATTCAAAAGGACTTCCATAGTACTGCTACGCCGCACTCTGTATACACCGGGAGTTTCGCTGCACTTATTCAAAATTTAACCAATTCGGACGATGTCCGTGCATCGAAGCTTTCGCGACCTTTACGTCAGTTCTGAATGGCTCGCGAGGCAGCGAATGGGCGCGTCGAATGAGCCTCGCAGAATTGAAATATCGGAAAGCGAGAGTGATCCTCCGTCATGTCGAAATTTATAAGCGACTCGGCCGCGTCCGCGTTATATTTTAATTAGCGGAATGCCAATGAAATTACCGCAGGCCACTCTGCAAATATCAATTAGCCGGAGTATCGGCGCGGGCTCGGTGCAATTAATGCGGTGCAAATATTTAGTCCGTTTGCGGGCAACACGGCACATCGGCGCTGATGCCCCGCATGTCTGTACCCAAATGCGCGTGGGTGGCCGCGGTATGTGCGTGCCTAAGCAAACCTATGCTCGGACGCCCCTCGCGGATCTGATCGACGGCGCGGGCGACAAAGAATTAGCGGCGAAAAGTTCACCGTCGCATGCGGGTGGTGTTTGTCGGTCTTCGACTGACCGACAACAGAGTGACAGCAGCAGTCAACATAGATTCTTTCGAAATAATTGGAGCCAAAGAATTGATCCTTTGAGGTAAAGAATCGAGAGCAAGAATAATGATCGCCGCTGATTGTCTTAAAAAAATCGAAATAGAAAAATCAAGCATCGATTTCTTGGGGTAATGAATCGAATGCGGGAATAATAAATACTGCATATTTCGTTGGAAAATCCAAATGAAAGGAATCGAATCTTCGAAAAAGACGGATAGGAAAGAATCGGTCTGTTGAACGAAAGAATTGATTTTTTCGAAGAATTGAATCAAATACAACATTTCTACTACATACCCGTAAGCGTGTAAACTGTCGGATCGATCGATGAGCGCAATGTAAGACGATTGAATCGGTTGCTCACGCGCCTCTGATGACGTCATGCTCAGGCTGCCTCGTGCGTGTTCGTGCTCAGATGCAGACGTAACTCTAGATACCTCGACAAGAAAGTCGGCGGAACACTCGTTCGTCGCCCGGCAAGAAAGTGTGAGAAGCGCGCGGCACTGAATTAGTCCGTTAACTGTCTGCGACCGCGAATTAGCCACGTACTCTTCTGAACGTGGTCAATTGCATTGTTTGCATCGTCTCGGCCGGTGGAGCTCGCGGTCCCGGCGAACGAAAGTTTTTACCCGCGTCACTCTCTCTCGTTCTCTCCCACCTTCCTCGTCTTCCTCATTCCACCTTCGTCGCGGCGTAATGCGCTCCCGAGCAGTGCTTTCGCCCGAGCTTTGCCTTCAAATCCCGTAATGCAAGAAAGACGTCGAGGGACGTCACGGGTGGCTCGTTAGCGAATTTTATTTTCCCATTTCTCCGGCCGCCCGGCCGACCGCCGCCTCTTCTTTCTCGGCGAGGTGAAACAAGACGCGGCAAATTGGAATGCCAGGCCAACTCGCGTACACGGGATCAGGGCCCACCCCTCGCGCCGTGGAATATCGAATCCATCGATCGCCAATTTCTTTTCCATGCGCGCCTCGTGTTTGCGCGTAGCTTTCCACCACCTTCTCATTTAAAATGCACGGTGGTGGGAGGTGCAACTTATAATGGCGAGACAGAGGGAACGAGGAAAGTTCGCGGAAGTAGGCGCGCAATTATGGGGTTATTAACTTCTCCACTTCTTTTTTTTTTCGATTTTTTTTTATTAGGTTTGAAACTGCCGTCCGTTCTCGGTCTCTCCAGCCGGCAGCGAGAAGGCTGATTCGGAGGAGCCTCTTTGCATGCCGCCGTAATGTCGTGGGACGTGTAACGATTCGATTTCCGAAATTGCTTCTAGAGAGCGGAGTCGATGGTGCACTGTGTTGACTGGGACGCAGACCGTAAAACGCGATCATCGTCGATCGTCTTCTGACTGTCAATTTTTTCATTTTTATAGTATCGTTTAATTTTGTATTTATTTATTTTTATAATAGGGTATCTAATCCTGGCTTTTAATCTGAGTTAATAGGTTTAATTATTTTTCGTGAAAGCATTACTTTATAAAGTCTATAATATTTCTCTATCAAAAATTTCGTTATTCTCCTATTTTTGTTCTTGTATTTTTAAGATCAATTTTTATTTAACTTTTATGATCGCGAATTCGTGAGGGATGTCCGAGAATGACACTTTGCAAGTCCGTCCGCCGGAAGTAGCTCGCGTGGGATGACGCGGCGATATTGGCCAATGAGACGAGAGCCATCCTCACGATCGACGTCGATCGACAATGAATACGTCCGTCGTTACCTTTCGTCGACTCACGGCCTCTTCCGGACGTCGAATATATATATCCAATCGCGACGCGCAGGTCGCCGGTCAAACACAATTTCTTCCTTCATCAATTTCGCTCCTCTAAAATTTCCTCGCCTTCCCTCCTCTCTCATTCTTTTCGCAATCGATTACACGGACCTCGCCCTCTCCCTTGTCAGTCTCGCGAAGGATAGGATCGCGGAAGGGCGCTCGCTCGCTTGTAGAATCCTCTCTTCGACCACGACTCGCCCTTAACGGCCATTTTAACGATCGGTCGAACCGCCGTTAAGGAGAAAAAATACGAGCGCGGCCAGAAGAGGGAAGCGGAATGGATTAAAGTCGCCGATTCAGGCGTGCGCCGGGGGTCGTGCGGTAGTTACTTCTCGCACGGATTATCGGGAGCGTTTCATTGAAAACGCTTATGGCTGGAAGAAGCGGGGTGGGTCGGTCGGTTTGTGAGAACGCTCGTCTTCGTGTGCGGACGAAGATCCGCTGCGTTGCAAATACTTCCCTTAAATTGCCTCGAAAGCCGTTCTCACGGGTCACGCCATAGCCGAGGTCTTGACAGCGACACAGTTAACGATACGTGTGATACTGTTCTACGCTTACAATTAGATCATATATACTAATGGACACTAATGGTGACGTCACAGGTGGGCAAAGTTAGCGATGGAAGTTACTGTGTAATCTCATTTGAAAATTTGAACGTAGCTTCTTGTGTATATACACGGTGGAATAATGGCTCTGTCCACCTTGAATATCTTCCTCGTTTGTAATAATATGGAAAGAAATGTTGGGTACAGAACTTGAATAGCATAAAGGGGGAGATGTCGTTTTTTTGCGTGGGTGGACGCGTTTCAAAGATTTTAAGGTCAACTTGTTTTTTTTTTTAATATTTGTTTTTTTAACGTATCTCGATAGCCCTCGCCAAGTTCCATTTTCACGCTTGTTGGGGACATTCTTTCCTATTATGCATAGTTTAAAAGTTATAACAACTCACACAGATTTCTCTGTATTACATTTTCTAACTCGTTCTTCGGCACGAAAACAGTCGATTACCCGTAACTGTGACACTATTGTAAAAATGTTCCAAATAAACGTTATGGAAAGGAGCGGTATCCAAGTATGTACAAAAATGTAACACTTACCATTTTAAAAAATCAAGTTGAGCTTAAAATAAGCGAAACGCGTCCATCGACGCAAAAGAAAGGAATCACAATGTGTCCCCCTCTATGCTATTCAAGTTCTGTACTAAACAATTTGTTCAAATCATTACAAACAACGGAGATATTCAAGGTGGACATAGTTAAACTACCTCACCCTGTATATACAGAGCGCATTTGATCTTTACCTCACTGCGTTTCGCAGATTCATACACGATAGGCGTGTTTGTGAGTGTATGTGGTCTGACGTTCCACGAGTAAGGACACTGACGTCCATCTGTTCTTCGTCGCTGGAATTAGCCGCGAATACACGATGTAATCGTGATGCGCAATTCATGGCCTATTGTTGAGAAGAGTGGAAGCTCGTGCGTCGATCAAAGCGCATGTGTTCGATATAACCGTAAGGTTATAAGATCCCTTTGATCCTCGTAAGATTGATTCTCGAACGGCGCACTTTCTGCGCTCGCTATGAAATCCTTTTCACGGAAAAATATGCTGGCCGGCAGCCTTTGTACCCGTCGATAAAAGTCCGTAACGACGGCTTCACGACCATCGCCGTCAACTATTAATAATATAATTACAGATCCGTGAACGATCGCCCGCCTAGGACAGAAAACTGTCCCGAATGCGTTTTGATGAGTTAGTAAAATAGGCGGCGAAGTACCTTTCGAGTTCGTAAAACTGCTTTAAAATCGATCCGCACGCCGCAGCCGCGCGCTACGCCGTTGAACGAAAAACATTTCATCCTGCGGGCACCTTTAACGATCCTTTTAACGATCCGTTGAACCGCCGTTAAGTCGGAAAAGATACGAGCCCGCCCGTGGAACGAATTAAGCTAACGTAACTGATGAGTGTGATATACGATACATGGTTATACGACCTCTAAAGATCTCCGAGCACCCCTCTTCTCCATTCCTCAAAAAGTCTCTCACCTCCGACTCTGCGCCGGGTCGAAAATATAAAATTCCATATAAAAGTGTCGCGCCACCGGGTCGATCCTAAATTTCGCCACATTACGGCCGAACTACGTGAACCAGTTTGCAATAAAGACCGCGTGCGGAAAAGGTATGCCTCAGATCTCATAAATTCCCCTTCATTCGCGGAGCACCTTGCGGCTTGCTAATCGGTCGAGGCGGTCGTTAAGGCAGGAAATACGAGGGTGGCGAAAGAGTGAGATTGAACGAATTAGCAGCGGCGATTCCGATGCACCGAGCGTGCGACTCGGCGCACAGTGATATGTCTCGCAAGCATCCCTTCCGCTCCTTGCTCTCGCAGTCTCACGCACGGCATTACTGCACTTTGTATGCTAATTCCACGTTTCATGAAATAGTCCGCGAAGGCGTATAATCACGGCAATTTTCTAAGTAGTCGAGGGGGCGTGTCTATCTCGCACTTCAGAGCTATTTTCCGTGTAAATTCAAATGAAGCGACTATTTGATAGTACGAGACCTGGTGGGAAGTGGGAAGTAGGAAGTGTCGGGAAGGAGAGGGAGTGACCTCGTGCGCTGGGGTTGAAAGAAAAAAGTGCGGGCGAGAAGGTGGTTTTGATTAGACTTGTGATGGTGCGCGAGCGAGAGGCAGAATCGAACGAGGGAGAGGAGGATTCCGATAGCGGGTAGCGGCACACGATTCTCAACCCTCGACGCATATAACCACCCGTGCCCGGCCTCGTCGTCCACCCTCTTTTTCTCTCGGCCATCCACCCCTTCCGGCCATCAGACGCGCACCCTCGCGGTTTCGTGCGCGAAGCTCGTGCGTGAATGCACTCGATTACGTGTGTGCAGCCTCCTGCGTGGTGGTGAGCGTCATCGCACTGGCGTAGAGTCAAAAGAGGGCAAGTGACGTGGGGTGCAATATCGATGCACTTTCCAGCTGACGTGCTACTCTTGCTTACGCAGTACTTTCGGATCATGATATTTTAAGATCGAGTGCGGAACGTTGAATGAATAGATTGTTGACTTGTTAACTGGCTGGCATGGGCAACGCGGGGATAATTGTTTTGGTAAGTTGAGATATTGTTTGGCGCGATGAAGCGCGCTTAGGAATGCGTAGGAGCATTATATCGAGGCCGTGTGTACTGAGGATGTTCGATTCCGGTTCCGACGCTTCAGGAAATCAATTTTCACGGTCGAAAGATCGATTCTTTGTTAGCCGATCTTTTGAAGATTCTTTTCTTCGAAATATCGATTTTTTTTTATTGAATTTTTCAAGACAATCTGCAGCATTCATTCATTTTAAACCCGCTTATTTACCCCAAACATCGAATCTTCCAAGATCAATTTCTTTGGTTGGATTTTTAAGAGAATCTGCGGCGTTTAGTCATTTTAAACTCGATTCCCGCAAGATCGATCCTTCGGTTCCGATTTGTTCGGAGAGTCGATTCAAAAATCGATTCTTTCAACAGAATCGAACATCCCTAGTGTGCACCGTTGTCGGGTAACCGGACTTTTATCGAACGAACCACCTTACGCCGCTGTCTCAAACGCCACGCTATTCTTGCCCTCCAGTGCTCGCACGCGCAAGTGCGTCAGAGGATAGCCTGCACGTTCCAATACGATAGATTGATGCTGGAAGTCGACAGCGGGCGAGTGCGAAAGTGTGCGTGCCAGCGTGTGCACCGAGCGATATCCCTGAAAGTCGAATCGACGTGTCGTTCGTTACCGCCGTCGCGATGTTATCCTGGTTTCTGCCGTTTTCATTCGCTACTTTCACCCCTCGGCCCATTCTCTCGTCTCTCCTCTTTTCGGCTATTCGCCGGTCCATCTGTCTGCTCTCAGATCTCTCAATCGCAACCGTAACAATCCCGATCAACTAAATAGGTACCAGCGGAACCGGTAATGACGACGGGAATACGTCGAATTCCAACGAAACTCGAATCTGCACCGCGGGTCGTCTATCATTCACGCGCGCGCAGTATTTTCAATTGCAGCGCTCGTTCGTTCGACACGATTGACCTTGGCGCCGCTGACCAGGACGCGTGCGACAGCTCAATCTCGACGTGGCGAGCTGTGTGCCAGACGAAACGGAGCACTTAAGCAACGGTGCCTAAATTGAGCGCGCAGCAATTGTCACGCGGTCATTGCTCGTGGACGCGTTCTCCATCTGCTGCGTGCCGCCCCATCGTGAAGCGTCGTTCTCAGGCATCATTCGGACTTCCGGTCCCCGGCGTGCGCCGACGCGACGAAGGAAGAAGGCCGGAGGTCACGAATGAATTTCGTGAGACGAAACAACCGGTCGTCCATCATCCCGCGCGCGCACACACTCGCGCGGCCGTGCACGTATGAGGCGGTGCCGATCGTGCGACCTTTGCCGACAGTTGAGCGAGTCGATTGGGTCAATGAAGACGTAGGAAGGACGTCATTATATGATCGAAGAACAAGCCACCCCCTGTTCCGTCTCCCGACTCCCCATCACTCCCCCGTTCTCACCGTCCGCGCCCTCGTTGTTTTCCTTCATCATTGTCACGGTCATTTCCAATCAGAAGTTTCAAGTGTCGCTTCCTCCCGGCCAGTTTGTTCGATTCCATTGGTCATGCGCTTTCCCCTCGACGTCCACCGGTACGGATCCTACTTTTCTCACCCCCTCCCACTCCCGCCGCCGACCTCCCTGCGGTTCCGAGTCCTGGCATCGATCCGCTTGAACTTGATTAACAGTTGCAAATTTAATTACGCACACTCGCCCCCGCTAGCTCCGGCCACCCTCTCTCCCGCGTTCCTCAGAGCTGCTTCTCTTTCTCTTCACGTCTCTCTGTCCGCGCTCTGTCCATCCATCTATCGGTCCTTCCGTCCGTTCGTCCGTCGATCCGTTCGCTCGTTCCTCTTTTTCCATTCACCGCTGAACAATTCGCCGAACAATCTCGCGCTTCTTTTCAGGCCGCCCGTTCTCTTCTCGCCGACCGAGGCCAGGAACTTTCCGACGGTCGGCTAATTGATGATGACTCTGAACGGCGGACGAGCGGAGCTATTTGTCGCGTCCCGCCCACCCCGATCTTTCGGCCAAAAATTTCAGCCACGATCGTCAGCTTTTTCGGCGAACACCGTCGCGCCACCTACGGCCGATTTCATGACCGCTAATTTTAATGGAAACCGCGGTGTAGATTATTAGTTAATCACCTCCATTCGATTAATGCCGCGCCGGTAATTGCTGTTTCATTTTTGCCTATCCGCGCGGAGAGCTTAATTTAATTGATATGGAACGGTTCGCGGCGAGTCGATAAAGAAGATTAAGCGGGGACGTATTGAGTGAGTTTTAATCGACGTTTAGGTGGGAATTTTCGATTTCGACGATCAAAGAGATGTTTTGGAGTGTCGTCTCAGTTTTATTGCTCCGGGCTTTGAGTATACAGGGTGGTCCACGCAACTTGCACGTCTGTATAAGTTGTAAAGTATGCGTCGTATGGAAAAGTGTTGGATGAAAAATTTGTACGGTTTTGAAGGATGCGTCGTGCTATGCGGAAGTTTGGTTTATTGGTGGAGGCGTTTCGGAGATTTCAAGGTCAACCTGGTTATTTTAAATGGGAGAAGTTTTTGTACATATTCGGGTAGCGCTCATGAAGTTTCAGAATGCTCATTTGGAAGATGGTTTCTTATTATGCATAGTTTAAAAGTTTATACTTATATGTTAACTGTAAATTTGGTGAAATAGAAGATGTTTTATCATATTATTGCAGTTATATTATAAATATGAGCACGACTATATAATTGGTACTATATACTGAAGTACACAATAAAAAGTAAGAGGAGGAAATAGGAACTTTTTAAAATAAATATGTGTCTATAAGGAAACGAAAGAATACGTAAATAATACATAAAATATTTGTTTTTATTGCCCTCTAAAATGATTTTAACAATGTTCGAAGGCTTTGAGGTAGAGGATGTTCGATTTCGATTCGATTCTTCCAATAATCGACTCTTTCCTACCCGATTTTTCGAAGAATCGATTATCTTCGCCAAAAAAATCGTTTCTTCCAAGATCAATTTATGTATTTGATTTTTCTTAACAGAATCTACAGGATTTATTATTGTTGAACTTGAACTCGGTTCTTTACCTTTACTTTAAAAGAACCGATTTTTGCAAGATCGATCTTTTTCACAGAATCAATTCTGTATCGATTAAAAAATCGATTCTTTCGAGAGAATCGAACATCGCTGCTCTGTGGTTCGCGTAGTCTTAACATCAGCGAAAGATATAATTAATTCAAAGAGAAAAAGTCCCGGCTGAAGTATCGTGCCGATTTCATCGTGCCCTCTTCGCCGGTCGCTTGTACGGCATAATTAATTTGCGAGAAAAAGCTCCTGCCGACACTTTCGCGTGTGCACGCGCCATTTTCTCTGGGCGCATTACTTTCATTTCCGGCTAATTGTCTTGGCGTGCATTTTCGTTCTGCGGAAATGCGACGAACGCACAAATCGGACATACGTCCCCTCCTTCGGCGCTTCTCGTTGCTAATTACACTTACGCGCAAGTCGGACTTCTTTCCCAAAGCTAACAGACGCGGAAAAGCAATTTATATAAATTGGTCGAGCACGCGGATCGCGGATCGTGTACATTCAACTCCCGGCCGTATATCATTTTTCAGACGGCAGGCAAATGTTTGCCTTATTCTCCAAGATCGCGACGCTGCCTGTCGGAAGTTTCCGGATAGTTCCAAAAATCAACAAGGTCGCATCCATTACTACATTACGCGAAGTGCACCATAAATTTGCCTTTTGGTCTTGCGCGAAATTGCCGACGAAGACGGGCATGCGAGTGGTTAGACTGCGAGATGAGAAACGAACTAAAAGCGTAAGTAGTCGTGCGCCGTGAATGTCTTCATCCGCCGAATCCACTGATCTATATATACACTGGATACACGATACCATTGCCGATGTGACAAAGTATGACGGCAGATTCATATATAGTATGGAAAAATATATATGGGAGCAATTATAAAAGTACCCTAAAAGTCAGAAATTTGAAGAAATTAAATAAATCGTTTATTTTGTTTAATGACGTCCTGCGTAATGAAATATATGATTAATACCACTCTTTTATATTCCTGGCTTAGGGCACATTCATAATCAGTGGCACATATTACAGTTGTAATAAAAAATGGTAAACAACCAATAATTTTAAGTGACGATGAAACGTATAGTCATATACATATCATTCCGAATGCAAAAGCATGTACAAAATTGATTTCTCAAGCAACTACGGAAATCTTAAAAAAAAAAAATTTGTAATGACTTCTCTCACAAACTAATACCATCTTTATTCAAAGTTTCCTTTATCATTATATTTTCGGATTATTGTTACATTTTAAGGTTTCTTTTACACGCCCAAATTTGACACTTCTCGCTATATTCAATTTGCCACATCGGGGCAGTTCAACATGGCGGCTCGGCGTTCGATATCGCACAAGTCGCCCTATCCAATCGTGTATTCAGTGCATGCAAAGATCAGTGACCGAATCTAACAGTCTGCGAAGACATTAGCGCAGCCCCGAACTTCGAACCTCGCCTCACTTCATCATCCTCACTTGCAACTCGACCGTCACCTTTCTCCGCGTCCCAAAATCCACTTTTTCCTGGTTTTCAAACTTTTCACTTGGAGCCCGATGCTGCACCATCGGCTCCGCCGCGGCGAGCCCTTGCGCGATAAGCGGAAGGTGCACAAAGGGGGAGCTTTCACGAAAAACTCTGCTAGCACGCGAGACGTCGCGTGTCCGTTTAAAAATTCACCGCGTCCGCGTCTAGACCGCGCCGCACCGGGCAGAATCCACTTCCATTTCTCTCCGTCTTCTTCCTCGTATCCGCTTATCATATTACCGTCTCCTAGCATGTCAGCACAAAGCAATTCGCCGAATGCTCTCTCTCGTCTCTCTCCTCTCGCTTTTTCCAGATCCTCCCTTGTCTCGGGACGACCTTTAACCGGCGCGAGGAAACTTCGTGCCATAGGTGTGAGCACGCATTTACACACAGTGTGCCCGATGCTTGTTCGCTTCCCCCTCGTGCAACGTAAGTAACGCCACAGTGGTGAGGCAGATGGCCCGTTTAGATGGACATTTTTTTATAATTCGTACGATAAAACGAAAACATCAATTAAATGCGATAAAACAAAACAAAAAAAACTGCGGGGCTCTTTTAGGTCTTGGCTTCGGGTGTTCGCTGAGCAACAAATTTCACTTGTTTATTCCTTAACTCCACGTTCACTCTTTCGCATCCGTACTTCTCAGAAAACAAAAGTAATTCAAACATTTATTTTACACGAAACAATGTTATTCGTCTTGATACAAAAATTATAACGCAGACAACGTAATATAACGAACACCATCAATTAAACGCGACAAAACGAAAGAAATAATGTCGACCACCTAAACACAGCATCTGCCTCACTGTGGACATCCTTCACACGCTCCCCTCCATTCAATCTCCAACATTCAGCAGTTCGTTCGGCGCTCATAGTCAGGCAACGTCGGAATACGGAACCGGCGCGGAAGACGGGCAAAGATGAAGGTGGTGCGATAGAGAACCGTGAAGCCTCAAGGTCCCGCGGTATCGCTCGCGTCACGGGCACAAAACGGGGTCGTCGAGTTATTCCACGTATTCCGCGCGCAGACGATAGCGGGCGGCGCCCTTAAGCAGGCAGCCATTTACGCCGATGATATCCGAGGTGGCAAGCAGGAATCTCGCGCCGAGATTGGCCGCGCGCGCGATGCCTAGCCAGGACCGTGTCAAGAGGCTGGCTGCCAAAGGGTCTGTGGGGCCTGGTTAATATGATTATTCTGCTCTGCCGGATGGCTCGGTTCTCCGCGCGGCAAACTTTAGAAGTTGCGCGCGAGTACCACTCCAAGATAATGAAACGATCCACAAGTTGTCGAGTGCCTCGCCGCTGTGCCTGCCTCCCGTTCCCTCTCCTTCTCCTCCCCCTACTGCCAAGCTACCCTACCCACCGTCTTTGCATCCCTGCCATACCACCCTTTCTGCGCTCTTCTTCCATCGGTTTGCCTCCTTGCAGACGAGCGCCGCTGGGATGCCTGCTGAGAATAAGCTAAAAGCAGTCGGCATCCCGTTCTGGTTCTTCTGTGGTAGTGCCTTGCCTCGACGGTGTCAACCCTTTCACGAACGGTAATTCCTGTTGGCCGTTTAACGAGACGAGACACGTGCGTTGGCGTCTTTGGGGAGTATCTGTTGAATCGAATTTTTCGGCAGCGTCTTAGAGTCGAGGCGTTGGCGGGGTGTCGGTCGAATGACGTCCACGTTCAGACCTGCACGTTGCAGTTTGTTTCGTTGCACTGCGGATTTAAGAGGTGTCGGTAGTTTATTTAATAATTATAGATGATATCAACTTTCGTCACAACGCGTTGGTTATTGCTAGCAGTAAACTGGATATATATGAATCAAATTGGAGTAGTATAAGGATTGATATGACACATTTTTGTTTCCGGCAACCCCGCTTTTGTTTGTGATAATTTAAGGAGGAATCGGACGGACAATCTGGTCAAAAGTTAATGCCATATGGTGGAAATGTATACATTTTTACAAATGTGGATAATGTAGTGTTGTAGTGAATGTTCTACATGGACAAATGGAAGATCAATATGTAAATGGTACTACAAAAGATTGACTTTCCATGTAAAATAAAATTGTACGGGAAACACCACCATTATTTGGCAATGCAGGACAGCATTTTCGATATTGAGTGTAAATGTGTTAAACCTGATGAGAAAGAGCTTCAATTATCTTCTATATCATGTAGTAGGGAATTCTGAAATTTCTGCGATTTCGATATGTGTCCAATTTCTCCTTAATATTGTTCCGAACATATTCTATCTAACGTACGCAGCCTTGAAAAGGATCGAGTAAGATGATCGAAACGTCGGCACAACTCATTGTCAGTGAACACCAATGAGTCTTATCATTGCTCCTATGCTCCTAACGCCACCAATTACACACTTAGTAATACACAATAGCAAACCACTCCAAGACTGGTCATTGGTAGTGTTTGGAAAGATTCCGGAAATTCGTTCCGCGCCGATTGCAATAACCTAATCGGATAAAATATACAAAAGAAGGGATCATCGAATGTGCAATTTGTCGATCACGTCAATTGAACATTGCGTACTGCAATCTTCCGCGACGTCGTCAAGTGTGGACACGACGATGCACACTTTACTCTTTCCGCAATAACAACAATCAATAAGAAGCAATATCGAATACACACCGGAAACGTCTATATATTTTAGCCAGTGTTAAAACATCTATCGAGTTAAGTAGACAGTCTTGTATCAAACTTGTACAAGAACAGGCGCATACGCCCCACGCGGCACGGAACGCGTTAATACATGCGGAATTTTCGTGAGAACTGAGAAATTAGCTCTTATACACCAAGTGCACGGGCGAATAACACGAGACTCACAATTGTCAAAGTTTCGTCGGACCATCCTTCCCGACTTCTGCTGCGCCGATCGCTCAACGAATTCGTCGTCTCTCACATCCTTTTCCATCCGCTGGGAATAAAACACGTCGAGGCTGTTCCTTGGATACCGCCAGCTTCGGCTTCTCGATATTTGCGCTGGCTGGGCCAACCATCCGCCCCCCGCGAGACTTCCGATAATATTAATGCAGACACTCCCGCCGCTTCTACATATCGCATCTCGCTGGGACTTCGAGGCTGATTAGGTCGTGTACGGGAGTCGATCTTTGAACTCCGAAGGGAAAACGTGCCTTTGGACGGCCAACGAGCTACTAGCCGATCAATCAGGACCGCCTGCCTGGCCCTGATTCTGACAATATCGTTGCCACGGGTATCTCATTGAACGTCGCGCAGTTTGCACACTTCTGTTTCGTTTGCGTCACTCGAGGACCTCGTTGAATCGTCTGAATGTACAACGTCATGTTCCCGAATTGCCGTGTTAACGTCGAGTCGACTTGGTGTGTCACGTTAATGACGAATTCCGATTAATACGTCAGCGTCGATTGAAGCTCCGAGGACATTAAACTCGTCGTTTCAGTTCGATCTCGCTCGGCTCGGCTCGACGAGACCTCGTTGGCTGATTTCGAATCAGACTGCCTTATTAAGTTTCGCACGAATTAAGTCGACGTTCATTCGCCCCGGGAGTCGTTGGGATGTGGAAAAATGCATGAATTGTGCTTCGACTAATTTCCCGCAGGTCCGGAAATAGTTGCTCGTCTGCTGTAACTGCGATCGAAGGGAACTTGTATAAATTCAGCTGAATTTCCAGTGTTCATCATGTGCAGATCTATGTCGCGTACTGTTCTTTAACGTAATTGCTTCATTATCGAAGATAAACCTCTTCTTGCGCCTCTTTGTCATGAAACAACTACTTACTTACTGATTTTTATTGTTCCGTCGTCATATCATTTCGTGGATCGTCCGCATTGCTCGGAAAGTGCACATCACAATTATGCATTTTATTTTCGCATCATAATAAGAAGTGCAGCTTCGCAGTGCTCAGTCCATAAATATTATTTATTATTATATTTCACAAGCCGCATATTACCGTCCGTCTTCTTCTCACAGAGATGAAAGCTGCTGTTGCCGCGGAACAACATTCGTCTAGAAACGAATCAGGTATACAGGGGGTGAGGTACCTAACTTTATCGCCTCGAATAACTTCTGAATTATGCGTTGTGTACGGAATTGCCTGACACAATAGTTGCACGGTTCGGAGGGGCACATTATGTAGTGTTCGTACTGTTTTTTTATTAGCGGAGGCATTTGGGAGATTTTGATAGCCGTCACCAAGTTCCATGATATTGACATGAAATATTTTTTAACCGACTTCAAAAAAAGATGGAGGTCATCAATTCGACATGTATTTTTGTATTTTTTTTTGTTACCTTACACGCATAACTCGCGCACGGATGGACCGATTTTTTCCAGTTACGCAACCGGTTAACAAATATAACAACTCACACGACCGGCTGACTTCACTTTTTCACATTTTTGACTGGCTCTCCTATGCGAATATAGTAACACCGTATCGGTGTCAGTGCTGTAACTTTTAAACTGTACACAATAGGAAAAAACATTCCAAATAAACGGCGTGGAATTTGATGAGGACTATCAAAATCTGTAACAAACTTCAATCAGTTCCATCTAACACTGGAACTACAGAGCGATCAAAATGACGGGTCGACATTTCACTCATTCTTGAGTCACCTTATTTCCCGAAATTTTGCTCCACTTTTAAATACCAATGACGTATATATTTCAATAAAAGTCCGGCAAAATTCCCGGAACCAAGATCTTTCGAACACGAGCCTTCATCATCGCAAAATGTCTCAACCAGTAATTTCGACTGCTCCGCAGTTCCTCTGTTAAAATAGCGAGATCAACCTTAAAATATCCGAAACCCCTTCATCTATAAAAAACCGAGCATGCACTACACACAATGCCCCTCAAACCCATGCAACTATCGTATTAGCCAATTTTGTCTACAACGCATAATTTCCGAAGTTACTCTAGGCGATCGAGTTAGCTGCCTCGCCTCGTATATGCCGCTCACATCGCGTTGCCGTAATCGCGATTTAATATTTCCCGTTGAGCCTCGTCGTCCTTTGGCCGCATCCTACCGTGGCCAATAACCCACGCCCGCCAAATTTATTGTCTCGATTTATCGGTCGAGCCCTCTGCTCCTGTCATACCCTGCCTCCCTTCTCCGTCTCTCCCCCACTCTGTCTCCTTACTCTTATTGTATCACGTAGCACGAAGTTCCCAACAATATTAACGCAGCCCCTCCATCGGGGTTCCTCTCCGTAAGCCTCGGCTGTCAGCGACATCGTTTCACGCCAGTAGGTTCGGTAGTGAGAAACTCGTTTAGTTACTAACTTTGCCACCGCCAGCCTTAACGGTGGGAGCCATCCCCCGTTTGAGCCGGATGGTGCAATGGCGGGCGATAGAGGTCCCAGGATGTTCGGGCGAATCGTTCGCCGCGCACGTTCGCTGTATATATGTTCAGTCGTACACGCTCGTCGTACACGTTCGACTTGGGTGCGTTCAGATCCGAGCACGAATCCGAGCGAGGAGATTATGCACGAGAGGATTCGAGAGTATGGGCGGTATTCGCAGTCAGGACTTGGTACATGTGACACTCTTAAGTCGAATTTCGAGAGTGATGATTGGTGAAAATTCTGACTTGAGAGCGTCTTGTGCATCGAGTCGTGAGTGTGAATACGGGTGGATGTGAGGGAAAGAAAGTATTGGGTTCGACACTCACACACTTTGAAGTCGTGTCAGGGATATCGATAAATGTATGTAGTTATATTCATTATTTGATTTCTTTTTTCGTGGCAACGGATTAATCATTTTCCCTTTATTTCTTATGGAAAAAATTCGGGTTTGGTGTACGTTCTGTTCGGTAGAAGTCCAAGGATCTGGATCGCAGTAAGGACGTATAACAAGGTCCCACGGTGTATTGGTCCTCAGCTCGGGACCGTCTTTGTTTTCTTCGCCACGAAAAAACTGTATCTATATACACATATTTATTGATTGATCGTGCTTCGCGAGTACAACCTTTAACGCACACGTCCGCCTCGCGTTCCTTCTCAATCTCGCCACGCAATCGCGCGCTTTTCCGCTCCGACTGTACTTCACAGATAATGATGTAGTCGAATTTGCCAAATGGACGACCCTCGACGGGCGGCCGGGGTAAATGTTTAATTGCTCGAATCATTTATTTCGTTGCAGGAATTGTAACGAGCCACCCTCGGCCCCGACAAAAAAGATACGTCGGGCAAGCAGCGCCGAGAAGACTAATTCGGGCTAACAAAATGTACAGCGTGCGGATTAAGTATTGACACGCGAGACTCGCGTTTGCAAGCCCAGGGGCGGGTCGCGCTGACGTTGTCGAGAGCGAAGATCCGCGCGATGCCACTGGCCTGATCGTATTCATAACCTCGCCCGCGGCCGACGCTTCAAAAGCGGCGAGATTAATTTCAACTTTAATTGCGTTAATAATATAGCCACGGCCGGACGGATTCGGGCAGTTGAAAGAGGGGCCATTTCGCTACATCCGTCGCTGACTGTCGCCACGGCTTTTTTCCCCCCCCCCTCCACGCACGAATGTCGCCGGAAAATCTCATATAAATCCGTCGTCGGCCCGTTACCTCAGCGTCATGCAAATTTCTGACGCGCAAGCGCTCGTGGTGCAGTCGCGAATCCCGCTTTGAAGTCGACAAACGCTTTCAGACAACTTTTCGGATCCTCGTAATTGGTAATTACTTTGCGCCTGCTTCGCTCCACGCCCGATGTAATTTGAGCGCGGATGGCATTGAGGGACGGCTGCCACGGTGAGGTCCTTTCACGGACGACCGAAAGGTAGCCTCGCAGATCCACTGTGTTCATCGTCGCTCCGCCACAGGGCTATTCAGGTTCTGTCGAAATCGTGCTCGTTTTTCTGCTATCGTCGACGACTAACGCGCGACTCGCGTGACATCGCTCGAAATAAAGCGGCACTTACGCTCTTACAACAATTCAGGCCCGCTTGTTCGACAGAAGCTGTTGTCTCTGCTTTGTCTCTTGCGGCCTTTGGTTCGGCACGGGGTGGAGTGTTGGGAAAACGAAAGGGCGGATTAATTAGCAATTTCACGGCGAAGATCATCGATATGTCAGCCCACTAGCCTTAATGTTAGCATTGTCGTCGTTACTGGGTTAATTTGGTACGTGCGCTAGTTTTGGAGGAGTTGGCCAGAGAGCGATGTCTCTTTTTCTGCGGCCGGACGTGCAGTTCCGATTGGCTAATGAGCCGTCAGCCATCACTAATGAAGTCTTATTAGGGCTTATCACCAAGGACAGTCTAGATACGTGATTCGCATCCGGGCGGCCCGAATCCGGCCACACGATTACAGTTGCCATCCGCAAGTGTCCTTTGATAAAACAATAGTTAATGAGTGTGATATGTTTAGAATCGTCGAATGCTCAGGCTGTAGCGGGTGATTCAAATGTAGTATTGAGTAGTACATACATCACTGAAAACACTCACTTCAGATATACCTCGATGCACCGCCTTCATTGTTAAGAAGTTCATTTATAAGTGTGATATGTTTAGAATCCTCGAATACTCAGATTGTAGCGGGTGATTCAAATGTAGTAATGAGTAGTACATACATCACTGAAAACACTCACTTCAAATATACCTGGACACGCCCCCTTCATTGATTCACAAATAGTCGCCATTCTTATGTGAGTATTCTGAGATTCAAAGTATAGGTTCTCGTCGGCACATGTTTTCGTATGCCACGTTGTATCCAGTCTGGATATTTTGCATTGGATCCTGCATCCAGCGTATACATGGATCAGTAGCAACAACGCATCGCACTGATTTTCAAATCGACGCATACCACCAGGAACAATAGTTATCCATAGACAACAAAACCATCTATCAAAGACTACAAAAATCTTGACCACTTCAACCATTAAATTCCGCGCCACAAACATCCTTACAAGTTAGCCAAACTTTTCTGTCATCGAAAATGACAGACCCCGTCGCTCGCCAAACTCGACTCTAACAAGCCCTGATCCGAGGCAACCGATATACATACTACTACTGAACGACCACGCAGTCGGGCGCGAATCAACGTCCGTGTCAACTCCCGATCAACCGATATGACCGGGCGACTCCTTTGTCCGCGATTATCGACGCGCTTTGAGCATCTTCGAGTGGCGCGTTTCCAGAGTCGAAATCCTCCTCGTCGCGCGTCACTGCGACGACGTTGCCACTGACACGTCGATTGGGACGGTATCGCATGCCCGATTGTTATCGCAGCCAATGAGATCGATGTATTTATGTGACCCACATGTGCATAATGTAATGGCCTGTATCTGGTACGTCCCGTGCAGAAACGCCGCCGCGACAGCTGCAGTTAATGCATCGCCGGACACACGGCGTTGCTTATCACTCGTGTCTATCGGGGGGCGGGGGACAGTCAAATGCGGATCCTGGCACGCACTCGTGCGCTGTCACTAGGTGCGACGCAGATCCTTCGGAATTAAGGGGAAACAATGGCTCCGATCTATCAGGCCGGACATCGTGCCGCCGATCGCGCGATGCTCGAGAACGTAGGCGGGAAATGACGCGATTTCCACGACCTCGATTGGCGTGAGTCAGAGGCGTGGCGAGAGGGGGGCCCAAAAATTGGCCCAGGGGTCAGGTGGAAAGCGTTCGGATTTGCATTGCGAAAACAAGATTTTTCGGACTTTTGTTATGGCCCGGCCGGGGTGGGATTGGTTTTGTATTTAGTGGTAGGGAAAATTGAGCGGAGCACACGGTTTGAAAGTTCTGTAAGAGTTAAGCTTGTTTATTTGTTTATTTATTTTGTTGCGGGATTGCACCCTGTAAGTGATACGTTTCTTACACAGTATAAGACAAAATTCTAAATGAACAAAGCGTAACGCAAGATGCGTACGGTAATATGGTAATAATAAGATAGAATTATATCGACAGCGATAGCAGTGCGTTTCAAAGACATATACATATAGGGTGTTTCAGGTTTTATCGCCCGAACTTTTTCAGTATATTCTATGGGTGTTGTCACCGTACAAATTTAGTGAACGCGTAGTGAAGTGCTCTCGTGTGCACGGCCCGTCAGTGGTGACGGAGTCTGACGGGTCTGCGGCCTTCTCTGCTGCGGCGGTGGTGCAATGCCGGTTCTCCTTGTCGCAGCACGGCCGGGTTCGCTCCTTGCGGGAGGTTTCTCGTGCAGGAATGGGCGGTAGGGAGGCGTTTGATGAGCGTTAGTTTATGCTGTAATGTATGGTGGTATATTCTGTCCTTGTTGAATACAGTGTCGTTGTACAATGTTTGTAGTTTCGCTCGCTGGTGTAGTCGTATAATCGCGGCGCGGTTATTGGCGCGACGCGTTCGGCCACTACTATCGGCCACGGAGTGTGTCGTCGTTCGTCGTGTCCTTTTTCTTGTGGTAGGAAAGCGCGAACCAAGCGAACTCTTTGCCGGTGCCGAGAGCGGGTGAGAGTTCCTTGGCCACGAGGTAAGCGGTTTTCTACTGTTTGTGTAGTGAACTATGCATCAGTCTGGCCGGTGCCAAGAGCGGAGAGACTGATCGTAGCCACTGGGTATTTGCGGAGTAATGTATGTAATGGTAACGAAACAAGCGTGGCCTTGACCGGTGTGTGGGCGGGGTAGGCCACCTTGTCCGTCAGGTAAGTTGGAATGGTTTTAGGTGAACGAAAGCGAGCGTGGCTGTAGCCGGTTCTTGAGCGGGGTCAGCCACCTCGTCCGTTGGATATTGGCAGGTTTATTGGTAATAGGTAATCTCAAACGTCTTGCTTCTACTGCGTTTACTTATACTAGTTGCGATGCAATAAACTATCGTCTTCTTTCGGGCGATACCGATACGGCGCGGCGTGAGTCAAAGTTAATGTCGGGCCCGTCTTTAGCGGAGTCTTCCGAATTACGTGATTTCCACGCGGCGGTCTTTACTGTCGCGGTCTCTGGGCTTCGCAGCGCGTCAGAGGCTTAGAGGTCTCCGGGCTTGTCAGCGCGTCGGAGATTGTGATCGAATATCGATAACTGACAGCCCGGGCGCGGCGCCTTTTATACCCGAGCCGCATGAGGGGAGGTATGTCGATCTATGATGGGAAGTACCGTTAGGTCCTTCCCCTCATGTGCTCGGGCATGATTAGGTCGGTAAGGGAGTACCGTTTTCCTCGCCTTACCGACCACGCGGTGTCTGTGCGTACGCGGCCTACTCCTACTGTCTCCGCCGGGCGCGCGCCGGTGCGATCTCCTTGGACCGGCGCGGGGTTCAAAGTTTTGTACGGTTACAGTGTATATAAGAAAAATATGTTATATAAACGTACGTCGTTTAAAGGTTTGTTAAAAAGTTATGGCAAAAGTAAGAATTTTATAGGGAATTGTATCGGACAGTAGGCTGACCTGAAGTTACTGCGATACAATGTAGGACAGATTAGACAAGGACGAAGTACGTATCTGCATACTCGCGATTCGTAAATAATGCCGGCATCTCGATATGAAATCTAAAAACTCACTAACGATAGTGACACAACTTACCTACCAAATTTTTGACGACCTCAGTTCGTAAACACTGCTCGCACAGACAGATAAAGTGTAAATATTATCTAATGTATCCTACATTGTATCGCAATAACATCGGCTCAGCCTACTGTCCAACACTATCAATTCTTCCAAGATCGATTTTTTTCCGAGAATCTGCACCATTCATCAATCTTGAACTCGATTCTTTACTCCAAAGAATCGATTCTTCCGAGATCGATTTTTTCATTTGAATTTCTTAAAACAATCTGCAGCGTTTATTATTCTTAAACTTGAACTCGATTCTTTACCCAAAAAGAATCGATTCTCATGATTCAAAAATGTGCGTTTTCAAGAGAATCTAACATAAGTACCTAGCGCTATGTATTTCTCTGCCACGGGCGCCAGCGTACCTACACACGGCTCTGCTCGCGACCGTTCAACCCGAAAAACGTACCGGTTGCGTCGTCAAAATCCGTCCGTACGCTCGGCAGAAGGAAATCTCGGAAGCGATTGCAAACGGCGAGGCCGGTGCGCTGCCATTAAATACGTTGCCGCGTCGCAGTCGCAGTCGCAGCTGCGATTCCTCCGGGGACATCTTCCGCCCTCTCTATCAGAACTCTACTCCGCACTTTATAGAAGTCGTTATGCTCGGCGCAGTTCTGTCCAGGGATTCGAGGACGGCGTACTCGTATATACAGCGACTCGATACGCCGAGTCTCTCAAGATTCGCTTCGGCAGGTAGCCTGATATACGTGTCTTGGCCGCATCCAAGATTCCGCAGCCGGCATGTTGATCCTTACGCGCGAATAGTGTAATTGCCGTTACGGAAACGGTTTGCAGTTTCCGTTATGATTAGATAATGGCCGGCCTCGGGGGTGGGGGCTGAGATTGACATATCAGTCGGAGCATAAATCAGATCGGCGATCATCGACGTAATCTGCATAGGATGCGTGGCGAGCGGGAGAGGCGGATATTTTTACTATTTTTACTTGCCGATTGATCGTGGCCGAACGCTTTGCATAGAGCCGCGGACCGAGAGAGCCACGTCATGAGGCTGCTCCTCTTACGGAACTCCGCGCTAGGATTCTGATATAACGGCATTTGCATATTATTCAGGAATTCTGTTACGGTTTATGCACGCGTGAATCCATGTCAAGTCGGCGAAGATTTACTTCAAGAGGCGGCGCGTATTCTTTGAATATTCTTCGCCGCATCGGCCTGCCCCCCGGGCGCATGAAAATGTCGGCTTCCGCGTACGAAGAAAATGACTTCTACGATCGGGAATAAATTGTGAATCTTAGATTACGACCCGCCGAACGGCAGCCATGCGGAGTAGCTGGTATCAAGTGACGCGCTCGTATCGAACGACCGCGGATACGGTCACGATCGCAGATTGCGGAACTATGGAAGACTACATGCGATCGTATCTAATGACACTGTCTATCGACGACGTCCGCGACTTTTCTCCCGTTACGCGCGGCCGCGCGCAGAAGCGGCGTCGTCGTCCCTAAAGCAGAGGGATCGTAAAAGCGTCAGGTGCGACCTTGCGGTGGACGTTGGCAGTGTGAAACGGCAGACGCGCGCGCGCGGGCTGAATATTTATTCTGACAGGTGCCCGTTGCGAGCGGACGTGCCGGGCCGCTTTTCCGGTTGTAATCCGTGAGATTACGTAACGGCGCCCGACGAATTCCAGTCGTCCGCACCTGCGAGCTCCCAGACTTTTTTGCGTGCCCGATACATCGTGTCTCTCGTCTGCCCGTGCCATCCGCTGGCATAGCATCGTCGACACTATCAACCGTCTCCGCTCACCGCACTCCCGCAATTACCGACATTGCGTTGGGCGTTGTTAATGCAACGACCCCGATGCCAACCCCGTCTATTACAGTCACGAACGGATATTTCTAGTGAAAAACCGCTGTGTGTCAGGCGGTCACGAAAACACGCGCGTCCCAGATGAGATTTCCTTCACTCGTCCACACCCTAGCCTCTGATTGATCGCGACTCATCGTGGCAGGAATGTGCATTTTCCGCGAGAGACACGTTCTATAGTCCGAACACTCCGAACAGGTCACTCGGCTGGTAAACGACTTTTCCGCGTAGTTGCGAGACTTCGTGCGAAACTGGGAACGAATTTATCGTCCGGCGACGTCGGCTGAACAATTTTTTTTTTATTCTTTATTGATACGTAGTTGTGATTCTGTAGAATGAGTACAGTTATTTTTGTATCCGCGCGGTATTTATTAACTGTTGTTTAAAGACAGATTTTAGTAAGCAAAAAATTGTTGAACTAAAAATAACAAGCAGATTCATTCTTTGTCAATGTTTGACGTTGTACTTTCATCGAAAATGTTATCTGACCGGTTCTCGTCTAACTTCAATAATTCTGTTACTCTCGCTGCTAGTATAGTATCCTTATTTTTATGTTTTACTCTATAATTATTTATAACTAGATTAGATGTGATTAATAAGATTGATAATAAATCTGTATTTGTCACAAACGTCCAAAAATTCCGATCGTGATACAGCGACCCGTGTCAGTAAAAATATAAATTATTGCTGACTTCCGCACATTTCCGCATACTCAAATTTACATCAAAAGAAGGCTTAAAGTCTATTCTGATACTGGCAATAAGAATTTTCGCGTTTAGCGGTGTTTATCGAATACTTTTAGCCTCTGAATAAGAAAAGCAATTTACAGAATTAATTGAAATAATGGAACGTACTTTCATTGTAAGTTTCCATCATGGAGCTTCACTTTAAACTATAACATATTCAATACAGAACTTATTTTAACAATATTCGTTCATATTAATTTATAATAAATTCTTATAAGAGATGTCACACTGAGTCTAACAAAAATGTTCTGTCCGTCGAGCCACCTAATTATTGCAGGTAAAATACATTTTATAACATATCGGCATTCTGTTTTCTGGACATTGCCCCGCGCATGCATCAGTTTCACTTGACCGCTTCCAATATATGAATAAGGAAAATTATTTGGCGTAACTCACTGTCTGTCTGACGTAATAAAAACCTCAAAATCGTCCAACCTTTCAACCGCTATACCCCATATATACCACGCATTCATTTCTTACAAAAATAAAATCAGGTACGACTTCCGTCCCTTCGATCAGCCTTATTCGAAGCACCGTCCGACGGCGTGAATAATCGATCGAGCGAACGATCGAGGATACGTCGCGTTGGATCACGGGACGCGATGCTCGCGATGGCACACGGTCGACGACTCCTGCGAAGTGAACGCACTCGCGCGCATGAATTCGCGATCGCGCGATACCCGGTGGGAATCGCATGCCCGCATTATTGCGCGAAGGATGCGCAACAGTGTTCGCGGATACTTCCCGTCAATTCAGCCGGCGCACCCTTCCCACTACTCGCCCTTTACGGCTTCTCCAAGTTCCTTTATCCGCGTCGCCCCCCTTCACCTGATACGCGCGGCTCTCATAATTAGCGCAACCGGCGCAGCGGTGCAAGTTGCGCGTCCAATTACGCGTGTGTCACGCAGTGTCAGCATATTGAGCTCTGAACACCATTCGTGTCGCAGTGTGCGTGCGCGGCTGTGTGCGATGCTAAGGCCCTGATTGGGCCTAAGCTGCGCGCATCGCACACAGACGTGCACGCGCACTGCGACACGAATGGTGTTCAGAGCTCGATATGCTGACACAGGTGTCACGAGGCTGGCAGCAGGGATCGTGGAAATGTGGAGGACGCACTGATCTCTATACTATGGATACGAGATCAGGGCCTAGGGCAGTGTTTCCATAACTTCCGACATCTCTGTACCCCCTTCTGTTATTTTCGTACAACACAGAATATCTCGTGTAAAAAAAAAATATTGCATATACTATAATAACAATCAAAATATATTTATTTTTTCTTTTTAATACAACAAAATAATAATAAACTATAAATAAAACGAATAAAAATTATATTACAAATAACATTCATTATAATCAATGAGAAGACGACAGATTACCATAATTTGGTTCCCTGGTTGTCAATTTTAATCTGAGCCTGTTCCTTTTTTCTAACTTAAACTTTTTTTGACTTTAACCCGGTGCAGCGCGTACCCCCACCAAACTCTTCCCGTTCCCCAGGGGGTACGCGTACCACACTTTGGGAAACACTGGCTTAGGGAATGACACCCATATGCACGGTGGAGTCACAGACGGTCAGTACAGGATACTACGTATAGTACCGAGCCTATTATTCGGCAAAGTGAGTACCTTGTAGGGTGCCGCGGTATAAAGATCTTTCTGCGCCATTTTTGTTTCTTCCGCGCGCCCCCTGTTTGCGTAAGAAAAGTCGTTGCCTGTGACGTTGACGTGTCTATCGCTGGCCCTTCACTCTGCTAATGATTGAGAAAGCAACATATGTATAGTCCTAGTAACTTTGTTACTTCGTGTATGACCGTCTGCGACTCCACCATTGAATTGGATACGCTTAACCAGCACGGGATCTTGAATTCATAGTATAAAGATCACTGGGAGGACGAAAAGGGGTTCGAGAGCGAGCGTGGATTGACTCTTCCTACCAGTCGCTTACTGATTTACTATCTCGCTTCATTCTTTTTTCCCTCCTCCCAGCCGCCGACCGAGCCGGCTGCATTGCGTTTCCGGATTGGCCGCGGGCTACCATGAGACTCGCTCATGCTTGAAGGAAAGACTGTTACTCGAACGCATTGTGCGTGAGAGGAGAGAGTCGCAATGAAAGGTCTCCGGCTTCGAGTTTGTTGCACGAACGCTATCTTCCTGCTGCACCCCTCGGCAGAAGAGGGTGCGAGTGTAGCGAGGGTGGCAGGTAACGAGAACCTGCCGGGGCAGCGCGATAACAATCTCTGCTTCTTATATTTCCGGCTCCCGTTATCGCGGCGGGATATTAAAACGGACAATTATTACCTTTCGCGATGAGAGGGGGCGAATGGGAGTCGAGACGCTCGCATTGGCGTCGCGCGCGAGATAAGACGGAATGTCGTTTATAGTGTAACGCGTTTAAGGAGGAAAGAGACAGACAATCTGGTCAAAAGTTAATGCTACATGGCGAAAATGCGTACAGTTTGACAAATGTGGATGATGTAGTGCGTGTTTAACATGGACAAATGTATGACTAATATGTAGTTTGTGGTACGAAAGATTGACTTCCCGTTTAAAATTATTTTTACGGTAAAAATTACCATTATTCGGTAACACAGCTCAGAATTTTTTATATTGAATGTACAACTGCTGAATCTGATGATAAAAGAGAGGTTCAATTGCGATTTCTGCATAACAGACCGTGTTAAATTAATAAATCATTTTCTTCTGAAGTATGTAGTAGGGATTTCTGAAATTTGGTATGTTCCTTTATTACATTAAAATATATATAATCCCTCAAAGTTGCAAGAAATTCTGCGATTTTCTTATGTGTGTCCAATTCCTCCTTAGTGAGGGATATATGAAAGTCGTAGAAACTTTGTGTAATTTTGAGGGGCGGTGTATTTTGATGCGATAAAGGAGCACACGACGTTTCAGAATTACGTACTACATTGTTTAGAAGAGAATTGTTTATTCGCGATTGAAGCTCTTTTGGCATCGGGTTCAACACGTGTGCACTTAGTATCAAAAATTCCACGCTGTGTTGCCAAATAATGGTGATTTTTATCGTATATATTATTTGAAATGGAAAGCCAATCTTTTCTAGTACGTACCAATTACATGTTGATCTTCCGTTTGTCCATGTTAACATATAGTACATTGTTCACATTCGTAAATATGTATGCATTTTCGCCGTGTGGCATTAAGTTTCGACCAGACAGTTTGTCCGATTGCTCCTTAAAGTTCCATTCCGGGACGTCGGCCGTCACGGACGGCCGAATTCGAGGACCGGATCGATAAACCGTTAAATTCGGAAAATTGATCGGCGCGGAGGCTTAAAGCGTCGCGAATTAATCGCTGGCTGTTGCGAATTTATCGTGCATTATGACTCTGAAAATATAATGACGTCAATGAATAACGGAGTTCGGAAATTGGCGAGCGAATTCATTACGGCGCGCTCTAAACAAAGGCGAATATTCCTGGCAAATGATTCGTACACAAATTATGCCCGGGTGTATGAATATTCGTGGCAGGTCCTCGGACGCAAATGGAACGATTTCCCGTCCTCTCTTTCCCGACCCATCGCGCCGCTGGCCTTCTCCGTCATAACGAATGGCATTAGTAATAATAATTAATGTCGCTCTCTGGCTTCTGCTTTTCAATTATCGCGCTTATTGCACGCGGGAATAATAATTGTCCCGTTATTACCGCGCGCGCCCGAAGACACCCTCGAGACGAGCTGAATTATGGCCGGATATTAGTGGCGGGGTATTCGAGAGGAGAGATCTCGAACGATAAATCCAATCTCATCCCTTTTCCGCATCTCTCGTCGCCTTTTCCGCGGACGCCTCCTCGGAGCCACTCGCTCTCGTTCTCTTAACAAATTTCGCCGAGTGGCTCGTTAATTAGAGCGTGCATCGATAGGGTAATCGGTCCACTCGCGCGACGATTCCGCGCCTCGAACGAATTTAACTTCGCTCCGACTCAGTCTCTATATCCGCGTGTCAATGGTAGACGCTTTTCTCGATTTTTCCAACTCGCTCCATGATATATACGGGCTGCCTCAATTATAGGCATTACGCTGTATAAATCACTCCTTGCCCCGTGCACTCGGACTTATCTCTGAGAAAAAGGAATTAACAATGGAGCCGTTCTGTTACGTAGCGATTAGTTAAGAGCGCGGCGAGCGTATTGGTACGTCGTACGTACACTTGTCCCCAGTACTTTCCGTTCCTTTCCCTCTCGTAGCTCCGGCCGCATGTGCGTGCTCCAGAAAGCACGCGATACATTATCTCGGATGTCTCACGATCTGCGTTCCGCGCCGGGGCAGCTGGATTTGCTGGGAATTGCGTAAGAACGAGTCGCGCGAGTGCGTGAACGCGGCACCCGCTTGCTTTCAAGTTCACGGATAGAGAAAGCGAGCGGAAACGGGACGAACCGACGACTGCGTTTCGCACGACCCCGACGAAGGTTCGAAGGAGAGGCGAGCGTGAGTGAACGTTCGGTAAGCCGCTGTTACGACTCAATCGACGAGCAACGTGTTCGACAGTGAACGTTGAACGAACTCGAGGAGGATGTTAATGACATCGTGGATTATGATTTATGAAAGCACGGGACAGCGGCTCGTTAGACGTCGTCGATTTTTCTATTTCAATTAACTCTTCGAAATTATATTTTATCGACCGGACACGAGTAATTGGAACCGGCGTCTTCTTAATCACATAGTCTACGCTTTATACACGGGTCGTGACATCCGGTGCGGATAATTAGGTGTTGAGAAGCCGATGAAACGATCTTCCTCGCGCGTCGCGCTGGTCTCGAATTATTATCCGCCGAACAATCTTCGCGCATCGCGCGACTTCCTTCCCAAAATTTCCGATCTCTCCCACTACCAACGGACCCCTTCGTCTCCGCTCTAATTTATCGTGCTCATTCAATTTTCATCGCGACGCTCCGGGTTCATCGACAGAATACCTCGGAACAGGTAATTTCTTAATCAACGACCGCTTGAGAGGACCCAGACTTTATTACGCTCGTCTCATCTTCGGAGCACGGAGTGCGAGCAAGTCCGTGTCTACGGGCACAGTGAAATTTTAACGGTACACTCAATATTTTATCACGGCCGCTAGCTACGATATAACAAGTACTTATATGCACACACGTAGCGCGCTACCTACATCGGGCCGGATGCGTCCCACTGGGGTGCCCGTCGTGCGCTATACTTCCCTAGCAATGGGTGGTAAACTTTTTCACCGCAGTCCGTCGTGATATACGAGCCCCGGCACTCGGCGTTACGTCGCTTACGATTCTCGCGTTACACCGACGTCGCGGTCGCCTCCTTGCAGACGGAATTTATCGAGCGACCCGCGGAAAATTATCAGCGCCCCGCGCGCTGACAGATTCCGGTTCGTCTCTTTCAGTCCCGACGATCGTTCGCTCCGAGATCGTTTTTTCTCCCCTCTCACAATTCTTCGCCTCGTAAAAATCCGCACAGCGCGCCGCGACGCGTGCCCTTCGCGGAAGACGAGCTTTATGGTATCGTCACCGTTCGCTCCAACGGACGTGGCCATGCTCACCCTGCCGTCGTCGTTCGCGCAACTCCCAAGCCCGGAGGGTCCGCAATTTTTTCCCCTTTCGCTGCGGAGGGTGTTACGGAAACATATGTGACTCTCGATAACGCAGCTAACTTATGCGCAGCGGACGGCGAGCGGGTTGTATTTTAGGAGCGCCGCTTTTGCTCTCTTCCGGACTCTGATCCGAGCTTGCGATGAACACGTTTGCGGAATGTATGTGCGGAATGTATTTGTGAGCGCGTTGCTCGTTCGTGCGTCGTCCGCGATACGGGAGATGTATTGAATTCGTCAGAGTATTATCTTTTCTGCGTACGAAACTAATGACGGGGAGCTTGCCAAGAAGGAGGATAATGGGCATGTGAAGGGGGGGATGGACGATTTTGCAGGTGCTTTTGGCACTGCTGCATGTCGCACGGAACTCTCATTATCTAGGATCTACGTGCATGGTTGAAATCGTAATGTCATCATTGCAATGATGATCTAGTGTATATGGTAAAGTATACAATTATAATGCATTATACGCCGCAAAATGAATGATTTCCATTAATAATATTGTCTACCAGGAAATCCAAATATTAATAGGTCTTATGTACAATGTTGCGGACGTGTATGTTTAAATTATTGTGATGTTCGCACACGGTAGTTTCCATCAGTAGCGCCAGGTGGCTACCGCGTCTTCTTCACTTCGTCTGACGCCATCTTGGTTTTCTTTCGGTGGTGAAACATGGCCGTGGTACACACGTACCACTTTGTCGCTCGGTTTTTGTGAATCCCTAGCTGTTTCGAGTCTAGTCGAAATCCAGATTGCGTCCTAGCTTTGCAAGAGGACGAGAGGTATCGAAATTGTGTGTTTTTGGCCCCAAGCGCTTTTTTTTTCTGACCTTATCGATCGAATTGTCGATCGCTCGCTGTCGTTAATCACGTTGTGCATATGGTAATGATTTTCGATTACTGAGATGATTCCTTTTTCTCTTTTCCAAGACATTCGACGATCTGGTGCGTGATTGGACAGGATTTAACACGCTTTTGCAGGATTCACACAATCGTCAGAGGTTTAGCAAACAGTTATCGAAAATGAATTATCGGGTATGTTCCTTTCGTACGGATATAAGTAGGTACTTATTTCATGTTTTCCATTTTCATGTTTTATTAAACATCTCATTGCATTTCTTGATTGCGATTGTGCCCTACGTAATCTAAGGTATTTTCTTGTCTTTAATCACGTGCATTTTTTCAATCCATTATCGGCAATGTTTTATTGTGTGTGTGTGTTTGGCCGTTAACGATGACAATGTAGTAACTGCTTGTTGGTTAATGTATGTGTTGCTGATTCAAGCTTTCAAGGACACTTTTTTCATCAATGCTGTACATCCATAACGCATGAATTTACGGCAATAATCGGTTTTTGTACGTAAATCTATTATGATGGGTTTATTCCGTTCTCTTTCGTATATTTAAATGTTTTTCGCGTTGTATTTCGCATTATTTTATGGCACAGGAACACTGTGGTGAGTGCTTGCACCTTAACATTATTTCAATGTACGATTCACGTCGATTCATGTACTCGTTACTTTATACTTTTTTGCTTTGACACTCTGGTAGCGAACAATGAATTGGAAGAAAATAAGGAACATGTACAACACACAATAAGTACGTTATATGCAGTATGGAACTGTATTCACAGCCATACAATTTGAGGTTATCGAATTGTAATTCTGTAGATGTATGAATGTCTTCTGTTTTATTACATAATTTAAGGTATACGGTCACAATATGTGATTATTATATAGAATAACTTTCAGTTATTTGATATTGAGTGCGTATTATTTTATCTATAGTGTTCATGCCATATTGGTCATGCATACATCAGTATCAAGTCCTGAGTTGCTGCAGCAAAATAATACATCCTCTGTTCTTATCATCTTTTATATTTCCTCTGCTAGTTTCATAATTGACGTCATGTATATGTGACATATCATGCTTCAATATTTATAGTCAGATGGCCCACGATAGAGCCGCTGAAAGAATGTAAAGAATCCGTGGACTAATCCCTTGTTGCTTGGGCCAAAATTGATCTCTCTGTAGATCCAGTGCCTCTTGGGACGAGGGCATGTTTGCAAACACTCTGAGAAAGTGCAGTCAGACCATTGAAGTGGAAGCTTTTGAAATACGAGATGAGACGCACTGAAGAGCTTTAAAATATTTGTTGCTCCCCCAAACACTGCGACGATGCTCCACTCAATGTTACCAAATCATAAAATTGAATCCTTCCATATCATACATCCGGCGCACTATTAAAAAGCTGTCACTCCGTCTGAACAGAGCGTCAGGTTTCATTCTCGAGAGCGATCCTTAAAACGCGACGCGCGCGCAGTGTGCGACTCCAGCGGCAGCCGCGTCCTCCTTCGCATTAATTCACAGAGTCGGTATTCAAACGTTCGACTCTCGATAAATCGCCACGATTCCCGAGCCCCCTTTGAGGAACGAGCTTTGCCCCGACATCCTATAAGTAGCTTACTACCTTCGCCAAACTATATCCTTCGAAAGAGTGCGACTGGCGAGATTGAAAGAAGCATTCGACAATGGCGCATCGGTAATTGAGGCCGCGAAGAAAGGGAGAGCGAGCCTTGATGCAAATAGAAGAATGCACTCCTATTATGCCCACCTCCCTTTCTCCTTAACTGTGACCTATCGCCCACCTTCTCGCTCTGCGTTTTCTGTTCGCCGCCCCTTTAGCGCCAGGTCTGTTCCTGCCGTCGAAGGTCCAATACATTGAAACACCTCGATACCCCGAGAAAGCCGAAGGACGAAGAGAGGAGGACTGCTTCCTTTACTCGCGACGATTCATTCTGGGATCCGCTTCCTCCGGCCCCTCCCCTCCTCGCGCAGCCTCTTTCGCGAGCAGTTTACTCCTTCGGAGGCTTCGACGAGGCAAAATGAACAGAGACCTCCCGGCTGGCTGGCAGGGCGAGTGTGGAGAGACTTGAATCCGCGCGGTGTCTACAACACTTTGTCGATTGACTGTGAACGTGAATGGAGAGGCCTCTCCTTCACTGACGCATGGAAATACACATGGACATATTCACTGGATCGACTGAAAGGAGAGTTTAACGAGACGGCTCGGTGCCGCCCGACAACGGCGCTCGCTTGGTCCATTGGCGGACGAATATTTTCGTGCGGGCCCCCATGCGTTCAGTTGGTACTGTGTGCGATCCTCTTGTCTCGCCGAATCGCTGGGCTCGATGTTAGGTTATCTTAAATCAGTGCAGTAAACGAGAGGGGCCTCTTACGCTGCTATTTTCACGTCCACTAGGTACAATGGTTCTGTCCTTTATGTTGCATCGCGTTTTTCTGTTTATGCTGATTATATGACACACGGTGCGTCGTCCGTTTATAAGACAAGGTTAATTTGGTAGGGGGGCCTATAGTGTACTGGGAGCGCTCCCTGGACAGTACTGTACTTAAATCTTAGAAGGTAGCCTTCCCGCTGCCCGCGACCGCAACGCGCGACCGATCGAAAAATGTATATAGATATAGTTTCTTTCGCGCGGAAAAAGACAAAGATGTATATTTCGATGTATATTTATTGATTTGCTTCGTCGCGAAAAATCTATATCGATGTATATTTATTGATTTGCTTCGTCACGAAAAATCTATATCGATGTATATTTATTGATTTGCTTCGTCGCGAAAAATCTATTATGTGTATATTAGCTCGAAATCGTGTTTTTTTTTTTCGCGTAAACAGTGACACGCGGCCACGACGCGCGATCAATGTATAAATATATGTATATATAGATATAGTTTTTCACGAAGAAAAATCAATAAATATATAGATAACTATATATACATATATTTATATATTGATCTATATATATTTATCTTATTCGCCACGCGACCAATCTATATATATATATATATATTTTTTTTTCGGGAAGAAAAGAACAAATACGATTTCGAGCCTTCCACCTCGCGGTCGCGTGCAGCGGAAGGCTGAAGGCTGCCTTTAGAAGAATTTATCGGAATGAAGGTTCAACGCTCGGAAAAGAACATCACCTTTCCCGGGCTTTCCCCAATTCCTGTCCCGGCTAATTAATGTACGTAAGTAATGCGCGTAATTAGAGCTGGAGCGGGAGGCGCGAGGGAGAGGACGAAAGAGCAGGCAGTGGGTAATACATTGTCGGGTGGGGTATCGCGAAGAAACGACGGGAAAACTGGCTGGTGCCACCTCGTAATGGTCCCTCCTCACGTGCTCTCGTGGGACACGCCGGTGGAGTGTGCGAACGTCACAGTACGTGAACACGTGGAGGTTATGTGCCGGCACTCCGAGCAACGACGGCGAGCCAGGTGCACTGGCGTAGACTCGAATTTCCGGCTCCTCTTCCTCTCCCTTTTCTCTCGGCACTTCGATCGCCCGCGCCCTGCGAAATTGCATCCGTCGACGTTCTCAATATTTGCATTCTCACCTCCATTTTCCCTTTCAGCCTTTCTAAACGCCATCCGCTTTCTAGCCCGTTCCTCGTCTCTACCCTGTCCGTTCCTTCCGACATCTTTGGACGTGGAAAATGGGGGAGCTAATAAAAGTTTTCCAATCGAGCGTTAAACCAAATCTTGCCGAGTTCTGTGACAGTCATGGCACACTGGCCGCGTGTGCGAGGATCCGGAAGGCGACGTCTTGTAGCAATGTACCGTTCGAAAGATCGAGGAGTAGTTGTTAATTGAAAGGAGTCGATCGGCATGAAATTAGAGGCGGCATCGGCGGGATTATTGCCGGCGAAACTCGGGATCAATGTATACGTCCCAGGTCCTCTCGGTCGTCGCCTCATTATTTCTCGTCGCCGCTTTGCTACTCAGTCGATAAGAGGATTGACCGGCTCGTCATCGAATTTAAGTATCAATCGCGCGCGTGATTAGACCGCCTCGACTTTATCTTCCTCTAATTTTCCCAATCGATGCGTCACCCAGAACATGCCATCCGTTGTGTATCTTGCGTTTATCTCTCGCTCCACGAATCACGCAAATCGCAGTCTCGCCGGGAGCGGCACCGGTCGCCAGTTTATCCCAGAGAGAATCTTTTATCGCGCGACACCCTAATTCTCGATTCTGTCAGACGCCATTGACGTGGGCGACGGCCAGAGAAGCGGGCGAGAGATAGGCAGAGGACCGCAGATAGGTTCCGTCTGACGGCATTTAATTTATGATGGGTCCCCGACTCGGCCGGTATTAAAATCTATAATGAACGAGCAAAATGAATTGCACGCGCGCGCGCGTCTGTGTATAGTAGCCTCTCGAGTGCCTCCCGCGTCGTTCGTTCGAGTACAATTCTCCGCGTGACGCTTGTTCATACGCCGCGAGTGAGTAATGGCGCCCTCGGATTTCGCGATTAATTCAGGAGCACCGCAGAATGTGCGTCGTTAACGCCGGCGTTGGACGATTTCGCGGGGTCTATAGTAAAGAACAGTTTCGAGTGATCATCGACGTCGATAGGCTTGCTGTTGTTGGGCCGCTAACGAGGCTTCGTGTGGTTGAGCACGGGTTCCGTAGGACACGATTCGTATTGTACGTGGCTTGTAGATGATGCAACTGGGGAATGAAGGAATTTGCGTGAAGAATCGGAGATCGCTGTCCTCTAATCGTACTGGTCCGAACACTCAGAACGGATGATGCCTGCTTAACAGGCACGAGTGTCCACCGGACGGTGGACGGAAATACACTGTTCCGTGCGCGGCTTTCCGAGTTGGCTTCGGAGACGAAAATCGTTCATTGGCATTGTTGACAGCACAGACAATGAACGGCGGTATATGGTCTTTGACTGAGGGTATGTAGGGTGTGATAAGAAGCTTGTGACAACTGCCGTGTCAGGCACGATAATGAGCTGGAGAGACACGGGCGAAAGGGCCAATTAGGCTTTGCGAGAGGAATTATGTTTGGCAGGCACAAAGATAAATAGACAGGCAAATAGATACTTAATTGTTTGAGTTGAGACAAAGCGCCGGAGGGCGGCGGTTTAATAAATAGAGGTTGGTGCATGGTGCGGGGGAGACGCGGAGGGACGTCGAATTCGAAGTTGTCGGTTCGAGCGACATTGAATGTTTCGGGAAGAATATGTTTGACACTAGAAGTACCGAGCAGTCAAAATGACTGGTGTGACATTTTGCTCTAATGAAGGATCGCGTTCGAAAGATTTTGTTTCCGGGAATTTTGCCTGTCTCTTATTGAAATGATGTACATCATTGATAGACAAAAGTGAAACAAAATTTCAGAAAGTAAGGTGACTTACGAATGAACCTTCATTATAGTAAAATGTCAACCCGCCATTTTGACTGCTCGGTAGTTCTACTATCAATCAATTTCGCACGTGTCAGCACTAATATTATATAGAAATGACTATTTTTGCTTTGTTATTTGTTTTACTCTCTCCAGCTTGTCTTCTCGCTCAAGAATATTTCCCGTAAATGGGACGTAATTTTAGCCGTAATTCGCGGAACAGTAGGAAATAAACCAAACAGGGCGACGTAGGTGAAACGACAATTAATCGACAGCTCGTTAGTAAGGGTAGTCGGGTTGGTTTCTCGTTCCATCGTTATTTCTGGTTGCGATCGTTGTCGTTCACTCATCCGTCCCCTCCTTTTTTTTTCTATCACAATTAAAAGCTCACGCTCGCTGATACGCAAAGCTACGTCCTGTCTAGAAATTGTTTCTCAAGGATGAAAATAATCTCGTCTTCGCCGCACGCTGGTGGGACCGAAGAAGTTCGCGTCTCCAGGGGTTGACTGTCCTCAACTCCGCGGAACAGGCAAACAAAAGCGGAGCTCTGGCCACCCCTCCCACCCGCTTGTCCGGCCGAGAATTAAAAGGACAGCACTTTGCGTTTATTACGTTTCCGGATAAGATACGGTCGCGGCCGGAATAGATTCGGCGGGAATGAGCTTGCCCTCGGGTCGTGCCGAATTTAGGTTAACGCGTGAGTGATACTTGCGGAGAGCCGAGCAGCGTCCATCGCACTTTCGTCCGAGCGTGCTCCCATACAATTTTCCGCGCTGCGATGTTTGGTTAAAGGAAAGGAGAGAAAAAGTTGAAGCGGTTTTTCGTTCGAAATCAACAGCAGGAACGACCGTTCGCGTAGATTAAATCCAGTACTGATAACTGGTGCCTACGTGCACCTATACAGTGCATCGCGCGAGGCTCCGACGAAAGTTGAACCGATATCTTAAGCAACCGTCAGCCGCACTTCCGTCTACTTGTGGCAATTAGCGGCTCTCGGCCAAATGGCTGTCCTATCTTCGCTGAGCTTTGTTCCCTTCTTTTTTTTTCAGATCCCGCGAACGGTACTTTCTGGCAGAGAAGGAGAGTCTCGCTGTCGACGCGGCGCTGCGCGCGTGTAGGTGAGTTTACCCAGTCTTGTAATAGGATTATAAATTGTAAACAGCTGCGACAAACGAGCACTTTTGTCTTACGCTTATCTTTCTGTCTCCGGGTAACGTGAGAGTACATACTGCGCGCTGTGTGTATATTTATCGTATGCGTACCTACGGTTCGAAGGCATCCTGAGGGAAGAATCGGAATGGCGAAACCGTTGGTAATTAACAGGCAATTCGACTGTTCTGCCATTTCGGGATCGAAATCAAATCAACCCTGACGCTGGGACCGGCCTCGCCAATTTATTTCTCTCTTCGGCAGGGTATATACGTGAAATGGAACTTCGGATCGGTGCTACGGTTTTATGTAGTATTATATGTCTCTCTCTATATATTACGTAATTTTCAGAAAAACGTGGGGACGTATGTACATCTCGTAAACACGTGATTTTACAGAATCAAGCTGGCATGTACCCTTCAGTATTTTGAGTGGGGACTGAAATAGCACTATTATTTTTTTTTTATGCGGTAGCGTTTTCGATGTTATTTCAAGGTCATCTTGTTTTTTTTTTAACAGTAAACATCTATTTTTTAAATCAAATTCGTATATATGTATATATTGCTGCGACGCGATCATTAGTTCATTATCTTGTATTGCATTCACGCGTCACACCACATCAAAAGGCAGAACGCTGTTGCCACGCGCCTCTCGGGGTCAATGTCATTACTAACGCAATACTTCGAAGAATCATATGCTCTATGAAAAAACAATCCACCTGTTTCCAGACGCACTTCCTAGCAACGCGTCTGTTTTCGCCGGCACGACTTTCTCCACACCTCACGCTCCAATACGTTCACACCTACACACCCAACACATTTACACGATCCCATTTTTTACCAATAGCATCATTCCTTGATGCGCACCGCAATCAATGCATCGGCGATCGATACCACATCGATCATTCTAGAACCTTCTCTCGTAGCTAACGGACGAAAAACGATCTTGTACACCTCGTAAAACAAAACTGTCTATACATAAACCCCGCAGGGGGGTCCCGCCCTTGGTGGTGGGGACCTTTGGGGCTTGGCGTACCCACGGACCCTACATACGCTTGTACTGGACCCTTAATCGGCTGCTAGGCTGTGGGTCCACTCCACCGGAGGATAATCGGTAGACGGGGTCAGTGATGCCAGAAACCGAAATCGTAACAGTAACACGCCGAGTGGTGGGGACCATGCGATAAGTGTGTGCGTGCCGTGTCTGCGAGCATCTTTCGCGACGTTCAACTGTGACAACTGTCACATATCACATGCATGGCCCCCACCACTCGGCGTGTTACTGTTACGATTTCGCTTTTTGGCATCACTGGACGGGGTTGAGGGCCCACCGGTGGCAGTGGTAGGCTGGTGTGTGGGAATCCGTCCCACCACCATTGCCCTTAGCTGCCACCGGTCCTCAAGAATTGGGACGGCCCCCGGGTATAATTGCTGATCATATCTAAGGTTCCGGGGTGAAATCGTCGTGGCAGTTGCTGAAGCCATAGCTGGCTAGGGTGTGAAAACCCGGTGTGGGAGCTGCACTTAATCAGCTCGCCTTACCATGGTTGGCAGAACTATGGAAGAGGTTTAGAAAGGCCTCGCTTCCACTAGTAAGATGCTGGGGCTAGCAACCCGATAGACTGGTAGCAGTTTTTAACTGCCCGTTGATCGAGGGTGATCTCGATCGTTGAAGGGTGTGTTGCGGAATATAGACCGCAAGTGTCGAGATGTCCGCCGGCCTTCGGGCCCACCCGCGTAGAGTAGAACAGATGTCTATACATAAAACGAAATATGAACGAGAGCCATATGTTTAATTAGACGTGGTTCACCCACATTCATTGCGGACGTAACATATATTATGCATATATGATTAGATACGAAGAGAATACTTTACCGGATACAGGATAAGATAGAACAAGGTGGAGGTCGGACAGAAGTAGAAGAAGAAGGGGAATGTGGCCCGCGGGCCACCAGTTGCCCAGGTCTGCTCTAGTCGGTTCCTAATGACACGGAGAATTTCGTGGCACGGTCATTCGCCTGATATTTCTGTAAAGTTCGATTTTTCCAGTATCGCTGGGCGGACAGCGATTGACTAAAACGAAAAAAAAAAAAATTGTCCGGGCGATACATTTTAACGTTTGACCCAGTTCCGACGCCGTGATGCTAACGTGATAAAGTCACGCCGCTCGAAAGTATTGTCGTGCATAGGCGACGCCATCGCAAGCGTTACACTTTACGGGGGGAGCGGAAGAGGGTGGTGAGGGGGTTTGGGGGGGGGGGGGGGGACAAACACGCGACGCGCGTGCCAGAAACGGCACGCAGAAAAATTTTCCTGGCATGTTAAAATTTGCCTGTCGCGCAATTTGATACTGTGAATATTTGGGAGGGGCGTTCGTTCGTCGCGGTGCCATAGTCGGAACGTTACAATGCATATGCATGTGTGGCACGCTCGGAACTGCGAGAGGGAACGAATATTCTACTCACACATATAGGGCGATTCATAAATGCGTGTCAGTACTCCAGGGGGTACATCTATACGGTAAAAGATGTAGAGAATGTCATATGCGCATATGTCCGGTGTACCACAGTTTTCGAGTTATGGAGGATGAAAAGATAAATGTTGCAGGTGCCTCAGCACATACATACTACTGTACGTCTTTGCACGTCTTAATCTTGTCTGGTGTTAACGATTATTGTCCATCGATATGAACCGGACAAATTTCGAACAGTCAGTGCATTATCCTCGCGAGTTCAGCAGTCTTTTAAAATCGCCAGAGTGATTACGCATACTTTCACTGATACGACTCCCAACGGAAACGATCTGAATACACGAACCATCTTTACGACTGCGTCGAGGCAGAAGGCGGGCACTTCGAACGCTTTCTTCAATCTTCCGTAACCAGAAAACTAAGATACGTCAGACATATCTACGTGCAAATGGTTTACTCTTACCGCGTACATTTACGTCCTGAAGCACTGACATGTGACATGCATTTATGAATCACCCTGTACAGGTCACTCGACTGCTCGGTCGAACCCTATTTTTATCCCCGTCGTCGGGAATTCGCGTGCGCGCAATTCGATTTCGCCGACTCTCGTTCGGAGTGGTGGTCCGAGTGCCATTATGTTACTTCAATCTGTTGGAATAATATATCTCCTCACGCCGATATGCCCGCGGCCGCGAATTGAGCGCGTGACAGGGAACCACTTTGCACTTTCGCTATTGGCCACAGCGAGCGACAGGCAGACTCGCATCGATCGATCCCATCGCACTCCGCATTATCACGGAATCCAGCGAATCTCGACAGGCGTCATTTCCTCGAAACCCATGACGCTTCTTCGGCTTGTTTCGCATTTCAATTATTCCGTCTCGGAGTCTAACAATAAGTAGGCGCGCTCGAATAAAAATACGCTCCCGCTCGTGTCGATCGCGTCGTCGAGCACGTCTGGCCGCCGCGACGAGCTGAAAATCGTCCATGAAAATGTCCGGCAATGAGCTGTGCCTCGTAAAGTGGCCCGTCTCTCGTAAAGACACGCGCGCTCGTGCCGCGTATGCGTCCGCACAAAGCCGTGTAAGAGACCGTCACATACATGCAATCCGATTTCGATAGCGGAACCGCGCGCATCAAACGTACTTCGAAGTATCCGGTTGCCGCATCGGCAATATATTGCTCTTGCGGCGGGCGGAGAAAGACTTTCCGAATTTGCGGATCACGTTGCCAGCTCGATCGTGTTCCATTCGCTTGCGTCGTCCGCCTTGTTTGTCTGCGCCGCGACATCGCTAGTTAGAGCTGACGGATTTGAGGCAGGCCGACGAGAAGAAAGAGGCTGCGGAGGTACGTGGAGGAGCGATCGAAGTCGGTGCACCTTCTTGCGAGCGAGTTCACTGTAATTCTCAACTATGTATTCAGTCGGTCGCCTGCACGCCTCTGTGCGTCCTTCCCGACCCGCGCTCGAGAAAAACTCGACTGGCGCCGGCGACGCTGGCGAGGGTGGAAGGCGCACACGTCGCTTGTGGGGAGCTCTCTGCACATTGCTGAGATAACTCGCGGATGGTTCAGGCGCTACCCAGCTATGCGCTTTCCGTTTTTTTTTCCACTCATTTTGCCCTTTCTTCTTCCTCGTCCCTCCTGCCAAGCCTCGCGCTCCGTTCAGTTGCGGTCGTAATTAATTGCTGCGCTTAATGCCGTTCGTGTCTGTCGCTTGACTCTTTGAGGCGCACGATTTTGGAGAAGGAAAAAGAAAATCCGTGTTGCGCAGAATTTTTTTTTTTTTAAGCGGAAAGTGGAGTGAATCGGTCATTTCGATTATTTAACATGAGATGTTACTCGAAATGAGAAACGGAAGATAATAACATTTCGATAAATTCTTTATTATAGAGTGGGACTTAAATAATACCACTGTGCATAAGAAGGTAAGCAAAGGGTGGGACAGTTTTTAACCCACCTAACCTCAAAGAGATAAGGATGATTCTCTCGTACCTTCACAGGTTCTTTGTGACATTTTTGCATCACTCGGATCGTGAAATGTCAGTCCAATATCTCTCTCTCTCCCTCGGATTCTTCGCTACCTCTGTCTTATATACACAGGATGCACGATCCAGTGAAAAGTTGCTGTGACGTTTAGAGAGCCGATCTGACAATGAATCAAATCCGCCAAGATGATCAAATATCAACGTATGGCGGGCGATTCGAATGTAGTAATGAATAGTACACAAAAATAGTTAAACAGTATAAAAAGAATTTTTACATACAATATACCATCATAATTAAATTGTAGTCCATTGAATATGGCGTAAGTTGGAAATAATAATTAGTAAAATCGATGAAATATTACCGAGAATGAAGATAAACAACGGGATTTATAATTATGAAACTCATTTTTAAAAAACACAGGTCATCGCCGTTTTTAACCGACCTCAAAAAGTTGTTTTACATCTAACACGACGTAACACTGACTGGCACTGGCGCTGGCAGTATATGTACCTGGATATACCCCCTTCATTAGTTCATTCGGAATAGTCGCCATATTAATACAACATTCCGTCATCTCCAACATCCAGGTTCTAATAACCACAGCTTTCCACATGCCATGATGCATCCAGTCTATCCATAGATCAGTGTCCTCCACCGGTTACTTTGTTCTCGGCGCGCCGTCCGACAGGGCGCGGGCATGAAAAAAGAGTGAAGTAAAAGTTTTCGCGACGCGATGAATACTGGCATCAGCGTAGTACGAGAGTAGGAAGAAAGTGTCTCGCTGATGCTCCGACGCGCTTAATTGAAATCAAGCCCGCATTGCCGCGGAGTTTCTTTGCCCGTAAATAGACGCGCGTGGGGGAAAAAGATGGCGGCGATCGGCATCCAGACGAATAAATGGCGTCGTGCCGTTCGCCGCGACTTGATATGCGCGCTCTTCAATACGAGACGCAGAATCGACAAAATTAGCATTGATTGGATCTTTGACAGACGTCGCTTCATCTTCTCATCGTGCGACTCGGGGGTGTAGAAAAATGCAGCACCGAATTCAAAGGAAACTACGTTTCGTCTCCGAATTGCATCGCATAGACTGCGTTTCACTGCTACGAGACTGAATTCGTCCGCGCGCCGTGGCGGCTTGCTTCGCTCACGGATTTCCGAAATCAAACTTCCCATAGAAACTTGTTGCTCCTGATTTATCGCATTGACTGCGAGGCTGCGGCAGTTGCGAATCAACGTGCGTATCGATCCCTGTAGCTTCGTGCGCGTTTAATAACTCGGGCGGTTGATATTTCTCAAATGGCACGGCTAGACGTCCGCGGCGCCATGATTCAGTGCGTAACGCAATGCCATTTCCCGCTGGCGTGTTCACTAACGTCGCGTGTCATTCTCGTAAGGCTATTGCCTTACACCGCGACAGAATTGTAGTGGTACGCGAGCGACCGCGTTTCATGGTACATTTCGCCACTGAAATTTCGAATTCCGAAAGATTGTGAGAGGTCATTTTGAAAACACCGCGAAAAATTGCTGAGGCGCGACGGCAGAGGTCGCAGGTGAAGCAAGAGGCTACTTTCCTCTAAAGGTTGCGCCACCCGCGGCTCGTGCTCTCATATATCATTTAATAGAGAATAGAATGTTAAGACGTGCGCACGACAAACAGAATCCCGCTGAAAAACGCGTGAACGAACCTGGGAAACAGTCAAGCGAGCTCGCTATACAGTAGTAAGATAAGTAGCAGTGGCTGCGACCTTCAATATTACATTAATAAAACCTTTCGAATGTCCTTTAAACGTCGTCTGTAAATTAATCCTGTTTCATACTAATCATTTTGACGATAACTGACGATAACTTTTTAAGGAGTCATTTCCTAAAAAAAAGTTATATGTAAAACCTGTTGATCTTTCGATGCTCCATCCAAAAAAAATACAAAAAAAAACCCACCCAAAAAAATTACACTTTCTAAAACGAAGCCTTGCCAAAGATGCCATCCGAATGGCGTTTCGTCGCAGCGAGTTGCAACGAAAATTCAGGAACAATCCGTCGATCAGGGAGGCAATCTCCGCCGTCGGCCGCGGAACCTTTGAACTCGCCGGCCAGCACTGTCGACGCGAAACAAGACTCGACTCGCTGTTGGAAACGCTGGACGTCGGGGGGCCGGTTTTTGCGCGCGGATACGTGTCGACGGTGTGCGTACATACCTAATTGAACGACGGGACGGCCGAGCGACGTATCGAGCAAAAGAAGAAGGGGGTCGTGTCGGATGGCCGTTAAATTGGCGGCCGCTCGTTTTTCCTGGCGCCTCGCCGAGCGGCAAGGAAAAAACGCGAATTATCGTTCGACCAGCGTCCCCCTCCCGCTCGGCCGGGCGAATTTTAATATTCATCGAACCGACGACGACGCCGGCGGCCGCCGGATGTTTTGCGGTCGTCGCTCGAGCGATCGCCGTCGAAAAGCTTTCTCGCGGCCGAGTTTCACGTACGATCAGCGCCGGATTTCCCTGCGGGCCGAGCTGGGTTCATAGTCCCGAGCCTCGACGGCTTCTGGCCGGAACATTTTCATTATTTTTCCGCCGCAAACAGCGGTGCCCAGTTTTACTTAGCTCCGCTAATGTACCGAACTCGTTCGCTCGCTGATTAAATCCGGCACGCGGACCGAGGATATTAGTCTTGATTATGGGATCGATCGCGCTCCATGGGAGGAACGGTTAATCATGCGGCGGATCGCGCTGACGTTCGCGGAATCGGTCGAGCTATACTATCAGCCGCGTTGCGTCGTTCCGCGAAACGAACGGAGATGGGCTGCTCGCCGTCTTCTACCACTCGCTTATTGAATTGTGGCTGGAACTTCCGACGAAGCTTTTCTCAATTCGAAGGCGTCTTTCAGTTTTTCCGAGCGCTGTTTTTCATCTCGACGTTCTACTTCGGCAGCAACCCCCAATCCAGCTCCGAGCTTCTTCTCTTTCTTGCTTGGATATCCTCCGGATTCCGTTCACTTGTCCGGCCGGCATGAGTCGTCCTCGTTCCTTTTCCACGCGAGCCGGTAATATCGACGATATATTAAAGTCGAAGTACATTGTGCCGAATATAGCGGGCACCTATCTAGTAGCTGGAGGAACGAGATCGATCGATCGCGGCAGGGTCGACGTGAAAAGGTTTCAGAACCGATATACCTGTCTCATATGCCGCGGGAATGGGACGTTGGCCTCGATCGTTTCGCGCGAAAAGACGCATCGTCCGTGGCAGGACGACAAACGTTCTCGGTCGCGTCCACGCCCGCCGCGCGATCCTCGCGACATTCATCGTGAGTCGTCAGATTGACGTCTCCAGATGCGGAGCGTGACGCTCTCTCGACGCTGGCGCGTCGTTTTAAGGCACACCGTTCATCAAATTCATCGGCGGCCCATTTCTTCGGGCAAGGCCTCGCGACTGGAGATGCACGGTTCTGATTCGATTCTTTGAAATTAGGAAGATTGATTTCTTTTTTATATTGGATTTTTTAAGAGAATCTGCAGCATTTGTTAATTGTGAATTCAATTTTTTAGTTTCAATTTTTTTAGAGAACTGTTTCTAATATAACGAGGTAACAGATATTTAGACATTACGCGTCAGATTAGACAATGACAAACTTAACAGCCTGATCACACGCGTGATACGAACGTAGCGAGAGACAGAGAGGGAGAGATGTGAGAAAAAAATGAAAATATACAATTAGACGCTGAGGTGAACAAGAGTACAAAAATGATATAAAATAGAATAGTATAATGTAACAGTAAGATGGAACGAACTTGTATAACGACAACCAGTCCGTAGAAATCGCTATAATCAGCACGAATAAATAATAAATTAAGTAACTGCATACGTAGATGAATAAAACGCAGTGAGCAACAAAATAAATACATCAAATAAAAAAAGATAAGAAAGACTGCATAAATAGATAGATAAGTAACAATATAAATGAATAAAGAAATAAATACGTAAATTAACCAAAAATATACATAATATCAAGAAAATCGACACGCATCCTCGGCTGGCATAAATTAGAAGGCAGTCCGTAAAACCTTGCAGATGTCCGCCAACGGACACTCGTTCAGTAATTGACAACGAGACTAATTTGACCGATTCCTTCTTCAGCCTTAATTCACAATATGCAACAGAGAACGACGCACACCGGAGCCGTAAGCCTCGCAATTTTCCCCGCAAATTACGCGGTCAGAAATACGCCAACGCACTCGATTTCGATAAAAAAATCTCGCCCCGTCATCATGCAACAGTCCAACCTCGCAGCGGCAATCGGCGCCTAAGCCCGGCACTTCAGCAAACAGGACCGCGGTTGTTGCGTACTTAGCTGTTCTTAGTCGTGTATATAGCTTCCTATAGCCTTTAGTATATACCTTTGTTGCGCCTTAGAATTTAAGAGTTCTATTTTTAACTTGTTATGATGACCATATAAGGTCTTGTTTGCTACCTTCGGCACGTGTGCCCGCTCACCCCTTTGTTTCGTGCCGTCGTTGTCTTTACCTCCCCTTGTCGGCGGTTGGGAGACGCGTCCACCACGTGATGAGGCCCACACTGGTGATTGGCCGGACGCGCCTCCCACCGCTCGCGTTTCGCTCACGTGAGCACGCTTCGCGACGGCCGACTGCCCGCTTTGCCGTCAGTCCACATCCAAATATTGAGAGTGCGAAATTAAAAAGTGTCTAGAATTGAATAAAAGTGTCTACAAGTTTACATAACGTGTTGCTTCTTTCTACGTTTTGTCTTGCGCCTGCTCGCTTCTTTCTCTTATACCTCTTCTGCGCTCGCTCGCATCTTTCTTCTACACATCTCTATTTTTCGTACTCTCTCTACGCGCTTGCTCGCATCTTTGCCTTCCTCTATCCACGTTCTCTCATTCGCGACTATTCGTTCAACCGCACCCGCGTGTATCTATCAACTAGTTCTCGATGACGGCTACCATTCCATCGACGAACTAACAACATTTTTGGTCCTTCGAGCCGGATTCGTGGTTGCCGAATCGCGAATAGTGAACGTTGTGTGGACTGAAAGTCGCCGAACGCGACAGACTTTGTGTGAGTGCTCAGTGCAGTGCAGAGTTCTCACGGACATTGGACAATGACCGACGCCCAGGCAAGCGGCAGTGCAGATCGGTCTCAAGCTGCCGATGTGAAGGCCTTAAAACTGCTCAAGCACGAGCGAGGACAGCTTCGTGCCTCGCTGACGCGGTTCGAGGCGTTTCTCGATGGAAGTCCGGAACCAGGGCTAGTCGCCCAACGCATTCCTCGTCTCGAAGGCGCTCTCACCTCATTTGAGCGTGTTCAACGGCACATCAACGTCGCCGAAGACGCCTCAGAGACTGACTACAAGGAAGTGGCGGAATTCGAAGACAGGTATGACGCAATTCTGTTTCGAGCCACGCGTATGGCCCGGCCCGCATCTTCCGCGGCATCGGGACGCTCAACCGCCATCGCGGCATCGGAACGCTCATCCGCCGCCACGCCGTACGAAGAAATGGCCGCCGTCGCCGACGCTTCCGGTCTATCGAGCCTTTCGTCCAAGCTACCTGTCATCACGATGCCGACCTTTTCGGGCAGCTACCTGGAATGGGAAACCTTTCGCGACATGTTTGTCAGTCTCGTGCACAACAACACGCGCTTGTCGAATGTGCAGCGATTTCACTATCTAAAGACTAATTTGCGAGGTGAGGCGTGCGCATCGCTGGAGAACTACGCCATCACGGACGCGAATTATGTCGAGGCTTGGCAACGGCTACAAGACCGCTACGGCAACAAGCGAGTGCTCATGAACAATCACTGGCGTGCTTTCGCCGCCCTCGCGCCCGTCGTAAAAGAATCGGCTGCCGCGCTGCAGGCCTTGTTCAGCGGTATCGCGCGTATGTGTCACGCGCTTACGACTCTAGACCGCGCGAGCTCTGCGTGGCAAGATTGGCTAGTGTACTTTGCAGTCGATCGCTTAGACGCCGCTACGCGTCGGGATTGGGAACGGTCACTCGGCAAATCTGCCGATCTACCGACGTTCGAGGCGCTCAACGCTTTCATCGAGGGACGAATTCAGGCTCTTGAATCGTTCCCGCCGCCAACCGTCAGGGCAACGCCGACCGTTAAGTCTACGCCGCCGCCGCCGTCGGCGCGCTCGTCTAGGGCTCACCATGCTGTGTCGCCATCAACGGGGTTCGGATGCGCCCACTGCAAGGGTGCGCATTACGTTGGGTACTGTCCCAAGATGCTGGCAATGTCAACATCGCAACGACGCGCGCTCGTCACAAAATTGCGCTTGTGTTTCAATTGCCTGCGCCCTGGCCATCGACAGGAGGCGTGCTCCTCCGGAAAAGACTGCTCGTTGTGCCACGAGCGGCATCACTCCTTGCTGCACGATGCTGTTCCAGCAACGTCTTCTCGCTCTGCCAGCAGAGCGCCATCGCCATCTCATCGCGAGTCGGACTCTACGGCAGTTCCAGCGGAAGAGCGCGCTCATGCGCACCACGCGGCGCCTGCCGCAGCTTCTCAGGTGCTTCTCGCCACCGCTGTCGTCAAGCTGAGGTCCACCACCGGTCGAACGGCGGAAGTACGAGCGCTGCTCGATCCCGGTGCGGAGCTGTCCTTCATCTCAGAAGCCACTGTCCAGCTTCTTCGCCTTCCGAAGCAGCGCTCTGATTTGAGTATTGTCGGAGTCGGAGGCTCATCTCTGGGTACCGGCAAGTACGTAACACAGGTCGAGCTGTTATCTCTCCAGGACGCAGACTTCCACGCGTCAGTACGAGCATGCGTTCTGACGCGGGTTGCGAGTTCGCTGCCTTCGTCAGCGATACCTCATCGCAGCTGGCCTCATCTGCAAGATCTGTCCCCGCTGGCCGATCCTGGATATATGCGATCTTCGCGTATAGACCTCATCCTAGGGGCCGACGTCTACGGCTCGCTGCTACTGCCCGACGTGCGGCAAGGACCGCCGGGCTCTCCAACGGCTCAGCTCACGAAGCTGGGATGGACCATCTTCGGTCCGGTGAACGATCGAGCAGCGGACAAATTCCGTCAGCGCACCGCTGCCCTCAACGCCTGTCACACAACTGCAACTTCGGAGCTTCCCGAGATGTTGCAGAAATTCTGGGAGGTCGAGGAGATCCCCTCGCAACTGCTGCTCTCCCCTGAAGACGAGACTTGCGAGCGTCTCTTCGCCTCTACTCACTGCCGAAATGCGGAGGGCCGCTACATAGTGCGCCTCCCATTTATCTCCGACGACTTTCCGGACTGGAGCGATTCGCTGCCGATCGCTGTAAGCTGCCTTGTGCGTCTGGAGAAACGCTTCCTCGCAGATCCGCACTATTCGAGTAAGTACTCAGGTTTCATGACGGAGTACGACGAACTAGGGCATATGCAGCCCGTCGAACGAGACCGTCCGGATCCTCCTGCACGGCCTTTCTACATGCCTCACCACGGAGTCGTTCGTGCAGGCGACGCCAACGGCAAGATTCGCGTTGTCTTTAACGCGTCTCAAGGAACCAGGTCTGGTACGTCGCTGAACGAGCACCTGCTGACTGGCCCTACCTTGCAGCACGACCTGGTCACCGTCATTTTGTCGTGGCGAAGACACGCCGTGGCTCTGACCGCCGACGTACAAAAGATGTACCGGCAGATTTTGGTGCACAACGACGACGCAGATCTCCTGCGTATCGTGTGGCGCGACGACCCGTCTCAGCCGATCCAGCACTTCCGGATGACGACGGTGACATACGGGACGTCCTGCGCGCCGTACTTGGCAATTCGCACGCTGATGCAGCTCGCCACCGATGAGCAAGACCGCTTCCCCGTGGCCGCCGATGTCTTGCGCAGTCAATCCTACGTAGACGACATCCTATCAGGCGCGGATGACGTACCTTCTGCCATGAAGCTACGCGACGATCTAGTCGAGCTACTCCGGGCCGGTGGATTCGAGCTGCGGAAGTGGTCGTCGAATCGCTCCGAGCTTCTCACGGACTTTCCATCGGACTGGCTCCAGACATCCTCCAGCCGCCCAATCGACGACGAACGCGTGAAGGCGCTCGGTCTTGAATGGGGTCCGAGTTCTGACCATTTCTCCTTTCACGTGTCCCTGCAGCTGGACACAAATGCTCCGACGAAGCGGTCGATATTATCGACGATCGCCAAACTCTTCGATCCTGTCGGGTGGCTGGCGCCTGCAATAGTCACCGGGAAGATCATCATCCAGGATCTGTGGCTGATGGGTGCCGACTGGGACACGCCTCTCTCAGGGCACATAGCAGCCGCCTGGAACGCCTTCTGCTGCGATCTCCCGTCGCTGGAGAATATTTCGATCCCTCGCTGGATCGGCTACAGCAGCGCAGAAGGAACGTACGAACTTCACGGATTTAGCGACGCATCGAGCCGGGCTTACGGCGCCGTCGTCTATATCCGCTCGCAGAGGACCTGCGGCACGATGGTCACGCTTCTCGCTGCCAAGACGAAGGTGGCTCCTGTCAAGCAGATCTCTATTCCAAGGCTGGAGTTGTGCGGTGCGGCGCTCTTATGCCGACTGACAACTCTGGTTCGCTCTGCTCTACATCTTCCGGACGTGCCGATCTTCTTGTGGTCGGACTCCCAGGTGGTGCTCGCTTGGCTTCGAGCACATCCATCAAGATGGACAACATTCGTCGCTAATCGCGTCTCGACGATCCAGTCATCTTTACCGGCCGCTCACTGGAGTCACGTGCCGTCGAAAGAGAATCCGGCAGATCTGGCTTCGCGCGGCGTTCCTCCCGCCGCTCTACAGAACTTGTCTCTGTGGTGGAACGGGCCTTCTTGGCTGCAGCAGGACCCCGACAGCTGGCCATCCTGCGACGGGACTTCCTCGACAGATCTTGAGGTTCGCTCCAACGTCAAGGCTCACGTCATCACGGTCACGCCGACGTGGGATTTGCTCTCGACCTTTTCGAGCATCACTAAATTGTGGCGAGTCACTGCGTGGTGCCTCCGATTCGCGCACAATTCAAGGAACCCCACCGGACGACTTCGGGGTCCTTTATCATCCATCGAGCTGCACTCAGCACGGCTAATCTGCATCCGAACGGCGCAAGCAGTCGCCTTCGCTGATGACATCGCCCTGCTCACTGACGGCAAGGAGTTGCCGCGGCAGAGCCTTCTGAAGAAGTTGCGGCCCTTCCTCGACCAGGACCGGATACTTCGGGTTGGAGGACGGCTGCAGAGTGCAGGCCTCGACTACGAGGGAAAGCATCCGGCGATTCTGCCGAAACGATCGCCGCTGTCCGCTCTTGTGATCGCCGATGCCCATTCTCGTGTTCTTCACGGAGGGACGCAGCTGACTCTGAGCCAGGTCATGGCTCGCTACTGGATACTCGGCTGCAGGAATCTGGTGCGAGGACACATCCACCGTTGCACGAGATGTTCCCGACTGCGGACTGCATCGGTAACCCCTGTCATGGGAAATCTGCCAGCGTCTCGAGTCACTCCGATTCGGCCCTTCCTGCGTTCCGGAGTCGACTACGCTGGACCTGTACAACTTCGTACATCAAAGGGCCGTGGGCACAAGTCCACCAAGGGCTACATCGCCCTCTTCGTCTGTCTCTGGTCGAAGGCTATCCACCTAGAGGTAGTCTCCGACTGTTCTACTTCTTCTTTTCTAGCCGCCTTTCGACGCTTCACCGCTCGACGTGGGATTTGCCGAGAGCTGCTCAGCGACAACGGCACGACCTTCCACGGGGCCGACGCTGAACTGCGTCGAATGTTTGCGGATGCATCCGCCTTCCGTCAGGACGTGGCTACGCTGATTGCCAATGACGGAACTGATTGGACGTTCATCCCCCCTTCTGCTCCTCACTTTGGAGGTTTATGGGAAGCAGGTGTCCGCTCCACGAAGCACCATCTTCGCCGCGTCATCGGCGAATCGACGCTGACGTTCGAGGAGTTGACGACGGTGCTCGCCCAGATTGAGGCCTGTCTGAATTCTCGACCTCTGACGGCTCTCAGCGCCGATCCTACCGACATCGCTGCCCTCACGCCGGGGCACTTCCTGATCGGCGAACCGCTCCTCGCCGTCCCGGAACCGTCCACGCTGGAGATTCCACCCAATCGTCTCAGCCGGTGGCAGCTCACGACGACCATGCGGGACCATTTCTGGCGCCGGTGGTCGGCTGAGTACCTCCACCAGCTGCAGCAGAGGACAAAGTGGACCAGCCTTGGAGAGCAGCTGCAAGTAGGCCGTCTGGTCCTCCTGAAGGACGAACGGCTGCCTCCCACTAAGTGGCTGATGGGACGAGTCGTCGCTACTCACCCCGGCACCGACGGTACGGTGCGCGTTGTCACCGTGAAGACCGCTACCTCCACTTTGAAGCGTCCGGTCGTGAAGCTGTGCCCATTGCCGGACTGCGAGGCTCAACCCGTGCCTACCGCTTGACCCGCGGTCGCTCATGGCGGGCGGCCGCGCGCTTCGGGCCGCTCATGGCGGGCGGTCGCTAGTTCTCTTCTAGTTTACTACTTTAGACTAGTATCGTGCCGTTTCGTCCTACGACGAGGCGGGCGGTATGTTGCGTACTTAGCTGTTCTTAGTCGTGTATATAGCTTCCTATAGCCTTTAGTATATACCTTTGTTGCGCCTTAGAATTTAAGAGTTCTATTTTTAACTTGTTATGATGACCATATAAGGTCTTGTTTGCTACCTTCGGCACGTGTGCCCGCTCACCCCTTTGTTTCGTGCCGTCGTTGTCTTTACCTCCCCTTGTCGGCGGTTGGGAGACGCGTCCACCACGTGATGAGGCCCACACTGGTGATTGGCCGGACGCGCCTCCCACCGCTCGCGTTTCGCTCACGTGAGCACGCTTCGCGACGGCCGACTGCCCGCTTTGCCGTCAGTCCACATCCAAATATTGAGAGTGCGAAATTAAAAAGTGTCTAGAATTGAATAAAAGTGTCTACAAGTTTACATAACGTGTTGCTTCTTTCTACGTTTTGTCTTGCGCCTGCTCGCTTCTTTCTCTTATACCTCTTCTGCGCTCGCTCGCATCTTTCTTCTACACATCTCTATTTTTCGTACTCTCTCTACGCGCTTGCTCGCATCTTTGCCTTCCTCTATCCACGTTCTCTCATTCGCGACTATTCGTTCAACCGCACCCGCGTGTATCTATCAACTAGTTCTCGATGACGGCTACCATTCCATCGACGAACTAACAACAGCGGTATTTCATCTTGCGCGTCAGCGATCTTCGCGGTTCCCGTAAACTTCCCGGTCCGTCGTCGTCGTCGTCGTCGGCGGCGCGCGAGAGGGCGCCCGACAGGAGTCGTTGCGCTGAAATGTAATTTCAGTCCTCATTCAGCGATTACTTACGCCACCCCACATAAACGGCGCCATGCTCGTTCCGCAGAGGCGAACACTGTAGCGCGATATGAAAACGACGCGGCCGTGGCCGCAATGCGACTATAGCCTCGCGGCGCTCCCATTCGCGAAAGGAACGTCTTGCCGAAGGGTAGTTTACCTTCTTTTCCACCCGCGGCTCCTGCCTCCCCCCCACCCCCGGGCACTTCGAAAGGAGTGCTCGGCCGCGCGTACATATATACCCCATGCTTCCATCCCGCTTGTTTTCTCTCTCTCTCTCTCGGCTCATCGCGGCGAGGAAGTACGGTCGCGGCAGATAAAGCGCGCGGCGAACTTTATACACGAAAAGGCCGCGATATAAAATATGAAAGCGGCCGGAACTCTCTCCCTTCTCGTGGCCGCGCTTTACAATCACCGGTGCCGCCGTTGTAGGCGAGCCGAGGCTCTTCTTCTCTCCTCCTTTCCTGACTTTCTTCTCTGCCGGGCTCCCTTCTTCTCTCCTTCGCTCGTGTTCCGCCGACCATTTTCATTGCCGACGCTGATAGCGGTGCGCAAGATGCTAAAGTTGCGTCGTTCGAGTTATTTCTTCTGGCCCGCTAATATTGCGGCGAACGATGAGCCGGAGGAAGATTGCGAGGAAGGCGGGGGTGGAGAGATAGTTAGACGTGAGCTTCTTTAAGAAAGTGAGGCGCGCCGGTGTACAGACGTTTTTGAACGCGCCGTCATGGAAGTGTTTGCTTGGCTTTGTTAGTTGCCGCCGGAAACGTTATTGTCGGATGCGAATAACGGAAGTGACGCTTTCGAAATTTAACCCTTTGCGCTCCGAGCAATTTTTAATGTGATGTTTACGGTAAGTCCGAGTTATTTGCGATGAAAGATTGGAGATCGTGCTTTGTCATTGAAAGTAACGCGTACATATTTAAAGTTACGTTTTGTTAATACAGTTACAATACAACAAATATGATACAATTTCGCTGCAGCAGCGACAACGGAGTGCAAAGGGTTAACATGTTGGAAAGAAGATTGAATTTGTTTTTGCTGATGAAATCATTTAGGCTGCTCGTGTTGGTGAGACGGTGCACATATGACATAAACATAAAAATGATTTAAAAAGGTATAATTAATTAAAATCAAATTTACACCATTCTTTCATTCTACATACTGTTGAGTCTTCATTGGCACTGCACATAATGCCTACAATATGTTGTACTATCCTCGTTGAAACAGTTCTGGCAATAGTTTCTTTTATCGTCAGTACTGGTAACATAACTTACTGCTCCGGTATTGAGCAAATTATTTAAAAGACAGCTCTTAAGAACGCAGCTTCTCCCATACTTAACAGCACCATCTCTCCGTCTCTCCTTTTCTCACTTTCTAACCCCATTTCACCCGCCCGCATGAAAGACACGGCGCTTGTGTTTATATCCCCGCAATTTCAACAGACGCAAAAATCTTTCTGTTGAAAGTAACTTTACAAATTTTACCAGTTACGCCTCAACACCGTTCCTTCAAAAACCTAGTTCCAAGTTTATTACAACAGCAACAAAAAAAACAAACATTGTTACACATAGTAAACTAATGAAAGCTACACAAGCGTCTCTACTAACTCAACGCTCGACCTCATCCTATTAGCGCAAATTTCTTTCCCACAATTTCGCGGAACTTTGCATCTCGCCGCGTTCGCGCGCCGTATGTATATGACAGGCAAGTCGGCCGGATCCCTTGAAGAGCGTGCCACGAGCCATTCGCGATCGATTCCTCCGGCAGACGGTGCTCCCCGCGAATTGTTCGGCGAACGTTCACTCCGTTGTCTACGCGCCTTCACCCGTACACAGAGAGGGAGAGACAGAGAGAGAGAGAGAGAGAGAGACAAAGTGAGAGGGAGAGAGAGAGAGGGCCTGTCGTTATAGGCGCACATTGCACGCGCATATGCGCGCATTCGCGTGTACACGTACCTACGTATGAACTCTCGCGTATTCCTGGCACGCCCCTCGTATGCACATATTGCATTTCTCCAGCGGGGCGCAGAGGGGGGTGGGGGAGAGGGGGTGGCAGCGAGCTCAGGCGGGCGGGAAAGTGGGGTCTGTGACGGGCGAGGGTGCGAGCGCGGAATGGGGCTCTTTTAGAACTAAGTGCACCGAGCCCTCGAAGCGTTTCGTTCGTCGTTTTCCAAGAGTCGCGCGACGCCCGCCGGAATTCCTGGCGCTCGAAAAGGGTCGCGCCTGTCGCGCGACGAAAAGCGCCGTTTCTGCGGCCGTTTAATGAGTCGTTGCATCACGCAATCTTTGTTGTTGCTTTTTTTTTTTTTTGAACTTTCTCCCGACCAATGTTCGTCGTTATATGCTGCCTTCGGTGGCCGGCTAGAGACACTGTAGGAAGAGACTGGGCACGAAACAGTGGCCGCCATGTTTCGGCAAAATTCTGGGAGAGAGAAAGTAATATGCTGTTTCCGGGTAATCACTTCCGGGAAGTAGATGGGATTGGTCGAGATCGCGCAAGGGCACTCTAGTTTTCGATACTATCCAATTTAACTATTTAAGATGAATGAATAGTGTGGATAATACAATTTGTATAATTTAAAAATGTTAACTTTCAAGCATATATTATTTGTAAATACGTTAGAATGAATATTAATACAATTGATAAGTTTAAAAATTAGCGGAACTAGCCAAATAATGGCGGACCAATCAAGAGTGGCCCTCTTGTGGCCGCCGTGTTTCGGCAAAATTCTGCGAGAGGGAAAGAAATATGCACTGTTTCACTGCGACCTACTTGCAACATGAACATTTTGCAGGAATAAGGGTACGGAGCAGTGGGACGAGGAAAGTGTAACCACTTCCAGGAAGCAGAGGGCTATGATCACGTGGTGTTTTGGTGCCACATTGGCCTTTGATCGAGATCGCGCAAGCGCAGTCTAATTTCAATACTATCGCATTTAACTATTTAAGATAAATGAATAGTATAAATAATGAAATTTTATTTTAGCAACTTCCAATTCATTTATTATTTCTAAACGCGTTAGAGCTAATATTAATAGAATTAATAAGTTTAAAAATCGGCGGGAGTAGCAAAAAGATGGCGTACCAATCCAGATTGGCCAGTCTCGTGGCCAGTCTCTTATTACGGTGTCTCTAGTACCCACCGCCTCGACACGCGCACTTTCCATTCCGTTCGTCTCACAACGTTTCGCGGGAATTCCTCCTATTACAAACTTGACCGGAACTGTCGTACGCTCGTGTGCCGACGTAATGGGTTCGAGCCATCGTTCATCTCCGTCTCTCTGCACCAAAATCTGTATGATCTTGCGCAGAGGGCGCTGGCGAGGAGGAGGGGTAGAGGCCGAATAGGGTGGGACCGTATGAAATAGGACTCTTTTATGCAAAGTGCACCGAGCAGCGAGCACTCGAAGCGAGTATTCATATATTGCGGCGTCGCGGCGCTAGAGAGCGGCCCGAGTGCCTCGACAAAAACCTTACGAGTCGAATGTCTTCGAAATTGTCAAAGGCGTTCGGTTTTATGCCGACTCTTCGGAGCACTTACCTCCGCTCGATGTTCTAAGAAAGATCGTCAGATTTTTATGCGGCACGAGAGCGACAAACGGAGAGAGAGAGAGAGCGAGAGAGAGAGAGAGAAGATAGAGAGAGAGAGAAGAGAGAGAGAAAGAGTGACATGCCGCGACGGGAGTGGGAAGAAGCTCGTAATGGAAACTTTATACGAATGCGCTTCCTTGCCAAACAAGCATCCTCAGGAATAACTTGCGCGTTGTCGCTTATTTCATTGGAAGATCAAACGGGTAGATCGGCCGTGTCTAGTGCCTCGAGCCGCCTTTCGGCGGCGCTTATTACTCGCTGTACCATGCACAGGCGCCTGCAAGGCGTATTGGAACATGGATTGAATCGCGATGAGTAACCAGAGCGAGGAGAAGCCGTATTTCACGTCACTCCAGCCCAGCACGCTGGCACCGCGCTATCGTCTAGGGTCACGATGTCTCGATAAAACCCTTACGAACCGGATGTCTGCGAAATTGTCAAAGGCGTCAAACGTATGCAGCCTCTCGGGACGCTCGCCTCTTAGTGCTGTATCCTGAAGAGCCGAGAGGGAGGGAGAAAAAAAAAGAGATAGGTAACTGAAATGGACGGGGAGAGGCGCGTGAAACTCGATAGATGTTCGTATAGCGACACGCCGTGTCGAGAAACAGGGAAAGGAGGCGGAGGAATGAGAAACACGCCGAGGGACGGAGATGGACGAACAGATAAGGGAAACAGAGCAAGAGAGAGAGGGTCGCGCACGAATATTCTACGGCGGGGTTTATTTCCTATTTTATGCATTCACGGCGCGCACTTTTATGCATTCACTTTTACGGGCTGGAAAGCGACTCCTAGCTCGAGCCAGCGGTGAGAGGAAGAAAGAAAAGAGGTGAGCGAGGGAGAGAGTGAGAGAACGCGGGGAAGGGAGGACAAAGAGGGTGACGGAGATGGGAAGACGAGGGAGGGGTAGTGCTTGGCTCGACTTAAACTTCGCCTCCTTCCGCCTTCTCTTCTTCCCTCCCCACTCGCCCCGCCAGCTATCGCTTCCCACACTTACGTCGCCTGGTCGGGAAAAGTTTGGTTCTTAGCGTTACGAGATTTTTCGCGAATTCCGTGAATTTGTTATGTCCACTGACTTAATGCCGACACTGAATCAGGGGGTCGGGGGCGCTGGAAAATTTTACCGCGACCCTGCTCTGCTCGACGCGCATTCTGTCGGTCAGGCAGCTTATGTTCGCGAGCTCGGTATGTCCTGCGGGAATTCGACAGGATTAAAATTCGAGTATCGTCCCGGCGACGTCATACATCTTAACGTGCCCGGCTATCTCTGAGGTTTGAAAATAGCGGAGACGCCGCGCCGAGGACCGAATAAATCAGAGGAATCGACTGGCATTCGATTCCCTGCTCGGATGCTATCGCGACGTACGTTTTATTCATCTACATTAAGAGCTGATCTTCCTGTTCCTCGCCTATTGCCTTTTGTCGTCAAAATTCGCAGCTCGTGCCCTTACCGCTTGCCTCGTCTGTTCTGTTTCGAAGCGCGTCGCGCGATTCAGATTGGGATCGTCAATTCGCGCCGACGCCACAGTGTGTTGTTCTGGCAATCTGAGAGGAGAAAGAAAACGAACATAAAAATGTACATGTCGAATAGAGGACTTTCTCCTTTTTTGAAGTCGGTTGAAATGTAACAAAGGATGTTTAATAATAAATAAATGATCTAATATCTAACTAGCCCTGCGATAGAAATTGTTTATTTATCTTTCATTTCAATATTATTCTGTCAGTGTCGATTCCTTAAAGTTTATTTATTAAAGTTTATTACTTACGTTGTATTATTATGTGTAAACTCTTTATTTTTATCATAAACCCGTTTTGGACATATGTTCATAGGAACTTTGATGATAAAAATACACCAAGAAATCAGCCCTTAAAATTTGTCGCATATATTTAGAATCACCCTGTACATACGAATTTCGGGTAAGGGTGGTAGGCGAAGAGTGGGAGAGAAAAAAGTGATTCTGAATTGTACATGGGGAGAAGTAACGAACATTGTACTAAAAAAGAAAAGTGTTAGTGAGCTACGAATGTACCTGTCATAAAAGTAAGGGAAGGTTGCGGACGATGAAATACGAGAAATTACCTGCAAACGTTGTGTATTTATAAACTAGGGATGGCGAATAAAATTTGGTTCAAGCACGGTCCGTTCGCTTACAAGCGCACCATTTTTTTCGTCGTCCCATCGAACTTTCTGCCTCGACGGAGCCAGGGCGACATATAGATTCGCGCACGGGGACAAAGTTAAAGGATCGGAAAGTCGTTTGGTCGGCCCGGGATATCCGTGATTTTTCATTAAGGCGAATATACGGTGGTCGAAACAAAGGACTGGCGGGCGTGTTTGTCGGTAGGAAAGAAGACAGGGAATGACATTTATTACGCGGTCGGACTATCGGTTCTCTTGGTACAGCGGTAAGGAGGACGCGGAGACAAGAAGGAGAAGGAAAAACGGCCGAGTCAGTGTGATCGCGGGCAAATAATGAAATTAATCGCGCCGGCTCAGACGTCGTCGGGCCGCGAAGTCACGAGGCATCCGGCACTTAATTGATCAGTCGTCGCGACGTCGATGAACCTGTGCTTGATCGACGTCGCCGGGAGACAGGCAATGTGATCGCGCGCGCGATCATTAAAAGCTAACACCCTCTGCATGATTGTTTCCGCGAAATTTATTGCCCGACACGCATGGGCCGCATTTGGAATTTCGAAATGGCGCCTACGTGGAACGCGTTCGGATTTAAAAATGTGAAAAAACTGCATTTAGTATTAGCTTCGTTATCATACGTTAAATGTTTATGTATTTTTATCTCATTCCTCTCTTTCTATATTTCATGTTACTTTAGTCTTAAGGTATTATTAGCTTCATTATCTAGTTTTAGTCTCGTAATATAGCGTACTTCGATGTATTTGTTATCTTTCCTATCTTTCTTATCTCACTAAAGGGCTCTGCCCGTTAATAAAGTAATAATAAAAGCGCTGATCTCGCCGAAGCAACACGCGTCGGCTCGATATCTCGCTGTCGCTCGACGCGCGTTATTTATCGCGCGATTATTTCACGGAATTCGTTCGACGCTTCTGTTCATCTGCAAATCGCGCCTTGTAGCCTCGCAATTTCTCCGACCCTGCGCGCGGAATGAGTCGGAAAACGCCAGGAGCGGCCTCGTGCTAGGTGTCGATTGAGGATGTTCGATCCTCTCGAAAGGATCGATTTTTTAATCGATTGAGAATCGATTCTCTGACAATATCGAAACCAAAGTATCGATCGTGCAGGAATCAATCACTGAGGTAATATTTACACTGGATGCAACGTAGCATACGGAACATGTGCCAAGTCGAACCTGTGGCCACCGTGTTGGTAGAGCCCGAATACTCACTTCAAAATGGCGACTATTGTGAGACATTGAATGAAGAGTATATTCATATAGATCTAAAGTAAGCATTTTTAGCGTATTTTCTGAGTATCCGAGGTCCGCTAATATGGCGGAGTTGGCATACAGAGGTTTTGCATTGGATCGTGTATCGAATGTATATATAGATCAGTGGAATCAATTTTTCGGGGCAGGGAATCGAGTTCAAGATTTAAATATAAACTTGCGCAAATCTAAGTAAATGAAGAAAAGATAAATTAAAAATTTAATGTAAATTAAAAACTATAAATATTTAACTAGAAAATTTAAATTATTTTAGCCCCTAATAACACTTCAGATTATCTGACATAAATCTACATAAAAAAAAAAGAAACGATCTTGGAAGAATCGATTTTTCAAGAAATCGGACATCAAAGAATCGATCTGTCGGCCAAAAGAATCGAATCGGACTCGACATACCCAGGCTTCAACTCTTACGCTCGTGCATTTTCTGCGCGACGAATGTGTGCGTCCGTGTCATTTGCATGTACGTCTCAGCTCGCGTTCCTTCCGTAACCGAAACGCGGCTTCTTCTTCTTCCGTTTCTTTACAATGTCTACGTGCTCGCTTCCCACGCTACTCGGTTCCTCTCGCCGTTTGCGTTTTCATCGAAACTGAATCCTGAGCAGAAGAAAGCCCCCGAACCCGCGCAGTCACGTCGCTCGATATACCGCACTCAAACCGCAAGCCGGAAAGGATCCTGTTTACACCGGAAATTATATCAAAGTGTTCTTTGCCGCCAGAAGAGTGTGTAACCCGTTCGCGCGCGATCTATTTTGACAAGCTGTTCCCGTTCCTCGGGTTATTAAAACAGCGCATTTAACTCTTTGAGGCACACGATTTTAAAGAAAAAAAAAAAACAAACTCATGTTGCACACCATTTTTTTCAGTATGAAAATGTGAAAAGAAAAACGTTAATTTAAATTATTTAATATAAAATATCACTCAAGATGAGAGAAAAAAAATAACATTTCGTTAAATCCTTTATTACAGAATGGGACATCAATAATCCCGCCATGCAGAAAAAGCTAAGCAATTGGTGGGACAGTTTTTAACCCACCTAACCCCTGAGAGTTAAGCGAAAAGAAAGTAGGCAGGAAAAAAAAAATAAAAAAAAAAATACATGTCAAATTGAAAACCTCCGCCTTTTTTCGAAGTCGGTTAAAAATAGGAAGCAAGGAACGCCAGGAAGCAGTTCCCACAATTTTCGCACGTTTGCCGGCGAGCGTACGACCCAGTCGACCAATTTTCTTTTCTTGTCCGGCGACAAAATTTTCGATCGCAGGCGGACGCACGGAAATGACGCAGAAAATCGAACGGAACGTCCTCGGACGCTTACCCACCCACTTTCTCGAATCACGAACTTTTTTTCCCCGCGTCGACGCTCGGCCGTCGTTAACGAAGACAATTGTTCTTCAGCGCAAGCCTTCCCTCTGCCTGCTCCGCTCCTACGCATTTTCTTTCATTGAGTCTCGCGATGCCTTCCGCTCCTCTTTATTTTCTCTCTTTTTTCTTCCTATTTTCCTGAAGAACTTCTCGTATCTCATGGTATGTAAGACGCTTTCGCGGATTTGTACGCTATGCGTCTTCCTCTCAGCAGCTTACAGGAACGCGCTGCCCGACGCTCTCGGAGCAGATTATGAGAGAAGACTCTTCATGGCCAACAAAGGGAAGTCTCGCTGCGCGCTGCAACGATTATTCTTTGCTTAACCTGCGAAACAATGTGTAGAAAAAAAGAACGGTGGAAGGGAAAGGATCGGAGACTATGACGCGTCTTATCTTGATCACGGCCAAGATCAGCGTGATTTCTGACTGTCCCACGCTCCAGCCGGCGGATTTTACAGCGGCGCATCCTGATCTTGTCGTTCCTCTTCTCTTCATCCTGTTGGGAATAAGCCGTTTCTAAGGTTTTATCCTTGCCCAGGCTTTCGTACTGGGCTTCGGGAGCGCACCCTCGGCGATTTCCTGCCGGAAAAGAGAAGATTACAATGGCACTCTTTTTCCTGGAGCCCGGGGGACGCGGAGAGGTTATCCCTTTCTTGACTTTCGAGAACAATGGATGAATGGAAAGTGCTTGAACAACGAGATTGAAATCGATCACGCGATCACTCTCGTCGTTTGCCTACGCACGCGCGTGTTGCGCTGCGGCGTCGTTATTGTTAGAGTTTGATTTTGTACGTTTCGATAGGAAGTGAGACAAGGGACGAACGGTTTGCGAAGTGCTGGAAAAAGATAAAATGTGTCGATTTGGATTGCTGCTGCCATTCTTTAAATGATAGTATTAGATGTATGACGACTGTGTACGTGTGTACGACTACTGTCGATGTGTTGGTGTTACTTGGGATTCTATACGAGTTGAATGTAATTCGTTTTCGGATACATTTTATTGAAGAATTGCTTATTGAAAGTTAATGCCACATGGCCAAAATGCATGCATATTTACAAATGTGAATAATGTACTGTGTGTTAACATGGACAAATGGAAGATTAATAATTAATCGGTATTACAAAAGATTGACTTTTCATGTAAAATAATATTTACGGTGAAAGCAACCATTGTGACACGGCACAAAATGTTCGATATTGAGTGTACAACGGCTAAATCTGATGACGAAAGTGCTTCAGTTGCGATTTCTTCATAAGAGACCGTGTTAAATTATTAAATTATTCATATTAATATCTTCTAAACTATGTAGTAGGGATTCAGTCCATTTTAGAACTCTGAATCCGATGTTTCTTTTCATTTCTTTCTTTCTATTTCTCACTGTTAAATCAAATGTGATTATTCTAGCTAATTATTATTGAACATGATCCTAGTGTAGAGGGTCTTCAGTTTATTTTTCTTTTTTTCAAACGATTTCTAAATGAAATATGTCTAACAAGCTCACAATAATGCTATTTAATTTTTCCACAGTTCTTTATCTCTCCACCCCTATCGTTACAAACAGAACACAATTCTTCCATTGAAGAGGATCCAAAACTAGGATCGAAATGTTTGAAAGGGATCGCAGAGCTGTAGTTCTTGCAACTAACTTTATTTGACCGATCATCTCGCCGTCACTATACCGCGCAAAGATGAGTCTACCGTCGTCAACATCATACCTTCTATGTAGTAGGGAATTCTGAAATTTGGTACGCTCCTTTAACACATTAAAAGCCGTCATCCCTCTATTCAGGAATTTCTTCGATTTTCTTACGTGTGTTCAATTCCTCCTTAAGTCTCTTTCGGTCGCTCGTCTCTCTTCCTACTGCGGAAACGTGGCCCTTGTTTTCGTTTTGATTGGCTGTTTCACGCGCGTGTGGTTTCATAGGGGGGAGGGGAAGTGAGTTTGGGTCGTACGAGATTTAGGAAACGGATTCTGGATGGCGGACGGGGAGGGAAGAGAGGCAGAAAGTAATGGGGGCATGGCGGAAAGAAGCTTTCAAAAACTTTCCACCCAGATCTCGTGCCGGTTTTCTCACGGTCGCTGCGCCCTTGCCACGTTGCCACCCGAACACGCCACGCGCGAGGCTTCGTCGATGGATGAGAAAAAAAAAGGAATTTGATTTTCGATTCCATCCAGTGTCGAGATTTTTATAAGGCTGGACTCACGCGTTGCATAGATTGAAATTGGTACGAGTAATTTTGACGCTTGTGTGCCGGTAAGGAAGAATCGGATGGACGTGGGAAGATCAAAGAGAATCTGGGAAATTTTGAGGAATGATGCGTGTTGATGTGATGAAGGAGCATTGCAAATTTCAGAATTTCTTAGTACACGGTTTCGAAGATAATTATTTAGCAAGGTCTCTTATGGAGAAGCCGCAGTTGAAGCTGTTTTGTCATCACGTTCAGCAGTTGTACGCTCAATGTAAAAAATGCTGTGCTGTGTTACCGGATAATGGCGATTTTTGCGTGAAATATCGTTTTAAATGATAACTCAAGCTTTTCTAGTATCAATTACATATTGATCTTCCATTTTGTTCCCCGTTATACATACATCAACTACCTTTGCAAATATGTATGCATTTTCACCATGTGGCATTAGAATCGACCAGAATGTCTGTCCGATTCTTTCTTAAACAAATGGCAATATATTTCTGCGACGTACGTTATAACACACATACTTTTCACGCTTGTGTGTAAATTCCATTTAAGCAATGAGTAATGTTTGCCAGCCACCGATACGCCGTGGTTACAATTAAACATACTCATTTTCGTTCCGGATGACCGATTATTGTGAGAATTACATCCCACCGCTCCTACGCAATCTATCGCGCCTGTCGCATTACGTGCTCAACAATTATTGTCAACACTAATTATCGGATCATTCATCAGGCTAAGTAGTTGGAATGTTTAACCGAGTGATCATCGCGCGGAATCGAGCAATGCCCTGACACAGTAAAATCATAGTTTCCACACTCTCTGATTATTTCGACAATATTCCCCGCTAATACCGCGTAACCTGTTTCCAACGATTATTGGATCCGACCTATCGCCATAATCATCGACATGATTTGGAAGCAAAACTTATGCGCAAAGGCGACTTTCGCCGCCAGCTGTGTCTCGTCGACGAACCTGGACGTTCTCGCGACTGGCTGCTCGCCAGGCACTAACGTAAGTCGGAACTTCTTTCCCTTTCATCTGCGTCTTCAACGTGGCAACGGCTCATTCTACGTGCGGCATTTCTCGGTAATCTGGGTTATGGGATCGATCGGTACGTTCGTTTGACGTCACGGCATAATCTAATCGTAAGAGATCGAAGTCGATGCCAGTGCTCGGGCGTGTATGACTTTTTGGCCGGGCGATCGCGCGAACGCGCGCGTTCTATCGAGCAATATTCACCGTTTGGGCACTATGCCGTCCTGTGGTTGCGGTCGGCCAGGTATGAGCGCAGACAGCCGACGTTCTTGGCTATTACGGGAAGTGCCGCTGGAATGGACGACATTCCGAAATTCACAGCTAATCAGCGTCAGACCCGCCGTTCGCGGAAATGCACAACTGCAATAACACCGAACTACCCTTTTTCGTCCGCCACCACTCCGGCATTCTGGGAAGCACCGGGTCGATGTGTGTTGCCACGCGAACGTAATTTGCAGCTTGGTGAAACGCACTTTCTTCGACAAGCGGCACAACAAACAAGTACATACACGTGTTCAGGTTGCTTCTAGGTATCGTTCGGTAAGATCGTAATTTGGGACACTGACAACGATGTTCTTGGATATACGCGAAATCCTATTTTTAGTCACTTTCTCATGTATATGACTCATTGTATCATTACCATCACTTTATACATACTTCAGAGCCTTGCACCGATTCAAGAGTTCCTTCTTTTCTGTTCTATCAGCTGAAAGGCTCGAGAGCGATCAGTCTCATTCTTCACACAACTTTTTTATTGTTTACACCTACAGTTTTAACGTATTGTTAGCAGATGTGTATAAATAGTTTTTTATTATACCAACACGGTGTTTAGTATGGACTTACTCAGCACTTACTTCTTTAATTAGACCCAGGTAGTGACTCGCAAAACCAAATTGTTGCAAAGTCTTCACACCGACACGTCTTCAATGTGTGTAAAGGGCGCATAAAAAAATCAACTCCAACTCGCATTCCGTTGCAGACTAGGGATGTTCGATTCCCATTCAATTCTACAAAAAATCGATTCCTTGTCAGCCGAAGTTTTGTATGATCGATCCTTTTGCCCAAAGGACGAAATTTTTATTTGGATTTTTAAGAGAATCTGCAGTATTTACTAATCTTAAACTCGAATTCTATACCCCAAAAATCAGGTTCCTTGCCCCGAAAAATTGATTCTTCCAAGATCAATTCTTTCATTTGGATTTCTTAACAGAATCTACACCGTTCATTATTCCTGAACTTGCCCTCAATATTGCCCCAAAAGAATCGCTTCCTACCAGATCGGTTCTTCGGCTCCGATTTTTTCAGCCTATCCATTCTCACGATGCGTTTCCGAATCAGTTCGAAAATCGATTCTTTCAAGCGAACCGAGCGTCCCTATCCCAGCCTCGACTCGTCCGTCCGATCGGCCAGCTTCGTTCCAGACGCCCGTTACCGCGCCAGTCCCCCTCCGCAATTTCTATAGTCGAGCCATTATGATTAATGGCGCCATTATCGGTAGTGTTATCGCTGTTGCCGTTGTTATCCGATGCAATCGAATAGCATTCCCTTTCACGGCTTGCCGCATCTTCGATGCCGTCGCGCAATCTCGTTGGCGGGAGAGTTCTTGCCCCGTAAACTCCACTGTGAGAAAGAGAGAGAGAGAGAGAGAGAGTCAGGCCGCAAAATCGATGCCGGCCCTCTCTCGTCCTTACGCGCCGCTCGGGAAACTTCAATTTCCCTGCCGCCGTCACCGCAATGTTTTTCCACGCCCGCTTTCCTCCGACCACCCTCGCGCGCACACGTTCGCGGTCACTGTCATCCTGTGTTCGCCGCGGTCCCGACAAAATCCTCACGACCCCTTCAACGACGTGCGCGCGTTCGTTGCAGGTACTACCCACTGCGAGCGCGCTGCAACAGGTCATTAAGACTCCTCTTATCAGTCCGCCCGACGTCCACTCTGTTATTCTCAGTTCAGCCCCCGGATTGAGATACTGCTCCGCGGTGGGACCCGCGTCTCGGAGGGGTGGCTCATAATGCATGCACGCTGGAGAAAGTATAAAGAATATATCTGCCGTGCGGCGCGCGGCCGTGCGACTTTGCCATAAAGCATGTCCAAGTCTCTCCGGTGGATTCCAGCGAAGCAGTCGTCGGCTATTCTTCGCTCCTGGCTCGCAGGAAAAGAAGAATCATTCGCTTCCCTTCCGCTCCCACGACTGGCTGCGCGTATTCACGTACTCGTATGTCGGCCGTCGTCGGTGGGACGGACGACGAGAATGATCTCGGGGATGTTGGTGGTGGCGGGACAGGAACGACGGATCCCTTGCATTTCCGGCCCGTGTCTCGAACGAACCTCGCCAATTTCCTCGGGATTCCGTCCTTTTTCTGGTGGGCCCGCGCGTATCGTCGGCTGTGTGTGATTCTGTTTGTTGGGTGACGTTGGAGAGGTGTGGGGTGCTAGTGGCGGTGGAGACTTCTGTTCTCGCGAGCACAAGTCAAGGTTTGTTGAAATAGCGTTTCGGTACGAATTGTTCGGTGGTATGTAGTTTCTAAAGTGGTGGGCCGGGTTTTGGGCATGTTATATGTGTCTTTTAGTGGGGAGCGAGGCCTTGGCGTCTTGCGTTGGTGACGTCATCACTAGGACAAAGCTTTGGTTTTTTTTGGAATTGGGGGGTATTTTTGTAAGATAAGATGCATATAATGGGCAGTGGTGAGAATAGGGATGGATAATTTATCAAGGAAATTACTAATTCTAGCGATGGCTATAACGTGACAGTACGACAAATCATTCATTTTCAACAGACTTCATAAAAAGAGAGGAGGTTCTCTACATGACATGCATAATTTTTTCCCCACTCGTAATAGCTAGGACCTGGAACTGAACAGCCGAACGATTTCTTGTCTATTGACGTCGTTGTCTCGATCCTCGCGATACCGTACTTAAAGTCGTTGTTTAAGGCGCGATTACTTCTCAATCTAAAGACTTCAATGGTTATATAAACTGGTGAACTATTTTACATGTATACACATGAAAATGTATACAAGAAATATGACTGTCAGCGAAAATTGCTGTGATCGAAAAGTGTCTTTACGCGTGCAAGGCTAAAAATCTTACGCCAGAAAAATGTTATGTTATATATAGTCGGCGAATTGGGAGAAAAATATGTCGAGGGCCATTGGCCAGAAAGGGGCATAAATAAACGCAACCCGTCTCTCCATCTTGCGGATGTTTGAATTTTCGCTCGTTGATAAAACGTCAGTTCCGATATTGCATTCTGCTCGCGGTAATATATAAATTGAAGTGCAAGCGGCGGGTCTAGAACAATGGCCAGGAAAATGTATCGTCTCCCTTCTCTCTACCGCGCTTATGATAGTGATAAAAAATTATTCTCCCGCCGATGCACCCACTTTCGCAGGCGCGAAAATTTCGTAATGAAAGGAATCGGACGTAACGTCGGCGTCGATAAATCTTCCATATCGAAGCCGCGATCATTCGGTAGGAATATTCATCGCGACGTAACGCACCGATCTTCATTCTTCGAACGACTTCGCAGCGCGCGACTCAACGGCTTACCATAAAGCAAGTCTTTTCGATGGGTTCTCTCGGGCCAGCATTATTCATAGCTCCATTCACGTCTGCCTCTCCGCCCGGAAAATAAGTGCCGTTCTTCCATATCGAGCTCCCGCGGGTGTCTTACTTAACGTTCACGCGATGACCATTCGGAAAACGGAGAATATCGCAGGTGTGGTTTTCGAGGAGGGCAAAGCTTTCACGTATAAATTAGTGGACGGCGGTCGCCGCTGCTGGATGTTGGACAGATAATTCTGTGCACAGGAAGCTTAGAGGGACCGGGAGTGGACAGAGGGATGATTCGAAGCTGGAGAGAAATAGCGCATTGGCCGAGTGCCCACGGAAAGCTTCGTGGGTGCTGCGGAAGAAAATGGCCAGTCTGTCCTCGCTTCCGTCCTGCCTGCAACCCTCGCCTGTCGTTCTTCCTTTCTGACAAGCGTGTACAGTACACCGTGTAAAGTGCATACACGGGGTGGTCGGCGAGCGTTGCAAATCACATACGGCCTGACACTGTGAACATCCGAGGAAGCTATAGTGGAGGGATGTTTTTTGTATAATATGATCGTAGGACAATTAGCAAAGATTATACACGAACGATCCCGTCTCTCCAGACCAGTCCCGACGTCATATGCACTTTTTGTTCAGTTCCACATTTTTTGAGTCGTACGTAAAAAATGTGCCGGCCGAAAAATTTGGCTCTGATTTCAAACGTCTGCGAGTGGTATTTTTCGATCGTTCAATAGGGCACGCATCAAATGGCACTTAAATGGGAACAAGAAAGTTACGAGCAAAGTTGAAAAATACGTCTTACTCGACGTATTAGCAAAGATTATACACGAACGATCCCGTCTCTCCAGACCAGTCCCGACGTCATATGCAGTTTTTGTTCAGTTCCACATTTTTTGTGTCGTACGTCAAAAATGTGCCGGCCGAAAAATTTGGCTCTGATTTCAAACGTCTGCGAGTGGTATTTTACGATCGTTCAATAGAGCACGCATCAAATGGCGCTTAAATGGGAACAAGAAAGTTACGAGCAAAGTTGAAAAATACGTCTTACTCGACGTATTATCCAAGATGCCAGTCGTACACGAGCGAATCTGGTGAACGGCATCGACAATTTTTATGCAAACTTCCGCTCCAAACAAAGGTCCCGGATAATGCGCGCGGCTGCACTTATCGTATAACACAATATGCCGAACAATAAGGAAGTTTTCGAGTACTGCGTGTACGTACACGCGCGAAAACGGCAACGCGAATGAGGGATGACAGTTTTAGTGGTACTTCGTTCTCCTTGCGCTCTCTCTCCGTCCTCCTAATCCGCCCCCACCCTCCCCCCACCCCACCCCATCTCCCCAGGTCCGTCTCACGCGTTCTCTGTTCGAGCAGTTCTAGTTCTCTTCCACAGTACATCAGCCTCCGGGCATTGTTAAGTTTTCCACCAGCCACCCTCCTCGTTCCTTCGCCCACCCCTAAAAGGGGGTGGTCACCACCCACGAATGCAGCCCATTCCCCTTTGTCTTTCCCGGCCAAAATATGTGTTAGACAACCGACTGGTTGCTTTGCCTCGCCTGCCTTGCTCTCTTCCCACTTCGCACCATCCCGCTCCTCTTGCAAACTGCCGACGCGCTTCGAGCCCTTACATCCCTTTATCCTTGTTTACCCCCGTGGTAATAGTTTCCATAACTCTCGCGCGTCAGCCTCCGCCTCATTGTTGCTGCAATTCTCGCAGTCCGGTTCCGCTAACTTTGACACGTCGCTGATGAGTTCGTTGCGTTTCGGCGTTCTTTCGAGAGCCACCAGTCCGCACTACTGGCTCGCTCGTCATTCATTGTTCACGCGAACATTTAAGATGAAAAGTTGATGATGAATGCGAGGATGTTTTTGAAAGAAAGAGTCCCTAGCAAAATGGGGTCACGCGTCCTGAAACGTCTTCGGCGCGACGAACCACTTTGGTTCGTCGATTGAACAACTTATCGTTTCAAGGATCACATTATGCTCGGACGCGTTGTATTCTACTTGGAAAGTGGTGGCCTTATAAGTGCCCCGTTCGATCGGGACGGTGGTGTAGTGAGAGTAACAAGATTGTTAGGTCATGCTATCGTCACCTAGTTCGCCCTTCAGCCGATCTCGACGGCTTCGTCCGGAATACTTGCACTTAATTGAAATAGTTGAGAGCGCTAATTCTCCCCGGGACTTTCCGGTATACCGATTATACTTCTCGGCTCGCGTTAGCTGGAAGATGTCTCCCAGCAGCAGGACGCGCCCAGACTCCTCGACGCCTCGAACGTGCGCGCTTGCTCGTTGATCCGATCGAGTTCAGTATGAGTGCCTGCGAGGCGGTTAATTTCTTTCGACAAAATTCTTCGATCGTCTGTATCGAGTTATATTTCTAATTCGATCGACGTCGCCGGTAACCGGCGCTCACGTTCCTCCGCTCGACGTACTTTTAATCTGCTCTGTAACCCGATTACTCTTTCAGAGAGTTTCGAGAGAAATTTCCATGATGGTCCGCCGTCACCATAAGCCTGACGTGGACCATCCTCAACTCCACCACCATAGACGGCTGTCTATCTGCAATTCTGCCTCGCTCAACTTATTGTCAGTCGGACCATTTTCTTTGTGACAGGCTGACGCCGCGAACAACTCTGCTCTTTGCGACGTCGATGAATTAGGTGGGCCAAGATTCGATAAGAATGTTGTTGGCGTGGTCGGGTGGATAGGTTCGAAGGTTCGAGCGGCCGAGGGTGTGACAGTGGTAATTGATGCCGTGCAAATGGGGCGGTAACGATCTGTCGACTTTTAGAAAAATATGCTCGCTGGAATTAGGACTCCGCCTCGGTCGATTATTTTTACGACGACGAGGTTTGAACCTGGGGGAAGTCGCAAGGTGATGGTCGCGAGAAATAGCTATAAAGATTGTCCTCCGTCTTCTTCCCTTTCCGCACTCTCTTGCTCTCTGTCTCTCTCTTCTTCCGAGCGTCTCTTCTCTATCCCATTAAGCCGGAGAACTCTGTTGCGTCATGGCATCGAGCTACTTGACGCTGTTATATTCATAGCTCCATCCTTATCTCCGTTAAGAAACCGCGAACATAACTTTGTATCTTGGCTTAACAGCCGGCGAGCACTTCTGGGGAAACATCCTTTGCAACGGGCTTGCAGAATAATACAATTTTCCGACGATACTGCGTCGTTATTGGAGACCCTGCAATCAGAGTCTCGGAATTGTTAGCAAGGTTCAACTAGAGATGGCGTTTTTCAATAAAAAGAATACTGCACGCTCCAATTGCAAATCACATCGACGTCGTATGAAGAACAAACAGATCAATAGTGGTCGTATACAAACGTGTTATATCTGGTACTTTTGTTCAAAAATGGCGGCACCAATCAAAGTCGACGCATATGTTTCAGGACTCTGATCATAGAGTCTCCATCTCTAATTGTTATGGCATCCGAGCGCCCTCGTGAAAAGACCTGTAACATTGTCAATTGTGATAAAACAATGTCTGACGCGCCCTCTTAATTATCGAAGAGGAATCGATCGGACAAGTTTTCATTCTCGCTCTCCCTTCCTGCAACCGTGAGTCCTGGCGTCGGCGTCTGTATTACACGTGGTGGTGACGAGCCATCAGCAGCAGAAGCAGCTTCATAACCACCGTCCTGTCGGCAAAATGTCGAGGGTCGGTTAGCTGTAGCCGGTTCCGTGTCGTTGTAATACATACAAACCGGACGTATGATATCCAAAAGCGGTGAAGATGAGCAGACACGACGAACGTAATACAGCCTCTAGACACATTCCACCATCGGCCAGCCCACGCAGGGCCGTTTTAACGTATGTGCGAACTGGGGCCCACAGGAAAAGGGAGCCTATCACTAATTAAATTCATCGGTTAATGAATTTTCAATAACTTGAAATATATTACTTTTTTTAGATGAAATATCTTTAGGCGCGGTAGCGTAAGTATTGGTTGTACGAATACCTATCGCCAAATACGTAGAGCATGTGCGCACTCACACATACGTACTCAATCTCAAAGAGATGCTTTCCATTAGTTTACAGCTGGACGAATACAGTTTGGCAGTTGTCGCGCGACGATTGCGATTATTGAATGTAATTGTTAATCGCGATTAAAAGTTGAATTTTCAATTGCCCCATAATTAATCGGCAACTAACGATGAAGAAAAAATGAATCGTAAAAAATCACGTTTATTATCGTCGATTATTTTAACCAGTTAATGAAAATAATCGTCAATCGTCAATCAGTTGTCATCGTCAGTTGTTCAAGTATTAATCAATATTAATTAATATTAATTAATATTTTAATTAATATATATTAATAAATTAATCAATATACCAGCTGCTTTTTATGAGTTTGTCCTGGGGACGATCTTGCCTCAATCAAACATCGGAATCTTTTTGTTCTAAAAAACATCAAACAAAGCGAAGTATAATTGTATTGCAACTTATTTGCGTGTCGGTTCTGGACATCGCAATATACTATCTATTAAATAAGTACGATAAATATATATTATATATATATACCTATATATATATATATATGTATAAACATCCTTTGTGTTTATCATTAAGCTGTTTTGGACATATGTTCATATGAACTTTTATGATAAAAATAAACCAAGGAATCAGCCCTCAAAATTACATAGCTGTACTTGTCTACAGGGTGCGGGCGTGAGGATATGGCCGTCTATGTTTCTTGTTGCCAGTTCTTTTAAAGGGGAGCTTATTTTTGAGACGCGCCTGTGGTCCAAGTAAACCATAAGACGGCCACGTCCCAACGCCCGCACCCTTTCGCGCAGCGCACCCCTGCGTCCCCGCGCCCATTGTTAGCACCGTAGCTTCCATTATCGTTATTGCAATTTTTTCCGCGGAGTTAAACAGTAGACGGTACTTGAGGAAATTGTCCCGTAACGAGCGCGAACGAGTCGGGGCGCCCTTTTAATTTAGTGCCGGCTGCCTTGGGGGGAGGGAAGAAAAAATCCATCCTCGAATTAAGTTTCGAAGTCATTAGCTGCGCCCCGCGGATCAGTCGAGCGGAATGTCCGAGGGTGCCGGCTGAGTCGCGCGACCGAGCGAGCGGCCGGACCTAGCCGCGAATCGAGGATCAATGATTCGACCCGGCCATTCATTCTCCTCGACGCCGCGGCGTCGCTTAATGAAAATGGCGCGGCCGGCACGTACGGTTTGCTTAAAAACGCGGACGTTGTCCGGAGCGTCGCCAGGCGCCATGCGAGCCCACGTCCGGCTCGTTAACGGCGCGCACCAACGTTAACGCGTTTATACGTATCGTGGTTTACGTTTATGACGGTCCTTAACGCCACCCGAGCCGCCCGTAAATTATTCCGCATTATAATGTATCAGCGATAATGCTAATTTATCGACGGGCCCCGCGAACGTGCCGCCGCGGTCGCGCGTACGAAATCATGCGCATTCTTTGTCCGGCCAAGCCGAAATCTCGAGGCAATGTCATGTTCGAATTTCGCTGAAGAGAGAATAAAGGTGGTTAACAAGAAGCTTATTAAGAAGGGAGCCGAGGACAGAGGTGGGCTGCGTCAGTCGTTTCGGGCTGACGGAAAGAGGATCGACGGTTCAACAAGAGTAGACGGATCTCGCGTCCTCTCTGTGCCACGGTGAACGAACAGACCATTAGCAACGCAGACTCGAGGTATACGTATCGTATCCAACAACTTCCTGCCTCGCGTGACAGTCGGAGCTCCCGATGTTTCCTCGGAGGCTCCCGCGTCAGAGGGCGGAAGTACTTTGAGACGGCGAGCTGTTTCGGCGAGTAGACGGCACTCTTCTCTGTTCCGACGTGCGCCGTTTGTCGGGATGCATCTGCGTCGATTTCCGCCGCTGGTTTAATCATCGTCGACGACAGAACGACGACAGAGACGAGCAAAAGTATCGCCCCTGGCCCCATTGACTCGCGCTTCCAGCTCGAGGCTCTGCGGCTCGCTGAGTCTCCCTCATCCCCTTGTCCTCCTCACTCCTACCCCTTGCCATTTGAAACTCGAGGAACATCATAACGCAGAATCGAACGACAGCCGCTCGCGGCCTCGGATGCCAAGAACAGTCAGCGGAGTGGGTTCTGTGTACGGATGCGGGATCAGCCGTACGTCACATCGACGGGCGGGCTGGCAAGGGGGGTGTTCGGCGGATCGAGTATGTGGTGTGGTGGTACTGGGGTACCGACAAGGGGTTGGCTCTCCCGCGGGCGTCGTTATTCACAACTATCCCCGACCGGTGGTCGAAGGGGATGGTTCGGAAGGGATGGTCGAAGGGGTGACGCGAAGGGACAGTGAGAATACAGGCATCGAGGCACGACGGCGCTGCTCTATTATTCAGCCACGCCTGAAGTGGTCTGACCTGCAGCCGACACAGGGTAGCTTCTCGGGATCCTTTTCGGGAGCCGGAGCCTGGAATTTTCGAGCGTCGGCCCTGATGGTAGGTAGCCGTTGCTAGCGATCGTGATGTGCGACTCAATCCATATATATATAGATGTGTGATGATGTAGGTATATGAAAAATATATATATATGTATAATATCAGATTATGGCCCATTTGAAACCAGGCAAGTTCCGGCTGATGCATTTTTTTCCCGTCACCAATAGCAGTTGAGTTATTCAAGTGGCCGGTCTTTAGGTGCCTCAGCCTGTATAGATACATGTTAGATTTTTATTGCTAAATTCACGAATTATTTTGAAAGAAACATAATGACGTGCACTCTATGACGATTCAGGGGTGAGTGCCGAGAGGTCTGTCTTAGTCGACTTACCAACAAGCAACTCCTGCTTCAATTTTGGTCACATCCATTCACACATCTTCTTTATAAAAGCCCGCAATGCGGCATATGCCAATCATTGCACGAACATGGCATAACATCTGACATAATGACGTCATGAGTACGTCATCAAGACGTCAACATATGTACATAAATATTCGTACCCGTAATGCGATCTCTTTATACGGCATTTCGCTTTAACAGCCTTTTTTAATCATAGCACTTTTTCGATATACGGCCCACAACGTTTCGTTATACGGCCAAAAAAAAATGCTGTACTATTAGCGACCTTTAGTTTCAGTTTCTCCCTTTAAGCGACACTGCTACATTTTGCCTCACGAAAATATGAGGAACGTTTGGCACAACATCGTCATCATTTTACAATTGATTCGTTATACGGCTTTTCGCTTTACGGCGAACTTTTCCGGAACGCATTCAGGCCGCAAAGCGAGCTATGGGTGTATATTGAAGCCGCGATGACATCCGAAAGAATCGCACCTGCACGCACCCCTCAGCAATCCGAGTTCGGCTCCTCCTCGCTCCCTGTACACTGTACACGCCCCGCTCGCACGCACGCGTTTCCGAACGCACGAGCCACACGATCATGGGCGCGCACCGAAGCGAAACGTACGCCGAGATTGAAGAAAGTTCCGCTGGCGCCGTTTACGGGGTGGCTCGATAAAACGACGGGGCACGTAGTGTAAAACACGTCACGGTCAGCGAGTGCCTGCGCCGTCTCCGATACGGTCGTTGCAGAGCCAGACGAAAGGGGGTTAGCGGTTAAGGGTGGAAGTGATATACATGGGGCCATTGCTACTGTACATTCCGTCGGGGGTTACACGGTTTCAGGGTGAAATATCGGCTTCTCCGTCCCTCTTCCCGCCTCGCGCCCCTCTCTGTCCACTCTGGCTGCACGGCCAGACGAGGATAATGTCCGCGTGACCTTTGCCTCAGCCGCCGCTTCGCCATTTCGAACCTACCACCGCGCGACAGCCCTTCACGCCTTCTCCTCTTCTTGTTTCGCAAAGCGAACAAGCCATCCCGCCCCCTCGCCGGCCTTCATCCCCGTCGACGTCCCCCCTGCCACCCCCCCTCCCTCTTCGGGATGAAATTTTATGCCGGGCTCGCTCGTAAAAGTGTGACGGCAACTCCGGGATGAACCCGGATTATGGAAATGCTCGGTAGGATTCTTTCTGTTTTTTTCATCCCCTCCCTCCTTCCTTCTCTCTGTCACCCATTCTACGCCCCCGTGCCGCGCGCACACGTCATAGACAATAATGTTGATGGGCCGACGTGAAGGGACATTTATTCGCGCGCGCTTACGTCGAGCGCGGGGTCTGTTTCGCGGAATTTTTCGATGCGATTAAAGTAGTCTCAAGGTTAAGGAGGAATTGGAGATGCGTAGGTGATGTGTGGGAATTGTTCAAGTTTTGAGGGATGTATTTTGATCCTTTGCTGACTACGCAAGGAGGAAGTGATCGGTGTGGAGGGAATACTTTTTTTGCCAATGTGAACTAAGTTATATTTGTAATTCCTGGACGTCGAGTTAAATGATACAAGAAACTTATTTTTAATATTATAAACGCATATGTGCGTCCTTAGCCCTTTGACTGCTAAAGGCGTATATATACGCCCTCACGAATCCATCAATATGTACGAAAGGCGTATATATACGCCCTCACATATCCATCAATATACACGAAAGGCGTATATATACGCCCTCACAAATCCATCAATAAGTTAAGCAAAATTAAAATAGCTTACTAGCTAAGTTACTAATTGATATTTTTAATTTTGTTGCCATTATTATTTTTGAAATCCTAAGAATGGCATCAAATTTCCGGGTACTGTTTTGGTCACTGTCAGTTTCCACTAGTCAGTGGACAACTGCTCGCAGCGACGGACAAGCGAAAAACGCGCCGTCCATATCGATGGATTCGTCCGAGAGCGCGCCGCAGTCAAAGGGTTAGTCTACATCTACACAGACAGCTTGAGTGCTATGGGCGCATATATGCAGGGTTAATGTAGTAATGGAGCATACGAAGTATCAGACTTCCATACTATATAGTTTAGAAGATAATAATTTGTTAATTTAACACGGTCTCTTATGGAGAAATTGCAATTGAAGCTCTTTCGTCGTCAGGTTCAACACGTGTACACTCAGTATCAAAGTTCTGTGCTGCGTTGCCAGGTGATAGTCATTTTTACCATAAATATTATTTTAAATGGAAAGTCAATCTTTTGTGTTCATATTAAACTTACATTACATTATCAAAAATTTGTAAATATTGTCTGATCAGACTGTCTCTCCGATTCCTCCTTAAAATGATCGGCCGCCGGTGCTCTGTCGTGCACTGTTTACTGCGCGGCCTCTCGCGTGTCAGTGACGCGGGTTGACGAAATGACGATCACCGCGGTTGGGCGTGTGCGCGGAATGGCTTCGCTCACTTGTCGTCTACTAGAAGTGGACGGCCAAAAACGCAGCGCTTTAGAGTTGTGCCGGGCTTGCAGTATCGGCGCGGCGGGAGTATGAAACAGCTGACGTTCGTGAAATAAATCGCGCCGGCCAAAGTAAATTCATTTGTATCGCGATACGTCCGATTCGACAAATATTCTTCTCGACGTGTAATCGATATCGTGTAGCGAAGGAGCGAGCGCGCGCGCGTGTGCAGTATGCGAGCGAACAAGAGAGTCGGGAGAAAGAGAGTCTCTTCCGAGAGCGTTCTACGAAGTGACTAACGCACGCGGAGGTTTTTATAGTCGGGCCATAATCGTAAAAATCCATAGTAGGCCTTTGGGATGAAGCCGGATTATGAGAACGAGCGCCATAAGTGTACGTCACGCTCGCTTCGGCTCCCACTGCAGCGGCCACCACCACGACCCAGGCACCGTAACGAATCGAAACGCGCGCCGGTGTCGGGGACTTCCTGCTAGAATTTAATTTAACTTTTCTGATTCGCGCAACGTCACTCCGCGAATCGAACCGTCAACCTCCACCCCCGCGGACTGACCGTTCAGTGTGATCGGCATCGGTTAATCTAGGGGTCGCGCGAGAAGAACGACGAAACAAAGCCGGAACAGAGGACGACATTTTTCGGGGCAAACAAAAAAGCTGACATTCAACGGTAAACGACATATGACGAAACTTTTGTTTCGCAACGCTTTTTGCCCCGCTCCAGGAAGAAGCGTCGGTGGATAGTGTAGGGGTGGTTAGGCCAGGCGCGCATTTGCGATTATTTAGTCGCTAATCACCTGCATTATTTGCAGTCGAACTGGCAAAACGATAGGCGGTACTTCATACTCAGATCTTAAAATCCGCCTTAAGTCGAATTTAGAGAAGGATCATTGGTTAAAACGCCGCACCTGCGCCCCCAGTTACGCGAACTAACATATTCGAAGTACAGTCTTGTACAATAGTAAGTCGAATGACGTAGAGCTTACGCACTCCATGGGAGTACTGGGATATGTCACTTTCACGCGCAGACTGTACCATTAGAATCGTAGTACGCGTAACTGGGGGCGCTGGAAACCGTACTACCGACGTGAAGTTAGCAACTGGCAGTCCATGTCTACATAGTCAAAGAATGCGCGCACACGCGGCTAAATAATCGGATCGATTCCTATGGAAACTGAATTGTATTCCGTTGAGTTATTTAATTTGATCCTATTTAATAAGTCACACAACCGTAACTGTACAACGATGAACATTTGGACAGACGTGCGCCAAGAATATTATCGCGCGACGAACTTGATGAAAACAGTGCGTCCAAATACGTTTCTTGGTAGTAAATGACTATCGTCGAATGAGTACCAAAGTAGGGGTAGTCCAAGGGTTCAATATCAAAAGGGGGAAGGATTAAGATCTCTGAGAAATGCTGAGCGTCTACAGATATCTGTATCGCGGCTTAACTTTAAGTACGCACAACGATGTAAGTAAAATATAATAGGCACACGACAACCGTGTGTTTTATTTTCGCGACAAAATCGCAAGTACCAGTCTGGCCTTATGCGTCGCGACACGTCAGAATGGCCGTGCGTCGGCATTGTATCGAGGAAAATCGCGAATATTGCTTCGATTGATGCCGATGCGCAGGCAAGCCAACGAGATCCCGTCATGCGAGTCGAGTGACGCTGAAGGGCCGACGACGTGCAGTTGGTTTTTTCCATTCACCACACTTCGAGCACGCTGAAGTGGCGCATCCTATGCGACCCAAAGAATTCTGATCCCGGGGAGGTGGGAGGTAGGGGGGGGGGGGGGGTGTTGCTATAGGGACTCGCACTCGACGTTGTCTGGAGATTCAGTTCGGTATTGTGCAACGAGCTGAACGTACGAGGTACTTTGCGTTTCTCCCGCATGGGGTGGATCGCATTCGAGTCAGCCACTGTGTACGGAGACACAATATCAAATGGGGGTTGCGCTCGTGCGTCTCTCGGCGAGGGGTTGGAAAAGGCAACGCTCGTGTTCTGGTGTCGCGCGTGTAGGCAACGCCATTGGGCAAACTTCGCTGCTTTCTCGTCCTTTTTTCTCTCTCTCTCTCTCTCTTTCTTTTTCTCTCCACTCGTCCCTTCCTCTGTCCTCCCATCAACGATTTCGTCGCGGTGAATAAGCGCCACGTTGATCCTCGACTGTCTCCCACTCTCTCTCGTCCTTTGTGTCTCGCTCCCGAATGCATACCCAACGTCCTCCTCGAGCGTCTGTTTTCGCTTCCTTTTCAACCTCGACGGCGCCGAGAGTGCGCGCGCGAGAGGGAGGGTGTGCGTCTCTCTGCGCTCGTCGTCCGATGTTGATTCAGAGGCGGCGCGGAAGGGAATTCGAAATGGGATTGAAACGTCGCCGATGTGCCGCTATCGCAACACGTGATTTTTTCATTGCGCTTTATTATGCCGGACGGCTTTAACGAGCGCGCGCGCGCGCGCGTGTAGCAGCAGCGTTGGGGATGATGGCATTTAAAAAATTCCATCTTCTCTCTCCGCTCACGCTCGCGCGGCCCGCGAATATAAACGCCGTTCATTAGCGGCGCATAATCGGAGGGGAATGATAACGAGGCATTGCGAATTTATCACACAATTTCGTTGATTACTATTGCCGAGGAGGGCGAGTCACGGGGCGAGGCGTCATTTTCGACGGTCGATGGCGCGTGCGCGAACGATGACGTTGACGTAGAAAAATTGGGAAAATTGGGAATAGCACTGTGCTGGCTAGGATCGACCATTGCAATGTTTACGTCCGTGGACGTTGACTCTGGGAGATAAGATGGTCTTGTCGAAGCTAAAGAATGTCATGTAGTGGACGCATCGATTGTCCAAAGTTAAACAGATTGTTTCCCAGAACGTTAGGGCCACTTGAAGCCGTCGCAGAGTGTCGCGTTTAAATGGTGCTTGCTGGATGAAAGCTTGTTTTATTCTTTATTGACATGAAGTGTGACTTTACAGGATGAGTACACGTATTTGTGTATCTGTTCGTTAACTATTGTTTAAACAGAAATTTTATTAAAGAAAGAATATATTTATATTAGACTACAAATAACAAGCAAATTTATTATGCGTCACTGGTTGACATTGCTCTTTCATCAGAAATGTTATTTGACCTGTCCTCGTCTAATTTTTATGTTTTCACCTTATGACTATTTATAACTAGATCAGACGTGATTAAGGACATTGATAATAAATTTGTATTTGTCGGAAACGTAAAAAACTTCCGACCATGAAATAATAGCGATCCGTGTCGCTAAAATGATGAATTATTGCTGACTTCCGCACATCTTCGCATACTCAGATTTACATGAAAATAAAGCTTAAAGCCTATTCTAATGCTAGCAACAAGAATTTACGCGTTCACTGAGAGGGTACTGAGTTCTTGTAAAACCATTTCTGGCCGACTACAAGGCAGTACCTGTCTCCAATTCTAGATATTCTCCTTTTCATCCTACAACCTGTAAAATCACCCTTAACCCAGCTTCTTTGTCGCGCTTGGTCCCAGTAACAGCACGACACCTTATCCCTTCGCGCATAATTACAAGACGCAGTTGTATGTCGAGATAGCAACATTTTATTGACACAATCACGTGAGAACAAAACACTTATTAATATTGCTACAAGAATTAATTTTGAAAAACAGGCTGATTTAAATAAACGCAATTTACGATCGCAGCAGCTGCTGCCGCACGATAATCGCACGCCGCTCCCATAGGCGGCCGCTGATTAATTATGAGCCGCCGATCGAGTTGCTTTTGTGTAAAGTTTAAGCCCCACTTAAGGACGCATCACGTGGACTAATTACCCAATCAGCTGCCAGGATTTCGGAGTAAAGTTGTACTTAAAGTTTCGGGCCAACTTTAACGCGGGGCGGGCGATGCAACCGCTAAGTGTTATATCCCGTCGCAAACAGGTTAGACTTCAGACCCTCCTGTCGCGCCGTGAAATTGCGGTGTCTGATAGAATACAGCGAGAATCGTTATAACGCCCGACTTGCCGCTTCGCATCCGTTTCTGTCTCGCGTCGCGAGCCGCAGTAGCACTGTTCCGCAGCGCCGCACTTGAGTAACTCGACGCTCGATTTGACACGCAAGGTGCAGCATAACGAACGGCGAATAATAACGATATAAATCGTCCGTTTACACGCCCGCGGCAGCCAACCTTGCTATCTGCGACTTCAATCCCGCGATCCGCGGCGAGCGTGCAGTGGAAACGAAGGTGTATAGAGTGGAACCTCGGTACACGTCCTCAATGCGTTCCAGATCCTTGGACTTGTACCAAACGTAACGTATACGGAACGAATTTTTCACGTAAGGAATGAAGGAAGAATGAATATCGTCTCAGAATGAACTGCCGAGCGGTCAAAATGACGGGTTGACATTTTACTGTAATGAAGGCTCATACTTAAGTCACCTTACTTTCTGAAATTTTCCTTCACTTTTATATATCAATGATGTATATATTTCGATAAAACTTGAGTAAAATCTTTCGAACGCGAGCCTTCATTATAGTAAAATGTCACACCAGTCATTTTGACTCCTCGGTAGTTACAGCGTTAATCCGTTCCTATGAAAAAAAAAAATTATATTGTTATTGGTATATTATGGTCAAAGTCCTATGGGGGGGACCCTTTGACGCACCGACCGCCTCGCGCTCTCCTTACATTATGTTCACTTTTTTTCTTTAACATCATTGGTGGCGCCTCTAAGCACATGGCGCCCCGGGCAACTTCCCGTGTTGCCGGTATCTGGAGCCGGCTCTGCGTACACCGACCTTCCACTGTATACGGCTTCGCGAAGTGCAGCCTGTAACTTACGTCAACGCGAACTTTCTTTCGCGCGAAGTAAATTTCCGAAAAACAACCTAAATCACCGTCCGGTGAGAAATGAGGCGGATAAAAAGGGACTGGGCGCTATTGCGCCTAAGTTAGACGACAGATTCGGGCCGAGGGTGGCCCAGAGGGAGGGGGCAGGAATCGAAATGTTCGGCACCGGCGCGGCGCTCGGCTCGGAAAATCGAAACGATTTGTAATATCGCGAAAGTGGGCCGCGTCGGCCGGAGGACGATCGTAAAGCTTACGACGTCCGTGGCACTTAAACGATACGGAGGGCGTTTCGCGATATCGTAAAGCCTCCGGGCGGAGAAGCCGAGCTCACCTCTGCCAGTGCCGTGTCCTGCACTGGCTGGCCCGCTTGTTCCGGCGGCATCGGACATTGCCCGGGACGCGGCATTAAAATTCGAGCGCGATCGTGAATTCGGCTGGCGGGTCATTAAAATGTCTCGCGGTTCTGCCTCTCGCTGTGCTCCTCTTACCTCGCACGTTCCATTCGCGCTGTTTCGTGACGAGTAACGACGCTCTGACCGATCGCTTTCGCGAAATTCGCGCGACTTCGCTGGACGGAATCGATACGTGGAATTAAGTGCGCGCGGGCGCTTCGAGTGGATGGAAGGATTTTTCAGTGGACCGTAGCTGGACACGATTTACGGAGCCGTGGGTCGGGGCAGTTGCGGAATTAGTTACGTCTTTTATTCGACCGTAGACGATCGCTTCCTCGTAGACGGCTGCTTTTTTCATCGTTGGCCTGTGTTCGGATGTCGGACAGCGACAGAATCGTTGTCGCCCGACCGGCTGATGTACAGGACAAGAAATACAGAACTGTTTCCATGGGCATGTCCTTGGACATTTCGTATACGAATCCTCGAAGCGAAGAGATGCAAGGGAAGAATCATCTGAGTTACGTCACATGTGGGCGAGAGATAATTTCGAATGATGGATCCTGCGGGAAATATGGTTTGTATATATACAAGCAGCTACATTCAAGTTTTCACATGAGATTATATACGAACTTTTATCATTACTTTGCACATATGTGACGTCATATGGATGATTTTATCTTTGCCTCAACGCAGTTGTCCAAAGTCGTGTCTATTAGTATGTACAATGATGGGAACAATTTTGTAACATTTTTATTATTTTACAAAATTTTGCATTTGTCGTCCCAGAATAGGAAAGAGGGGTAATTATTATGCCTGGAGTAGAACTAGCATGTCATTGGGCTAAGCTATATGCTGTGTATTATATTACTCTATTATTATTATGTTATATTTTATGTGTATAATTAATTTACACTGCAAAATGGGTGTGTACCCATGACTGAAATAAACAAAAATGAAATAAAATGAATTAACGTATAAATCGTTATCATATTTCTAAAGTCCAACGATGGCAACTTTAGTGGCCCAATTAATACAACGACCACCACATTCGTTTTTCTGTCACTTTTCGAAATCGGTTAATTCGACTGGACTATTACCGCGAATATAAACACTATGCTACTAGTACATTTAAAAGAAAACCATCGGTTAAAACTTACGAATAATATTTCATTAATAACAACGCATCAAACTTACACGGTCCAAACATATCAGCCTTACCTTACCTTTTTTTCGACTACGGACTTTGATTTTTTCCTCATCACAATCCAACGAAATACTCCGACGCACGCTGCTCGCCCATTGATTAGTGCTTCAAGTCCGTCGTCGAACTATCCACCCGGTTCCCATTCTATCTTCGAGTTCACCTGTGAAAGGACCGATCGCATCGAGACGCATCCTCGGTCGTATGTCCTGCCGGGAATTACCAGGGGGGCCCAGGCGCCGATCTGAGCCACCAATCATGATCAACCGACGTGATACCGTGATCGATGGTGTACCCACACTCACCGTGTCCTCTCCCTCCTCTTCCTTCCTTTACGTCCGTCCCTTTCTTTCTACGTCCCCCCCGACACGGCAGCGCACACTCGCAGATATTCCCCGAAAATCAGGCTTTACGAACGTCGACAAACGCGTAGCTACATTATTCCTAGGATTTCGTTATCGACGCCAGCCCGGATGAATCCCATTCCTACTTCTATACCGGTCAATGTCTCCCGACCCCACTCCTGAGAAATGTCAATGGCAAACATTGTTTCTTCGAAACACGCTCGACAGGCGTGTGCGCGGCCAGGACTTGGGATAAAATATCGTCCGCTCGCCGCTGCTAAGAAAACATTCTTCGTAGAGACGGCGTCTTACGTACGTCTTCCACGTCGGCTCACCTAATTGCTCGCCTCCTACTCGCGCGCGGGGTACAACAATATTTTTCCTTTCCCAGAGCGCGCCATCAGCTGCAGCAACAACAGCAACAACATCTGGCTCTTTCGCGCAGTATCATTCGCCGGAGCCGCGCGATATTTTATGCAAACGCGTCGACCGACCAGCTATTTTCCGCCTGCGAAACGAGAGAGGGCTCGTAATCGGCCGGACTGGTTCGTTCCGCTCCCGTGTACAATTCGGCGCGTACGTGTGAGCGAGTGTCGTGTCAGAAAACAATCCCACGAGAACGAGAGCGCAGAATGGACGGCGGCTGGCTGGACTGCTGGCTGGGCTGCGCAGGGGTGGTTACATTTCTCGAGCGAACAGAGGGACCAGTGATCGAGAGAGGAGCCTGGTGTCCATTGTCCGTCGCGACTCGTCGACTCTGCCGAGCACGAACACGCTCGATTCGGATATACCTGAGTGCGTGCGATGTCGGCCGAACTTTCCGAACGACTGACGGGGAAGAATTAATTAAGAAGAAGAGAGGGGTGGCGAAAGAAATTAGGGGAAAGAGGGCGGACGATGAGTCGGGTCGATTAACAGTAGAATTACTCTACGAAAGCCAGACGCTTACCGGGCGCGAGTCAGAGTCGCAATGATTTTCTCGTAAAGAAATGTTTGGACTTGGCGGTTGTAATGTTTATTACACGAACACAATAGTTGCATACAAGAACGTGTGTCAGTTTGCAGCGAAATTATTTGACAGAGACTAATATGCTTTCGGTGGTGTGACGTTTTGCTATAATGAAGGCTCGTGTCGAAAAGGTTTTATTTCAGGGAATTTTGCCGGACTTCTATTGAAATATGTATCATCATCATTGATATATAAAAGTGAAGCAAAATTTCTGAAAGTTAAGGTGATTTTAGAATGAGCCTTCATTGTAGTAAAACGTCAACCCCCAACGTTTTGACCGATCGATAGTTCTAGTGTTAAGGAGGAATTGGACACACATAAGAAAATCGCAGAATTTCTAGCAATTTTTAGGGATTATGTATTTTAATGTAATAAAGGAGCGTACACAAATTTCAGAATTCCCTACTGCATAGTTCAGAAGAAAATAATTGATTAATTTAACACGGTCTCTTATGAAGAAATCGCAATTGAAGCTCTTTTGTCATCGTACAGTTAACATAAGAAATTCTGCGCTGTGTTACCGAAAAATGGTAATTTTTACCGCAAAAATGATATTAAACGGGAAGTCAATCTTTCGTAGTACCAACTACATATTAATCATCCATTTGTCCATGTTAAACATGCACTACATTATCCACATTTGTAAATATATATGCCTTTTCGCCATGTGGCATTAACTTTTAACCAGATTCTCTGTCCCATTCCTCCTTAAATAACGCGCAAAACCGCAGCTGTAGACTTGACCGTCGAATGGCTGGTCTTGCGGAAGCCGGAGCAGACGTTCAGTTATTTGTGCATCCTTCCACTCCCGGCCGTTTCCCTGCGTCTCCAGACGTCCACTGCCTCGCGCACGCCGTACGAAGGAAGCGCAGGCAAAGCTTTTATTCGCCGGGCAGCTGTATTGTTTCTTTTATGAAGATTACCACCCCTTCCTGAATCATGGCGTTGCCGTAGGCGAGCCGTAGGAATTATTACTCGGCCTGCCGCATGCTCGTAGTCTCCCTCTCTCCTTCCATACCTCCTCCTCCGTACTCCCCCCTCCACCCTTCACCCAGTATACGTACATGAACTCGCGCACGTTCTACCTGTGCATATTAGAACGCGCGAGGTTAGCGCAGATAGTCGTCGTTTTGCCGTAAGTAATGTCGGGGTTCAGTTTCGCGCTTGAACGTAGAATATTACCACTCTATTAAAGCCAGGGGCGCGCGCGGCGCAGTTTGGCCCGAATATTCGCCCGCACGAAACTAGTTGTTGCAGAGTTAATAGAATGGGACCTCTCTCCGCCTCTTGTTTCGCGGCCCTCCGCCATTTTTCGATATAACATACCCGGGGATTGAGGGATTTTTCCATTCCCTTTATCGCTCGTCGTGCAAAGTTAATGGCTGGCGTCAAGCATGGCTACGCATTCAAGGAGGGTCAGTGGCGAGTCCAGGATGGGGTGCGTCTGGTCCCCGCTCGAAGCGTTTGCATTTTTTAAACCGTACACTGGGGCGACATGGAAGAAGGAACGGTAGAGCTGGATGCGCAGAGATTTTGTCGTAGGCGGAAACGTGCGTGGCCTCCGGTTTTGGTAGTAGGGATGTTCGATGCTCTCGGAAGTGTCGATTTTTAAACCGATTCTCTGAAAACATCGAAACCAAAGAATCGATTATTTTCGGGGCAGAGAACGGTGTTTAAGTTCGAGATCAATGAACGCTGCGGATTGTCGACAAAAATCGTAAATAAAAAACTCTATCCTGCGAGAACCGATTTATTGGGGTAAAGATATGAGTTCGAGGTTAAGAATAATAAGCCCTACAGATTCTCTTAAAAAATCCAAATAAAGAAATCGATACCAAAAGATTCTTTCAAAAATATGACACCAACGAATCGATCTTTTGAAGGATCAAAACAAAATCGAACGTCCCTAATTAGTAAGCACACGTAACGGGAGACGGGGATAAAGTCGAAAGTCGGAAGCAAATCGGGTCGGCGCGCGCGGATTCCATGAATTTCGCTAACGTCGGACCTCGGAATCGATTTCACAGCGGATCAAGCGCGCACTGATAGGAGAAAGCTCATTTTGCCCTCGGGCGTAGCGTTTTGCATTTTTGAGAGGCGTACCTGAGAGGGCGAACCGAGAGAAAGAAGGGAAAGGAACGTTGGAAGGTGAGGGATCCGCGAAGATTAATCAGAAACACCTCTCGACGGCCGACGAAGAACCGGGGGTTGGCTTTCTCTTGAGTCGGTGCCAGCTACCCTTTTGACAATGCAGACGCTCCTTTGTGTCCGCTGCTGCTTTGTTTAATGGCTGATGAGATGGAACCTTCTCGCGAGAGAGAGACAGAGAGAGAGAGAGAGAGTGCGAGAGACAGTCAGCGTGCGAAGCCTTCTTTCGTTCATCTGACGAACTCTCCACGCTCGCCGGTGTGTGGGTCCGTCGAATGACCGGGTGCTTGATCGTCGAGAGCGCGAAAAAGAAAAAGCTTGCGCAAGAGAGAGAGCGAGAGAGTCTTCTTTCCTTTCTCGCAACACATTGTTCCCGCGCCAAAATCACCTGGAGGATCTCTTAAAAGAGTCCCTTTCCCCACTCTCCTCTCGCACCTTACTCAGGCTCGCCATTATCATTCCGAGATCCCAAACGCTCTTATCCCGATTATACACACCTTTGACGCCCGCGAAAGTGTGCACGCGAGGCATTCGTTATGGGCTGGAAAACTTTGGCCGGGCAGAGACCTCTGCGAACTTGTCCGTCCGCTCGTCGTCGCGGGCACAATGCTCGCGAGGAGTCGCGGAAAATCGTGGCTCAGGTAAATTCGAGATTCGGAATCGGATCAGGGAGTGCGGATTGGAACCGGGGGTACCCTTTGACCCTCGTACCTTCGACCTCGAACGACCGTCGTGCGAGCACTCCTGCGGGGCTTCTCACGGAATAAAAGTGTCTCCGTGGGACGGAAGCGGATAAGAGAAAATAAAGTCGACGTCGGAGGGCGGGCAGACGCGCTTTGCGGCGTCGGTGAAGGACGAAGATGGACGGACGTCGCTGTATTATTATCTTGTTTGTCGCGGGACCGTTAAGTTTCATTGCGCGCGAAGCGAATCATATTAGACCGCGCCAGTCGATATAGCCCCGTTTTACGGTGCCGGCTTTAATTTTAGTGGCTCTCCGTTTATCGACACGTCGCTGCACGAGACCTGGCCGAGGATGGGCCCGCTGGCAAAACAAGTCGCGGCGACCTTGAAGCGGCTCTGCGTTGGGGCAGGCGCAGAAAAATGTCCCGACACTTGCCGGGGAGTGAATGTCGCTCGTTTAAATTTACATATTCTCATTACCGGCGGCCCCTCCAGACGCCTTATCAAAATGATAGAGCGAACCCCCCTCTCTCTCTCTCTCTCTCTGCAGTGCGTTCCCACCGGCATTCTCAAGTGTCTTCTCTACTTAGGATCAGATTCTCTTCTCTCTGTCGCGCGTCAAGGGAATTACAGCTGCCGTCCTTGCCCGTTACCCGCCGAGTTTAACACAATTGATCCAGAAGTTCGCATACCTTCCCACCGAACACTCTTCTGGTCCCGCGAGAAATGTCCTCCGCGGTCGGACCGGCACGCTCTCGCGGAAGCAAATTTTTGCAGATCGACCCCGTACAATCTGGCCCGGACCTAAGTCGTCTACGGACGATTCCGAGTCTCGACATCGATCTTTTAAAAACCATGATCGACCGTTAGAGGCCACGAGGACGTACGGTGAGATCCCGACGACGAACTAAGGCCCCATACAGCAAACTGGGTTCGTGCAATCACCTAGTAGTGTCACATTGTATTGAGCCTATCGACTCTCGAGACTCCTAGAAATATCGTTGCGGCCTTTGACTAGAAAGGATACGGCCTTAGAGGCATTCAGGTATAATCCCACGGATGGTAGCTTCGCATCACCAGCCGCTCGACCGAGTGCGTGAGCCAAATGTCTGAACCTGCCGTTCCTCTCGTACTGAGCAGGATTACTATCGCAACGACTAGTTATCAGTAAGGTAAAACTAACCTGTCTCACGACGGTCTAAGCCGGAGGCCCTGCTCCAGCGTTCAACGACTTAATCCCGGAATCAAGTTGACGCGGACGATCGCGCAGTCTCGCGACTTCGAGATCCTCTCGAGACGTGGAATCCTCCTCGTTGTCGGAGAATGATCGCGGACGATCGAGCGTTCGGCAGCCATCTACTCGGCGAGCGTGCCAGAGTGCCCGGCTATAATAGTGCCTCTCACGCGATCCTGAATTCAAGCCATCGATCAGAGGCGACGGGACGAGCGGGTGCCCGATTGCAACGACTGCCCTGAAACGAGACTCTCGATTCCTCCGCACTCGCCCGGCAGCTCCGCGGAATCCTTCACGACCGACAACGAGGAGCGAGCGTGTTACGCAAAGTGCTCCCCCTTTGTCTTCCCGCCTCCAGAAATCCGAAAAGAATCAGCCGGCGGAAGAAGGAGCAGCAAGAAACGCGACTCCGCGCGCCGTCGTTTTTATTCACTATGAACATATCGGACGATTTATTGTGCCGACGATTTGCTGCTCCGCCCGAGCGCGCTGTGCCTGTCTTTGTGAGATTCCGTTTCTGGTAACGACGCGATCGATTTGGCAAATGTGGATCTTGTGACGTGGGAGTTCTTCTGGTGTCAGGTTTTACGCCGACGAGCTGTTGGAAGATGGCGTTGTTGGTATGCGAGTGTCCTGCGAACTGGATCGCGCGGAATCTGCGTCCGAAAGGACGACTGTGTTTCGTTGCTTCTTCTCAAAGGGTCATTCTAGTCTCGGCGAGGAGTCTTTTCTTCGAGATCGGACGTGTTAATGGGGATGACAAAGGACGTCGGTGTAAAAGTCGGCCTTGGCAGGCTACGAAAATCCAACAGCTCTTTGCTGCTCCTTATTCTTTGTCCGTTCGTCCGCTCCACTTCTTTCTGCTTGTCAAGTCAACTTTTCTATGCGCAACACGCTCTGACGGGTAAGCTAGTGTTGGCGATATGTTTGAATTGTATGGATAGGTATCGATGGTCAGAGTATTGATGCGCAATGATATCGGGGAATGAAGTGTCGATATTATTGATATCAGTCTTTTAGTTAAATCAACGGTTTACGTGTACAGAAAGCGCAATAATGTTGAAAATGTATATTTTGTTTATGTGCCATTTTTCGATGCACAGCGGTTGTGAAAATATTATTGGTTGTAAATGTTCTCCATTTGTATTTAATAAAAGGACAAAAATTTATCAGACGGAACTTGCATGGGTTCGACCTGACCATAATTAAATGTTAGTAGCTTTTTTATAAGTGTATAGAAGATTTGTATACATATATATACTTAGTCCGTTCGAATCCAAGCAAGTTTCGTCTGATAAATTTTTTCCTATATCCAATAAGAGACCAGTTTTTCAGGCGGCGTGTTTTACGCGATCCACCCTGCATATATATGCATATATCGAATTTTCGATACAGCAAACTTCGAGATTTATAGATTGAGTATCGATACTGTATCCCCTAGTGCAAAACTGTAAACCATTTTTCACACCTATGCAGAATGGAAGTCGATGGCTCGTCGAAACATTAGACAAAACTTTCGCGGCATCCTGAAATAATTAGCTCATCCAGCAGTCCTCCGCAACACGTCCTCCGCGATTCCTGAGTGTATAGGATACCACTCGCCAAACAACCTAATTACGCGGTTAAACGTCAACGCTAACGACGTCGCGAGAGCGGCCCGGTAGACGGTTTATGCGGAAGCTGCGTGACGATTTAGACGCTCTAAGCGTCGTCTTCCGTTCAATGCCAGCGAACAACTTTACCGGAATTTCCCTTCTCTCATCATTTTCTTACCTCTCGAGCCCACCCTGAATAATTTCCCGCCATACTATCCATCTCCTACGTGCTGCGAGGTGAGAAAAGTCGGTCGTTGAAGATATCGTTATACAACGAAACATTGACTGACGGTCGGCGCACCGAACCATCCAGCCATACACACATCTACCTCTTCCTCGAGACTCTACCTTCCGACGCGGCGCGGTAATTGCGACAACTTCTGCGTAAATTCAGCCATTTCGTTCGTTCGCTCGCCCGTGACGCTCCTACATAATTATCAAGATTGCCCTTTCTCTCATTGTTAGTGCTTCCTCATCGCACCGACACCCCGTTCCTGGGTCATAAAGCATCCGAGGAACTAGTCGCCAACTAGCCCAGTTAACGCGATCAAACGTCTGCAATCCAATTTCGGAACCTTAACTCGTTGGAGGATCAGACATTATCCGATATTATCAGCCGCGTTTTTTAATTGTGAAACGGTATTGTTAGGTCGTAGCCATCACTAGTTTTAGGCGTTTCCATGTATGTCTATATCTATCACTAGTTTCAGCACCGTCCGTTAGGGTACGTCTTCTGTCGTAAGAAAATAGGCGGATGTAAGAAAATCGAGGCTTTGTCCCAATTGTAGCGTCGGGCAGTGTCCTTCGGCGATTGTAAATGAGGCAGGATCGATTGTTCCTTCTAATTCTCATAGAGTGCTTCAATGACAATTATACATAATGAAAACTGATAACATGAATGCCTTATTGTAATATAAACTTGAGATACTATAAATGTCGGAATGGTTTGGTGGTACAACTATAACTGAGCTGATGCGGTCGTGCAGTTACGCTGGGAACCTAAAAATTACGCATGATGAGTGGGGATCCCTTGGGGCGGTGCTTACGTGTTATTGGTGGAAATTTCGAAGACGTTGGTGAACCGAAGAAAGTTTACAAAGTATGAAAATATTCGACTGCGACAGAAAGGCTGGAATACAATGTTTGAGGTTGATGGTATGAAAGAGCAACTGTTGACCAGTGACTCATTACGTCCAGCAGTGATGTTATAGAAATATAGAACAACTACATTTTATAAAACAGGAGATGGAAAAGTAATACATACTATGCAACGGAACACCAATGACGATGTCACCTTACGTACCGCGTGCCTGCACAACAGAGAGCCAAACGAAGCGATGTCCAAACGCTGGGCTAAGCACTCTGACAACCACCCCCGAATAGGCAACAATGGCAACCTCGAGTCACTGATCGCGAGTCTCAGTCTAATTTTGCAAGCTGTACGCTACTTCCAATGAACCTTATGTTGTGCTTGCTAGTAGAGCAGCAATTATTGAGGCTATCGCCCCACACCTGCCCAACGCCCCATAACAGTACGTGTGTCGGCCGCGCGGAGGCAAACGAATTGTAATTAACATCCCGTGCGCTGCGTGTCGCGTGAGGCAAAAAAAAAACAAAGAGAGAGAGAGAAAGTGTATATATGAGACCGCGAGGACGAGACTTGTTGATTACGTAACTCCGACCGGGCCGCATACGGTTAATTAAATCGCACGGTTAATGTACACATCGGGTATGGCGCGCAGGCGTGTGCCTCGCCTCGTCTCTGCGCACTCTCGCTTTCTCGTTCTCTCGTCCGCGGGACGTGTGCATGTCTGAGCACGTGCGAACGACGACGTGGACTACGCGGGCCGAAACCTTTGGCGTCGGTTAATTAAGCCGCGAACGCGCTCCCGTATTAATAAGTGCGGCACGCGAGTCGTTGAACTCGTTATTATACATGGCGGGAGAGCGCGGATATGGGTCGCCGGAAAAGACACTCGTTCGCGTGTACGGAGTGCGGATGACGTCGGCGTCGCTGCTAAACGACGCAGCGTCGCGATTATTTCGGCGTCGACGAGAGCGCCAGGTGCAGTGCGAGATTCTGAGAGTGCGCGTCGCGCGAATGGGACTCCGGGCGCTGCTTGCTGGAAATTCAATGAAATACGGTTTCAAGAGTTTACGGTGTGCTTAAGGGATGACTGGGGGCCGTTGTTGGCGTTGGAAGAGAGGAAGAGTTAATGAACTGATGTGTTCGAAGCCTGCTCAGACTTCAGACCCGTTTTTTATTCTTGCAGTAAGGACTCTTGGTTATATATCTGCGTATTTCAAACGCGTTCGAGCACGTCGGTGGCGATGACATTGTTTTACTATCTTAGGTAATCCGCATTGTCCCACAGCCTGCACACGACTGATCCGCACTTTGTACGCAAGAAGAACCGACATACGACTAATGACTGTATAGAATTTTTGTCTCCACCAACTTTTCCTCTGCTTCGCTTTCTAAATTTTTATAATAAATGAGCTTCATTTTTTATTGAAATCACATTTGTCGTCAGTGACACATTCTTAAGTAGTCACGACCGCGTCGTAATTCGCGCGTGACGCGTCCGCTTGTTAACACTAGATCTACCAAGGGGTCAAAAAATGACTTGTTTCACATTTTGTTACAATGAATGCTCATACTTTAGTGATCTTACTATCCTTGATGTACATATTTCAATAAAAGCCGGAAATAATTCTCGGAAACAAGATGTCTTGAAGATCAGTCTTCTTTACAGCAAAATGTCATACCAGACATTTTGGCTGCTCGGTAGTTCTAGTGTTAATTGAATTTCAACGCATGTACATTCTCGCGATCCGTCAATCGGGATACCGTACAAAGCGTGTCGTGGGAGACAGAAGCCACGGAAACATTTACTCTCCCGGTATCAGATTTTATTCCAACGTAAACGTCCCTCAAAGATCCGACAGAGGCGCTTCCACATTCACCATGCACGACACTAATTGGGTCCTCAAAGGACCAACTTTTATATGGAATTATGCGCGCGCGCGAGCTGTCGACGAACTTTGCTGAAATCGTTGACATCGGTTAATTAAGTCGCGAATACGTGCGCGTTAATAAGCTGAAGCCGTTAAGCGTGCAGTTAAATTCGCCGTTACGACGGGAGGCAAGAGGAACAATTCAGGTAAAATGGACGACGACCACGACCTGCTTGCAGCAGTTAGCCGCTGGCTGAAACTTCCTCCCGTGTTCCGTTCGATAATACTCTTTACCTCCCTACATCGTTACACCACACAAAAATGTGAATTCTACGCGCGGTTTGATCACTCCGAAATCACTCGCCGTAGTTGTTCCACGGATTCGAAGGTATCAAAGAAACATTATCGTTCGCGAAGGGTCTTAAAGCGACTCGTTACGTCGAGATTTCTGTCTCGAACACGCCTCAGTGCGATCGTCGATCCGACTTTGCGAGCCGAACGCGAATGGATATGTGAGTCGGCCAACTACGGCGGCCTTTACTACTGTTCAATTGTGCGACTTGTTAGCGACGCTGAGGGGCAATTGAAAAAGAGAAAGTGCGTCCTATCACCCTCCAACGTGCCCTCGGTGGCGCGGCATTAAGTAACTGTTTGGGATTAGGCAGATTAAAAACCGTTCCACCCCTTTGCTTAGCTTTTTATGCATAGTGAGATTATTTATGTCCCGCTCTGTAATATAGGATTTATCGAAATTTGTGTTTTTTTTTTCTTCTTTCCCGACCAGAATTCTGGTAAGGCAAGCCTGATGTCAGGTTAGTCTGACCAGGCCCTAGTCTAACCTAGTGTTACATACCTGATAAGGGCCTGACTGTTGGTCAGGCAAGCCACGTCCGGCTCTGACGTGGGCCGGACCAAGATTTCTAGTCGGGTTTGAGTAATATTTTGTGTTAAATAATTTAAACGAACGTTTTTTTCAACTTTTTTTATACTAAAAAAGAATTCAGTGCAACTTGGGTGTTTCTTTTTCCTTCAACCCTTTTTCACTCCGAGCAATTTTTAATATGACGTTTCAACAACTCCGAGTCATTTTTACTATGAGCCACAAGCATACTCTTGCTTCGTCATTTAAAAAAAAAAAAACGCGTATACATTTTAAGGTTATGTCTTATTAATACAATTACAATATAAAAAATGTGACACAATGTGGCCGCAGCAGTGACAACGGAGTGCAAAGGGTTAATCGGGCAATCGTGTGCCTCGAAGAGTTAACGGCGACCCTGAGACGTCACCGCTGATCCGAAGACGATGACTGCTTCGAGACGGCGATCGCGGCAATCAGTACGTCAGTCCGGCGACCGGAAACTCGACGTCCCATTCTATCGGCATCGATCTCGACGCGCGCCGCCCCGTAAAATTCGCCCGCGGGCAACGAAGGGGCCGCGTCGCGATATATTCGCCCCCGCAGCGAAGAAGAGAAGGGAGCCTGGAACGTCGGAGGGTGGGGCGGAGAGAAAAGAAGAAGAAGACAAAAAAAAAAGGAGAGCGAAAAACGAAATCTTTATCGCGCCCAGCGAGACTTTCCTCTCAGCGCGCACAACAAGAATTAGGATCCCGAAGGACCGTGTCTCTGGCAATAGCGAGGGGTGAGCTTCGATTCCCCCACCCCCCTCGGCTCGGATCTTTTTTCCTCTCGCGCGGGAGCGGTAGGTTCCCGAAAGTCGGGAGCTTCTTCCTTTTTTTTCTCTCTCTCTCTCTCTCTCTCTCTCTGTCGCGGAGAAGAATCGGCGAAGAAAGCGAGAGGGACGGAGGACGCGGAGGAGTCGCTGGCGCGAGGGTGGCGCGAGGGTGGCTGGCTACCCTTCGGAAAGAGAGATGGCACGCGAGCGGGAAGATACGCGTGTGCCTTCTGCGAAGCGTTCGGCCGCGCTCGGCCGGCCTCGTGGATCGTCGGCGGTCGATAGAGCAAACACGGCCGCGCCCCAACCCCCCGGGAGGGCGAGCGGGGGGTGAAGCCCGAGAGAGTGCCGCCGTTTCGGGGGGTTGGACGAGCGGCTGTACGTGGGCGAGAGCGAAGACGCGCGAGAGAAGGCTCCGTGACGGAATATCATAATTATTGCGGGCGTTGCGGCATCGAGAGGCTGCTCCTCTGGAGCGGCGCCGCTCGTGGTGTCGCCCTTCAAACTTCGCCCCCGCAACGAGCCGCTGTCTCGCCGCACCGTTTTGCTTCTTGAGAGGACCCCGCGGCACGTGGACCGATTCTCGAGACCTGTTACGTCCTTCGGCCTCACTTCAGACTTACTACACTGCCCCGATCTCGGATTTCAATCAGCCGGGGGGAAGTATCAATTTCGAAGATGCGACGTTCTGTTTCTCGTCATGGTCGTCGCGGGATGTAACGGTGGAGGGTGTAGGGTGGGTGGAGGGGGAAGGGTGTTGGGGATTGGAGAAGTATTGTGGAAGATGTTTGGGGCGTGCGACGCTTCCGTGAGCGGGATTAATGTACACCCGGTATGCTGGGCAGGCTGGTGAAGAGATTAAGAACGCAGACTTATGTCTTCGTAGCTTTGACTTCAACGGCGAGACGGGGTTTAGATGTGTGCCGAGGATCGAGCGAGTTGGCGCGTTGAAGTAGAGACCTTGTTGTGAGAGTCATGAAGTAGGTCCATAAGGTTGGGTCGGTGATGCCATTTTTAAGTGAAACGGATCCAATAGGGAATCACGTTTGAGTTGTATAGAGTGCAGAGTTTAGGCTAAATATGTATGGGCTGTCAGTTGCTAGGAAAATATAACTGTAGGCTTGTCGCAACGCCAGTAGAGCCCACTAGCGTTAGCAAGAATCTAGAACTGAAATGGACAGTATAGTATGTGCTATGGCTACGGATTGGCAGTGCATATATCTATATATATATATGTATATATTCAAGATCTTAGTTCTACGTTCTTGATGGCGCTACTGTGCTGGTGTGCACGCTACTGGTGTTGCGATCAGCCTGAAGTTGCCAGGAAAAAACAACTTTAAGTTTATCGCAACACCAGTAGAGCCCACTAGCGCCATCAGGAACCTAGGATTGAAATTTACAGTATAGTATGTGCTTTCATTGGCTTGGCATTACACATATATATATTCAAGATTTTAGTTCTACATTCATGATGGCGCTACTGTGCTCTACTGGTGTTGGGACCACCCGGAAGTTGATTTTTCCTAACAACTGACAGTCCATATATATATTTAGTCCAATTGTAAGCTACAAAGTAACACAAACTATCGTCTAGAACAGTGCAGTCCACGAGAGGGGCCCCTTACGCCGCTATTTCCACCTCCACTAGATAGAAATGGTTCTGTCCTTTATGTTTCATCGCGTTTTTTTGTTTACGCCGATCATATAACACACGATGCGTCGTCCGTTTCCAGGGCAACGTTAATTTGGTGGGGGGGCCTATAGAGCATTGAGAGCGCTCCCTGGACAGCACTGGTCTAGAACATCTACTACTTTCACTCAAAAAATGTCGGCACCAATCAAAATCGACACGTTCATTTCGTGACTCTAATTATACATTTCCTCTACGTCATCCGTTACGTCACGGTGTCCTCGCGAAAGATACTCCTGTAAGGGCTTCCGCTCAAGGGAAACGCGAACTATGGCGAATGAGTTTTCGAAAAGGGCAGGAAGTTTCGCGATTCACGATGTGACCTTCGCACCAGCAACTTCCCTCCCGCGAGGGTGTTGCCGTTATTAAAGATACCGTGAAGACGGTTACCGTTGAAACTTTCTTGCCCACGAAGAGCCGCTAGTTCTCACATTTTCGGAAGACTGCCAACCATCCAAAAACATCTGACAAACGATTCTACCCTGCCGAAAAAACGCCGATAGAGGTCTGACGACACCGAACGAAGGCAGGACTCGCCGACTGCCGAAGTAATCCTACGTTCGCGTATAAGTTCTATCGTTCTATTAGGGTGTTGGGGTTATTAGAGGCTTTGCATCATTCAACGCGTCCCAGCGGAGCACTACCCCTTCCGTCACCCCTCGAAACTTGAGAGTACGGAGAGAGGCAAGTGCTAACCTATTGCTTTACCTTCTTAAGGGGTCGGCACGTGGTGCACCCCTGGAGAGCTGTTACGTATTACGGCACTGCACACTCCCGCTTCCGGGTCGAGAATCGTTTTCCTCTTCTTCGGAGAGTAACGAGGGGAGCTTGCGTCCTGGCCGAGACCGTATTTTATATCGTTCCGCCCGAAGATTTCGGACCGGTGCTCCTGGCTCGCGTAATTCAGGTAAAAAAAAAAAATAAATGAGGGAAAGGGGCCGCCTTTTAGGGTATGAGCGACCGCTGGAGAAATTCCAGCGGCTCTCCCTTCGTAAACCGTGGCTTCGTTGCGCTGGCGAACTCAGCTGTATGGTCTCTCGCGGTTGAAGGATCGGAGAGCGTACGTGCGCTGTGATTACCGGGAATGCCGAATTAATGAACGGACGCGTCACGCGAGACTTGTACTGCCGACGTGAGTATTTAAGGCAGGATCACTGACTGAAGAGTTGTCGTTTCAATGAGATCGATGTAGGCTGTAGAAGCCTTCTGTTACATGAATTCAGAACTCGGGTGAATGATGTTTGAACAGTTATATTCAACCTTTTTCTTTCTCGGGAAACATACGTACGAATGTTAGGTTACGCGGGCCGCAACATTGTATATTGTACCTATAATATAATAATGTACAAAATAAACAGTGATGTTGGGACGAATTTTGTAGTATTTTACAGACATCAGGTTTATAACTGCTATGTATTACTGTTAATACATCATCAAGATGCGAATCTTCGGATATTTCATTGTTGAATGAGACGATTCGCGAGACGTTTACGCGGACAACGTGAACAGCATTTGGAAACACTTTTGTCCGTCTTGTATTTTTCAGGCATTGAGAGTTTTATTCCAATTCTTATATAAGGTGTAAGCCAACGCAAATCAAACTTGGGCCATATATAGAAGCTCGGCGGGCCGCACGTTGAGTACGGCTGATCTAGAACGTCGTTCTGTTTCGCAGTATGAATAGGTCTCCTTTAATTGAAACGTTCTAGATCATTCAAACGTATAAGTATGTACAGTTCATGAAAGAACGGTGCCCGGACGGGATGTGAACAAATGTACAGAAAACATGTGGTTGAATTTAATCATATTAAAAAAGAATAAAGAGTGTTGTATAGAGGGACAAGGAACGTAGAGTTCGGCCCTGTATCCTACAAACTGTTTATTCCAAAGGTTTTCAAATAGTCAAGATACTGTTCCTTTCGAAGACTCAGACAACACTATTTGTGACGAAGACCAATTTTGAAAGGCGCTGGAAAGAAATGTGTGATCTAGTTCGATTTGTCGACTATCAGTCTTGGTTGCATATTTTGGAGATGTTGTGAGACATCAAAGTGCGGATCAATGAGGATTGCCTCAGATAGCACGACAAAAGTAATCGCTACCGTCGGATTCAAACGGTTTGGAATGCTTAAAACGACTGTGAGTCTTTCACAAGAAACGACAGATCAGCTCTTAACATTAGCTGACCACACGTTCTGGCGGGCGGACCATTCTACCTTGCCGCTCTTGAAAGTTCACTTCGGACAGCACTGACAGCCTATCGGGTGCTCCTCCAAGACGCTCTCCTTGCATTCCCACCATGCTTTTACGTGCTTTGTCAATTCCTCTCGCGCTCGCCTCTGATCCCGCTTCCTCAAAGGCGACCGCTGCATCGCGAGCAGCTAATTAATTACCGGCACACGGAATGTTTACAGCTGTTTAATGAAATTTATCGAGTGGGGCGTAGCAGAATATTATTATTCTACATTCGCGCGCGGGGCTTAACATTAGAACAACCAAGCAGTCAAAATGACGGGTTGACATTTTACTATAATGAAGACTCATTCTTAAATCAACTTACTTTCTGAAATTTTCCTTCACTTCCACACATCAATGATGTATATATTTCAATAAAAGCAAGACAAAATTCCCGGAAATGAAATCTTTTGAACGCGAGTCTTCATCATAGCAAAATGTCACACCAGTCACTTTGACCCCTCGGTAGTTCCAGTGTTAATTCGAGAATAAAGACTCGGACAACGGAAGATTAAAATTCTTCGTGAATGATAGATCGCTCCTGGCATATCCAGAGTGCGTCTGCTTACACGTATCCGCGGGGCGTGTGCAGTGCACGCGGGGTGGCACGAGCGTGCACATACGCGCCGCACGATGAAAGCATCGAGAAGTGTCCTCAGCGATCGTCGCGTACCCAGACCTTCCAGCCTCCTCCCGAAGCATGTGCTCGAAGGTACGAAGGATCAGCCATCTGGCAGGCTCTCCTTAGCCACCCTCCATCCGTCAGTATTCCGCGTTGTTACCGGCAGCAATACAGCGAGGGACGAAGCGAGAGGGTGCATTATACCGACGTCGATTAAGTCGCGCACGCATGACGACGAGAATTCCATCACGCGTGGAATTATTTACATCCATCTTCGATAAGGGACTCCGGCAAGAAGGGGGCTGACAACGGCGGCTGTCTGGACTGGAATGCGCGATTAACATCAAAAATTGACGGCCCCGGGCAGGGGGTGGGGGTCGTTCGGTGGAATCCTGCTCTCATCGCTATGCGATAGACGATCGCGTGCGAATATCGTGCGGGGTCGGCGAAATTTCGTGGCAAGATATGACTTCTGTCCGTGGATTATGACGTCGACATTAACGCGCGGACGAGACTAGAACGAGAGTAATCGAGCGAGGATCGACAGGCTCGGCTGTTCGTCGTCATCAGGCTCTTCGTTTCGGCCACATGAAAGTGGCGAAGGAAGGTGGGGAGGGAAAAAAAGGAAAGGTTCTCGGCGGACGATGATCACTAGGAGCGCCGACTTCAAAGCTTCTGCGTTCTCTCTCTTTCTCTCTATAGGCTTCTTTCTCTCCTTGTTGCCGACGTCTTCGTCGACGCCCCGGGTTAAGAGGACGCACGCGCGTTATGATCCGCTTCGGCAGATTGCCGAGGGGCGGCTTTCTCGTATCCCAAACCGACTGTGCCGCGATCCTCAAAGAGCTTTGCGCGATTTGCAGTCGGTGTCAACGCCGACGTCTTTGGCTTACTAAACCGCGCGCAGACGGCGTCGGAGCTCGACGACAAGCCTCTGGAACGGAAGGAAGGATGAGAAAGGGTGGAGGCGGCACTCTGCTTGTCAAATGATTTATTAAGTCTCGTTAACGCGTTGACGACCACGTCGGCCGTGTGTGGTTGATCATATTCGTCGTCCAGTGGACAGAGTTCTCGAGGAATTCATCGATATCTGTTGTAGGGGTGCTTTTATTAGGAAGTTATTTTTTGTGGGGGTAGTGTCAGTGAAATGTTGAATAAAAGTCTCTATGCGGATCAGTTGAAGGATGTCAGGAATAAGTGCATATATTTAAACTCCATGCCATCGATCCATCGCTTGTTTTTGCACTGTTCTATGTATACACTGGATGCACGAGCCAATGCAAAATGTTTGTGCCGATTAGAGACCGAATACGCAATCTTTAGTAACCCCGAATACTCAGGTTGTAGCGGGTGATTGAAATATAGTAATGCCTACAAGTCTCCTGAACGCCTCCGCTTATAAAAAACCTACTAACATCAGACTATGCTCCGCTCGAAATCAAGCAAGTTCCGTCTAATGAAAAAATTCCTTCCTACCCGTAATAACAGCGACAACATTCAAGTCGTCAGAATCAGCTGAGACACCCTGTACATAGATACAGGCATGCCCCTTGGCGACACCACGCATAAAAATCCCTACACGTCGATTCCGAAAACAGCGGATCGAAGTTACACGCAAACAAGTATTCGAACAAACACACACGCCGACCGTACCGAATAAAATCGCTCGAATAAATGACGAGCCAGGCGAGCCGCGTCGCGTTCTTATCTGAATAGATGATTATGCAACCCGATTTTAGAGAAGGTAGACAGAAGGTAGTGGAAAGACAGCGGAACGGAGAACAAGGGGTAAGATGGAGACAAAGTCGAAGAGATAGCGAAGGGAATCCGTCGGGAGACAGGCAGTGAGAAGAGGAACGAGAGAAGAGAGAGGCTCGACAGGGGGTTGGAAGGGTATCGCGAGACGCAAATGGAATTGCCTCTCTTTCCAAGGCGGATTCGAACTCGAAGCGCTACTTCGTCTGGCGGAGCGACGGCCGAGTGCGCGGAAGAGTACAGAGAATGCCCGAAGTGGCTCGAGTGCTCGCCACAGCAGGGAAATTGTCTCCGAATTAATTCCACCCCTTTCCCACCCCCCCTCCAGGTCTCGCCTCTCCTCGAGCTTCGCAAGGATTTCGCTCGGTCGTTCGGCAAACGGCTCTCCGATCGAGTCCCACGCCCCCTTGGAAGCTTAAGTTCGCGCGCGCGCGCACTGCCATCGTTCATACGGCTGTCAATTCGATGCCCTGTACTGTGACACGTGAAGCGTATCGGCGCGATGGGTGCGATCGTCCGTGACGTCACTGCTGTAATGTACTGTATCGTACGTGTACGTGTGCTGCAGCGAGCCGGATCGCCGCCATTTTGTGCGTTCCGCGGATCGTTCGCGGGCATCGGGAAACATTTAACGGTTGTAGGATCAAATTATTAGGTGTCTGGGTTGGGAAAGAACATTTGTCACGGTCGCTTCCGAGGAGTTCGTTGATCGGCTGGCTTTTGTTAATGGATCCCCTCCCGGTAATTAATGACAGAGGGATAAAAGGGTGGGTCGTGGGTTGAGGGATTTTGGCCGGATCAAAATAGAGGCCGTAATGGTCAGCGGGAGGCATGGAAGAGAGGACGGGGAAGGGGAATGAACTGGCGGCTTCTTCTAGTCGTAGGTGAATACTGGGGGCTTGGAGAGTTTGGCGCTTTTTAGGAATTAGGGGGCGGAAGGGAGGCGTGTAGAGAAATGTAAACTGTGCCTCGCGATTCGTCATAGTTTATTAGATATATATTTATGGGTAATATAGGTAAAGAGGTGACTGCGGTTTTATTGGTTCAGATGGTAGAATTTAGAATCCGCCAGAATCACCCGTTCAATTTTACGCAGAAGGATTTTCTTTGCTTCTCTCTTCTTTCTGGAAAGTCGCTCGTTTTGTGTCGTTCGGGGGAACTATTTAAAAATATTTTCCCTCAGGACTTCCTCGGCGACCACGCTTATCGATATTCCTGTCAATTGCGTGGCTGTAAGAAAGCACAACATGTGCCGCGCTGCCCTTTTCTCGAGATACTTCGATCTGACGGCTGTTATTCTCTGTTTCAGATTGCCGGCTGATGGGAAGCAACTTCTTCGAGCTTTGAAAGGTAAAAATATTCAACACTCACTTCTCATACGACCCTTCCAACTTTTCTCGCAAAATTATCCGCGCACACGCTTGCGGCATACGCCAAACTTGGTCGTCAGAGACACCTTGTAAATTACTGTCCTATTCGATCGAACGCAGAGAATAAAAGTTGGCATAACAATAATCATTTCGAACATGGTACTTTAGATTATGCGCGTTATACGACAAAAATTCACCACGTTACACGGGAGTCTACTGTATAATCCTATTTATTTGCAAAGTACTGTCCAATTCGATAGAACATAGAAAATAAAACTTGCCGTAGTAATAATCACTTCAAACACGTTATTTACCGTCGATCCATCGAACTTGGTCGTCAGAGACACCTTGCCGCTTCCCGGAAACGAGATTACGCACAAAGGCGGACGATATGAGATTCCTGCTTAATCTGGCATGATGTATGTCAAACACCGTGGTACGCTTTGAGGGCAAGGCATGCTGGATATTCGGACCGTCATCTGGGACAATAGCGTGCGGAGGGGAGCGAGTAAGCTCGGAGTGCATGTAATAAAGCCACTCGTTTTATTCTCGTTTTTCGCGTCGCCTTGAATCGCGCGACGCCCTCAATGTAACCACGCCGACGACGGTAATGATGCGTCTGTCGAAGGGGAGAAGCGTCTGTCGGGCCGCAAATTCACCGCACGCTCCCGACGAACGTCACGTCTAGAGAGACATTAAGTCGTCCGTTCAAAATCCAACGGCGCGCAACAGCGTGATTATTTCAATCAACTTTTCTCACCAATTTTGTTCGTTATTTTGCCCGTGGTCATATGGACGGACGTGGACGCTGTGACGGCGTCGAAAACAATGCTCGTTTTCGCGAATTTTTGGCGACGAGCCGAATCGATAAATCGAGATTTTTGCCTGGAATTTTAGTAGTCTTTTGAGCTCTTGGAAAGTACTTTTTAATTTGATTAAGTACACCCGGAGTCTTCAAAAATTATCTGACATGAAAGAATCCGAAAATTTCTTAAACTATGTATGATTGTAGCTTCAGCTAAGCGTACGAATTTTGTTGCACAATCGGTATTTCTAAGAATATTTACGTCTTTTATCGAACAATTTTCGAACATTTTTTCAAACGCGCAATTTTGCCACTAATGAAAATATTACAAATTTCCGTACGCTTCTCTGAAACTACATTCATATAGTTTCAAAAAAATGTGTATCTTGAAACGCATTTGCGCCAAAAATGAAAATGGTCTTACTAAACGAAAAAAGTCTTCTCAAGCGAACCAGCTATTTCTTCGACCGTCACAGCGTTTATCTCGTTTACAGACAGTATCTACGCGTCGCTTATCATCTCTGACGTTTCTTTCTGTACGACTCCGTCCAGCCATCCAGGTCCGCTCACATTAAAACCTCACGGGCGGCTAGATACCGGGCGCGACGTTTACGTTCATTGAGTACCGGCAAAGCGAGTGTCATTATAAAGACGATGCCCAGAAGGAGAGACCGGATGATCGTACGATTTTCTCATTTTTCAACCGATACGCACGAAGTGAGACACGCTCGCGAACGAGGACGAAGTAGAATATGGGGTCTCTTCGCGAAGACTCTACGTTCATTGACGTCGGCAACTCGGCTCGTCTATCCTGCACGCTCGACCGACGGCCTCACTCATCGTCCGCTCGCTCCGAGATATCCCATCTCTAAATCCCGGTTTGCTCTTGCAACAAAAAAAGTTGGAAGAAAATCGCGCACCACTCGTCCGTCGAGAAAGTTGACGTCTCCACGGCTTCAGAAGACTTCTCATTTATTTCACTTCTCATGCGATACCTTTAAACGTCTCGATCTTTGACTGTATAAGTATAGACTGCTGCTTGGGGTTGGGGAACTAGTAAAACTCTGGGCGGTATTCATAGTCAGATGTTTCGATTTAGGATCGTGTTAAGTCGAATTTAAAGAGTGATCATTGGTTACAGCGGTGGTTAAAATGATCTTAAGTCTTAATACCTGACTATGGATACCGCTCTATGGTTCGTGGTTATCAGCGCCCCCAGTTACGGGAACTAACATATTTGAAGTAGTCTTGTACAATGTTAAGCTGAATCACGTAGAGCTTACGCCAGTGCTGTCCAGGGAGCGTTCCTAGTACTCAATAGTCCCCCCCACCAAATTAACGTTTCCCTGGAAACGGACGACGCAACGTGTGTCATATGATCGGCATAAACAGAAAAACGCGATGCAACATAAAGGACAGAATCATGTCTACCTAGTGAAGGTGGAAATAGCGGCGCAAGGGACCCCACTCGTGGACTGCACTGACTTACGCACTCCATGGGAGCACTTGGATATGTCAATTTCGTGCGCAGTCTGCACCATTAGGATCGTAGTACGCGTGACTGGGGGCGCTGGAAACCGTACTACCCACATGAAGTTATCAACTGGCAGTCGATAGTTATATAGTGAAAGGTCTCGATGCTCTTGTTTCTCCAGGAACATCGTTTAAGTTGCCGTCCGAGCAATCCTATTCTTCTCGGATCGTATTTCGAGAAGTACCGCGGACGCGGACGATTTTTCGGCAGCGGCTCGTGCCCGTCGGACTCTTCACTTCTTTATCGGTCCGCACAAAGGGCTCCGGCCGATGGCATTCAAATTTCGAAACCTCGATACACGATTTCGCGCCGTCCGACAGTATTTACTTTATTCGATCCGTGGTCGTTTGTGCCGCGTCGTGCCTCTGGTCGAGGACATTTAGGGGACGATTGGTTCTTTCATCTTGTACTCCGGGGGTGCAATTGGTTTCAGGACGCAAGTACAGTCTCGCTGTCGTCTGTCGCCTTTCGTTCTTTCAGTTTCTACGTGTTTCCAGGGCCGGCCCTATGGTTGCTGGCGCCCTTTTTAAGTATAATTATAGAAATGTTTACAAGGAAAAAAAAAATATAGAAATGAGTTTATTATCTGGGTTGTTTTTTAACAAACAATGATCAATAACAATGTTTTTCTCAACCAGTATTTGGACGGTATGAATCATTTTTTTCTAGCCTTTAGATCAGCAAATCTTTTCACAGCACTTTTTATATTTATATTCTTTGCAATTTCCTTTCCTATAGACGAAATTGTTAAAGAATTCAATCTGTCTTGAGGCATGGTTGACCGTAAATATGTTTTCATAAGCTTTAGTTCACTAAAGCTTCTCTCCCCCGCGGCCACAGTATTTTAAGCATTATTTTTAATGCAACCCACAGATTTGGCATGACATTCTGTAACTTATTACTGTTCATGAACCTAGCCGTTTCTATTGGAAGCTTTACATCTTCAAGAAATAATTTTTGACGACGTCGTCGATGACGCAGGACTCACGTGTGCCATGTACGAAATTCTCGCATTGTTTTTTCCTGCTTTCCGTCGTCTTCGACACCTCACTATGGTGGCCCTCCACATACGTCGCCAGTCAAAGAGTGGTATTCATAGACAAGTTTTAAGACATAAGACCATCTTATGCACCGGTCTGATCATTTAACCATTTTCTAAATTCGACTTAAGATGGTCTTAACACTTTTCATACCGCTCACGCGTTTTCTGTTTCTCACGCTCCTTCTGATGATTTAAGTAACGTGCAATTTTGCCAAAAACGTGCGGTCCCAGGCGTATGTCTTAGAGATTTCTATGCGGTACGCAATGTGTTAAGTCTTAAGATATGACTATGAATACGCGCCCAAAGTCCGCCTCGCGCTCTTACATCATTCTTTCACTTTTTCTTTTTTTCTGAAGATCCTTACGTCACCTCTAAGCACATGGCGCCCCTGGTAAAACTGCCCATGTTGCCGGTACCTTGAGCCGGCTCTGCGTGTTTCTTCCGCGCGAGTCGAGGCAACTCGTCCAACAGCATCGATGACTGTCCCGCAAAGGCGCAGATAAAGGCAGTAGTCGGATGGCTTGAGAGTTCGCTTTCTTTCTTCCCCATCCTTTCTCTCCCTTTCGCTTTTCATACGCCGTGCCGCCAATCGTGTGCCGACACTTTTGTCGCCGAAGTTATACAGCGTTATCGTCGGCATTTATGGCCCTTTACGCGGCAGAACAATGCGAGCCTCGCTCGATCTCGCGTGCACACGCGCGCGTCTTATAACGATGACTACTTTAAATCAGTCCTCCGGCGGGCGTTCCGAAGGCGCGAATGAATTTTACGGTTACATTGTTCGATCGCGTCGGGCGCGAATTGCTCGCCGCTGCGAGGCCGAACGCTCCCTATGGCGCAGCTACCTTTTAAGAGCGATAAGGGAATTCTGTACTGCCGCGTCGCTTGCGAGACGTCAGCTTTTAATGACGCCGAGAATCGTATCCGCAACGGTTCCCGTACCAGCGATCCGCCTTTAATTAAATTCGAATACGAAATTCGACTGCGACTCCCCACTGCCTCATCGTCGTGCCACCCGTAATCGTTATTCAGAGCAGACAACAGAATCGGACCTAATACTTTCGTCCTGCCGAGACGACGAACTTCGAACGAACGTTCGCTCGGGTCGAAAGTTTGATTTCGAAAACGCACGGATTCCCTCGGCTCCGAGCTATCTCAGAAGCTCTCGCCGTGATCCAGGCACTCCGAATTCGCGTGCGAAAGTCACGAGGAAAGCCCGACTGCCGCGCAGCCGATCGTTCGTCGTTCCAGCAGCCGTGACCTCGCTACGACGGACTCGGGTAATCCCTTGATGACGAAGGAGCATCCCGGGTGCTTGAACTCGCGGCATCTAATCCTCGGCTTTCACGTGCGCCGCGCGCAGGCTTCCGCTGCCTGCCTCTGCGCCGTCTCTACCTCCTCGCGTATTTATCCGTCTTCGGCATGCACTCGAATCGCTTTCACTCGTCCGCCCCACCCACGTAATACCTCCGAGTGTTCCTTAAGGGCCACTGTTGCCATTCTTAATGGTGTTTACCCGAGACAAATCTATTTGCATTCCGACGATTCCTCGACTCCGCCGGCCTCCCGTCGAGTCGCTCGAAGGCAACACGAATTTCCCGTCCCTGTCGCGCCCATGATGAAACGCGTTCAAGATTTTCCTTTTTGTAATTGAGGTAACACGGTCGGTGAGGTCTAATCATTGATGTATGTATAGACCGGATGCAGGATCCAATGGAAATGTCTGTGGCGATTAGAGTCCGAATACGCTATGTTTAGAAACCCTGAATGCTAAGGTTTGTAGAGGGTGATTCATAGGTTGTAAGGTGTAGTGAGTACATCACTGGAAAGACTCATTTCAGATATACCTGGATATACGCTCTTCATTGATTCGGAATAGACGGCATTTTTAAGTAAGCATTCGGCGTTTCCGAACATGGCGGATTCGGTCTCTAATCGGCACAGATATTTTGCATTGGATCGTGCATTTAGTGTACATTTATATACAGTAGACTCCCGTATAACGTGGGTTCTTACAACGCGAATTCATATAACGCGCCAAAGATATTGCGACTACTGTTTTCATATAACGCGATTCTTCGCACAATGCGCCAAATAATAAAACACAGGAACTACCTGATTTAAGAATTAAATCTGCTTTAATTGAGCATTAGATTGTTTCCTTCATCGTTGTCAGCTTCTTATGTTTCATCGTTGAGAAAAATTCCTCTACAGTACGATTTCCAATATCGTGTAACACATTCACGGCGTTATACGAGAGTCTACCGTACATGCCAATTATTCGTAAAATACTGTCCTACTCGACAAAACACAGAAAACAAAAGTTAGCATAGCAATAATCATTTCAAACTTACTACTTTAGATTATGCGCGTTATACGAGAAATATTCACCGCGTCATACGGAAGTCTAGTATACATGCCATTTATTCGTAAAATACTGTCCTATTCAACAAAACATAGAAAACGAAAGTTGGCACAGCAACACTCATTTCAAACATGTTTCTTCATCTTATCCGCTTAATACGAAAAAAAATCCCATACCCCATAATCACCCATAACGCGAACTCGTGCAGCGCGCAACACATTAACCGCGTTACACGGAAACGTCTACCGTTAGCCCACTGCTTCGAATCTCTCGACGCCAAAAGAACAAAAAACCACTCCTCACCGTCCAAGTCCATCGGGGGCGCAGACAGTTTCGCCCACTAGTGCGCGGCGCTCATCCGCACACCTGCTCTCTCGGACGCGGCTATTTCCCTGACACAAACTCCCGTACTTTCCCATCACTATCACTCTTTCCAGTCGCGCGTTCTGTCGAAAGGTAAAATAGGATGCGGTCCGTCCAATTACTCAAATGCACCGGCCCGCCGCTGCAAGAGGGAAGTACGCGGGCAGAGTTGGGGGTTGGTTCGGGGTAGGCAGACGAATGGGAGGGCGCGAGGGTCGACGAGGGAACGGGCCAGGGGGGATGAGAGCAGCGGCGTTTGCCGGCGAGAAAGAAACGGTACGGGCGCAATTTCGGAAATTGAAGCCCTCCTCTGATCGTTACATCGGTCCCGGGGCGTCCGATCGAGCATATCTCGCCGATAGAAAGCCACTCGGGATTAGGCTGCCGGGCCAGGTGTCGGACCTGGGATTCGGCGGGAGTACGGATTTTCCAGACGGCCGATACAACCGGAAAACCAAGAAGTGCGCTCCTCGGGGCAAGGTGGCTCGGTGATCGATACGTTCACGCCCTGGCCGCACGGTGAGGCCAGCCGTGGTAATTTAATCGGAAGCCCGTAATCCAGGAATCGGGCCTTTGAAAGGCTTGCCGGGCTGCGCGCAGGATTCGAGCCAGGACATTCGCCCGACGACGTAGGAGAGAGAGAGAGAAGGAGAGAGAGAGAGAGAGAGGGCGGAAGAGGGAAGGAGCCCTCGTTAAGCATTCCCTGCATCGACTCTGACTAATCTGCATCCTTGCTCGGCTCGTCGTCGCCCGTCGTTCGGACAGCCTCCTCGTCCTCACAGATATCTCCTGCAGTAACATCCATCCTCGGTAATACAATCGGAAATCTTGAGCGCGCCGTCGAGAAACTCGAGCAATAATCGAATATCCGTCGCGAGCGACCGAATGTATCTTCGATTTAACCGAAACTATAGTCGATTCCAGGTGTCCGAGTGAACGTTTACCGTCGTCGCTGCTGCGAATGCCAAAACGCGCCCTTCTATCAGTCGAAACAACAAGCGTCGTGTCGATCGCCCGCGATTGTCGATTCGGACCAGCCCTGCGCGCGTGTCGATTTGCCGAGAATTTTGTTTGGACGACGGAGAGAGCGACGCTTTCCATCGAAATTTCGTCAGTCAACAGGGCGCGCGCTGCGGGAGCTGGGATAAGTTTTCCAAACAGGATAGAATTTTGATCGAGCGCTCGTTCATAGCGGACGACTGAACGGGATAGCCTTGACGAGTTAATCCGTCCGCGCCGACGGCTAGAAATTCGTCATCGCTCGAAATCCGTCGGCGGGACAATATTGTTCGAGTGAAGTTGGCAAATTGGCCGGTAATGAGGACGCGACGAAATTCGGGTGCTTCGTTTCAAGTATAATCAGATGCGAGACGTGGCTGCTGCTAAGATAGGATCGATATAATCGAGGAAGCGACACTCGGGCTGAAGCAGGGTGCCATTAATCGATGCGTCGCGGACTCTCGACGTGGAAGGTCCTCGTTAAGATCAAGTATTTCGCACATCATCCGGCGCCTGTCTCTGTACACTGTGTTTCCTCGTTCCGTCTCTTGACCCTCCTGAATATCCATGGGACGTATCGTCACCGTGTCACGTCCGCTGTTACTTTGTTCAGGTCATTGATCTTTGTCCCGGAAGGTACACGGGCCAGCAGTACGGTCAAGGAACATAGAAATCAATCTAGAAACGATCGATGTCGACGTAACAGAAGCCGGATTTACCCCAAAAAGAGCGTAAAGCGATAATATTCTTACCGCAGCTCGCCCATTTTACGACGTGCTGTTCGAAAATTCACGGTTCATGCTTTCATGCTTCGTGCTCGTGCGGTAAGCGCTGACGAACGAGCCACTCGTCCTCGTCCTGAGCTCAGGAATGACTCCTCGTTCGTTTGATCGAGCTAATCTGCATCCTCGCTGGACCCGTTTGCGCTTAACAATCAATTCTCGCCAGTCTGGTGCAGCAGGTGCACGCGAGAAGGTCGTTGGACTCGTCTTGCGTGACCCAGGCAACTGGTTGCGCACGTAGATCGGAAGTTCCGGGTCACGTTAGGTATGGCATGGCTTCCGGAAGGTGTGCTAAGACGCTAGGCAGTGTGTGCAGACAAGGGAAGAAAAAGAGAGAGAGAGAGAGAATACGCGGGGAGTGCGTCGTCGAGATGTGTACCGCTCATTAGCAAGTGTCTCAACTTTCGTTAAGTTTCTCTGCCAGCTGCCGGTATTCTGCCAGTACTCTGCCAGTATTCTGCCACTACTCCACACTGTCCACGTTTTCACCACCGCTTTCCGTCCTCCTCTGACAACTGCACGCAACACACGCGCACGTTGCTCGGCAGCTAACGTCGTTGTTTTTCTTACCAACGCTGGACTCGCTGGGAGACCGGCGAACTTTGGTCTGCGCTTCGTTAACGGAACCAGCATTTAACGCACCGAACGACGTCGGGTGAAAACGTTACATTTGCGACCAGTTTCGCTTTATAATCGTACCTCTGTTGTCCAAGCACTGATTGTACTTTAGAACTATCCCGCGACTATGATGCCGCGGCCAATTTAGATTAGCGAATTTGAATTTCGTTCGAAATTTGCAAGTGAGCTTATAGCGCGTAGTCAGCTCTCTTGCATGCATAGCTGCTGGCGGGACGGACGTTTCCTTGGCTTCGACCGAGGACACGTTATACGATAATTCTCACGTGGTTATTCTGTACTTGAAGTGAGCGAGGGTGTTAACCGCTGTGCTAACATGCATGGATATCCGCGGCATCGGCGTACCGGGCTTTCGGAATAATACGGAATTCGGACGTTTGAAATAGGAATGTTTGTCCGGCAAACAGCCGACGCCTCGTAAGCCAAATTGCTACAGCGTCTTAAATACCCAAGGCGCCGCGCTGCCTCGATTATATCTGCCTTGCTGTGGCCCGTGAACACGTTTGCACGCGTCGGCTCCTGCTTCAGGAAGGATTGGACGCTCGTAAGAAAATCGCAGGAATTCGCAGTATTTTAATAATGTAATAAAGAAGATAATAATTTCATAATTTAACACGGTCTCTTATGGAGACATTGTAATTGAAGGTCTTTTGTCGTCTAGTTTTACAGTTGCACACTCAATGTCAAACGTTCTGTGCTGTTTTGTATTGTCTTGATTTACACATTTTATTTCATACTTTTTGAATTCGCTCTTTATTCTAAAAATGCGTATATATATATAGCTGTATTTTGTCCTTGGGAAGGATCAGATAAGTGATCAAAACGTCGAGAGTAGATAGATTTTCGATAGACCGAGAGATACGCCAAGGAATCCTTCGTATTAATTCTGTGCTGTCTTACTCAATAATGGCAATGTCAATCGCAAATATTCTTTTATACGGAAAGTCAATCTCTTGTAGTACCTTTCAGATATTAATCTTCCATTGGTCCATGTTAAACCTACACTACACCATCCACATTTCTGAACATGTATGCATTTTCTTTGGACCAGCTTGTCTCACCGACTCCTCCTAAATCGTCGGCGTCGAGAAAATGTCAGGCGGAAAAAGCAATCTCTTCAATGGATCAATTTACAACTGGACCAAAGGAATGTCGTAACTTAACCACTTCAACCAATCATAGCGCAGTGTGTTTCGGTGACACGGAGCACTCTAATTGGTAGCCTGTGACGTAAAAAGAATCGAATTCTCGAAGAAAAAGAATAGATTCTTAAAAAAATCGGCTAGCAAAAAATCGATTAAAAAAATCGATTCTGTTTTTACCCAAAAGAATCAAATCGGAATTGAACATCCCTACCGCCTGCTCGGCGCGCAAAGCGGACATTGGCACCTCCGGCGATTCGCGCGGTCGACGCTCGTTTCATTCGAGGCGCACACCCCGAGTGCACGCACACTCTTGTCAAAGAATCCGTCGTCGATCGTGTCAAAAGTTGACGATCCCGCGCGCGCACGACATTCGAACGTGGTCCAGGACCGCACACCTTTCCGCTCGCGCACGCACATCGACAGGCCGGTGGCCCGGCGCCACCAGCGATCCTTTCTGCGCGCCTCTGTCGATGTGCGTGTACCATGGGAGGAACCGCACGGTGTTTGCACAGTCGCCGGCAAACATTGTAATCCGGTAACACTCCGCCTGCGAGGATTGGTTGTGGCTGACGGGACCCGTGACGGGGAAACGGACGGAGGGTTGAAACGACGGCGAGAGGAAACCTGCTTCGCATGTGTGCGCCATTGAGAATGACTATGTGACGACCCGCTCGCCGCTGTGTGCGCGTGGTATGCGTGTGCCAGAGCAGAAGCAGGTCCGGCATTTGGGAGGGGATCGCGTGGCACTTTCTGCACGAGTGTCACTCAGTCTCGGCGGGCGAACGGACGAGCGAGCATATCCTCGCGAATCCGCTTCGAATTACGCTTTAAAATGTCGGAACGAATGCGACCCCGACCCGGGGCCAGAATTGTGCGGCTCGCCCGACGAGAACGAGCGTGATGCATCGCCTCGCGTACAGCTTCCCCCCCGCTTCCAACACGGATTTCCACTCGTTTGATTGGTTTTTTTTTTCGTTTGTTTCGCCGCGTCGTCGCGCTTGTTTAACCGGCGCCCGACGATGGCCGGGTCAAAGAGACCCGCGTGTGGAGAAGATTTGGTGACAGACGTAGTATGTTGCGGTATGTGTTTGCTTGAGAATGATATTATTTATATAGACGCAATGTGTCCGGCGACAAAGTAATCTCTTACGTGTTGCCATCAAACGCGTGTGGTAGTTAGTCCAACGCTAACAGCGAAAACGTCAGGTCGTAAGGCTTGTTGTCTGGCTTATACTCGCATCGATTGGATGTTTCAATAAATGCCCAGCGCATTTTGTTGAAAACTTCCGCAAATTTTCGCAAATGGCTCAACGCGGGAATGGCATTTTCGTCTTTATTCATGTGGCAATGTTCGAGATGGTTGGGTGCGAGTGTATGAGTGAGTTCTTAAGTGTACGCTTGAATGTGGGAAAGGTTCGACCGCCAAAAGTCTGAGTAATTAGTCGCGTGCTCAGAGACAGAGAGAGAGTCTGCGAAAGTGCGAACGAATGATTTCAGATGTACGAGTAGCAGATCGAATGAGAATGTAAGAGAGTGTTGGCTCCAGGAATAAAGTATATCTCCCAGTAACTTTGTCTCAAAACATCCCAGTTTCCCGCACCAAAGGCACCCAAAATACAGGCACTTTGGCTAGTTCGGCCTGTGGGTCTCTGGATGACCCAGCATCCGTCCGCAGGTTAACACGTTGACTGCCACGTCACCCATATTCGGGTGACGAAAAAACTTGTCACATGGGACTCTGAAAAATAGATTCTTAACGCTTTACTTGACACAATTAACATTAATTTAAAAATGCATTTTTTCGGAACATTTTTGGCAGACAACGTGTTAAAACGGGGAAAGCACGATGTAAGTTCTCGTCTTCTCGATGATCGTCCGCAGACGGCCCGGAGTACCACCGTCGAGACGGTCTCTCGTGTTTGTCGCGTGGGAAATTCGAGCGATTCTCGTGTCAGCGAATCCGTTCGAGATTTAGCTGCATCGGACTTGTCATTTCGTATTCATTGACTCCGCTATGAAGGAGGTGAATGAGTTTGAGGTAGCGAGAAGGATTGGGGTAGGAATGAGCAGGAGGACGAAGCGGAGGAGGAGGAGGAGGATTACAAGTGAGTTAATCTGGCCCCGAGGACTTAGGCTCTCCTCGAGGTGACGCTTCGCTTACAATTAGTCCCGTCCAACCGTTAAGGTCAGGATTGATCCTAATTCCTGAAGATCCGCTCGAGCGTGGATGGCGGTCTAGAAATTGTCCACGCAAATTCGCAAATACCTTCGTCGAAGAGTCTCTGGCGATGAACAATTCGTTCGCGCGAAATCTGTTTAATTTTGATTGAATCGACACAGTCAACCTATCGACGGCAGATCTGTTTATTTATGATCGTTCCTCGCGTACTCTTACCTCAGCCGAAAATCCTGTCTTGTCGTGAGAGAACGTACGTCTTATTGTTAGTCGTGCGAGCTAGCTGGAAATTGCGAACGGCGCGTTGACAAAACGACGTCATCAGGGACGTTTAGGCAATGGGGTTGGGCCCTGTGTGGGGCCGAACGGTTAACAGGACGAGCAAACAAGCTCGTTTTAGAGTGAGCGGTATCCAGTTTCCTCGAACTGCCTGGCGCACGAAACGAATGGCCCGTCGTAATCGCTGCCCCTAAACGGCCGACATTTGTTATCTTTAAACGGGGCTGCGGGGGTGCGTCGAGCGGTGATGGTAGTGATGGTGGTGGTGGTGGTGGTGGTGGTGGTGGACAAGGTCAGATAGACCGGAAAGGGGTAGTGAGATGGATTAGCGGAATGATTAGCGACACTTCATGGGTTGGAAGCTGTGCGCGTCGTTACGCGCGTATACAGGGTGATTCATAATTGCGTGTCAATACTTGAAGGGTTAATCTATACGTTAAAGAAAGTAAAAAAATTGCAATGAAATTGCCGGAGGCAATGAATATTCGCACCTATAGAGGGTGATTCATAAATTAATGTCAATACTGGGGTAGATCTACACAGTAAAAGAAGTAAAAAAATTGTCAGATCATATGCACGTGTGTCCGATATACCGTGGCGTTCCGGTTATGAATGATTAAAGGAAATATTCGAAGCGCCGGGCTCATGAAAAAGCACACGCTACTGTACACCTTTGCACGTCTTGGCCTTGTGTAATGTTTACAAGTAATATTTGGGTAGTGAGTGCACTATTCTCACGAGTTCTAATATAATGCATACTTTTGATGCATTGACCGACACGCGTTTCACGTACGGCTGTCAAAAGGGAAATAAGCTGAAAGCACGTCCGCACCGAACCATCCGTATGGTCGTGTCGACGCGCAAGCCGGCACTTCGAATATTTTCTTTCATCTTCCACAACTCGAAAACTGACGCATATCGGACATAAATGCATATGACATTTTTTACTTCTTTCACGGTGTGAATTTAGCCCCCTAAGGCATTGACAAGAATTTCTGAATCACCTTGTATAGGTATATTTTTTCTGCCATGCAGCAGGGTGGTTTGCGCGAGTTTAAACCACTACCTTGAATATACTTATCTACCTTGAAAATCGATCGTCCCCTGCCTCTCTCTCTCTCTCTCCGCAGCGAAACTCTCATGAACGAACGTCAATTCCCGTCGCATACGTTCCCCTTGTCGTCGCCGGACAAACTTCGCCGCGCAAATGCTCGACGCGCGAACGTTTCGAATTTCATCGCACCTATCGAAGACCGGGCCCTTGTTCTCGCACTCTCCAATCGTCCCGAACCGTCGCTTTTTCATTCGGACCACTTCAATCGTCGCGGAGTTCAAAAGTGTTCGGCCCACCCACGCGCCCCACGCACACTCCGCTCCCGCTCGGTCCGACAATTTTCACGATTCTCACGGTACATTAATATGCGAAATGAGTGTTTACTTTTTCCGGACGCTTTCGCGCCGAAGTGATTCGGACGTGTCGAGTGGTTGAAACGGAGCGTGAGGCGAGTGAAGAGCGGGGTAATGGGGCAGAGCGAGGTGAGCAAGAAAAAGAGAATGACGCGGTGGGTGGTGTGGGGGGCGAAGAAACGGAGGCAAAGTCACAGTAAACTTTTGCGACGGAGCGCCGGCGAGAGGAACGGCTTATACGTCGCCGGGGCATTAATGGACCAAAGCGCGCGCCTCGGCGCCGCCCTCGGGCGACACAAAGGAATGTAAAATTAAGGCAAACATTTTTTTCTCCCGCGCGCCCGCGCGCGAGCCTCTCCGCGGGCTCGCGGATATATTGCATGCGCTTTAATAAAACAAAGTGCACTCTTTCGGCCGCGCGGGAAGAAGGAGCACGAGTCTCGCTCCTTTGAGTCCGAGCGAAGAAAGCTACTCCGGAGGAATTATTCAGGTTCCTTTCGCCCATCGCCGGCCGGCCACTCTCCCGGCTCATTGTTTCGAGTCATCGGGCCGAAAAATTCTTTAATCGCCTAAACGGACTGATTCAGCTTCCACTTCGCCGTGTTCGTACCGATTAATTGGAATATCGTTCGACGTTACTTGATGCCGAGTGGTTGCCTAATTCTTGTTCCTAGTCGCAGTGCTGACCGCGCGAAATTAGTTTACTGTGGGGCAAGAAAGAATGCGCGCCGTTTCAAGGGAACCGATATCGCAGGTTTCGGCAAAATTGTCAACAGTCTCTTCTTCGCAAGACTGGAATGGTAATATCGATGTTTTCGCTAACGTCGCATGGGTCGGAATAATTTCTTCCTTTTGCATGGCCAACTCATTGTCAGTGGCGGTGTGATGAAAGTGACGGCGCAACTAATTTTTCGTCGGCATCACAAATGGGCCCGGCGCGTTCAATGGTGAGATCTTTGACTGTACAGGGTGGTCCACGCAACTTGCACACTTCTGTAACTTGTATATAGTATGCATCGTATGGAAGAGTTTTGTATATAAAATTTGTACGGTTTTGAAGGATGCGTTATGTAATGCATCATTTTTGTTTATTAGTGGAGGCGTTTCGGAGATTTCAAGATCAACTTGGTTTTTTACAATGGAACTAGTTAAGTTTTTGTACATATTTGGATAGGGCTCACCAAGTTTCATAGCGTGTTTATTTGGAAGATTTTTTTCTATTATACATATATTTTCTTAAATTTTCTGAGTATTCGGGGTCCATAAACATGGCGGAATCGGCGCAGAGGTTTTGCATTGGATCGCGTATCCAGTGTAGGTATATATAAATCAGTGATTATACATCACAATTAAATTCTGCAGTATAGTTTTTGTAGAAAAATGACGTCGCTGACCCAACCTCGTTGACACTTTCATGACTCTGATCATGTCTCTAGAAACTTACATCTTACACGTGTGAATCGTGCGATCTGGCTATAACGAAGGCTCGCGTATAGAAAATTCTATTTCCGACAATTTTGCCTGACTTTTATTGCAATTTATACATCATCGATCTACAAAAGGGAGACAAAGTTTCCGAAAGTAAAGTGACACAAGAATGACCCCTCTTCATAGCAAAATGTCACCCCGTCATTTCGACCGGTCGCTAGTTCCAGTCTTACCGAAAATACAGCGACACGAAGAATTCCGCCGGTGGCGTTCGGTATCGAGTAGGTGCAGACGAAGCGACGTCGTTTCTTCGAGCGTGCCCCGCTATCAAACCGACTTATCTCCCTACAGAATTGCACAGATTGATTCCAGCGCCAGCAGACGTTCGTCGGGCCCGGCGTGCAGCGCGCGTGCCTTGTCGTCGGCGACCTATTTCTTTATCAGCCCCGCCGCCGCGGCCTTATCAGTCTGGCCGTCTTCCGATGCGTTAACGGGCCCTGCATGTTGACAAGTTCCCTATCAGCGGCAGGCGCCACGAGATCACGACCCCCACGCCGTGTACCTGAAGGCGTACATGTATTATCCACGGCTGGCGGCCGCGACGGGCTTGCATCGATAATTAGCTCGGCCGAGATTTCCGGCTAATTTATGCTCGCGCCGGACCGGACGTCCGACCCACTGGCGCGGAAACACGCCCGGAGAACAGGACCGAGTGTCACGGCGCCCTTTAACAAACGGGCCTCGAAATTCTTCCGCCGACATGCCCCACATTGTCCGGCCGACCCGATCGCGAGCATTGTCCAGCCCTCCGATTTCCGATATCGGACGCGTTCCCTTGTCGAACTTTCCGCGATCGTCCGATTCCGCGTGTCTTTAATCGCCCGTCAATTCGCCGTTCGTGTCGCGCGAAGTATTCTGCTCCGCCGGCGCACCAATTGTACGCTCTTCGTTCCGAGAGGGAACGAAGCAGTCGGCGGTCGGGTTCACTAGAGTGAGCCGATGCATCTTTTTCGCTCCTTCCACTCGAGCACGGAGTCTGCGGACGCGTGAGAGAGGAGGGGTGAGCAGGGGTGGGGGGTTGGGGGTTGGGACGGGAAACGGAGCGACGGGAGGATCCTGAAAGCCTCGTTTCCCCCGCATAGTATCCAGGTTATGGGTTTATTATGAAAGCCATATCCGCGCTGCACTTTACCCAGCTGCCTCGTTCTGGCCTGACCTATGGCGTCGTCGAAAAAGCGTGCTCCGCAACGGCGCCGCTGATGGCGATGATGATGCCGGCAGGCCGCCGGTACCGATGTGCACACTTTCGAGGGAGACGCCCGGCGGTCGCGCGAAAAACGTCCGAACTCTGATTCGATTACGCTCGACGATCGTTCTTCTTTCTTTTTTTTTTAATTTTTTTTTTCTTTGTCCCTCGGACACCCGACTGACGATTGAGACACGCAATCGCACGATGGGTCATTCTGATTTATCCTGCAGGATGGCAACCCGACATTTTAAATTCATAAACGTTTTGTTTGTCTGGATTTATGTAAGACGGGAATCTCAAAGTAAATTCAAGTAGCGTCCAAGTAGCACCTAATATTTTTATAATTATTAGATTGTGTGTTATAGGTAACAATGCTGGAAATAAATGCTGCGGCATTTGGTCAAGAATAGTTAGGTTACTACGTCTAAGTCGTCTAACCCATTCCATTTATAATAAAACACTAACGACCATGTCGCAAACAATTATAATTTTGCTCGAAAAAAGTTGTAAACAATTTATAAACAAATTGTCAACGGCTAAAATACATTGCAACATCGCTAAAATATACGTAGGCGAAAATTTTGATTTTTATCAAAAATTGGGTTGACGATCTTTAGGCTTCGGATCAAATTGACCCATCGTGGGTATCCGAGGGTTAAGTCACACACAGTTTCTTAAAGATTTCAAGTTGCTGAACGTGAATGTGACAGAAAAGTATAAAATGTAAAATTGGCTACATTTTTCCAGGAATCTATATTAGGTTCTAATATGATAGAGTAATACGTGCATATGCGTGTCCAGCGGGACCAATGTGCACACTTTGTAAACGCCAGCGGTCGCGCGAAAAACGTCCGAACTCTGATTTGATTACGCTGGACGATCATTCGTTGTTTTTTTTTCTTTTTTTTTTGAACTCACGCCTCGAGATAAAAGTTGTCGTTTCTTCTTAAAGATTTTATGGTGCTCAACGCGAATGAGCCAAATAAAACGTAAAATTGGCGGCAATTTATCAGAAATCCATATTAGTTTCTAACATAACAGAGTAATACGTGTATACGTATCAATTTGAAACGTATCGGCAAAAGTTCGCTCCTACCTGCGACATCGGTTTGAGTCGCTTGTATAGTTTCTCAGAAATAACTTTAACGTCCTGCAGAGGCAAATAGTGGTTACCTATGCACTCAATGCGGATTCCGTCATTTGTACACGACCACGTCTATCCCTCCTAAGCAATACTCAATCGACCAACACTCGACTTTCGTGTTCGGCGCCTCGAAATTAATAAATACCGACTGTTTTCGTTTCCGTGCCATTTTGGTGCGTTGCCCAGTTCTATTAGCGCCCCTCCAGCAATAAAGATGCCATTGATCGTTACTATAAAATCATCGTTCCGGAGGTTTGCTTCAGCGACGGTACGCGTATGCGAGCTTTTACAATCCCATGCAGGAATGTGTCTTTATGGTACACGGTCGACTCGTCCATGGTCTGTTGCGTTCTTTTTCGGTCGAGTAATTTTAACGTTCGTGCTTGCGCGCTGTATTTAGCTTCATTCTTTTTCACATGCAGAGAGGACGGGGTGGAGCATACCGGCGCCACCTCGACTTTGAAAATCCCAAGAGGTTGAGATAACGTCCCTCGATCTACACGCGAGCGCGTGTTGAGAGTGCTTTCTCTTAAAAACTCCACGTAATAATGGACGATAAGGTTGTGTAGGGCCTCAATCCTTCAGAACAAGGTTCGTGAACTCGACAACGGGGCGCGGGTGAGATCGTCGAGATTAGAGTCTGTCTCGCTGGGGGTCATGGCTGATAGAAGAAATAACGTGTGTATGATTATCGTAATAATTTGCAACCTCAGTCTAGCTTCGAAGTTGCTTGATTGTTGACCGCTACTGACCGCTCGAGATCATAGTAATTAGAGAATAGTGCAGGAGAAACATCTTTTGCACTTCTCGGAAACGCTTTTTATGTAATTTGTACTAGAAACTATTTCGCGATCAACTATTCAAAACTGTTGTAAACTGTTTGTTAATTTGAACTTAAGGAAACTGTTATCAAACTTGTTGTTGGTATGCAATTTCTATTTGTAACCTAACTTTCTGGAAAATACTGTTTATGGTCGATGTTATTTGGAATTAACTAATATGCCAACTAAATCTTTATGACAATTCTGTAGTATCTGCTCGCTGTAATCAAATAGCTGTGCCGAATGACGTAAATGGAGAAATTTGAGGTTAACATTGAGTTTTATGTCTTAAGTCCAACCATTTCATTCGGCGTACGCGGGTCGACAGGGGTCTGATATTATGTTGTACCCACATGCACTATCAATAAATACCATAGAAAGGATAGATTTTGTGAGCGTGTAATATGAGATGACGTAAACCTGAGACCGCGTAGAGGGATGGTATTATTATCGCGTAAAATAAGGAACCTGTGTCCTTCACTCACAATCAGTGCGAAGATGTTGGTATTTGTGTTGCACAGAGAGAAATTCTACGGAAAACATCTTAACGTATGCATGCAAATGTATGAACTGTAATTTGTCGGAGAAGCCTTTAAATGCGATCCTTTCAAATGCCTTTTAACCGGCAAGAAAACCGATCAAAAATAGTGCAACACAAAAATTGCCTTTTAAATAAAAAACAGTCAATTTCGATTAATTATCGACCCGCCAAGAACGAGTGCGGTACCCGTTCTTGAAAGTTAGTACATAATACCAAACAACAGGTTCTTACCGCACCTCTTATCTTAGACAACCGACAGTACCCGCTTTCACCCCACTTTCCCGTACAAATAGCACAGAAAAATGTCCGCGTCACCTCGCCAGCGCCAATACGATCGCGCAACAAATTAGATTATCCCGGCAAGCGGTGCTCCGCGAAATCGTTGTCCACGATTCCGCCATCCGTCATTCCGCGACTCCAGGCCATGCGCCCATAAAAACGTTCCGCCCTTGTCTCTTTGTCAGGGCCGCAAAGGACTGCCGCGCCCGGACGAGAGAGGCCACGGGCGCAAACGAATTCATTAATACACTTCCGCGCCCTCTCTTTCTCGCTTGTTGAACCGACTGCGACTCTCCGCAGTCTCCGTCTTCGTCCTCAGCCGCCCTTCCTTCCTCCGCGGCCCTGTCTCGATTGGATTTTATAGAGCGACTGTTAATTATTCTCCCACGCCCCTCTCGCGAGCCGATCTCTTCCCGGCCCCTCGCGTCTCGCAGAAATATTAATTTCTCGATTTCCTCCGAATCGTTACTTTCCCGCCCGCTCGGGGCCGGCCTTAATTGGCACGATTAAATTAGACATGGACGGCTCCTCCGCAGGGGTGGAAAAACGAGGAGGCCGACGGCAAGAAGGTTTGGCTCGCGAGAGGGAGGGCGGAGTGGGGGGGATAGCGAATGGAGTAGGAGCAGTGTAACGACTGTATCAACAGCGGCGAATTGAAATTGCAAACTCGAGATTCGTACTTGTCGGAGCCCCCGGGGTGGGGAGTGGGTCCGTCGCGTGACACGGCAACCCGACGACTTCGCTCGGGCGGCGTTCGATTGAATAATAACCGCGTTAATAACTCCCTCTCCGCGGAATATCGAGTGGATTAACCGACTGAGTAACGTCGGCGTTGCTTTCGACGTTCATTTTCCACCGGCACCCTTTTGTCTCGCCCGCCAGCGCCGCCGTGTGTTCCGCATCGTCCTCCGTGCAGTGCTGGTACGGTGTATAGGGTGATTCAAAATATGTGCGACAGATTTTTAGGGCTCATTTCATGGTTCATTTTTATCGTAAAAGTTTATGTGAGCGTGTGTCGAAAACGGCTTACGGCCGGTTTCTTCGCGTGCAGATATCTTTCAGATAACTTTATCTCGACGATATGTCTGAGATTTGGTGTTCTTCATATCTGGTTACGTAGTATCGGGAGGATAATGTTATCCGTTACTCAAGTAGTGGATATTTGGCATATATTTGGCAATAACGATTACAGTGCCTCTATTGGTATATTTGTTTGACGGCGAGTTACACTTAATTTGAATGTCTTCTACGTTTTGCGAGAGTAACCTAGAAAGTGTATTACAGCATGTATACAGCAGAAGCATGAATCGTAACGTAAACATCAATCTTTTTTCGTCGGACGTTGATGAAGATGTTGACGTTTATGAACGTATTGAAAGAAGACCGTACTTAATGAAAAGAGAAGCCAAATAATTTTGAAGCGTGGGAGAACATGGAATTTTTCAATAGATTCCGTTTAAAAAACCAAAGACCGATTGTTGATAAGTATGATTCTGTTTGAATAATAGAGTTAATACATGAAGTAAAGTTATTACTTAAACTTAATTAGTAGTTTGATCATTTTTAATGTTATCTCTATAAGCTACTCGCATTTTGTTTTATATTAAATCATCTATTCCTTATTAAACATCCTTTGCCCTTATCACCCAGCCCTTTCGGACCTCTGTCCCCATGAACATTTTACGATAAAAATCAACCACCGAACCAGCCCTTAATCTTCATCCCACATATTTCGAATCGCCCTGTACACTTGCGCCGTTAATTCGCCTCGCGATTGATGAATCCGCCGCAACGCGCGCCCGCGCTCGTACGTACGACTTTATTCAGGACCGCACGCAGGCCGCGCTCGCCGCCTAACGAGACACGTGTCCGTGACTGGGAGGCGAGATTACATATGTCGCGCGCCTCTCTTTTCCATACACCGGCCCGCTTACAATCTAGCAAAGTGCATCAGGCTCGCGGCGTCGTATCACAGGCGCCGCCCGTCGCCGGGACAAAACGTGTTTCTGCTCGTCCGTTTTTCCCCGAGATCGGTATATTATCCGGAAGAGGCTATTTTCGCAGGAAATGGGGAAGCAAAGGCTGGGGTGCAAAAATCCGATTAGCGTCCGCGCAGGATGGATAGGGAAGGGGGTTGGTGGGGGGCACTTGTGATGAGGGGAGTGGCGTAGTGCTGGGTCTGGGAAAAAAGAATGTGTACACGAACGGGGGTGATATAATTCACTGGTCGACCCCCTACTCCCGGCCGCGGCGCACTCCAGGGCGCCTCTCTAAAACTGAATCCCGGACTATTCTCCGGGTGAGCGAAAATATGCGGTAGGTGGCGACAAAAGAAGGCTATTAATTTATGCAAGCGTCGGGCAGACCGAGACCCTTGACCCGTCCCCTTTTTTTTTCTCTCTCTCTCTCGGCACGCTCCAGTCCCCCACCCCTTTTTTTCTCTCTTTCCTCACCGTACAATCGATGGATCTCAGGTCGTCCGCACCTACCGCTCATCACGATCCCTATTCAGCACCATGGAAATTTTCGCGGAGCACGCGACCCTACGTGCTTGTCTGGAAATTGAGCGAGCGCCTGAAGCGCGCTCCGGTGTTTTCGTCGGAAAGAAAGAGGAATATACATGCCGAGCAGAGAGCCTCCTTTTTCGAAGCCGGTGAAAAACTGCGAAATTTCGGATTTCGTGCATCGAGCGAGTCCCTCGTTTACCACCACCCCTTGTATCGTTATCGCCGCTTGATTAGAGAAGACCAAGGGTGGTACGGCTGGCGCGGGAATAAATGAGAGATCGGAGGAGACGAATTTCAAAGCGCTCGGCCGATTTCATCCGCCTTCGGTTATTCCTTCCTGCCCGCTCTGTCGACGACCGCCAAGGGGTGTGGCAGTGGGGTGAGACCGGGTTCCCGAGGCGCTAGCAGAGGCCTGGAGGTCCGGCGCGGCTGGAATACGAAGAAAACGGTTGCCCGAATGACGAAGGTTATGCGAGGAGAATGAGAATCCTGCCGCGGTATTAGCTAGGGAATTTTCTATTTCAGATTCCGCGAATCCATTTTATCTTAAACTTCGTAATTCCATACCGCCCGCTTACCCTCGGCCACGAGCACGGAGGAATTCACCCTCGCGACCTTTCATCCCTCGCGGATAACCCTGCCAGCCCCACGCCATCCCTCTCTACACTCGACGTCTTGGCTCACGAGGAGGCGCACACAGTCTTAGAGAGAGAGAGAGAGATTTTTATATTATCCGGCGGACGACCGCGCCAGTGCACCCTGGTATTTTTCGTTTTAACGTCGCGATATTGGAAACAGAAGACCAGAAGAAGGAATTGTCCTCGGCATACACAGACCGCCCGCTCCCCGAGGCATATCTGTATATAGACGAAAAAAGGCTCCTCGCTGAAGCTTACATTACGTACCAGGATCCGTTCACCGCGATAGAATCGGCCGAATTTTCGCTTGCTTACTTTGGAAGTGTTGAATTAAAACGCGCTGGATGAATAAACGGCTGCCGACAGTCCCTGACTGCATTCCCGAATCGCGCGAGCCGGGAGATCGATTTACTTACGGAACGTTTAGTATGGCGAGCGTTTCCGAAATAATTGCTCGTTGGAATAGCGTCGATTTTGAACTCTCGCGATTGTCGGCGCTTCAATTGCACGAGCTCTCGTTTTTTAACCGACTTCAAAAATAGGAGCAGGATATTTATTCGACATACTTCAGCAATTTGGATGATTTCAGATACGTCTGTAAGAGGACGCTCCCGCATAAAGAATTCTCATCTTTCAATCCACTTCTTTACTAGCAAATTACTAGTCCAAGGTTGGTTCGGGTTATTGCTTAAGTGTAACCAAAAATTAAAATATAATAAACTTTGCGAAAAAAGTAACACCGACTTCAAAACTGCAACTTAAAAGTACGAAACAATTTTTAATTTCTGAGATCGGCGCCGGGACAGAAACAAAACAAGAAGATAAGGGGTTGACAGTAGGCTTAAAATTCAATAGCCTCTAAGCACACTCTGAACTTCGTATCGCACTGTTTCGCCAACCTGACGGTTTCTTTTCTTTCTACATAGCCGCCGACCTCAAAAATCGCAAATTATTTCATACTTCTTACTTCAGCTTCGAAGTCGATGCTACTTTTTTCAAAACTTCTTTATCCGCACAAAAGTACACGACGATCGTGTCGCGAGCATACCGAACAACGAGGTAGACGAAGAAAGTCGTTCCCTGTATTCTTCTTTCCGGCTACTAAGAGCGCCAGGGCTGACTGTGCGCAGACTGTTTCCACTGCGTCGAGTGTGCCGGTACACTCTGCCGTTCGGCATAGACACACGATTCACCTGCAGCCGTGTTTATACGCAGATACTGTGCAAACACACTCGAGCCATTAGTCGAGCTACATTTCCTACCCGGTCCTGCCCCCGGTCTGCACCCCTCGCCACCGTTCGTGCCTCGTGTAAGGAACCGGTAACACATGCAGCTGCTGTACTCGCGACGTCAGCGTACAAGGAGGGAAGGTAAATCGTGTGTGCATTCTCCCCACCCTCGAGCAGGTACGAGACATTAGGGGAAGAAGAAGAAGTCGTCGTAGCTCGAAACGCGCCGCGGAAAGTGGCAGTCAAATTTGCTGAACGTGTCGAAGTCAACGACGCAGCGCGCCTAGAGTGCAGCCTCGCGCCGTGTCTGCGTCGATCTCCGGGCTAGGCTTTTGAAAACGGCACGACCCGGCAAACTTCACTGCGAGCGGCCTCGCGCGCGCTTTGTACATACCTGTCCGCACATTCCCTAACATATCGTCGTGTCACGCATGCGTGCACACGGTGGAAAAGGGGTCCGGAGGGAGGAAGAGGAGGAGGAGGAGGGGGGAGACCCTTTCTGTTTGCCTGCTTTTAAGTACTGGAGTCGGGGCCATGACGGATCGCGGGATAATACCCACCGTACACCCGGCATTATCGTACGTTTCTGCGGAAATTAATTTCAGCCCGCGCCGGTTGTCAAATTTCCACACGGCGTGTTTCGAGCGCGTGCACACGTCGCTCCGTCCTCTTTCTGTCCCTCTTGTTCTTCGAGCCCCGCGACACACGTGTGTGTGCGCGCGCGAGCGCATACAACGCTCCTGCGCACTGTTTGCACGCACTCTCGCGCGTACGTGTCTGCATACACGGTTCGCGGGGGGGTGGGGGGCGGGTCTGTATGTACAGGAGTCGGCAGTGGCACTAACAACCCCCTTTGCAGTAATTGAATCACGCTCGGAGTCGGCGAGGCGTAAAACGCGGATTAAATACGGCGCCATACGTGGAAGTGAGCCGCGCCGCTGGGGTGCCGGTACGCCGAAATCGTGCAAATTTCTAGACCCGCGCGCGCGCGCGCGCTCCTTCGCGTTCGCGCATTCTGGCGCGGCGCGCTCGCGGATGCGCACAAAGACTAGAGACGTGGCCGCGCAGCTCGGCCTCTTTCTCTCTTTCCACCCCCCTCCGCCATCCCTCTAGTTCGCTTTGCACGTCTGTCTAACTGTACGATACGCGTACGGTAGCGATGCGGCAACGGCGACGATCCGCCACCCTTTAATTTGTCCATTTGCAACCCTTTGAAGGCGACCCCGTCGGCCGAGGGGTGGGTGGGGTGTGCCGTCGGCAACTGCTGCTACTATCGTGACCTCTCGAGTTGGCGAACGAAAACACGCGATCGGACAGGGTATCCGAGAGGGGTGGGAGGGCTGAGGGTAGCAGAGACGGACTGACGGCGGAGAAGAGGGATGATAGGGTCCTCCCGTTTGATCGCCCTATACTCGAAACGTATTTATAAAGCGCCGATCGACCTGTTTTTATCTCCCGCGCCCGTCCTTTTTGATCCTGCCTCACTGTCCCTCGCTCCCCCTTTGTCCGCCCCGTACGCTTGTCTTTCTCTCTGTGCACGCGCCGATGCGCGAGGGGGACCGTGTGATACGAGAGGGCGGTGTACGCGCGAACGGGAAGAGTGTGTTGCGGCCACGCGAATCAATATTGTTCGTTTGTCAGTCGCCGTGCATGACTCTTTAAACTCTCTCATCCCCCACTCTCTACCTTCGCGGCACCTGAGAGTAATTTCGACGGCGCAAGTTCCACTGCTGCCTTCGCAGCAGCTACATATATCCCTGGAGATCGTGCGAAGAAAAAAAGAACACAATTTCATTTCCAAACTCTCGTCTGGCCCCTCTGTTCGGCGACGCCAGCCTCGTATAGTACGGATACTCTTGTTTTTCGGTACCTCAATTTCGCTCGCTCGCGTCGTCGTGCGAGTGCAGGCAACGAGAACGTGGGACACGCTGGGACGCGAGGCGAGCGGAGAATGGGCGACGGGGTTTGATGAAAGGGTGGTGCCCCGGAACGATTGTACAAAATCGAATCCCTTTTACGGCGCTTGAGCCATCGCGCGTCCTCTGCTCGCTCTCGCCCGGCATCTCTGCCGGCTTCTTCGAGACAAGAGGACGCGCTCGAGAGCTTTCGACTTCGGCGGCGACTTACCTCGGCAAATTCGAAACCTTCCCTCGCTGCAGGTTTTAATGTGACAATGCTCAAAGGATGCGACTGCGCGATAGGAAAAGCAGACGCAGGGACGGGAGAAGCAGAAATATACAGTCGCATTAGCGCTTGACGATTGCTGGCCATACGTCCCTTGCAGCACGTGGCACGTTCGCCATGCGCGACATCTGCAGCATGAAAAAAGTTGTCATGTAAGAATAACTGTTTCTAACACACGGCACTTAAACTTGGTACGACAGTGAACGCAGACTAGAATGTCAATGTTGGACGTACGTAATCGATTAGTATTATTGAAAAAACAAGCATTCCGTACCGACAGATAACGTCACTTTGTAAATCATTACACTCATTGTTCATAGACTCCTGAAGAGGGGACGCGAGGGTCCCGAAACGTGTAGAGAGAAGTAGTAAAGTATTTCAAGTAACTATCTCAACCAAGAAGAGGGCATAAGCACACGGTCGAGTCACGCACAAAGAAACGTTTTATATATTACGGACTTCGATTAGATGCGTATGGACTGCTAATAGGTGGCGCGAGCTAACTTCACACGTGTAAAACGTGAGTTGCTAGAGACCCTATAACCGGAGGCACGAAAATGTCAACAAGGCTGGGTCAGCGACGCCATTTTTTCCGCAAAATCGATTCTTTGCTATCCGATTTTCTTTTTTGACGATCCGATTCTTCACCCCTAAAATCGATTCTTGCAGGACAGATTTTTTTATCTTCACCCTTTTTAAGAGAATCCGCAGCATTACTCTCGAACTCGACTCTCTCTGCCCCAAGAAAATCGATTCTTGCAGGACAAATTTATTTTTTACTACCATTTTTTAAGAGAATCTGCAGAATTCATTAATTTTGAACTCGATCCTTCGCCCGAAAATATCGATTCGTCCAAGATCGTTTTTTTTTTATTTGAATTTTTTAAGAGAATCCGCAGCGTTTATTATTCACGAACTTTGCCCTCGATTCTTCACCCCAAAAGAATCGATTCTTTGGTTTCGAGTTTTTTCAGACAATCGATTCTCATGCTCCGACTGTTCCTAGTATACACGCGTAAAACTCTGTACGCAGTTCGTCCGAACTCGTTGACGAGACGAACGCGTACTCGTTGACGAAACGAACGCGTACTCGTTGACGAGACGAACGCGTACTCGTTGCCGAGCGACATTACCGTGTCGAATGGTCAGCCCTTTAATCAAAGTCGTCTGAAAGCGTCGCACGAGACACGGCTCGCTGCCCTTTTCCGGCTTAACGACGATCGGAATAGATACGCTGCCGTCTTGAACGGCACGTAAATAGCCGCGTATCAAACATCATCTCCGCTTGGCCTGTCGCGCTTGCACGCGACATTAGGTCCTTTCCACCTGAGGATATTTACGAAATTTATGAACGACGGGGCTATTTTTGGAAGGAGCCTCGCAGATGGAAGAAAAACCATCAATCTCGATGACCCAGTTTCACTTCTGGGGGATGTATCAGCCAACCAAGCTCGGCCCAGCCAGCCGTGCCCAGAAAGAAAGAGCGAAAGAGGAAACGAGGAAGGAGCAGGATGGGGGGTGGTGAAGGGTGGTGGGGAGGGCAGTGGGGTAGGGGGGGAGGCAGGAAAGGGAGAAAGAGAGGATCTCTCCCCGTCCGGTGCCGTTTATGAGCGAACTGTTCTCAAACTGTTTTGTAAGAAAGATAAATAGACGCCTTTGATAAAACTTTCGCCTGACACCGAAACGAAAGCATTGAATTCCATTGCTGTACGAGTCTTGATTTATCACCTTTTGCCCCGGCGTTACTTTAATCGACTTACTCCCGCGGCCGTCCCCCGCGCTCTCACCCCTTCGTAGCCAGTTAGTGCAACTTCGGCGGCGAAGAGGTCGGGGCGGTCGCACGCACCGTTAAGCTTTCGGCCCGACGAATTTTGAAAGAAGAATAAAGTCTTACCCCTTTCTCGCACTAATGGCCGTTTAATGTTAAGTCTCGATCAAGCGAACCTCCCGCAAAGGGTTGTGTGGGAAGCAGCGTTCCACGATTGAGACCTTTTGTCTCTCCTCCGTCCATTATCGGTAATCGAAATGTTTGCCCTTCGGCTCTCTGCCGCACGGAATAAATATGAAATTGATTGGAATCCACCGGGACTCGTGGCGGTCGAATGAGGAATTTGCCAGTGGGGGTTGGCGGTGGGGGTTGCTAGTGGGGGTGCTGTGCCTTGTGCGCACTTGAAGCTGAACAATCTCGCGAAGGTCGTGTCTCCGCTCTCTCTCTCTCTCTTTCTCTCTCTCTCTCTCTCTCTCTGTCTCTCTCTCTTTCTCTTTCTCTCTCTTTTCCACCAAAAAGCCAATTATCGAGAAACCTTTTGATCGTCGAGAGCGCGGCCGAAAACTGTGGCAATGACATTCGCACAGTGTCCAGAAATCCTGTTACACGTTTCAGCCTGCGGCAAAGAGTGCCGGTCGTGTCCGCTGTTGTTGCTCTTTCGGTCTGTTTTCGGTGCTTGTCGGTGCGCTTTGGTTCGCGCTCTCATCTCTCCGACCGTTGTCCTACGAGACACGTGTTCGCTTATTGTTAGGTGTAGGGATGTTCGGTACTCTTGAACGAATCGTTTTTTGAATCGATTATTTGAAAATATCGAAACCAAAGAAGCGATTCTTTTGCGGTAAAGAATCGTGCTCGAATTCAAGGATAATAAACACTGTAGATTCTCTTAAGGTGGAATTGGACACAGATAAGAACATCGTAAAAATTCCTGAAATTTTGAGGAATGATATATTTCAATGTAATAAAGGAACAAACCAAATTTTAGAATTCCCTGCCACTGGAGATGTGAAGATATGACGATATATGATTCATCTAACACGCTCTTTTATCATCAGGTTCAGCAGTCGTTCACTCAATATCAAAAATTCTGTGCTGCGTTACTGAACAATGTTAATTTTTCCCGTAAATGTTACTCGAAACGGAAAGTCAGTGTCTTGTAGTACCAATCACATATTAGTCTTCCATTTGTCCACGTTGAACACTACATTATCCACATTTGTAAACATGTATGCATGTTCACAATGTGGCATTAAAAATTTTTACCAGATTGTCTGTCCTCCTTGAGAGCTCCAAATAAAAGAACCGATCTGGGAAGAATCTATTTGTTGAAATCGGCCGATTGATCGATTCTTTCAAAAAATCAATCTTTCCACCGAAAGAACAGATTTTTCGGAGAATCAAATTGGATTCGAACGTCTCGAGTCAGCGGTCGAGGAAACGTAGTTGGACCCGAAGGCCCAGGATATCCATTCCCTCGGAGTTACCCCTTTCGCTCATTTCTCTCGACGTCCGCCGGCAACGTCATGAAACTTTCATAACTTTCCGAATTTCCGCAGGCGCATGCCTCCTCGTCGCTTCGCTCCTGCTGATTTCGGACCCTCTTCTTCCCTCGTCTTCCTGAAAACGATCGAAGCGGAGGGGGTGACGCGTGAGACGTGGCGAGGATCGAAATTCCGACAGGCGAACTTCGAATTATGTGAGCCGAATTGAAATCGGCGCACTCCGCGGCACAAGTAGAAAAGGTGACAAGGTCAACTGGATGCATAACGTGCGTGTGTGGAAAGACGGTGGCTCGATGCATAGCCTGGAATCATAATCGCTGACAGAGCGTCTGATAAATCTACAAATAGCACTTCCGCATTACACCTGCGGCAACCGTTAACGCATAACACAAAAACAGAACAGAGTCGTAATCAGGTATGAAATAAGTACATAGTGGTATAAGAATTTAACACATAAAGACCAAACAGACCATTACAGATAAAGACAAGAAATAACACAGATAAAATAAAATAGAAATCACGACACCCGGGTCTCAATACCCAACACTCAATACCCTCACACCCCAAAAACTAAGACAAAACCGCAACCCAATTCTCCAGCAACTTGTACGTTTAATTTGGAGAAAATTGACCACAATAAGCAACAGAACTGACAATCAATTTTGTGAGTAGAAAACCAACACTCAGCGCACATTGTAACATAACCTAACTATACAGCCTGCGGTATACACACATCCTAATAATAAATGATATTATACACTCCTGAAGAGGGGATTTTAGTATCCCGAAACATGTAGAAACATAATAAAATTGACTAGTTCGTCAACCAAGAACACGGCGTCACATATGCTAAATCTACAAATAGTCGCTGACAATTCGTAGCATTCGGTGCGTCAAGCAGCTCACCGGTAATCGTTTCAAACGCACCAGCCACCTCGCTCCGCTGCGTCCAGCGCTCGGCTACGTCCGAGCAAACATTTCGGTTAAGCGGCCGACAAACCAAATTCGACGATTCGTCGCGTTCCACGCTCCGTCAGAAAACGACGAAATGAGGAAAAAATTCGGGCGGCGTCGAACCACGCTACACGGTCAAAGGAGAATTACGGGCTATGTGCAAGGTTTTAGCGATTCGCAAGCGCGGGTGCGCGTTAATTATGCGGTGGCGCCCCCAGGCTTAGGCGACTTGGCAGTAAAATTTGAAGACACGTGAAATTTTAGGTATTATTATGTTATATAATTGTATTATGACTGCTGATCTATATATACACTGGATGCAACATGGTAAATGGAAATCTGTGATTATTAGAACCTGGTGTCGAGATGACTATTCCGAATGAACTAATGAAGCAACTTTTTGAAGTTGGCTAGAAATGGTCAGAACCTATTTTAAAAATGCGTTTCATAATTAAAAATCCCGTTATTTATTTTGATCCTCGGTAATATTTCATCGAATTTACTCATTATTATTTCCAACTTACGCCATATTCAAAGCACTACAATTTAATTATGATTGCAAGATTAAACTCATTAAAAATGTATTGCATTTCAGAATTCTTTCCTTACTGTTTAACAGGTTTAACTATTTGTATATACTATTCATTACTACATTTGAATCTCCCGCCACAAGTTGGTATATAGTCATCGTCATCATGGCGGATTCGACTCAAATCGGCTCTCTAAGCGTCGCAGCAACTTTTTCACGGTATAGTCTATATAAAGATCAGTGATTATAACGTATTATTATAAAACATGAGAATAGGGAATAAAGTCGACGGGTCAAGTAGGACGGAGTCCGATGGCCAGGTAAGGTCCAAGAACAAATAAGAGTGAACACGACTAAGTCGGCTCAGACGTGCATACGAGAAGGAAGACAGGCGAAACTGATAGGGTTAAGTGCGCCACGTGGCGCGAACGTGGCACATGGTCAAAATTGCAGCCATTCTGGAGCAATAAAAATGTGTACATAGCATTCCTCATCTCGGTGCTAACAACATTTAACCTCCAGCCTCGCCCTTAGCCCCTGACAGTATGCAACGACTCACCTGCCGGCGTGCGTTTCGTTTGAGTCGCGGCGAACTTTTCATTCGGACCCTGCACGCGCGACTGGACCAGGCCACTGTTCTGTTCAGGAAACTAAGCGCGCGGAAAGTGTCCCGGTCGAAGCGTTTAGGAATTTACTGTGTAAGCCGATCGTGATCGACGAAAGTAGCCCCACGCGATTACGCGGCTTTAGTCGGCGACGAGCAAGCAACACGCTTAGCCGTGTGATAAACACGTCTGGCGCGTCATTGTCACTTTCGGCGCTCACATTCTGCGCGTCAGGTTTCGACGTGACGAAGTGTTCCCCCTCCCCCTCCTCCCCCCAGTCTTCCGCAGCCAAAGCGTGCCACAATTTTCGTGTGTTCAAGCTGCTACTCATCGCACGAACGGCTCTGCTCTTCTTGCCAGCGATAATGCAGCTGACCCTCTTTTCACGGTCGTCCAGTAATCGGACGTGTGTATCAGTGCCTCGTCCACGCCACCCGACTCTTTTGTACGAATTTCCCTACATCTTCTCAGCGTGTTGCACAATGACGCGTACTTTTTGTCTCCTTCCGATCCACACACACTCTCTCTCTCTCTCTCTCTGTCTCTCTGTGTTCGATGTTCCCTCAGCTGTGCGGGCCGCGCACCGTGTATGTGGCTTGATACACTCGTCATATTTTTTTTTTTTGCTGTCCCCTTCATTATTCCTTTCTTCCCTTTTGTTTATACTTTATCACCGAGTACCGCGGGGAATGAACGAAAAATACGGGCGAGCGCGGTTTTGTTCGATGCACAATGACGACGGGGCGGGCAACAATGTGACGCCTAGTTACGAGCAGGACCTGTAAATTGGGCCGTGCAGCAATCGTGCCGTCCAAAAATGACGCTCTCGCATCCACTTTGCCTTTAGCGTGCAGCATGATGACCTCTGCGACTCGACGAGCGCGGCAAATGGCAGGTAATAATAACTGGGCTGTCGCTGGATCCCGATGCTCGCAAATAGGGAGGGAAACGAAACAAATGCAAGACACGCAGGTTAGCACCGAAGTCACTTTTTATCCTCGCCCGCGCGACCTTACCGCGACTGTCCTCAGCAGTGATGCCAGAAAGCAGAAAAGCAGAAGCAGCACGCCGAATAGTGGGGGCATGCGGTAAGTGTGTGCGTGCCGTGTTTGCGGCGTCTTTCGCGACGTTCAAGTGTGACAATTGTCACATGCATGACCCCCACCACTCGGCATGCTGCTGCTGCTTTTCTGCTTTCTGGCATCACTGGTCCTCAGCTACTTCCCATTGCACGTATAACAATCGCTCTCAATTCATTCAGACGAGTTTCTCTTTAATATCCCGCGTACAGCAATATCCTGACTCCCGATTGACTTCCCGTCCAGCAGCCCACTCACTTCGCAGCTTTTCCTTTTCCACTGACCGTGGCACAGAACAATCGAACCGTCGGCCGACGGTATTGGTAAGCCGAAGCTTAAGCAATACGAGGGGGGCAGATGATAGAATGCGTCGCACAGGCTCGAGCTCGCTACTCGCACAGGTGCGAGGACACTGTCGCTTTTGCCAGCGATGCTTCTGAAGACACTGCCCGCATCTGCGAGCTTCGCTGCACTCGATTTAATAACTTCCCGCTGAAACGGCCGATCGCTCGAGCGGCTTATTATGCGCCGAGAATTCCGTATGCGAAGTTGACGGCAATTAACCGGCTTAGCTGTACTCTCGGATGCATATTAAATCGGCGTGTGTGGAGTTCGCGCAATGAACTTGCTCGCCCTTTTTTCCGCGCGTCCACTTCGTCGACTCGGCTCAGACGTTTATGGTATAATAAAGCGGCGACTTTTAATCGGGCAAGTGTACGGCGGAGCTGCCGGTAAGATAATCTTTGATGTTTTTGTTACCGCGCCTTTGTTGATGCACACGGCTGGCTACGAGGATAGAATGTAGGAACGATACGTGTACGTGGCCGCGCGTTGAGGAAATCCGAATATCCGTGCTTCTCTCTGCCCTCCATCCTGCACTGTATCCACTGCTTCGTTTCCTGTTCCTCTTCCTCTGCTTCGCCTTTGACTGCGCCACACGTGCGAACGCAGTGGGCTCGCATAGGCGCTCTGTGCACACACGTTAACGAGGGACAACCTTGGCTTTTATCTTTAAGAAGGATTAACTCTCGCACTTCCGGCAAACGGGCGAGTAACGTGGAGTACCGCGCTGGGTCAATTTGACCCAGGCCTCCAGAATTGTAACCTACTATACACGGTACGATGGGTAACGTCGATCGGTACAAAATCTAACCTCACTGCGCATTGTCAATTAAGTGCAGAGTCTCGATATTTGCAACGGTTATATTTAAAATAAAATATAGCAAGAAAAAGTACATTTGTTCGTACATAGGAAATCTAACGATGCCACTATCTGCTATCAGAATGCATACTGCTTGCTTCTCTAATTGATCTACATACATGACAAAGCACACTTATACACAAGAGGCTTAATTCGCCCATTTTGATCTTCGCACGTACTACATACATCTTCGTCAGTGTTTCGTCTTCGACTGATCGGATGGCAGCAATGCCATGCGATCGAAAAACAAAATAAGACGCGAGATCGCTCGCATATTTCCGTACACTACACATAAACATTACCGACCGTACCGTGTACGGTGGGTTGCCGTTCTCTACTGCGTCGAATACAAGTACGATTCTCACGCCCTTTAGATTCTGCTGAGCTTTTCTACTCATTTTTCTCGGTCCCTCCACGTGCAGTCAGCTTTCGACAGCTCCTTTTCTTCCTCATCTTTCCGCTTACGATTTTGGTGAGACAGAAAAGTCCACCGGGCGGATCCTGGAGTCCGATGCAACACGAAGGGCTTACAATCGGAGCTTGCGATTTACCGCAGTAATTACCAAAATTACTGCACCGCATAATGACGGTAATTATCGCCGTAATTCGCGGTAATTGCCGCGGCAATTACTGGACGTGGATCCCGAAGACTGGGGGAAAGGTCATCACAGGACGCGAGTGGTGGCTTCGTGCCGGTGAGACGGTGCTGTCGGTGTCGGTGTATCCTTCATTATCGATTCCGTTGGAAGATGATGGCCCTGATCAGCGGGGGCTCAAGGTTACTTAGTCGACCTTATCTTCAGTGTTCCTATAAGTTTTTTCCGAAGCTAAGAGCGCTCGGCTGATCAATTGCACAACATTGTTAGTATTCTGAAACTTACGCTGACGACGTGTCTTTCTTTTTGTTGCAGGACTGATTCGCGCCAGGGGACAGCGACTATCGACACGAGGTGACTATTCTTTACCATTTCCATGCAGTCGATGTCTATGTACAGGGTGGTTCTAAATATATGCAACAGACTTTAAGGGTTGATTCCATGGTTTATTTTTATCATAAAAATTCATATGAACATATGTCTAAAACGGCTTACAATTAGTGATAAGAACAGAGGATGTTTAATGATAAATAAATTATTTAATACCTAGCTGGCCCTGCAAAAGCAATTGCTTATTTATTTGTCATTTCAATATTACTATGCCAAAGTATTGATTCATTAATGTTTATTTATTAAGGTTTATTATCTACGTTGTATTATTATGCATAAACTCCTAATTTATTATTAAACAACCTTTGTTTTTATCACTACGCAGTTTTGGACATATGATCATATGAACTTTTATGATAAAAATAAACCAAGGAATCAGCCCTTAAAGTCTGTCGCATATATTTACAATCCCCCTGTACAAAACAAACAAAAAATATTTCGTTGCAAAATATTAATCACGTAATGGTCACGTAAGACACCGTGCACCCGGAGAAGCTAGGTCGGGAAGAACGAATCATCGGCCTTCTTCTCCTTAATGACTTGCGAAAAATTTCAATGCCACCCCCTCTGCCGCTACCCGCTCCTTTGCCCAGACAGGGACTGCCTTTTCACAGCGAGTAATAAATGGCGGACGGCATCGAGAGATGACGTCGCTGGCCCACGATGTTGGGATCGCGATGAGATGTCTGTTGGATATGTGTGACTGTGGAGAGAGGACGAAACGAGGTCACGTGGCTGAGGAAAGAGCTTGGTTAAAATGAGATGGATGTAGCGTGTGTGTTTGCACGAGAGAGAGAGAGAGAGAGAGAGAGAGAGAGAGAGAGAGGGAAGAGGAGGCGGAGAGGAGAGCTGGTCGGTCGTTCCCTGGCACCGACGATGGTTTTGTATATTTATCACCCTTTGAAAAATATCATTCTTCAGCGTCGCCGGCTCCTGAAAACTGGATGGCGCCCGACTGGCAGCGAGCGGGAAGATCCCTTCGAGGCGATTCGTCAAAGCGGCCGGAAAGTTTGTCACGGCACTGTCGTTCCTCCTTTCTCTCTCCTCTTCTTTTTTTTATATCGCACCCCGTGTACGTCGTCCGCCACCACTCCTCAACCACTTTTTTTCGACTCTTTTCCGGTCCGCGCTCTCTCTTTCTCGGCTCGTCCAACGAGCTTGTTTTGCATGAAAATATTTCGCTCTGCCGAGCTGGATCTGCCGGCCTTCCTTCTTACTCTCGACTTTTCTCCACCCCTCGAGAGGTCCGCGTTGATCTGGCCGCCGGGGTGGCCCTGGGCGGACTCACCGAAACTTTCTGGAAATTGAGACCGATCGACCGATATTTATTCTTCGCCGCGCCCACTCTTTGCCCCCGGGCTCTGCATCTCCCCGCGCGCACCCCTGTAAAACAGCTCTCTACTTGATGCCACCGTCGCACCGCTTATAATTGTTTCTCTTTTTTCTCTCTCCTGCGAAAGCATGTAACTACATCCTAGCTTACCGGCAGACCGACGCACGCCTGCGACCAGCGTCTATTATTCCCGTAAAACCATACGCGCCCTAACTCCGGTGTAGCACAATTATCGGGCGGCGATCAATTTTCATTGTCAACCATCGGCCGTAATTAGACTCTCAAATTAATTTCGGCAAAGCGGCTTTTCGACCGACGCGTCGCGCTGGGCGTGCGGTGCGATGTGCTGCAACTACTGTCCGCCACTTTCGCAACTCCTCGTGTACGTGTACATACACGTACATTATGTACATATAAATCGTGACCCGAGGGGTTGCCGTCGTTCCTCGTGACGCGACCCTGAGACTCCGCGAAGTTCCTGAGAGACGGATAGTCGTCCTGGGAATGTGGGGATAGTTTAACTCCCACCCTCCAACCTCTCTCCTGCTCACACTCCTTGCACACACGGAAGCATGTACGTACGTGCGCACATAATCCTCTTTCTCTTCGTTATCGGCACCAGGGTGACTTTACCCGCGCTGTTATCACGGCGAACTGGCCAGTTCGCTCTGATTTCGTACGATTTTATGACTGACGACGCTCGATCTTCTGAGATGAGTCCAGCGAGAGTCGCTATCAGCCCTCCAGGTCCGGTGCGACAGGTTCCGATGATCAAAGTTCTCAGGTCTGTGAGCCGGTTTCACCAACGACGAATAAGTGGTTGTTCGTAGAATAAAGTTATTTTTCGGTTAAAATCGATGTTTCTCGTTTCACCAACTTCAGTTAGCGCTTATTCGACAAAATGATTGGTATCGACACTCTCGTTAACTGACAAATAAATTTTATTGGCTGAATAACTATTTAGAGATTTATCAGTCGTTTGTGAAACCGGGCCTGAATCAGGTAGAATCAGTATTTTGCTGGTGGTCCTGAATTAGTCGATTCCTTCAAACAAACAAACGTCTTCCCCGCCTGCTGCGGAAAGACTCGATGCCTCCGCACAAGTACGTGCCTACATAATCCTCTTTCCTTATCGACACTAGGGTGACTTTATACAAGCTTCTATCACGGCGAACTGGCGAGTCGCAATCAGCCCTCCAGGTCCCACACGACATATTCCGATGATCAAAGTACATACCCAGTTCCAAATGTTCCGTAGAATCAGTATTTCCCGGTGGCCTCTAATTAGCCAATTCCTTCCAGCAAACGTCTCCCCGACTTGCCGCGGCCAGACTCAATGCGTCCGCAGATAGCGTCGGTTAATGCTCGTTACACTCGAGAACGCACGCAATCTTCCGGCGTTGTATTAAGAGCGGCGGATCGTGCCGAAAGTTCGTCGGAAGTTCCGACTGGTACGTCGGCGGTTTAATGAAACCTATTGTCCGACTCATTTTCGGCCGCGGCGGAAAGAAGGTTGCGAGTCTCTTGCGTCCGGGCTCCTTGAATTTAAACTTCCGCGCTCCCCTGTCCCTCCACGACCACTGTGCTAGATCCGGACATAGGCAGCGACACTGGCTACATTTTGCCTAAGTAAGTGCGCCCATTTACATTTCTAATTACTTGGCCTCGTTTTTTCCCCCCGGCCGCGGGCGAGAACGAAGACCTGGCCTAAACTTGCGCTGCCACTGGTGTGGCGTTCAGTTTCGAGGATCGGTTCCGGAAATTTGCCAAGCCCGCGCTGTGTTTCAGTTTGCGATCTTCGCGAAGTTCGGCGGGCAGCATTTTTCGACTTGCGCGTCAGCCGAGTTTCATTAAAATCGGTTGACTGGGGAGGGTGGTGATGTTAAGAGGGAGCAGGAACCGACGATCTTCTATTAAGTCAGCCAGCGAACGCGGGTACTGTGGCAGCTGGAACGGTAGCGACAGCAGCTTTTCATGTGGATTATCCTCGCAATCCAAGCTCTCCACTTCTCGAGTGAGGAAGTGAAAACGGCCATTACGGGGCGCGGCGCCGAAACGGCACAGCAACGCTGCGAACTGGGACTAACGACACGGCATTCGAAATGAAAAGTGAAAACGTCGGCTTAAGCTGAAATAGACGATTTTTGTCCCCGTGGCCCCGATCTTAAGCTTCTAAAGGAGACGACTGAAAGGTCTGCCAGAAACAACATTCCGGATGAGAAGGTTGAATTTAACGCATTGATTGCCTTGCGAACCTTGATGTGAACTTCGTCGGAGGTCACTCTGAAATAATTGTTTTTAGAGACTCTTCCAATATCGAAATGCATGTAAGTTGTACGGAGTATAGAATTAAACAAACACATCGTAAGTGATCGTATACAGTCGTGCTAGATTTAATGCTTTTGTTAAAAATTGGCCGCATCAATCAAAATGATTTTGAGGTGTCTAGGCTGGGTTAGAGGTTACTTTGAAATCATATTTTTTAGAGGCACTTCTAATATCAAACCGTCTGCGTCTTGTCTTACTTCCTCCCGAAGCTTAAATTCAAATGGAACTTAAAGGTCGCACTTTATCAGGTATTAAAAATAATTCTTTCAAGCTATTAATGACTCAGAATCGCCGAAAAGATCGTCTTTAAAATCGATCGTCGTCACACCATCTATTAGAAAGCAATTTGTGACAAAAATACCCCTGGCCTGGAGAACCACCAGTGTCAGCCATATGCAGCCGACGCGTCATCCAATGCGCTAAAATCTGTTTCCTCTCTTTCTCCTCTTAAATCAATAAATCTGGAAAGACTGTAACTTCCTTGTACATTCTCGCTTCCCTCCCCGCGCCACTGTGATTCGACAAGACAAAAAAAACGACCTCTCTCTCGCCCTCGAGACACTGACTGCTGAACGATTTAAAATAACTAAGTTCGCCGTCTCCGCTCTAATAAAAACGCTCCGGCGGAGCGGAGAATGCGAGGGATGAAGCTCCACTTAATGCCCTGCGCTAGTGCGGAATTTATGAAAATTTCGAAATGAATAATCACGTTACGCGAGGGCGGAATAACAAAATGCACGGCTAGTTCTCTCCGTTGCGGGTCTTCATTAATTTTCGTGTAATTAATATGCGCGGCGGTTTATTCGAGTTCGCAGTTGAAATCACGAGCGGCCCGTTATACATAGCCACGTCCGATTGACTCTTGACCTTTCGTTCTCCCCGACTATCCGAACTCGGCCGCTTGGCCACCGTAATTGCATCGTATCTGCGCTCCGTACCACTGTCTTTTTCCCAGCCAATCTCTAGCCCCATCTCCCATCGCAGTGCCGCGCACTGCCACCGTGCACGGCAAGCGTGCCAGGGTGTGCGGGCGAAATTTTTTGCACGCCACACGTATACCGTATAGACGGCTCTCCGTTGGCATTCTCTTTCGGTAAGATTTTCACCGGGTCGCCTGGATATTGAATAATATGAATAACGATGTAGGTTAGCGTAGGCGTTCTAAGGAGCTGTACTCTTATGGGATGGTAATGAGTAGCTTTATTCCATGACCTCAAGTGTTGCCGACGTTTCGGTAACGAAATTGGACCCTTTTTAAGGCTAGAGTATGGACAAAATTAGAGCCGAGGATAAAACCCTTATCATGTAATTTATATACTCGGTCGCAAAATGCATTCTGATGCGAGAAGATATTGGACAGGTGCTGCGTAATAATTCTGACGGTCGGTGAAGATTTCTTGAATAGAAAATTGTGTGGCATTGTCGGAAGGATATGGGTTGATTACATAGTGAGGATACTTAGATATTGAAATGTACGTAACAAAGTATACGACGCGCGAGACGATATGCGCCGCGTCTGTATTGATGTGGTACGCTGCAAGACGAGTGCGGCAGAACAGACGATTCCGCCTGGAATCGCCCGAAGCGCGCGAAGGAATCTCGTTACGCCGGATGATTCGATTCATCAGCCGTCGGAGAGGCGGCTGGGCGTCGGTGGGAAAGAAAAGCGTGGGCGGCTGAAGAGTTGAAATAGCGAGGAGGGCGAAAAAGAGGGGTAAAAAGTGTGCAGGAGAGCAAGTCGACCTCATCCAGACCCAACCCATTCGCAAGCTATGGGTGAACATACGTAGGTTCGAAAAAAAAAAATTAAATATACATGTTAAATAGAGAACCTCCCCCTTTTTTTTGAAGTCGCTTTAAAAGTGTGCAAGAGAAAAAGACCGCTTAAGTCATTCGCAAGTTATGGATGAAGATGCAAAATTAAAAAAAAAAAGTTAAATATACATGAAGAATAGAGAGCCTCCTGTTTTTTTGAAGTCGGTTAAAAAAGTGTGCAAGAGGGAAAGACGACGTAACCCAGGCCTAACCCATTCACAAATGAGTGAACATACATTAAAAAAAATAAAAAGTACATATCGAATAGAGAACCTCCTCTTTTTTTGAAATCGATTAAAAAAATCTGCAAAAGAGAAAGACAACAGTGAGAATGAACGAGAGACAGACTCCTCGTATCGTTTCCACGATGCGGCAAGCTGGCGATGAGGGGGAGGGGGTGTGGAGGGGTGCGGAAAGCAGCACGGGACCTGTCGGAAGGGCGAGGGTGGCGCGGAAGGTCCTTTTAAAAGATCCGTGAAAGCAGAAATAAATCACGTCTCGCGCGCTTTTCACCGGTCGCCCTCCTCACCCCGTAACGGTGGCCTCGTCGGGGGTGTTTTAGGGGAGGGGGGGGGGGGGACGCGCAGCGTTCGACGACATGCCATGCACGTATAGGGTGTGTCAAAAGTAATGGTCGGTGTCCGTCAAACGGACCGACGTCGAACTGGGCTACGAAGGAATGGCGGGAAAAAAATCCCGACATACCTGTCCTACTTGCACTGTGTTTCGTGATTTTGGGCGTCATCGGCCCAGCCACGCGCGTCGAACGTTCTCGCGGGATATGTCGGTCAGTGCGGGAACGCTCGCGGCTCATTCAACTTGACTAGCGAAAGTTCCACCTTTCCTCGCCGGTAATACGCCGCGCGTACTTCGCGACGATCGAGCAAATTATGTTTTCGAAGAGTAAACAGTCGACGACGATCGATCGTTCGTAGGGCAAGGGCGAAAAATGTGCGCTAACGAGACTCTCCAGCTTCGACTCTGCCATCGGCTAGTAATTTTTGCTGTAATGGGATCGGCGCGCAGAATGTTCGCAATAGGCTAATGGCGCTGACGTCAGCCGCGATCGTCAAGGCACGATTAATGAGCGGAATGAGTGTCGTTTATGATGATGACGGGATTGACGGTAACGAGCGCGGAAACAATGATTGCCGTGCATGACACACTCGACACGCGTATCGCGTTCTCACGTCGCGGAGATATTCGGTATATCGTTCGGCGCCATCTGTTGTCCGAGCGAAATTTTAGTCGAACGTCATAGCCGCCGAATGTGACGATTAAACTCATTCACGTACGTACCGTACGCGGGATATGTATATATATGTATATATCGAATGGCCGCCGACTGGCGCACTGCGGTGGTTGCATTCTATTCCTCGCGACGCCCGCGGCAAGAATTCCGGCAAGAGTTCGAAATCGTTTGTCCGCTTCGTCACGCTGACGTTTGATGGAAAATTGACATTACTGCTCCGACATTTCTCTTCGTGTGTTATTCGCGGCCTCAAACGGAGGCGAGGCACGTTAGCGTCGGGGCGGAAGATAACACTGTCGACTCTTGGAATAAATTTTTCCCTAACGCTCCTCGTGCCCTTTTGTCGGCCAGGGCGTTCGGGCTTAATCGAGTGCCGATTAGTCGGCCGAACTAATTGTAAGGTCTAGCCGAGGATCTCTCGCGTGTATCAGCCGGGCTTCGTGCATATCGTTCAATCTTCACGCGATTTTCACCGGAAGAACGTGTCTTGTCCGGCGCAAAAGAGAGGGTGGGTGAGTTTCCAATTAGAGGCTGATTACGTTAAATGCGCCGACGTAATGAGAGCTGCATCGCTTCTGCGAGCCGTTACTTAACGTCGGACTTAGGGGAAAATTTCGTCCGGCCACAAAGCTCTCGGTTTCCACTGTCAGCCTTTTCGAACTTCATAAATCCGCCGAGCGTGCGACGCACGAAATTCCGCCCGTTAACACTGGAACTGCCAACGGGTCAGAATGACTCGTTTCATATTTTGCAACAATCAAGGGTCACGCTAAAATGATCTCACTCTCTGAAATTTTGCTTTACTTTCTTTTTTGAATGATATACATATTTCTATAAAAGCCAGGAAAAATTCTCGAAAATAAGATGTCTCGAATATCATCCTTCGTTATAGCAAAATATCATATCAGTCATTTTGGCTGCTCGGTACTTCGAGTACAGTGTGGTCCACGGGTGGGGCCTCTGACACGGCTACTGCCACCTCCACTAGTTACAAGTAGTTCTGTCCTTGACTGTCGCATCGTGTTAGTCATGCGAAACAATATCAAGCGTCGTCCGTCACCATAACAACAGCAGTCGAGTGAGGACTCGAAATCGCACCTAGGTGTGGTGCTTGGACCACACTGTTCTACTATGAATTGCGCGACAGTCCATGCGGCAATAAAATAACTCGATCCGACGCATGATTCGGAAATTTCTTGCGTGAAACACACTCGGACGGGAGTGACGCGTTCGCCGAAACAAAGCTCTCGATGCCGCGGCCGCGGCAAAGGGGACGGGCTTAATTTTCAATTAAAGGTCGATTAAATCGCGCCCGGCCATCCTGCGATTACAGGAAGCGGAGCGCGAAGCACGGCATGGCCATGTCAAATTCGCGGAAATTTTGCGCGGCTGCAGTTTAGGCGTGAATAAATACGCTCTATAGAGATTTGTAAATTCGCGGGGCGCGCGAGGCGTGGGATATAAACGGCCTCATTGCGATGTGGCCGACGTTGGCGCGTCGGTCAACAATGGAAAATTGCGTCTCTCCGAGCGTGCGCGGCACGCGCACCTGGTATCGGCCGAAAATCGCCAACAATCCCGTCTGTCTGCCGATTCGAAAATTGCGCCGACACTTCGACCTTCTCTCGCCCGTAGAATTTCGTTGGCATTCCCGTCGACTGTCTCGCCGGCAACTGGCCGATACGCGTGCACGCCTCCGCGCGCCCTTGATCCGAATTTTGCCGCAAGCACACCTCTTGTCTCGAGGACCTGCGGTCGGCTCTCGGCCTGACTTCCAATCTAACGGATATTGGGAACGGGCGCTAATGTCGAAATCGAGGAAATTTCGCGGAAGCGATGGCTGTCACACGACTAGTGGCCCGGGAAGCGCACGTTCGACAGTAGAGATTTTCGCACGACCGACGTGCAGTGCGTGCTCGCACGGACACCGCAGCCGGCCAGGCACGCGTGACTTCCAATGCGAAATCCGGCGAGCAGGGTGACCACCATGGAAAAATATTTCGTACTGTATTATGGAAGAAAAAGGTACTAAATTTGAAATAAAAGTACTAAATTTTGATGTTTTATTTCTCTTTCAATTGTCGCATAATAAAGGTGTTTAAGTAAGAAGAAGAGAGGACCTATTAAGCCGTATGCACACGTAGTATTAAATATAACCGTAAATATTTAAAAAATATAAATAAGTAATTAGCAATTTAATAACAAAGGGTATGACGATTAATCTAAAAACTTGAGGCATTATGTAGTCATACCTCGCAATGTGTATACACAAACATAATTATAAAATATTAACATAATAATAAAATAATACGCAAGGAAAACGTGTAGAAAATATTTTTTAAACCGTTTCTTCATCTATGAAAACATGCTATTTACTACTATTCATAACGAAAATAAATATTTTATATATTTATACTCATAACTGTAAAAGAAAAATGAACGCATAAATAAAAATTCGAAACGTAAATCAATTTTAAACAAAAATAATAAATTTTTGGCGCATTTCGCGCCGTTTGTCTGTGACCGGTGACGCGCAGGCACATCACAACTTATCACGGTCAGTAATTTTAGAAAGTACTAGATGTGGTAGCGTACGTACTAGACACTAAAAATTTTTGAGAAGTACTAGAGGTGGTCAACCTGCCGGCGAGTCCTTTGAGTCGCCCCGGCCGCGTCGCGTCGGGAGGACAATAAATAATACGACGACCCCGATCAGATTCAAAGCAGCGCCGCGCTCGAGATATCGCTTTGAAATAAACCGACTGCGCTCGTCGCCGCTTATATATTCGTTCCGCTTCGCGGATGTGTAGATAATGGCAGCGACTCTGTGCCAGATATTGATTAATCCGTGTAAACCGGCCGCCGCGATTAATACTTCTCGGTCGCGTGCGAAAATTGCGCCGCGACCCGATATAGGGTAATTCACGCTTTGCCCGCGGCGGCCATTAACGATATTAATGAAATTGCCTCTTCGAGTCTCTTTCTTGCCAGTAAAATACGGTGTTGCGCACCGGCGCTTGCCCATTGATTGCCTCGTGTGTTGCATGATTCTTTATTATCCCGCCAACGAACGGTGCGGGGAGTCGGGCAATTGCCAATGCGAGCGCAGTTTCAGTCATTGGCGACGATTGAATGCGATCGCTTAACCCTCGCATCAGCGGACGACGCGGATTGCGGCACAGGGTAAGAGCTTTTACCCAGCGCCAAACAGCTGCAACCCGCCGTGCACAATATGATGGTTGACGTCACTCGGTACAGAACTTAACCTTAGCCGCTCTTCAGGCGCTTGGGTAAAAATTGCACAGCGTCGTCATTGCGACGGTAAAAAACAAACACAAAAATAACAAAAAAAAAAGAATTAAATACACATGTCGAATAGAGAACTTCCTCCTTTTAGAAATCGGTTAAAAAATGGCGGATAAGCGAGCGGCGAAACGCTCGGATGCAGTCCGGCAGGGATGACCACGATCGCATTCCCGATAGGCCTCCTCCCGACGAACACACCGCGTTAATCGATCGGCCCCCGATTGACCGATCCCCTATTCAAAAGCGCGAAGCACCCCTTACGATCTCCGAACGACGCGCGCTCATCGATTATCCCCTTAACACCGTTCCAACGCTCCGCGGTCGGTCCTACGTGCCCCGGCGCTCTCTCTCCGACATTTCTTTTTATTTCCCACTTTTATTCCCCCCCCCCTCCCTACCCTCCGTCGATGCTAAAACGTGACGATCGTCGAGGCGAGCGCGTCCTCCGATAGGGTATGGCCGACACACCGGTGCACGATCCCACTCAATCCCGGCCATTGTAGCAGTTTAATGGCTGTTTCTCTTAATTCCTTCGCTTTAACAGCCCCTTTCTCGCAGGGAGTAAAATTTACGATGCGGTTCGGATGGAATCGGATGTGCTCCGAGGATGGCGACGGTACAAGGGGGTGAGAAAACGTTACGGGCGGCGTTTGCGGGACGACGTGGCGGGCAAACACCGCGGATAAAGTTGGATCGGCCGCGATCGAGATCCTTTCACATTTAAATCGCCAACCAGAGACGACGCGGGAGGCGTGCGTGCCGTGTGTACGAGTGTGTGCGCGCGAGCGTGCCGATCGAAAAAGGGGTTGAAGGGAGTTACGCCGGCGGTCTCCACGGATTTTCCAGGATCCATACCTCAGCGACGCCCGAGAATCATCCCCCGCGACCTCGCTCGTCGACCATAACTTCGCCCGGCGCGATTGCTTATACACGGTGCCTCCGATATTGCGCGCCCTTCTATCCCGTGAGCTCGTTTTAAGGCACGTTTCATTACGTTTGATGCATGTCGCGCGACGCCACGGGGACACGTAGCGCGCACAATTCATCCCTGTCGCGGGCTCAACGACATTTAGGGATGCTTGATAAGAGAATCTCTTGAAAGAATCGATTAGGAATCGTATCATGAGGATCGATTCTCTCAAAAAATCGATGCCGAAGAATCGATCTTGTGAGAATCGATGTATTTGGGGCCGAGTATCGAGGACGAGATTAATAAATGCTGTGGATTCTCTTAGAAAATCCAAATAATAGAATCAATTTTTTGAGGAAATAATCAAGTTCAAGATTAAGGAATGCTGTAAATTCTCTTAAAAAATCCAAATAAGAGAATCGTGTCTCTAGGGCAAAGAATCGAGTTCAAAATTAATGGTACTGTAGATTCTATTAAAATAAAAAGAATAATAAATTGAAATAAAGAAAATCGATTTTGGACGAATCAAGTTTTAAGTGAGCTTAAACGTGAGGTTGTAAGAATAATCGATGACAGTGAATATTCTGCAATAGATCAATCTGCAACTGGAGTAAAGGCACGTCGTGACTCGATCACCAGCAACCAATCAGAGTTGTCGGTGAGATGCAGCAGCCTGACTGATTCTCTGTGACTTCAAAACAATCGATGCTTTCCTTCGAGAAACGATTCTTCGAAAAAAATCTGATAGCGAAGAATCGATTGAAAAAATCGATCTCCCGAAGAATCGAATCGGATATCGAAGAATCGGTTGAAAAAATCGATTTCCCGAAGAATCGAATCGGAATCCAACATCCCTGGTCCGCGCTCCGCGCTCGTTTCTCAAGCGTTGCCGCTCTAATCCGAATAAACCGGTAATCGACGGCTGTCGGCGCGATCGAGCAGCCGGCCGAGCAAAGAGTTTGCTATTAGCGACTGCCTGCAGTCAGGGCGTAAATCTCGAGCGAGAGCGAGGCTCTCCGGAGCAGCGAACTTTTCGAACCCGGCGACGTCCGAAATTATCGGCGCGACCCGGTCCTGGGGGTCGGTCTGTGTCTTTTTATTAAGAGACCGTAAATCGATGGCTCCCACTCGAAAAATACGGACTACAGCGTCGCCTACGTTCTGGCCGTCGCCCGCTTCCCTGGCCGCCCTCTGAGAGAGCGGTGGCAAATAAACGGGGCGCAAAAGCAATTCCATCGTTTTCGAAGAGGCAGAGGGCAGGTTCGGCGATGGGGGAGGGGGGTGGGGGGGAGACCTACTATAACCCCTCTCGAAATCGCCGCGTCACCTGCATGCACCTACAGAATTGATACCCGACGTCGGATCGACGCGGGCAATAACATTTGCATGCGCCGCTGCACATGAAACGACGGAAAACGTAACTGAATTAAGAAGTTGACGCGGCCTACGCCTTCGCTCGTACGCGCGACAAATAAATCCGCCCCCGCCGATATTCATGAGCGGTCGATCGCGATTTTTCTCGCGGCCCTTAAACACGCCGCCGCCCACGCGGGCAATTCGGCTAGGGGGCATTTTTATCGTGACGACTTGTTAGTCTCGGCGAAGGCGTTCGCGTCGTTCGGAGGGAGACATTTATGGCTTCGTGTCGGCACAATGTGCAATAAAGAGCGCCGACAATTAGATCGTTCCTAGGGCTTCTCCACGGTCGTTCCCTGTTTGCGCGTCCTGATGCCGTAGGTCGTAGGAGCTGACGATTTTTCGAGCGAATTCTTGAGCCAGCCGATCGAACTCCGTGCGGCTGCGAGTCGTCACCCGCACAGCGCCTACTCAGGCCTACTGGCTGGCCAGTGTGCGTTTTGCACCGCGCGCGGGGGCACGTCGTTCGCATGCATCGCCGAAATTGATACCCGACTGTGCAATTTACGGGGATATATACGTACCGTTCGCTTAACGATGGCTAATGATACTCGCCGCGCGCCCCCGGTGTACGTGCATGCTCGCGCATATGCACGCACGCTCGCGTGAATAAGAGCGAGCGGCCGCGCTCCCACGCACATCGACGCTCTCGCGTCGGCCGGAGTGCACACGCACACTGTAAATCGGTCATGATGCTCAGTATGCCCATTTACAATCCGTGATTTGCCCGAGAAAGCGTCGAAAAGCGCCCCGGCCGACGTGTCGATGCGCGCGCGCGCGCGAGTGTGCGCAGGTACGGACCTGTACTGCTTCATCACCGCCCGGCGTAATAGCCTGTGCTCGTGTTCGTTGTATCCCGGCCTGAATAGATATACGCCGCATTGTCATGTAACCGCGTATGCTTATCCGTGTACCATCTACGTCGATACGTGCGCGCGCGCGGTGTACACGCAACTAAGTACCTATACTTAACGCCGTCCGTACCTGTGAATGTGCATGCGGACCGGCCACGTACAGGCATGTTTATACATACTCATATGCGCTGGCAAACGCATTCAGTGCAACCTGCCATTCAGCCGGATTTGCAGGTGAAAACGTGGGCTTGGCTCATTGTCGCACACTTCGGCCGATTTCGACGGAAACATCGTTCTTTTTTTTTTCAAAAACATTGTTGCTCAACACAATGTTTGCTGCGAGCGACGATAGGCAGTTGGACCTAGGTCCGCATTACTCTAAAATCGAATGGTTCACACTGAGAAGGAAACCTAGAAAAGCGTTTGGAATCGATTGTTAGTCTCCTTCAAAGTGCTGTTAAGTCTCAAAATCCAAAGCGGAAAGGCATATAAAGCAAGAAATGAGTTCCTCAAATTCCATTTGATTAACGCAACGCTCGATGGAGTATGAAATCGTGTTGCGGATACCCGCTCGGGTTTCCTTGCAAGTCCGCAGTCGCATACAGCCCCGTATCCGGCGATAGTCGCAATTACCGAATTTCTGCCGATAACCAACGTGTTCGCAGACGCGAACGCCACGAGCCAGGACACTTTCATACTCCTCCCGGATCACGTCTCGCCCTAGTATCTACTTAAACGCTCTGCCGGTCCACGAGCACGTGTATCCGAAATGAGTATGCCCCAGCTTGAAAGCTCACGTCGGGAGGAACGACATCCGTCGATCGTTCCGCAGGCATATATACATGCGCAGAGGTATGCGGACGAGCGGAGATCGTGTCTCGATACGGGAAGACACACGGGGGTATATATGGGAAATGCCCACGTGCCGTGCCAGATAACGGTCATTATTGCCACTGTTCTCGTCGCCACGGCGCGCAGTGTACGGCGACCGCCGCTGGAACGCCGTCCTCTCAGTAATTTACCTCACCATGAAATTGCGCCGGGCACAGACGTCTTCCAGACCGTGCCCCTGGAATGATATAAACGATACTGGCGCGGATCCGCAGACGAACCCCTCTCGCCGCGCGTGTCGCCGACCGAAGCAGTCGTGGCAGTCGTGCTTCGCGTATTCGTGTTCTGACGTCGATTGACGCGCGAGCGCGAAGTGGATGCGGACTTTTTGTGCGGCCATCCGAAACAGCCCCGGCTGCTTTTTTTCTGAGTGCCGAGTCTCGCGCACTCGTGCCCCTCGATTAGTACCCGCTTCCGATTTATTAGCTGGATTAAAAAGTCTGAACTTGTCGTCAGTTCCCGCGGCGGTTCGACGGACTGATCTCTGTATGTAGACTGGATGGTAGGATAGTAGACGGGAAGGTGTGTCGAGTTGAACCTGTGGCCGCCATGTTGGTGGACCCCGGATACTGAATTAAAAATGGCGATTATTGTGAGTCATTGAATGAAGAGGGTGTATGCAGATAGATCTAAAGTGAGGATTTTTTAATGAAGAGGGTGGGGGGTGGTATATCGAGATAGATGTAAAGTGAGCATTTGTTATGAAGAGGGGGTATATCGAGATAGGTCTGAAGTGAGCATTTTTAGTGTATTTTCTGAGTTATCGGGGTATATAAACATGGCGGAATCGACACAGAGGTTTTGGATTGGATCGTGTATCCAGTGTGTATATATAGATCAGTGGCTGGACGTCACTCTTTCGGGACGTAATATATTGATCGTTCTGTGTATCGTTTTAAAAGAGTGCGCCGTGCGAATGTGAATGTATTTATACCTTGCATCGCTGCTCGCAGTGCGGATAAGCCAATATTTTTCTGTCGCGTACGAATCGGACGTATTATTTTTGTACCTTGTATCTGATTACATTTGAAAACATCCGAGTCGTGTGCAGGGGTATTAATTATTCTTCTACCGTCACTTGCAAATGCATTCGCTCCACCGTTCGCGGTCATATGAAAAATTATATTGTGTCTTGTTTTCTGAATTATTCGACGTTAGGTACTTGACAATGTGTTTCCTCGTACAGTTGTACCGACGAAAGACTGGTCTTGAAATTATACTCACCTCACTTGTTTATATTTATTTACTTATTTATTTATTTATTTGCGGACTAACATCTGCCCTTCGATAGACTGATTGCAAAATAGAACGTAATGTACAAAGCGAAAGTAATGAATAACAAAAACTTGATATGTGAGATAGAATCAGAGTGAGGTAAATGCCGGTGAGAATTGGTTGACGTTTACAAATATTGTTGTCGAGCGTTTTGCAAGTACGCATAAAAGGTTTTGTTACGGACTTTACGCTGCAAAATGGAAGCTATTTGCTTTACCGTCGTATCTATATATGTACAGTCGACCAATGTTTAGTGACCGGAATTATATGAATAATTATGGTCGCCGAATTATTTAACGATCTTCGAATTATTGAGGTGTGAAAAGGACGATTGAAAAGAAAATGCACCGTGAGAAAATTACTGCACTGCACGGATTGCATAATAACTATGATGCCGTACATCTCATGGACCGATACGATTACAAACATTGAAGGTTAATGAAAAATGTAGAATTTAGCTGACCAACGAATACCTGAGAGAGCTATCTATTCTACGTCGCACTTTTTGCAGTATGATTCGCATTATTTCATATTCTGTTCAACGCCAACGTCATATTTGAACAGTATCAGAAGTATCTTTTGTCGATATTTTGGCGGCAGACGATTGACATATAAAAGAGTGTTTACTATTTAGCGCCGTTCCTCTACGTTCCGCTCCCATGGGTCATGCTATCATTTTAAAACTATTTTTAACATTGCCAATAACCAATGCCGAATGTGAGCGTTAATTTTCCGTGTTAAAACTGGTACAAAATTTACTGGGAAAGCTTAACGCCCTGACAATACTCTATATAAAAAATATATATTTACAATTTGTTTTTATTTTATATTTTCGGTATGACATCAAACTAACAGTATAAATCAACACAACTTCAACCATCCTCATTCTTGTTTACACAAAACAGGGCCCGACTTTCATTTGTGCCTAGGATCCGAAAATTTCTAGACGCGTCCTTTACCATTGAAACCATGCAAATGAAATCGAAGACCGTCATTTACGCGCCACTCTGCGATAGTTTTAGCGGCACAAAGGATAAATCCGAGGATAAGTCTAGTCGTTCGCTGGTCGCACTACAGATATCCGCATTCTCACACCATATCTGTACTTTCTTTCCAAATTCTCGTTACTCGTCGCACTCCGAAGGAAGCGTATTAAGCTCTTAGCCTACTTACCCAACGTCTACTAATTGCGATTATCAAACGCTCAGGATAATGAGCGCCGGCTAAAGTCCCGCAACGAAATTTACGTACACGGCCGCGGCGGCGATAAAAGTGCGAGATACGAGCCATTTAACGAAGCGTCGTTGAGAAAGCGAGTCCACGTTACGCCCGCCGGTATTGAGAGTAAATTGCGTGCCGCGACGGGAGGACTTTACAGGCGCACTTTCCTTATACGCCATATAACGCGACTACTCTGCCTCTAATATCAGCACTAGCCGCACAATATCGCCGGCAGCCGCGTTCCGGGAAAACGTCCGGACAGAAAAGTAGCTTATTTTCGCAGGCCATCCCGCGTCGCACTTTTTCGCACGCTCGCGTGCCGCACGACGATGCTCGGCGAGGCGCATTTATGAACGGTGCCGGTACTACGACTGAGTGTCGCGGCTATCGGTTTTTCCCCATTGATCCGGAGTGCTCGATGAAGCGATCGGAAGCAGTCCGGCCGCGCGGAAAACGTCGTAAAAATAGCCTCGAGTACGTCGCACCACGGAGTCCGTTTCCTCTCTCTCTCTCTCTCTCTCCTTCTTTTTCTCTCTCGGTCTTTCGTTCCTCTTGTTCACGAAAGTGGCCTCCGACGCGATAAACTCCGGCCGATACTTTCGCGGATAAACGAGCGGCCGCGGTCAGACTCGCTGGCCGAGTCCTATATGGCTAGCTAGGCTAAATAACGTCACGGAAAATATGGCGTCTGACAATAATGGGCGCGGATCGATCCAATTTTCAGGCCGCGTGTCGAGGACTGCCGACGATTTGATTTACATCGGGCCTGTTTATATGCGCTCGTTGTTACGAGAGCTGGTAATGTAAATTGTGCGTGTTACGCGTCGTCACTCGGCCGGATTTTTCGAATTCGAGAGCTGTTCGTCCGGGCGCTCGCGATGATTGCGAGGGAGAGAATAAAAAAAATGCGATATGTTCGAAGCGCTCGTCACGTTGCCGCCGACGTTATTACCAGTTCGAGAATCGGACTCTCAATTTCGTCGACAAATTCGGCGGCACGAAAGTGACGCCGGACGATCAGCCCGTAGGAAATAATAAACAGCCCTCTCGCGCAGTATTCACTGTGCCTCATCGAGCCGTCGGGGGGGTCGGTATTGATACCTCACGGTTATTTACATCGTAACGATGCCGAAGTGTCAACCCTGTCAAGCGCACGATAACACCGCGTCAAGGGATGAAGGCAGCGGATGAGAGTGCATTTATCGGACAAGAGGGACGGGGAGGAGGAATATTTGCGCGCGAGGGCGGAAAATGTGGCGGTGATTACGGGAGCCGGCTGAAATAATCGCGTCCGCGTCAATTTTCGCCGAAGTAAAAATAACGGTAATAGTATTATTACGGTGGAAAGGAAGAGGGCGCACGTGAAATCGGTGCCGAGGGACAGGGATTACGCGGTCGAGAGGCGGCCAGAAGTAGGGAACCGGGAACCGGCGGGCGAGAGATTTTGCGGTCAGCTAAACAAATTATCGCATTTCGATAACGAGGCCACTCATAAAGCGGCGGGGCAGTAGCCGGAGCCCAAACCGACCCCACGCGGTAAAGCTGTTCTCGGCGTCAGGAAATGGAGATAGGGGAAGTTAGATAGGCTGATAGAGATAGAGACGGAGATAGAGAGAGAGATTGAAGCGATTTATTAATGCCCTAGGTCCGGGTCTGCCGTGAACGGCAAACGTCTGTTCCACTGTATCTAACCCAAACGATCCCAGCTACAGAAGACTATAATCTATCAAAGATAAGGCAAAGAAGAAAATCCCTCATCCCGGATACACGATTATTCGGGAGAGAACGGAGAAAAGAGAGTCCTACGCCGACCGTCATTATTCATTATGATCGACGAGAGAATGTACATGAAGGGAAGAGCGAGAGGTGTGTCAATGGCGGATCGATTCATTACCTTCGCGCAGCGGGGCGTTCGAAGTATCAAACCGACGGCAGCGATGCATTCGCAAAGGCCTTAGGTATAATTAGCCAGTCACCGTGTGCAGGCGCTATTTCGGTAATTAATTGCCCACGGGGTAGCGAGAGCGAGGTGAGGCGGAGTGACTTGCAGTCTGCAGAACGGTGTCGCCCCGGCTCGGCTCGGCACGGCAGCGTGCCACGGCGGCTGGCTACGGCCCTGGTAACGACCCCTGACCTGCGGCAACCGCCGGTGCAGTGACGTTGCGGCGTGACGTCACCGAGTGCACGGGTGACGTCAAGAGGGTGCGGACGTCGGTAGTGGGGATGATTTTATCCAGGTGAAACATCCCACGGATCGGGTCAAGTTGCTTAACCTCCCCTCTCTCTCTGCTCGCTCACCCTCCACCACTCTGTCTCTCTCTCTCACTCTCTCTTTTGACGTCGGTCTCATTTCTGTTTCCACCCTTGTGCTCTTCCTCGCGACTTTCCTTACTTCTGCCGCGCACGAGCATGCACGGCGAGACGACTTGCACGATTGTTTGTCCGACAGGCTTCTCTGTTTTCCGTGCACGGCGGAGGGGCAAATTTTTGTCATTTTGTCTTGAGGGTGGACGTGTATGTTTCAGCCGGAACGGTGTGGATTGTATGTTTTATTATTTCGTTTTTTTTTCGTTGCAGAGTCTGGAGCGAGGAGTCTTGTCGGTGAGGATCGAGGAGTAGTGGTGAGTAATTTGTGTTGTGACGTTGGTAAGGATTTGATTGGATTGTGTAGTCCGTCTTGAGTTGTGGTGGAAGAGGGCAGAGCTGTCGACACTTTTTTGTGTGGATTTTTCCGCCGTGGGCCTTTTGTAGGGGCTTGTACCGGGTTGGGGTAGCAGCAGCTCGATCTGCGTCGGTGTCTTCGGTTATCGTGCTTCTATTCGGTTAGGCTTTAGGTCACACCTCTGCCAATGCCGTTTGTGCATTTTTGTGCGATTTTCTTGAATCAATCGATTTTTCAATCCGGTCAGAATCGAATCGTGACAATCGGTTCTCTGAACAGATCGAAACCAAAGAGTCGAGAATGGTGAACGCCGCAGATTCTCTTAACACGTTGCCGTCGGACGACCGGATACGCGAAAATACGAGAATTCCTAAGGACTGGACACACGAAAATACCTCATTGACATTTTCTTGTATCCATCTTGTAAAGTGCGGCGTCAGTGTGTTAAGAACTCCAAATAGAGCAATCGATCTTGGAAGCATCTATTTCTTCGGGCAAAGCTTCTCTTAATAAAAATCCAAATAAAAAGCCCTATCCTGCAAGAATCTTTTAAAAATCTAAATAAAAGAATCGATTTTGGAAAAATCATCGAACATCCCTACTTGTCGCCCAGACTAGTCCTATAAAATGTTTTCAAAAACATCTTAGACAAGCGATACGACCACAATCCAGCGATTTAGTTTACTTATTCCAAACGTTCAAGTCCCACAATTAGCGTCACGTACAGATCCGGCTAATGTAAATGTCAGAGCGCGTTTCCATCGTTGCGCGGGCGCGGCCAACGAAGGTAAGCCCTTGAACGCGATAAGTATCGCTGCTCCCTCTACTTCGGCAGTCGTCTCGGCCCGTCCACGTACCCTCCGTTACTCCCACTCTTCCGACGGCCCTTTTCATCCGTGTTTGCGGTAATTCTCGTTCCCCGGATATCCTAGCGCAGCCCGTGGAAGCTCCGTCCGAACGGAGCACTCATCCAAGAATACCTCGCCACTCCGTTTCCCGACTTCCTGTCCGCTTGTGGCGAGCCTTTGATCCGTTCGATCGCCTCTCTCTCCGGCCGGGACGGAAACACACACGTCGGCGCGAGCCCTCGCCGTACATGGGAGAACAGACGTGTGCCTTTGGCCGGACCTGCCGAGGGTGGGAGCGAGATGAAATATGCCAAGAGCCGCACGACGACGAGGACAATAAGGCAATTTCCTGTCATGGGCGGCACGGAAAATACAATTTATCGGCTAATCGCATTACGGCCCCTGCCTAAAGGGCGCCGAGCGTGATCCGGACTCGGCGAATTTCGGTGCGTCAAGGACGTTTAATGCGATGACATCGCGGGAGGCCGGCGCGACGCATGCGCGCGGCGAGCGGAAATTCGTGCAGCTTCTCGGATTAATTCGTCGAAGCCGGACACGCCGTTTGCCCGAGGTCAGTCCTTACTCCCGAAATGGCCGCCAGCCGCGCGACCCTTTGCAGCGAGAATCATCATTGACGCGTCGTCGGACTCCATACCGGTCCCGTCGATTGAAGAACCTCGCGCGGATATGCGGAGAACGGAATTCCTCTTGTCAGCGGACAATTGACCGGTGTCAGTGGGGATCTTCAAGGGCAATTAGGTCAGAGGTTGGCGCGGCCGATCAGGGTCGTCGGTTTATTTCCGCGGAGTGGCCTTCCGCCCGAGCTGGCACGAACAGTGCGATTTTCCTGCTGCGCCGTGCGAGTTCAACAGAAAGCCGAGTCCTTTGCGGTCGCGCGCGCGGCAGCGCTCCTTTTTCGTCGTTTTCCCGCTGGCTGGCGAGTGGCCCGAAAAGTCGATCGGGACGCTTTCGAGAGTCCTCGGAATCGGCAAATGAGGATGCCTCTTAAGTGCCGCGGCCGATTTCTCCCTCTGCAGCGAGCAGCAGCATGCGGTTATCTCGAATTTTATCCGAAATTCCTCTTGGCGCTGCCTATTTTACGTTCGCCTTGCTTCTTCCTCGCGCCCCCACCTCCCCCCTTTTCCGCTGGACGTGCCTCGGGCGGCGAAGCGGCCCTTGCCGGCGAAAAACGAGCGCATTATGCGGCCTATTTCCCGACCGCATTGTGCCCGATAATGGCATACAGCTGAACCAGCTACTGAATCGATTGTTTAATTGCGTACGCTTCGCCAGTCACTCTCTCTCTTCTCCCGGCGCGCCTCGGGATCTCGCTCGTTCCGCGGGCCCTTCCGACTTCACTCCCTTTCTTCTCCAACTCCACGTCCATCCCGTCTTCAATTCCATCATGCCCTTCATCCGCGCATCTCCATTTCCTCTCGTTCGGCCTTGCTGCTTTTCGGATTTTTCCTCTTGCCTGGCCCCTCCCGGTCTCTCTCTCTCTCTCTCTCTCTCTCTCCCCTTACTCCGCAACCCACCCTCCTCCTCCCCCCCCTTTTTTTTAATCAATAACGCCGTGCCCGGCCGTAGAGAGCGTGAGAGCGAGCGAGAGAGGGAGAAAGAGAGGGAACGGGTCAAGTGGCCACCCGCACCGGTAAAGCCAGTACACCCACTGCACGGTAATATTACCGGGCTAGTTTCGGCCGGAGTCGAGCGCGGAATTGCCAAGTCAGCTCATCGGGATTGAGCTTTGTTCCGCCCCGGTGAGCTCGACGTGTACGAGCACCCCGACCGGTCCGACGGCCACTGTGTCCGACCGGGTCTGCTGCCTCGTCCTCTTACTTGGTCGCGACCCGCACTCTGTCCTCTGTCCTCTTTCCTCTTTCCTCCCCACCCCCACCCCCTCCCCTCTCCAGGCCAGCCCTTGGGCTTCCTCCGCCCCGAAACTCACCCTCTGACGTTCGCCCGGAAAAACCGTCAACCGCACGGAACACCGGGGCCAGTTTCGACGATCACGACAACAACACCCGGCGCAGCCGACGACCTTCTTGCCGCCCCTTCCCTCATCCTCGCTCTGTGCTCTGTCGCCGCTCGATCTTCCGCCTTCCGGCGCGCCGTTGTTGCCGCAGGAGTCGCGAGATTCTGGCTAACTCGCGTGCAGGCGTCAGATGATTGCCCGTGGAGCGTTCCAGCAGCCGTGGCAGGCGAAACAACAACAACAACAACGGTGCGGCGGCCGGCCGGCAAGAACGGCGCTTGACCTACATCCCTGATTTTCGGCTTCTTGCGGACGGCGACGTGGCTCGCTCCGAGCGCGCCGTCTCGCTGCTGTGTTCTCTTGTACTGGGGTTTTCCGTTAAGGTATTACTAGCGCTGAATCACTTTACTTAAACTTTTTTTTAAAACAGACTTAAATTGAAGATTTTTAAAAAATAATAATTTTTTTGTATAAATGAACTTGATGCACTGTTTAGAACTCGAGTTATTAACAATTAAAGTTTAGCGTTTTCTCTATCTAAAGCAATGGTAATGATCACAACAAAACGGTTTTTTGATAATAACTCGAAAAAGGTACTTAAACTTTTTTTGAAAAAATTCCAGGTTGTAGATTAACATTCGAGGAACATTTTAAAAGAAAAAAAAAACTTTTCACCGTCTAGTTCAGGAGAAAAAAAAATTGTAAATTATGTGCTTGTGTTCAGCCTGAACTGCGGTACAAACGAATGTGTGCATGGATTGAATCAGGGCCGTAAGAAATTTCTGACGCAATTGAAAACAAATAATGAAGCCCCTTTTTGATACGGCACCCAGCGCTAGTAATACCTTAAGAGGCCTACCCAAATAGAGGAATCTGGGCTTATATTTGGATTTTGGTTTCCAAATAGAAGCCCATGGGCCTTTCTTTGGGGACAAATGAGAATGTCGCTGCGCGTGAATGTTGCGGTATTGCTGTAAATGGAGAAGTGGCGAGCAATATATTAAATGAAAAATTGCGAATTTATCCTCGAGAACAATGATGGACTTGAAATTGAATCTGATGATGTGGGGCTACTAGCGATGGAAGTGATGAAGAATTCAGAGAATTGGTATATCTGCATGTACCCTCTTCATTCAACGACTCACAATAGTCACTATTTTTAAGTAAGTACTCGAGTTCTACCAACATGGCGGCCACAGGTTGAACTCGGCACATCTTTCCGTATGCTATGTTGCACGCAGCGTACATACACATCAGTCGAACCCGAGTCGCGTGCGTGGCCCATTATTCCGACGGCGCGTCGCAGACGGCTCGCGCAAATCGTTCGGAGGCGCATAAAAATTCAACGCATGCAAATCGAGACCACCCCCTCCCGCAGCGAAGCTCGCACTCCGAAAACTGTGTTCCTTCTTTTGTTTCGTCCATGGAAGTAACGAGCGGTCGCGTTTCCCGCGCGACATTCGAACGTCGCATCGGTCAGCATTATTTTCGGACATCCTGTCCAGCGGCGGAACAAAACAGGGCCGGCAAGAGTCGCGATCGTCAATCAACACCGGGAACTTTGGTTCTTATTGCGAGTGCACGCTTTATGCCGGCCGCCCTCCCCCTGTCATCGGCGCGGGCCGCCGTAATTGTTGGCGAACCGGTGACAATTCATAAAGATCATTTCGTCGGCGCGTCGGACACCGCGAGCGCGCTGCAGCGTCAGCTCCCAACGTCACGCGTTTTTGTCCACCGCGTTCTGCTTCCGATCAATTTCGAATCCGTGCCAATCACTCACTCGAGCGCATCTGTTTCGAAGCGTGAAAATTGCTAAGTCGACATCAGAGACAGCATTCTACGCGCGCGCTCTCGCGGTGCGTGGGTCCGTGTACCGTCGAGTGCGGAGTCTGAGTTTCGTAAAAGGGCAACTTTTAAAAAATAATAATAAAAACAAAAAAAAAAGCAAGCGACGTACTCGTTCTAACCGCCCGCGCACGCCCGCGCGCTCTATTGCAAATTCCAAAACCAGGTGCGTCATAAATTTATTCGCCGCGTATAAATGACAGGTTAAGCGACGACGCGGTGGCCGCCGTCGAGATGTGAGGGAAAAGTTGAAGGCCGCGGCGGAAGATATGAAATTCCCGTTAAAGAAGCCCTCCCACCCGCCGTCCGGTCGCGCGTATAATTAGAAAAGCGGCACTCCTCCACGCCCGCTCTCCAAAGCCATTTGTCATCCCATAGACATAGACCGTCGGCTATCTGGCCTTTCTAAGTGTTCCGTAAACCGTAACAGGCGCAACAAAAACAAAAAAAAGAAAAAAAATAAACACAAGCACCGAGGAAGCTACCGGAGCCAGCCGGTGACCGGTGGCTTGCAAAAAGAAACGAAAAAAAAAAGAGAAAAGAAAAAGAAAAACCGGAGCGTACTAAAAGAGGTACCGGGTAGAGGCGAGATGACGAAGACGAGAGCGAGGGTGGGGGGTGTGGCGGGGGAGGAGAGGGAAGTGGCAACCGCAACAGTCGCCGATGACGTCGATCATCGATAATCGATGCGTTATTATGCGCCGCTCGCCGGGCGATATGAATTTAGCCGCTGAGAAGAGTAGGCCAGTTCGTCGTGTGACGTCACTGGACGACGCCGTCGTCGTCGTCGTAGTTCGTAGTCGCACTCGGCGTCTTCGTCGTCGGCCGATGGCAAAGTAAGGGGCTGCCACTGACGTAACACGCGAGCAAGGGCTGTTTCAGTGGGACTGAGGTAAGGGGTGAACGGGTACCGAGATGGGAAGGGAAAGGGGTGGGAAGAGAAGGGGTGGGGGTTGATGTAGAAGGAGTGGGACGAGGGCACTGCCTGACAGGCATCGGTATCGACCGACCGACCGAGAGACGCGATGGAGCGTGCGGCCAACGGATGCTGGGGCATGCTAAGGGATGTTAACCCTTTAACCGGCACGCACGTATATACGAAGACATCAGAGGACGAAGGAGTCTACCTTAACGCGTCAATCGAAAGTTCAGCCACCCTCCCGCTTCGGACGTACCGCTCTGCTCGGGACGGTACTGTTTGGCTTGGGGGTTAACGGGCGAATTTAGTGTAAGGGGAGGAAAAATCAGATTTCTCGTTCGTTTATTTTTCGGAAGCTCGTACCGTTGACAATGTGTTTCCGAGCGATTTTAATGGAACGCGGCAAGATGACTGTGGTGTGCGCGGGTGAGAAGGTGATATAGAGACTTTGGACCCGTCTTTGGTAGATTACGTTGGCCGTTTTTATATATTTAGTGAGCATATTTCAGTGGAGGATGGATCTGTAGAAGTTTGAAAAGTTTACAAATTTTTGTGTCATCGTGAAATATGTATGGATACTTTCTTCTTGAATGACCTGATAGAATTCTGACTCCAGATTCGTCTCCCTGCTACAAGCTTGTAATCGAAGAACATACTTGTTCCACTCATTTCCAATGAGCAATTCCCTGATTATCTCGACGATGCGTCACGCTTCGCCGAGCCCTTAATTAAACCAACCGCGTTGCGCCGACAATTTTGAGAGTAACTCATTTTAAAGCACAACAATAGGGTGCTTCGGGTCGAACGATCGCACAATTGAACCTATCAGTCTAATTGAAGGGTGACTGGTTCACAATGGTCCTTGCACTCCCCCGACAATGTCGAACGAATGGCCAACTTGGCCCGATGCTTCTCGACTCCGCGTAAACAATCGTCCGCGGTTCGTCCGACGGAAGAAAAATGCTCGAGGTCAGTGCCGCAATTTCATGGTGAGAGGAGCGAGCGCACGCCGTTCTCTTGAGCGTGCCGTTTTATTAGGTCATTGGTCATTGTTGGCGAATCGAGGAAATTGCACGCTACCCAATGGGGTTTGGTATTGCTCGGGGTTCAATGCTATTGTGCGACCGAATACGTATACAGGCCGATCGGGGGGATGGATTGATGGCACGCGCGAAAAAGCGTCGAATTAATTTTTTTCCCGCGGCACCCACTTTACTCGACGCCGCTTATCGGAGCGGTAAAAATGTCGCGAAAGAGTTCGCTTCGGTAGACGCTCGCATTCGAACGGGAACGGCATTTTAATCCGCGCAAATACGCCCAAGTGCTTAATCTCAGGCGAGCCAGTATAGGCGAGGGTTCGATCAACGTAAAGCGACATTAATTCAACGAATCTTCAACGGACCCGGCGGATCGTGACGCGAATTCGCGGGCCGCGTTCGATTCGACGCAGCCGAGTAATTACGATTCGACGTAATAATACGTCTGTTTACACTGGAGCCAGCCTCCTTCGCGACAGGCGGCTCGCGCGGCCTAAAAGCGGGCGCAGACAACGATTCGAGCGCGCGCATTGTGCCCAAGACGTATTATCGTCATTAATTGCTCGCGCCGCTCTCAACGAATTATACGACGGTGTCTGAAGTTTCTTGTCCCGTGTCGACAATGACTCGCAACAATTCCGTCGCGTATGGCTAATGAATCGTCTCTGTGATTTTCTCTTATTCCACTAAATTCCACACACACACGCACGCGTATAGAGACGCACGTACACCATTCACCGGCGCCCTCGTTTCCCTTTCTTTTATCACCCACACGCCACCCTGAACGGACAAGAACATCGGCGCCTCTTCCATCATTTCGGCGGTCACGGTAAAAGCGGCATCGGAGTCGAGGGATGAAAAATTGCAGGTGCAGCTGACGACACGTTAAGGCCTTATTAATTACGTCTCGTCCGAACGTGTCCGTCTCCCGCCGACTCGCGTGAGTCGCCACTTTGGTCGTCCGCGCGTCGAGGGACGGATAACGATAGCGCGCCGCTGCTTCTTATCGCCCTTCGGCGAGCTTCGGCCGTTTTTAGTCATTAACGGGCGAAGCCACTGGCTCGATCGCCCTCCGCGCGAGCCTCCCTTGACCCAGCCACCTCGACTCTCTCAGTCCGCGCGCGAGACGCCCCACCGAAGCGTCGGGCAGCGCCGAAAATGTGACAAAAAGCCGGATGAAAACCCGGGGAGGGCGCGGCTTCATTTTTAATGTCCGCGTAAAAATGTGCAGCGAGGGATGAAATAAAATTTTACAGCTCGCCGTGCAAAGCGACGCCCGGACGGAGGGCTCTCCCGAGTGCACCGGCCACCGGCAGTTCGGCGTTCGTTAATATTATATTCCGATTGCCGGTAATTGCCGAACGTTCGAAAGTTCGGACCGTTCGCGTGCCTTTATCGCGCTGGCATTTTTTTTTTCTCTCTCTCTCTCTCTTTTTTTTTACCACCGCCAACTTCACGGTGTGCCGGGCGATGTGTGCGATGCAAGTATATTGAACTCGAAATCTGTACCCGAAATCGATGCCAATATTTACCTGGGAATGTTTTTTTTTCTTCTGCTTTTTCGTTTTTTATATATATATACTTTACGTAGTTATCGGGGGAGTTGAAAAATGTGTCTCTGTCGTTTCGCGCGGTTACAGAGCAATGCAGGGCGCAATGCCGTTGCGGCGTGGGTGTAAATACAATGGTTGCCAGCTTCGGGAAAAGCGTCCAAAGGCAGTGAGCGCTGAGAGACGGCATTCTTGGTGGGGACCATTCGTCGCGTCGTAGTCGACAGCTTAAATAAGCCATTTTGATGGCGGTGTGCGAGCGCGGGAATCGGTCTGTCGAACTGAGTCGAGCGTTCGAATTTTTCGAACTACGAATAATCGAGCCCTCGTGATGCTTGTTTCTTAATGCCTTAGCGCTCCTCTAAATCGCTTACATGTATATGCATCAAGATCTCGTTTAAGTGTTTTTGTATCCTTTTTCATTTTCTTTATTTTATTGTTTGATGATAAATGAAAAGAATTTACTTCAATTTATTATATACAAGATATGCAAGACTCTAATTTATTGTAACATTTCCGTGAAGGAAACATAGAACACGTGGAGGAAATACGTTTTCTTCACGAAAATATGAAACTAAAGTAGATCCATTGGAGTCTTGTACGTACATATATAATACTTCGATCTGTTCGAATAAATGCAAGTAATTCGACTTTTTCGAGTGACTCGACTCGACTCGTAAATTCCGACTACACGCACACCACTACATTTTAATCGGGATTCTCCGAGAATATCAGACGTGAATCACAAGGAACATCGATGCCGACGCTCGGTGTCGTCCTCGCATTTTCGAACGATCCGATCTCCAAGCGGCGTCCAAACGGGCTGCCTTGTCTGCAACTGCGACGGCGAGATTCCCGTGTAAAGAGCGTCTATCTGCGTTCGGCGGTTGCCGAGGGACAGCTTGAAATCCAGCGGATAGTCGCCGGCGACGGCGAATTAAGCCCGGGACCCCTCTAATCAAAACGGCGTCGCGACGCGCCAGATCGCCTTTCGGCATGGGCGTCGCAATGCTCCCAACCCCCCCCCCCCCCCCCCTCCCCGGACCCGGATTAGCATTACCGCTTCCTTTTGTTCTCTAATTTTCGTCCCCGTCCGTCTCCCGACGCCTTCAACCCCAATTCGAGTTCGACGACGACGACGCAAAGAATCGACGATACGATTACGTAGCCGTAACGAGTCCGGAAACGCGGATTTCCGAGAGCGTCGCGACGAGGGCCACGTTAGTTGCCGACGCGGTACACTTTTATTTCTCCCGTTTTCATCCGTCCGAAATGACGTCGGCGGGATAGCACTCTTTCTGCTCCTGGCGCAGAACTTTTTTTTTTTATAGGTCAGGTCTTAGAGCGCGCGCGCGTCAAGCCTCGTAGTGTCGGCTGAACGCGGGAGTTACGGGAAAAGTACATCGTCGGCGTACGTCGAGGACAACGGGCTAATCGAGTCAACTTTTAATCGCTCCCGTAAAACTTTTTCGAACTTTTTTCGCGAACACGCCCGCCCGGCGTGTCCTGCTTCCGTTGCCGCCCGGCTAGTCTTGAAAGGTACATGCGTCTCGTGCCCTGCAGTGCTTTCTCGTTACATTTACAGTGAACGACACCCTAGCGTGCAAGGTGCTTAATGCAAGCTCGCGTGACGTCGACTATGCGTTGGGAGTAAGAGCGCGGAGTTCGGTAGGTGGGCAAAGAGAGAGAGAGAGAGAGAGAGAGAGAGAATCATTGGACAAACAGTGAGAACGTGCAGAGCGACGCGAGCGGAGAAACGGAGAGTGGACTTTGGGATAAATTAATAATATCGCTGCAATGAGTTGCCGAGCGGCCGGCATCCTTCAGACCTCTGCGGCCAGCCCATTTTCATGCCACACGTCCGTGGCCCCCGGGCCACGCGCGTCGCGTCAGTCCTCCGTTATTCACGCTGACCGAACGGCCCAGCGACTGCAGTGGATTCAGCAATGATCGCGGCGACGCGTATAATTATTACGTTTTCATGAGCGGTCATAATTAGCGCGGTGCCGCGACGTTTTAAAGTGCGAGCCGCGTCGCACGGCTGCCGGCTGCGCTGCGCAATTTAACCCGCGCGCGCGCGCGTATAAATAATGCAAAACGTTGAATGCGCGTCGCGTAACGCCGGGGCCGATTGCGATCGAAAATCAGAGGGGGACCGGAATTGCGGCGACAGACGCTGCGGCCGCGTCGAGTGTGCGCGACGTCACGCGCAAATTGACTCTCTCTCTGCCCTCGCCGGGAATTGACAATGACGCACTCGCAAATATGAACCGCGAAACGGCGCGGCTAATTATTTGGCGGACGCAGAAGTGTTTTTATTTGGTGGGAGGGGTCGAAATGTAGCAGACGCAAAGCGACGGATGATCACGAAACTTTCCGCGTGGGTGTCGGTGCTGTTGTTAAGTAGGACGCATTGCGACTAGTGGTGTGCGAGTACTCGGAATTTACCGGAGTCGAGCATTCGAATTTGTTGAACTGTTTGATGAGAGTTTGAATTATTCGAAGAATTCGAATAAAAATTTCCAGTAATTCGAATTCTTCGAATAATTCAAACTCTCATCAAACAGTTCGACAAATTCGAATGCCCGACTCCGGTAAATCGGAAGAAAAGCCTCACTTTTCTTCCGATCCTACACTCCAAATAAAAGTTCCAGTAATTCGAATTCTTCGAATAATTCAGCATCGGGTGGGATCGAACTCGCGTCCTTTAGATCCACAAGTAAGCGCTAACACACTGCGCCACCGAAGCCTTTTGTGGTCTTTTGCCTTATTTTCGGTTCTTATCGCTCGTACATAAATGCATATATACATATAAAATGTGAGAATAAATTAGAGTCTGGTATATATACTACTGATAGTAAATGCATAAGTATTCGAATAATTCAAGCATCCAGAATATTTTCGAGTAACTTGAAATCTAGCGATGTGTTCGAATAAATTCAAGTAACCCGAAATCTTGCCAGGGCTCGCTTATTCGAGCTACTCGAATTTTTTCGATAAACTCCACCTTTTATCAAACACTTCGACGATTCCAAGTAGCTCGAAAAATTCGAGAGCTCGACCTCGGCTCGAAACTCGAGTACTCGTACGCCACTAATTACGACAGGGTCGACCTAAAGAAGTACATATTTACAACCAGAGTCCGTTGCCGCGGCAAATTATTTTTCTTCCCTCTTCCGGCCGCAGCGTACTGTGCACCTTGGGCCGCGGAAACGTTGAACAGAGTCTCGACGATGATCGAGAATGAAAGGGAGGACCGAATTGCTAGGCAGAGAGACGCGCCGTCCATCTCGTCGTGTGCACGTGACGTGGAAATTGACTTCGCCAGGGCCAGGAATTGATAATGATACGTCGGGATGAATGGAAACGGAAGGGAGATTAGAATGGCGAATCGCACTGAAATCGGACCCGTAATTGGCGTCCTGCGGTTTGGCCGGCGTAAGAATAGGTCTCGATCGATTTCGCGTAATCGATGGTTAAACTGCGATACCTCGCGGGCGGCGACAGTTGGAGCTAAAAAGCCTGCGCCTCGCATTCCGGCCCGACGCGCGGCCAGACCGAAAAATCAGGTCACACGTACACACGCCTTCCGTTCGCGGCTTCAACTGACCCGAGAATTTCGGAGCGAGCGCCGACGTTCGGTCCGGGCACGAAACTTAATTAAGCCCGGGCGCGGAAGAGGATCTTTCGGCAAAACGAACATTCGTCAGTCCTTAGAGACGTCATAACGTCGGAATCGGGTAACGAGGAACTCCTGAAAGAGGATCCTCAAAGGAGTCCGCACGACTCCGCAGAGGGCCAGAGCGTACGTGACGCTCGGTATCTGTCGCACGCAAAATATCCCGAAAGGTCGACTACATACTCCGCGGCCATCCCCCGGCGGCGAGTCGTTACGGCTGGCACGACCGAGCGAGAGTGAGCGGAACGAGTGCAACGGAACGCGAGCAGGAGAGAGAGTCATGATTTGCCGAACGGCAGAGAAAAGGCCGGACTGCCCCGGGTACTTCCGCTGGAAGCATTTTCAAGCGGCCGACACTGTGCGCTGCAACGTAGCACGCTTCACTTTGACCGTTTTGTTTTTGTCTCTACGCTCGACGAGTGATATACTAATGCGACCGGCGAGCACACCGGTCAAGGATAATGCGCCATTTCCAACGGCCAGCCCTCACTCGCGTCCATTTTCGCATCTATTATGCATACTTTATTCAGGCCCCGCGATCATAGAATTTGATCCGAAAATTTCGTTGAAACGCTCGCGTCTCTGCACGCAGGCGTGCGTCACCTTCCAGTGGAATCGGAAACACATCAGCGAGCGGAGGATAGGATGCCGCGGTATCGAAGATGGGGGGGTGGGCTGCTCGGTACAACCGCATGCGAGATTGATCGCGTTAGTGCTATTAATAATTCCGCCAGGCACGGCGAGCCGGCGTCGGTGTAGTTGGCGAGCATGCGCGCTCACGCGCGTTACGGGCGAGTTTCGGGGTAAAACTACGTGAACGCCGGCGAACTGTGCGCGGCGTCGAAATTAATCTCGACTTCCGACACAGTCGTCGCACGCCAATAGCAAAACTGCTGCTCGTCAAGAGCGGAACGGGTTCGGATGATACCTGTTAAGGTACGTCTACAGCTGAGCACGAACGCGCACGAGGCAGCCTGAGTATGAAGTCATCAGAGGCGCGTGAGCAAGAAGAGGCAAACTGATTCAATGGTTTTACATTGCACTCATCGATTAATCGTTTCGCCGTCGTACGAGAAAAAATTGTGTGTGTTGGAGATTTATTCTAATGTTAGAGAATCGGTGTAGCTTGCTCGGGGACATCCGAGACTGTCGGATCGGACTGTGAGCTAATGTGGCCGATGCGCGACTGTCTCGGATCGGGCCGAACAAGCTACACCGATTTTCGAATACTAGAATGAATCTCCAACACACCAATGATTTCTCGTTCACGCGCTCAGACTCAGACAGTTACGGATGCCGTGCTGTGTGTTAATTTCAATTATTTAAAATAAAATATTGCTCAAGACGAGAAAAAAAAATATTAGCCCTTCGATAAATCGTTTATAACAGAGTGGAACATAAATATTCCCACCATGCATAAAAAGGCTGAGTAAAGGGTGAGACAATTTTCGACCCACCTAACCCTAAAGAGTTAACTCTGTGAAGCCGATTTCTGCATAAGGAGAGCGGCCGAGCGGGGTAAGACGGCGGATGGAATTCGCATTGGCGCAGTGCTTCGTTCGAATCGCCCCATTTATCCATTCGAATCGCACATTAATGCGATTCGAGGAGTTTACACGCGCTCTTTCGCTCGCGACCTCTTTTCATTGGAAACGTATCAAGCTCGGCGGGAGTTCGTCGTTTCTCCGAGGAACAGTCGAATATCGCGTGAGTGCGACGGTTGAAATACAATTCTCGCATCGATCGAGCTAGAGTTTATTAATTAGTCCCGAAGTTCCACGCGGAATTCGACTCGACGACTTTTGAATCATTCAGTCCCGTCCGAACTCGCTCCCGTGCACTGATTTTTCACTTCAGAACGACCTCGACTAGAGAATTCACCAACGATGATTTTTTGCTTGAGTTCAATTTTTCCGACAAAGATCTGACGACAATTTATGTACAAGAACAACTTCTTCGCACGTGATATATGCATAACGTACCTTCCACATTATTATGTCTGCCAAATAATCTTCGTTTTGTCGTTGTTTCTTAATTTATACAACCTTCCCCGTATTCTTGTACTCAAACAACACGTCCCCTGGATTATGATTATACAGATAAAACAAACGAGTACAACGAACAAATCTCCACCAACCTAAACGTAATACACGGACGCGATAACGTTCAACCTTCCGTTTGACAGATTAGCCAGTTCATCTCATTGTCAGTTACTTCATCGGCGTCAGGCCGCCCCGTCGGTCGATTATTTCATGCTACCTGGATACCGTGCGACCTATTTTTCGTCACGTTTTCGGAATGGCTGGCGCGAGACCGCAGCCGTATTGGCGAGCGTTATTTACCAGGCATGCCGGCGGAAATAACGGCCACGGGGACCGCTGACGTTTCTGGCTCGAGGAGGTTTCCGGGGAGTTAACTCTGGCTTAATATGCAGTCGCAATAATATCTCGAATTTCATTTTGGAGATTACCGTGAATTCCGCGGACGGTACGGGGTGAGTCCGCAACTGATTCCTCTGAAACTTTCAGACGATAAAGGTCTCGCTTCGAAGTAGACACTTTTCTTCATCCCTACCCCACCCCTCCTCCTGGTTGCTCTTCGAGGACGATAGCTGTTTCCGCGAGTCGAACGGTTGCAGATGCAACCGTGAAAGTACATCCTCCTCCCGTGCATAGCTTCGGACCAACTTTAATACGCCGAGAGTTTCCGCGCTTTTCTCCGACGGCATACTTTCGGCCGACAGTCTCGCTACTGTAGACAGGGTGCTTCGAAAGTACAAACCGGATGGGTGGAGTGTGACGTTGTCATTATTGCGGTGACACGGATGTGTGATATTAATTTCGCGGACAATCGTCCCTTAACGATGGTTGAGCCGGAATGCTTGCGACGTAAGAATTTGGAAGAATTGATTTTTCGGGGAAAAGAATCGATTCTTGCAAAAATCGGATAGCAATGAATCGATTTTTTGACCAAAAAATCAGTTCATCGAGTGGCAACCGAATATCCGTACAACGAGGCAGTCGGTCTTGTATCGTCGTAGCGTTAACGTTAACACGTTGGAAGATTAATTATATGTACATTGGCTCCTCCGATCGAATCGACAACCATCGCCCCACATTAATCTTTATCGAGCACGATTTCAATCGCTGCACGGATCGCTGATAAATCGAGGCCGTTCGGAGAAAAGGCTTTATGAGCTGACGATATCCTTTTCGCGGTAATCAATACGCGCGACGCACAATTCTGCGGAAACAAATCAGCTGCGATATTACATTTCACGAGGCCGCCGGCGCGTCCGGTGTCGTAAATGTTTCGCATATTTCAGGGCATCGACGATACCGCGCGGCGATATGATACATCGCGCAATGATATTCTAATGTCGGTCAGTTTCTAAATGTCCAATAGCCTCGCCATTACTGTAATGATTCGCTTGTGATATCAATGAGTTATTACGTTTCAAATTGCGTCCGATAAATCCACGGTAACAGAGCGACTGGGGCATTCACGAATTTCGCTACCTGTATTCCCTCCCTCCCTTTCATTCCACGCAAAATTCGATAATTTGCGCTGATCCGCCTGTTAGTATGTGCATTATCGAAATTGAACTCGTTCGGATCGAACAATGCGACGAATCGCATGGCGCACGAAAAAGCGACGAATTATTATCGGCGCGAGTAACAATAATAAGGTCGGACGGGTCCGCGCAAAACACGGAGCTTAGGCGAAACGCTGTGCGGCGTATGCATGATGGAGCATGTAACATTGCATAATTGAGAGACATTTTCAAAATTAACACATTCACTGCTGTGTGTGCAGTTCGCCGACGCTCCGCCGGAGGCCATAGCGAAATAACACTTCCTGCGCTTTCGGCTTCTTACGATTTCCATATTTAACGAAATTTCCATAATTGTATTCATATGTATGTATATATATATAGCGGGAAAAAACGATCGAAAATTCGCCTTGCATTTTATTCGTTGCCCGCGAAGGTGGGGTATGTACGAGGTCTGATAAAAAAATAACGGAACTTCTTGAATTACGCAGCAAAGCAGTGTCTTGCAATTAGAGACGTGCGGTTGGCAGTACTGGGCGCCGCAGGAGATAACGAATATCGTCCTTTTTCCCGCGTGTTGATTCATTGTTTAGTTATTGAGTTATTGTTGTCCGAAGTAGATGTAAAAATCGACGTTTTTCTTACGTCTTTTCATGTTTAAATGTTTTTAAGTATTATCAAGACATGGCACACATGTCGTTTTTCCTTACGACGTTTCTTACGATATTGCTTACGATATCTTAGTACAACTTGTCTACGCGATGCCGATGTAAAGAGTATATATTATGTATTATATATTCCAATATAATGAGTCGATAAAAATCCTTTTCATCTCATTTAATTGATTCCATCGTTTTTTCCTTTTACTCGACGAAATTCTTCATGTTTTTCATCGATTCTTAAGTTTTGATGTTTCATTAGACTCGCTTCATAACCATCGCCCATTCCTACCACAAGCTCCTCGCCAGGGCTGCTTCCGAAATTGACCACACACCGCTGCGACCTATGTATCCATCCAAGAAGACAATATTTCGAAGGTGACAAGGATCAATAGTTCATACATGCGCCCCCCGAAAAAATGATAAAAATAAAGTTCGGTTACTTTTCCACCAGACCCTCGTATACGATGCGCGCCAGGACGAAAGTGACGTGATATAGAGCGAGACAGACGCGTTCCATCGACATATCCGGCAATCTCGTACTCGAGGGAAAGCGAGGAAAAAGCGCAAGCTCGATTCCTCGCGGTTCCCATCGACGACTTGGCGATCTTTGTTTCGCCTCTCGAAATCGGCTTGAGTGTCGACTGGGTCGCTCGTAAAGCATGTGCGCGGACAATATATGCGCGCCATGTACGCGGCCGAGCCACATAAGCGCGCGGCATATCTACATGCAGGCACCGCCAGGAGTGTATGTGCGCGCGCGAGAGGCACGATCCTGAAATTGAGTTTTCTCCCATGGCGGGTGCGACCTTTAGTTCGACGTCGCTTTATCGCCGAGGCTTTCACGGAAGGAAGAATCGCACCGCGGCCTTTATTTCCTCCTTCGACGCCTCTCCGCACGCCGCCGGGTCATTCCGTGTCAATTCCGCCCGGCAGGGAACCGCGCGTTTTTGCCTCCCTCAACGTCACGTATTTCACGGCTGCTTCAGGAAATTCTTTTTATAAATCCGTCCTCGTAATTCACTCTTCATCATGATCCGCGCCACTCTTTCAATCTGATATTTTCGGAATGGGCTGCGCTCGAAATCAGCGTCCGCCCGCCCGTCTACGGTTGCTTTTTATTCCGTGAGTTCAGACAGACGCACGTTTGTCTGGCAGAAGGATCTATTATGATGTCGTCCGAATTCTTGAAACTTCGAGGGACGATGTGCGGTGATGTGATAAAGGAGCGTTTAGAAGATAATGGTTTATTAATTTAATAGATGTTCTTGCAGAGAGATCGCAGTTGAAGCTCTTTTGTCATCAGGTTTAGCAGTTGTACGCTCAGTATAAACAATTTCGTGCCGTGTCACCGAATAACGGTGATTTTTAACCGACTTCAAAAAAGGAGGAGGTTATATGTTCGACGTGTATATTTTTTTTTTTCTTACCGTAAATCTTTCAAATTTCAAAGTCAATCTTTCGTAGTGCCAATTGCATGTTAATCTTCCATTTGCCCATCTTACCCGCACAATACATTATCCACATTTGTAAGTATCTACGCATGCTTGCCACGTGGCATTAATTTTTCACCGTACTGTCCGTCCGATTCCTTCTTCAGTCTGTCGCGGATACTTTCGCACGCGATTTGCCGTTTGTTACGCGACGCGCAGCTATCGTTTACGGTGCGAGCCGGATTACAGTTTCAGTGCTTTGTTTGAAGTACACTTTGCGCCGTAATGAAGGGAGACACGCGCGGGCGTAGGAAACTGCGTGCAGGACAGCTCGGGGATAGACGAGGAAGGCAGAAAGAAAGAGCGTAATTGGACTAGGGACGCGGAAGCTTTGACCCGTAAACAGCGCGCTAAGCTTTTTCGAATTTTCATCAGCGACGCTCCACGGCGTCGTCTGCCAGGGATATTAAAGTAATGAACGGCCCTCTCGCTTGGCACAAAGGGCAAAACGCCGCAGGCACTAACAGATCGCGAGCAAACCCTTCGTCTGTTCTCCTAACTTACCCCTCGTCATTTCCGTCACCTTACATAATTGATTTCTTAACCAGCTCCACCTAAGATAAACAGAGAGGACGTCATTCTCTTCTGGCAAGATTCGCTTTATTGAGATTTCCGTGATAATTCGTGGAAACGAGAAAAAATGGACGCGGTGAAGAAAAGGTTGAGGAGTGTGTGAATTCAAGTGTGGGCTACCTGGAATGAGAACCACCCATATGTCAAGTCGTACGAAATTGGGACCGTGGGAGATGTGGAGGTCGATTTGGGATGTATTTATTTTGTTGTTAGCTGTACTATTCGCGTGCAAAAATGTTGGCATAAGACAGTATAAAAAGACGAGAGTAAAAACACGAAATGAGACCGCGTGAAAAAAGCGTGATATACACGTCTCCTGAAGGAACCGATTTAGAATCGAATCATGGGAATCGATTCTCTGAAAAAAATCGAAATCAAAGAATCAGTCTCGCAAGAATCGAGATCAAGTAGAAGAATAATGAATGCTGCAGATGCCGTTAAAAAGATCCAAATAAAAGAATCTACCTTGGAAGAATAGATTTCTTTCAGGTAAACTGGTAAAGAATCGAGTTCGATATTAACAAATGCTGCGGATTCTGTTAAACAAATCCAAATAAAAAAAAGCCGTTCTCGAAAGAATCGATTCTTAGAAGCGTCGGACAGCAAAGAATCGATCCTGCGCCCAAAAGGCCTCGATTATTTTATATACCAATCGAATCGGAATCGAGCGTCGCTAGTAGACGAGCACACGTCTGAATTCCACGCGTGCCTTTCCACTTCCCCAACAGCGACACCGCGGTCAAACGTTTTGGCGCGGCGCGGACTCGATTTTTTTTAGATGCCAATCTTCTCTCGACGCGGTCCGGCTTTCTCCGAGTCGCGGCGTTGCGGATTTAGTGGCACTTCCGCCGGCAGATGTTTCCGCGGGTATCACGCGAGGCTCTCGCCCGCTCGTCGTTATACGACTCATTCGGAATGGCGTGTCATTCCGAGTGCGCTCACGCCAAGTGCTTCCGATCCTTCAGCGCCGCCGACGATTCGCCGTCGAAATCTCGGGTCGGTCTCTCTCTTTTTCTCTCTCACTCTCTCTTTCGCCATGCAACGCGGCGTAACTACTGCTTCCGTTCCTCGTTCAGCTCGTCGGGCTAACCTTGGGTTAGTGGCCAACGGCGGAACGGCTCGCGAGAATCGTTCCGTTCTCCTCTCTATCCAATCTGGCATGAACCCCTGAAAAAGCAGGCCGCGCGGTTGATTCTTACCCCGCGCTGGACTTCCCCAGTTAAAGCTGCTCTCAAACAACACTCGATCGTCCTCTCTCCGTGCGAATGAGATCGTGTCTAGGCCTTCGGCTCGCTCTGCCGGATCGAGCAACGTCCCTCATTCTGAAAGCCCGGATTTATTGAAAATGTAAATTCACTCATCCGTCCCCGTAGACGTGCTCCCGACGTACGTCGAACATCGAGGAATCCTGTTCGATCCGTATTCTTCCGGCTTCTGTCTCGTCGACCGAGTCAACGGAGGACCCGTGTCGCGAGAAACGTTTCTCTTTCTCGTTCCTCTCTCCGCCTCCGTGTAACCCGGACGCAAGCAATAGGATCAGAGGATCGTTCAAGTTCCCAATGCCTCCCTATCTTTCGGCTGATTCCTTCGCCTGGCTTCGCAGGCTGAGCGCAGCTTTATAAGCTTTATGACCGATGCGGGAGGCCAGGTCATCCGAGCTTTACGAGGGTTGTTTAAGCGCCCCTCCATCCACCGTTCGCCACCCCCACCCCCCCAAAGCTCGCATTCGATACTTGCCCACCGGGCCGGGCGTGTGCGAGAAGCCACGCAGTCGTGTGCGTGCGCCTAGTGTCGACTAGTGTCAACCCGCAATTCCATCTCGACAATCGCCCCAGCTTATACCTGCGAACGACGACGTGCTTCGACCTCGAGGGGTGTGTTCCGTCGTTCCAGCCCTTCGTCTGCGTCACGAGCATCTTCTCGATGGCCCTTCGAATCGACACTTACTCCAGCACCGAGCCCGCCTCATTGTCAATCCCGTTTCCGTCAGCTTAATTGTTACGCCTTTTCCGAGTTTCCCGCCTGCCGCCGCCTCTTATCTCTCCTCGCGGGAGACAGTTTATGGTTGACGCTGTGTTCCGTTGCTACACGCACGATCCGGGACTAAAGGTAGCCCTCCGCTGCGTGCGACCGATCGATAAATATGTATAGATATATGTATTAGATCGAAATCGTATTTGTCTTTTTCTTCGCGAACAAATTATATCCATACGTATTTATTGATTCGACAAGCGGCCATTCGATGAATGTATACATAGATACAATTTTTTGGCGAAGAAAAAAATAAATACGATTTCGCGCTGATATATATATATTTATTTTTTTCTTATATATATATATATATATAGTTTTTTTCGGGAAGAAAAAAAAAAGCACAGCTGGTCCCGAGCTTAGGACCAATATATATCTATATAAATTTGTTGATTTTGTTCTTCGCGAAAAAATGGTACTATACATATGTACATATTTATCGAACGGTCGCGAGCAGCGGAAGGCTACCTTTCCAGTTTTCGTCGGCAGGCGCGTCGGCCAGCTGCCTCCGGCCTCTCAAACTTAGGTTACATAATCACTCGTCCACCAGGGACTATCTGTCCGCGGCAGCGTCGAGCTTCCGTCGGCGTATTCGGATTACGAGTACACTAATCGAATAGTGATCCGATTATTCAGATTGAAAAATATCGGAACGCTCGCCGGCGCTCGCGATGAATTGCTCGCTCACGGCTAAGATTTTATTTTCCGCACTCGCGCGCCTTTCATTTCGCTCCCCTGACGCCCGCACAATGCTCGCTTTCGAGGCGCGCATTTCTCACTAGGTCTGTTCCAATCTTTCCGAGTTGATACGACTGAGATCCGAGTAACCTTCCAGCCGCCCTTCCACGCTTCCTTCTTCCGCCTCTTCCCCCGGCTCCGTCGACAGAGTGCAACGTAATTTCCTACGTGCCTCGCACGCTCGCCCGCCCGGAAATGCGGAGCAGACGACAATGAGGGCGTCGCGACGCCGCGGTAACAGGCCGGGTTCGCACGCAGACACGCCTGCCTGCTTCGAAATATTGTAGAAATACTGGCGAATTACAAAGCTCGCCGCGACGACGCGGTCGAAGCTTGTTTCAGCTCATTGTCGAAGCGGGCACCCGACGTTTTGTGCGCACTCGAGCGAACGAGCTGGGGTACGATTAAGCAGACCTACATTTTCAAGCGTCGATACACGGCACGCTAAGTATGTACATTTCTTTTCCCGTTTCTTCGGCACCGAGCGCAGCGACAGAATGACACTCGTAATTGCGCCAACTTCATTGCTTCTTACCATTGTGCGGATTAGGATGTTGGAACGAGTTGGAGCGGATGAAGATTGTTGTTTGTACGATCTTAGTGCCCGGGAGTTCGGGGAGGAGTTACGAGAAGTTGCGAGAAGTTGGGGAGGATAAGAACTACCGTTAGTACGTCCATTAATTATTATGCCAACATTAACGTTGTCTAACATATTCCGGTTGGGGATCATTATTTGGTGCTCGCCACTCTGCACAATCTCGTTTCTTCGTCGCGCGCCGCTTAAGTGGATTCTAGAGTCCCTGACGCAAAGAATCCGCTAATGGAAGACGTATCAAGACGGAGTCCGCGATTAGATTCCGGCGTGCGTGAGACGAGGCGCACGTTAGGGTCTGTGCGGAAGGCTCGATCGCAAACACTCGCGGCTCATCACCGTTCGGTGCCTCGCGCGTTAACGACTCCGAGATAATTTTCTAGCTGCCTGTTAGCGAGCAAATGGGCCATTTCACACATTACGGCCGCGGCCCTTCGCTCGACGACGCTCCAGCGACGGAAGCACGTCGTCGTCGGGGCGCGATGTAAAATTTGCCCCGGAATATACACGCGACGGCTCGCTGAATCGGGCATACAACGCTGGCATATTTTCAAATGAAATTTCGAGCGAACGTTACGAGCGCGTCCTGTGCGACGCGGAATTTCGATTTTCTTCGGCGGACGATCAGAAATCATTTTCCTGCCGATGCGCGTGCGCGTGACAGGTGAGGCGAAGGTAGTCAACCCCTGTGGCCTGGACATCTGAAAGGCCGTCCGATAGGCTCCTCGCGCGGATTCGAAACGGTATTAGAATGCTAATGCAGTGCGCTCTCTCGTGGAATCGATTCGGAAGTTCGCGCTATCCAGAAGGATATCGCGCCATTTGTCACCCGGTCTACGTCCCGTTGTCGCGAGCGCATTTACAAGCAGGCGCCGGCCGCTTTGTAGCCTTATCTCATCTGCACGCCCCGCGCTGCTCCGTTTTTCGATACGAGAATTATTCACGAGGCCGGCAGCGGCGCGGGCGAATGTCGAGCACTCTGTCAGCGTGGCTATTCTATGCGCTCGTTATCGCGGACGCGAGCGAGCTAATCGTTGTCCGGAGAAATCCCTCGAAGCTTGAGCCAGACGACGTCGTTTGCCGTTCATAATTTCTGCGCGCCGAGGAACTCTGAGGCTCTGGCCGACGAGAAGTCAAAGGCGCGCGCGCGAGACAGATGTCTTTCGCGTGCGAGGAGTACCTTCGCGGCAGCGTGTATGAAGGGTCAACGGTGGATCCTTAGAGATAAAAGACTGGCTGGCAAGTATTTTGACGCCCTCTGAAGTCTTTCAACCGCCTTTCCATTTCCCTTCCCTTTATCTGGCTATCTCTTCCTCATCTCGTTGACGTTCTTAGAGCAAGAGTGTGTGTATGTGTGTGTGTGTATGTGGCTTGCTAACGGTACGTGCGATCATTGGGAGACCGGCTGAAAATTGCGGAAACTTTTCGACCTCGCATTACTAGGGTTGTATAATAATATCTTGGCAAGTAAATCCAGGAAAGCCGGTGCTCCGGACGATAATTCTCAGCCTCGACGAGCGAGCTTGGTCGGCATTACGGAGTAATCTAACGTAACAAAAGATTTGCGGCCAAATAGGGAACGTTAACGCGGGAACGTGGGCAAGTGCCCGGAACCGATTTGTATTCTCTGGGAAATATCTTGTTCTACGCGAAGATCCGAGAAACCTGTTGTTTTCATATTATGTCTTCGGATTTTCAGATTCAAGAGGGTTAAGGCAACCCGTTCGCGTATTAAAACTTGCGGAACCGAAGACAGTGACCTTTCTCGGTGTCACTTAGTTGTTAATATACTTCCGGCGTACACTCATGCTCTTAGAACATATAATTTTGTATAAACTTACATTTTTTTTTATAACAATGGCAGGTCTTATACGCATACTAACTAACATACACGACAATCACTTGAGGTTATAAATGACACTATCATTGTTATCAATACGTTTCTTTCACTCCTAACTTCAAAATAGACAGATATAACAAAAAAAAAACTACGGGCCTCTTCAATTTTGACGCTCGACAGCACATTTCAAACCGAATTACATCGAGTGCGGACACTTGCTCAGGCTTCCTAGCAGGTCTTATACGCATACTGAGCAAGATACACGACAATCGTTTAAGGTTATAAACGACAAAATCAATGTTTTCGATACGAATGTTTCTTTCACTTCTAATCTCAACATAGACAGATACAAAAAACAAACTACTCGTCTCTTAAATTTTAACGCTCGACAGCACATTCCAACCCGGATTACATCGACTACGGACACTTGCACAGGTTTCCTTCGCAAATGCGACTCGCCTGGATCAATTATTCAAGAAACCGCGTCGGGTACGTACGCGCAACTGACAAAACATCGCTGAACCCCCGACACTTTCGGTCGGCTAAACCGTTTGAAAACCGTCGACGCGCAATATGCCAGAAACAACGCTGCTCGCGAGTGAAAGAGAAAGAGACGAAGAGAGCGTCTGGTAGATTCGAAGGCGTGGCTCGGGGGTGAAACGGACGGTTTTACGCGCGCAAAGTGTTCCGATGAAACGTACGTCTCGCCTAACCACCGTGATCCTCCCCATTCCTAGCAACCCGCTACTTCGCCACCCTCGCAGCCACCCCTGCAACCACCCCCCACCCCCCACACAGTCTCACCTCCACAGGCAGCGTGCTTCTCGCCGTCCGAAAAACCACGTTCGGTCAGGAAAGCAGGAGAGCCAAGGTGCGGAGTCCACGAGGGTGTTTCGACCAAACCCCCAAGCCGCGAAACGAATGTACGAGCTGGCCGGGTAATTAAGAAGGCAGGTGGGCAGGTCGGCCTGACAGCGAAACTTCGCGCACCTCGTGCAAACGCGCTCGAACGGGCTCCACCCCCGTCTTCTGCTTCTCTGTCTCTTTCGCACGTCCCGCCGCTGGCCGTCCTTCTTAATCCGCGATGATACTTCCGATGCCGGCACTCGAACGTGTTTCGAATCGACGGAGCTCGTCGGAGGATTATGCTCCTCGAGACGTCCTCTTGTGGCAAGGAGCGATTTTCGCCTGCAGATAACCGTGTGTATCTGGTGAGAAGGAGTCGAGATGAAGAATCTCGTCTTGAGGCGCCTTTCAATCTCGACGTGTCTTTCACCGGAGCTGTTCTAGGTTAGTTCGGGGCCACGCGAGCGTTGAAAGCACCCGCGTCGCTGCGATTATACGTCTGGGAGAGTTATGGCACGAGAAATGTGTATTAAGGACACGTGCGTCGGAGATATACATTGTCATTTATGTAGAAGGACGCACGAGCGTTCTGGGTACGTGATACGAATAGCAATGTAATTCTATGGCAAACGCAACTTTAACTCTTTCCGTCGCGTGGCCACTTTGAAGATAGAATGAAATAGGTCCGCGTTCGACTGTCGACGCACGGGATGCGACATGCGACGGGTTCGTCTGCAGTTCTCAATCGTCTTATCGGAATTGAACGTATGTAGAAAAATTATAAAACAGTATATGTTCAATTAATTGAAAACAGCATTCTGATAGAGTTAAAGGTGATACGAGCGATTTAAAAAGAGTTATTATTATCATGTAGCGTTACATGATGCCTTTATCTTTATGCAATAGCAAACTAACCTCAAACATGAAAAACCTTATCCAGTACTGTACTCCAAAATTCTCCTAAGAATTTCTACAGATACACTTCGTTAGAATCTGTCTATAATAACAGATAACAACTTTTCTCTATTTTACAATATAATAAAACAAATAAGGAAAATCCATTGTTTTGTATCAAGCACAAAGCAATAAATATGACTTAAGGTAGGAACACACTATTGTCACGTCATGTCACGTGATGTCACGCCCGTTTTACGTGACATTAAAGTATTGTGAGTTGACAAATCCGCTACGATCATTTCACGTGAACGCACATGCTATCACGGCATTTCATTTAGCAATGTGAGGAGTGTGCATGGGCGCGCTTGTGTGTAGTAACTCACGCACAAGCAATAGTCAAGCTAGTTCTGATTGGGAGGAAGACAGAAATTCTCGCCGCGTGTATCATTCAGGATCATACCAAAAGATCAAGTTGGATACGCAGCATAAATTCGAAAATGGATAATTTAAGAGAATATAGCCATTTGGTAAAAGAATTGGAAGAAGATCCAAGTCGGTACCACATGTATTTCAGGACGTGTAAAGATAAATTTGAATAATTATATGGGCTAATCGAAATTGATATAAAGAAACAGGATACACGCTTTCAAAAATCAGTAACCACTCGGAAAAGGTTAGCGGTATATTTGAGGTATGTTTCAAATAAAATACAATGTACTCTTTTAATAATGATTTTTATTGAAGCACACATTCTTACTGTAGTCGGCGATATTTAATAATGTATTTCTCATTTCAGCGTCCAAGACTGTGTTGGTCAATGTTAATTTAATTTGTGTTTGTTACAATTTTGAGAGTTGTGTGATCATTATTGACATGGTTAAAAAAAAACATATCCGTTTCATCTAAATAAGTGAAACAATCTGCTCTTGACTCGGGCAGTTTGTTTTCATATTTCGCTCGTCTCAATTTTCCATTTTCTCTCATAATTGAAATCATTTCGTGTGCCGTATTATGCAAGGCAGATTTAGGCCGTTTATATATTATTATATTAGTCTGCATTTTCACTTTTCTCCTGTTCGTCCTGCTCTTCCTTCTGTTCCGTTCCTCCATTATTTTTTTCTTGATTCAGATTGTTTTCGGATTCAGTTTGCTGCTCTATATTACTTTACGTTCTGAAGCAAGAAACATGAACTCATAATGAAAAAACCTTATTTTAAAACATTAGCAACGAAGTGAAAGTTTCGTTTTGCTTACATTACGTACTTGTTTGCTTTACTTGTGCCAGATTTCAATATCCCGTGAACACCAAAATGGAAGAACTACTTTTGGAAAGTGTGCGAAAGCATACTATTTTATATGATATAAAATCTCCCAATTATGTGGATATAAAGATGCGACAAGAGGTTTGGGAAGAAGTGGGACGAGAATTAAACATATCTCGTAAGTACATACAGACACTGTAATTAATTAAAATTTGGACAAATTTATACAAACAACCTCTAGGTGAACTTCTATTATAATAGTTTATTGTATTTGATAAACTTCTTCATTATTACTGGCTAATCTTCCTCTGTGAATCATATTTATCTGTCACGGTACACTGCCAGCAAGAGAGTCAAAGTATTCCTTAAAATAATCACGAATGCGGAAAGCCGCTTCGGTAGAATTTTATCTGATGAGCTGTATTCCTTGTAAAGCTGAAATTGGTGTTTCTAAAGTTTCTGGTTTGTTCTCCGAAATGATTTCTAAAAACTCTACAACGAGCAGATAGAATGCCAAATGCATTTTCTACAACTCGTCGAGCTTGCGACAATCTGTTAAATATTTTGTTCATTTCATTGCCTCCCTAAGGAGGTCTGCTATAAGGGTGAAGAAAAATCGTTTTTACAGAAAATGCTTCAAAGCTAAAGGCACTGTAAAATGATTCCTCTTGTAATTATAAAATGATGACGCCGAATTAATTGGACAATTGATGTTCATGTGCTTGCCATCAATTGCACCTATACAGTTTGGGAACTTCCATAAGGTTTTGTATTATTCTGCCGTCTTTTTAAAAAATTCCTCTGTTGGTTGGAGCATTACAATTGAGCTGAAACGATTCCATATAGCATCACAAACGTCTATATCTCTGACCGTACTAAATCGCAGCCTATACCTAAAGGTCATACTTCGAGAAGAATTAACGGTTGCCAAAAATCTGTAAATAAAAATTATTTCAGCCGAAATCGCAAAGGAGAAGTGGACCAAACTACGAAGGTGCTTTTGGAATGCCGTAAATAGACGAAGAAGCAAAAAGAGCGGTGAAGCCTCTAAAAAGATATTGCCGTGGAAATATGAGCAGCAGATGACATTTCTGCTGCCATTTCTGGAATCCAGAACGTAAGCAAAACGAAACTTTCACTTCCTTGCTAATGTTCCAAATAAGTTTTTATGTGTTTTTTATACGAGTTGATTTTTCTTGCTTCAGGACGCAAAGTAATATAGAGCAGCAAACCGAATGCGAAAACAATCTGAACCAAGAAAAAAATAATGGAGGAATAGAACAGGAGAAAGAGCAGGACGAACAGGAGAGCAGTGAAAATGCAGATCAATATAACAATATTGAAGAAAATTCTGATTGTGAGGTGCAAAATGAAACCAGAGAAATGCCTGGCAAAATGAAACACAGTAAACGGCCTAAATCTGCTTCGCATAATACGGCACACGAAATGATTTCAATTATGAGAGAAAATGCAAAATTGAGACGAGCGAATTATGAAAATAAATCGCTCGAGTCAAGTGCAAATTGTTTCACTGATTTAGATGAAACGGATATGTTTTTTTTAAGCATGTCAAGGATGACCAAACAACTGCCAAAGTTGGAACAAACACAAATTAAATTAACATTGAGCAACACAGTCTTGAACGCTGAAATGAGGAATAATGAAAAAGAAAGTAGCGTATCTTTTGAGTGAACACCTACATTATTAAATATAGCCGATTATGAGAGTAAGAATGTGTGCTTCAATAAAAATCATGATTAAAAGAGTACATTGTATTTTATTTGAAACATAAGGTAAAGGTACCAGTAGTTGACCTGTTAAGAGAAATCCTCCACGCAAACAATAATAACCATTTGCTTTGCCATTAAATAGCGAGAGTCGATGCTTGAAGATACTCTTTAAGCCGTCTAGATTATGTAACAAGCCCGATTTAACGAGTTATGTTATAAAATTAAAAAAAAAATCATATTTGGATATTTAGTAATTGCTTCAGAAGTTGACCATTCCTGAAAATGAAAAAACTAATAATTGACCCCCTGTTCGTCAGTAGTTGATCACTTGTACTAAAAGGAGGGTTAAATCATTAATGTTGGCAATCATTTTAGTATCGTTTAGTTTCAACAATTACCAACACAGGTTATAATTAGAATGGAAAGTATAAATAAAATAAAACAATTAAATTCCATAGCAAGTTCAATTCGGGAACAGAGTAAACGTTGCGAGTTCTGCTCGATTTCGTCGGCTAATTGATATGAGAAACTACAGCCCTCTAATCAAAGTCCAGGCTTCTCTGGCCACTTCCATAATCACCCCTACAGTTTCATGGTGAACATTTTAATTTTGCTCGAAAAATGTTGTAAACAAATTATTAATCTGTAAAACACATTGCAACGTCACTAAAATGCACTTTGGTGAACATTTTAATTTTGTTCGAAAAATGTTGCAAACAATTTATAAACAAATTGTTAACAAACTGCTGCGCATAGTTCAATGGCAACTGCTGTCGCATCGCTTTTTTCTATTTCTCCGTCTGTGTCCATACGCGATGTACTGAGTGGTGGTTTTGGAGTGTTAGGTAAGAAAATTGTAGAGGCCGTACATTTACGTCTTCCGTATATATTGAGAGAATAGTGACAGCGTATATATATGTAAGCCTTTCGTATATATTGATAGACTTGTGAGGGCGTACATATACGCCTTCCACAGTGAAATGGTTAAAGCCGCTCACACTTCTTTAATGTCACGTGAAATGATCGTAGCGGGTTTGTTACCTCATATTACTTTAATGTCACGTAAAAGGGACGTGACATCACGTGACGTGACGTGACCATAGTGTGTCCTTACCTTTACTGGCACTCGCATTCACGGGTAGTTTCGTGCGCGGCTACAGTCAGTGCTGGTCTAAAAGCATTAACACTCTTGCGGTTTCAGCTTTACAATTAGATGTGCGCGACATCTATGAATCCTTCGGTTCATATGAACTTGACGTCTTAAAGCAGTGCAATCGACGAGTGGAATCCTTTGCGCTGCTACTTCCACCTCTACTAGGTAGAAGTAGTTCTGTCCTTTACGTCGCATCACGTTATTGTTATCCTGTTTATGCCGATAAATATGACATACCGAGCCTCGTCCGTTTCCAAGGCAACGCTAATTTGATGGGGAGGCCTATATTCTGTATAAAAGCACTGGGAGCACTATATTCTGTATAGAAGCACTGGGAGCACTCTGGATAGCACTCTCTTGAAAGGTTAGAATTTTGGAAAATAATCATTCATCCGCATAATAATCACAGAGAGTGGTGAAATATTAGGGAAAAGTATTGAAAATAGTCTCGGGTCATATAGACCCGAGAAAAACAGCAGGATTATGGACCTGCCCTAAACAGAAGACGGTATCCGCCGAGATACATTAGTTCGCGGGCACCCGGGCATCGTATCGCAACGTTGTCCCTTTGTTAATCGTAAACGGAATCACGTCCAGCCTCGTCGTCACGCCGGAAAACGTGACGCTCGTTTCAGAAAACGCGACGTTCATTTCGACGCGAATGCACGGAATAATTTCACTTCCCGCGACGACTCTCGCCCACATTCCGCCGCGCTTTTATCGCGTTATCGTCGTTTTTGCATTCCACATTGCTCGTGGAATGACCAGGCGCGGTAGGTAGGGCGAGGCTGGCGGATGAACGAGAAAGAACGGATAAAAAAAGAGTGCGAATAATTGGAAGGATATCGCATCGTCCGTGTGACTCCAAACAAAGCTCCTCCGGCCGCACCGGTGTAAAGAGAGAGGGAGAGAGAGAGAGAGAGAAAAGATGGACGATACCTGCCCTTCAGCGTTTTTTCGACCCTCCGTTCATTTACCATGTCACTACGCGGCAAAAGGGTACATTTGCATGGAAATTTTTTCCGACGTTCCCCTCTCTGTCCCTCCCACCTCTCCTCTCATTCCTCTCGCCGTTCTGCTTCTCATCCTCACCCCCTTACAACCCCCTCCCCCCTCCGCGAAAGGTGACGCGTACAAATCCACCGCGCCATTTCGAATGAAAAAAGGAAAGATTAAAGCATTTATCTTGCCCGCGTAAATTGTCGCGGGCAGCACGGACGCAAGATGGAATTGTCGCGTACAGAGAGCACGGGCGCAAATTTTCGAAACGGCATTTCAAGGTAACACGGGCTACGGGCGAACGAAATGTGTCGGGCTTCGAGGGAGACGTGGCGAGGAGTGGCCAACTGCGACGTTTGCATTTTCTGCGTCGACCGCGCATACGGTTCCTTCCTTACACCGTGTGTACTCGTAGACACGCCATTCGTATACGAATCCACGAAGCAGAGTGAGGCAAAGATGAAATCATGCATGTGACGTCACGTGTTGGCAAGAGATAAGTCCAAATGACGGATACTGCATGAAATACGCTGTGTATACAGGGTGTGCCTTAACATGTGGGAGACAATTCGCGAGTGGGTAGAGGTGTGTTTTTGAAATGTTGTGGCAAGCTTGTTGTATGCGTGCGATAAAGCAGTTCAACGCTTGTGATCGGTGTCGAATACACAATCTCTTTTAGGTGGCCTCAGAGATGAAAGTCTAATAGGTTTAAATCTGCAGAACGAGCAGGCCATGATGGAATAGGTTCTATCCATCTTTGTGGAAATCTTTCATCCAGGAATTGTCTGGCTACTCGGTTAAAATGATGTGGTGCAGAAAAATGGCTATAAGTTCCAAACAAGGTCAAATAGGACATATGTCCCTATGAACTTTTTTTTGTTATGTGAGTCCCACATGTTATGGCACACCCTGTGTGTACAAGCAGCTTGTAAGTTTCAAATTGACAGTGCCCCCACGTGCTACCAGCTACAATATAAAGGTGCGTTTGTAAGAAAACATTGTTAACATCAATTCATTTTAGAGGGCAATAAAACAAATATTTTATGAATATTTTATGCATTCTTTCGCTTCCTTGCAGACACATATTGATTTAAAAAAATTCTTATTTCTTCCGTTCGATTTTTATTGTGTATGACATAAATACGTAATCATAACTACGCAGCAAAGTGTGTATGAATATGTCAACGACCATTTGAATTTCATCCGCTTTTCACATACTGCACCTTACAATTATTAGCTCGCGGTAGGACTGGCGTATTTGGAACAGGTGCGAAGTGCGCAATTCACAGTCCACACTTATATACTCAAAGAATTGGATCCACTTTATTGAAAAATGGCGTCACCGACCCAACCTCGTGGACTGGTTTCGTGACTCCGATCATCTATTGTAACTCAACGCGGGTGGGCCCGCAGGCCGGCAGCCACCTCGACACAGTGGTCTATATGCTGCACACACCCTTCAATGATCGAGATCACGCTCGATCAACGGGCAGTAAACTGCTACCAGTCTATCGGGTTGCTGGCCCCTCATCTTACTGGTGGAAGCGAGGCCTTTCTAAACCTCTCCCATAGTTCTGCCAACCATGGTAAGGCGAGCTGATTCAGTGCAGCTCCCACACCGGCGTAAAACCCCTAGCCAGCTATGGCTTCACCACTGCCACGACGATTACACCCCGGAACCTTAGATTTTATTAGAAATTAAACCCGGGGGCCGTCCCAATTGTTGAGGACCGGTGGCAGCTAAGGGCAACACGGGTGGGACGTTCACAGGTGCAACCCTACCACTACCACCGGTGGGCCCCCAACCCCGTCTACCGATTATCCTCCGGTGGAGTGGACTCGCAGCCCAGCAGCCGCTTAGGGGTCCAGTACGAGCGTATGTCGGGTCCGTGGGTACGCTAAGTCCCAAAGGTCCCCACCACAAGGGCGGGACCCCCCTGCGGGGCGTGACTCCGATCACAATGTTTCCACTCTAAAACGCTACTAGCGGTCCCATTTTTGGCCGTCCTCGTCAGAAATCATTTCTTTCGGCGCGGCAAACACTGCTGGCCGCGAGTTCGGCGAGCAAACAGCATCGGGACAAACTCGGCGAATTTTTTTACAGCCCGCGCGCCGCGACCCACGCAAACGATCCGCGGCTCTGTGAAAATCGCACGACATTTTCGCGAAGCTCCCGCTAATCCCGCTCTCTCGACTCATCCGCTTTCCATCCGCTCGCCACACTCGAGCGTCGCGACGCTTTGTGACGACGGGAATGGCCGCATGTCGTCTGGTGCAGCGACGACAGAGGTTTACGGGCTAAGCGAGCGAAGATTTCGATTTGGTCGGAAAGCGCACCAAAGACGTCAGCAGAAAGACGTGTCCGATGCGCGCGGCCGCGTGCGCTCGTTTCGGACGAAACGAACGACACAGGGGCAGTCATTTTCTCGCAAGATTATTATTCTCTCTTCCCCGCGGAACGAATGGCGGCCAGCAAACCGCCATCATCCGCAAGCCCCTCGAACGCAGTTTTGTTAATAATTTCTCCCTCAATTTCCCCGCTCGCCTCTCGTTCATATTGAAAAGACGAACGGAGCCGGCGCATCAGCGTCGTTCGAATTCACGCGAGCGCCGACGCGCACGCACACTGCTGAACGGCGAAAGATTCAATGCGAACGGCCCGGCGAGCGTCGACTGCGGGAAGGGTGCGAAGATTCGCAAATGGAAATTGGCTGCAGGGGCGGTGGGGGAGGAAAGGAATATTTACTGCGCGAAGGGTACCGAGTCGTAACTTATGCAGCGAGGCGAGAAGAAACATAAATAGACGACGCCGACTCGAAACCTGAAAATGATTCTTCGTCCGGGTGAAAAATGTATCAACCGCCGTCGGGAGTATGTGCGGAGGAATTGAATTGAAAACAGTGGGGGAGGGAGGCGTAAAAGTAAGCGTTTCGAGAGCGGATAAACGGCCGTTCGCTGTTTTTATAGGGGGCTTATTAATGGATCGGCGCGGCGGGTTTTACGGTCCCGTCATAAATGTACCATGTAACTGGGGCACATAACTATTCCGCGGTAGTTTGTTAATGCCTCATTTGCCCGGCGGCTCGGCTCTTTGAATATTTCACCCTGGAAAAGCGCAAACGGGGGTAACCCACTAATCGTACGTATCTCATTTACACGCCGAACAGTGGGCTAGCTTTATTTAAATTACAAGCAAACAGCGATGGCAATAAAATAATTACCTCCCCCGGTGCCTCGTTTATCCCACTGTCGCAGGACTCCTCCAATTATTATGTCCCAGAATTAAACTACTAACAAACCAAACACGTATCACGATCAGGCCACCGATAATCTATTTTAGTCTGACGCGCCTGGCAAACACAATTCATAATAACGCTTATCAGGATTACTTCGCCGCCCATCTCGTTACTCGGTTATCCTCGTGTTCTAAAAATGACTCCGCCGCGACAATAAACTAATGGACGTCTGGCATGTCGGTGCGACGTTCATTCTCGGCAAAAAAAATAAAAAAACAAACAAAAACAAGCACATTCCCCGTACTTATTCTCACTTTCACGCGGGAGGGAAGAAAACAGACGTGTGGGACCGTGAAAGAGTAAGAAAGGCTGCAAATGGAAATTGGTTACAAAGGGATATTTAGTGTTGGCGGCTGGTTAGTTGGTCGGCTGGCTGGCTGGCTGGGCTGGTGGGTTGGTCGGCGGGGTAAAAGGCTGCATACGCGCCGGAGTGAGGAAGGAGCATAAAGAGGAATGCACTCGCTCGAGATGGCGAAAACCACTGTACTCCGTGGCGCGTTCAATGCCACGGATATATAGAGGGTTGCGGAAGAATACGCGCCTATTCGTGCGCACTCGTGTGCGCGCGCTCGCGCGAGCTTCCTACGAATGTGCATTTCTGTCTGGCAATTTCGCAGGATGTCGAACGATCGCGTGTAAAATGCAGCATCCTCCTTTTTTCTCCCCCCAACGCTTTTACGACAGCCAGTCGTGAAGCGGAGCCTCGAGGCGGACAGGGATATTATACAAATTCGTCCGCCAAAGCGCGCAGCGCCGATCCTTCGCAGAGAGCCGAACGACGTTCTTATTAAAATTCGCCCGCGGCATCGTGTCAGGGCTGCGCCCGAAGAAGAATCGCGTCCGCATAAGCGGGCGCGCGCGCTTCCCGGCAGGAATGAACTACATGAAACGCGCATCATACACCAGACACATTGATCGATGAACGGCGGGGGCGTCGGCGGCAGTGGGACGCGGCGGGCTAAAGGGGACGAAGATAAATTAATACTGTGGAATTTCAGGGAGTTGAAAACAAACTCGTGGTTCGGGGCAGTCCGTACTTCTGCCGCTCGCCCCTGTGTATCCTCTCAACTACTCACCCTTCACGCTTCGCGGATCCCTGCCTCCGAGCGACCCCTCCTGCTCCCGCTAACTCCACGGGACGCAGGTACGCTCGCCTCGCCACACAGTCATTGTCTGCCTCGTGGTTCAGCGAAAGGCCCGAGTCATCTTCGATGAACCACGGACTCCGCTCCGACGAGTTCATTAACGGCTGCGCCGTTCAGTCCGACTGTCCGTCCCTGTCCGCGTGCTTTTCGGCTCGCCAACAGTTTTCCGATAGATTACGGCGGCGCTTTGTTGCTCGGACAGCAATTCCGCGGCGAGTGTTTCGGGTAACTGTGCCGGGCGAGCGAATTAACCGGGTCCGCTCCTTAAAGATTCGTACCGCGTGAGCACGGAACGGCAATCTGGCGCTTTGACGGCGAGACGTTTCCTGATGGCCCCATCGGTAATGTGGCGGCACCACTCCGCGGAACTTCGAACCGTCGTGAGAGAGAAACTTTTGCCTCCATTAGCGCATAATTAACGAAGTCAAGCTTACGTAGTTGACAACGTCTCTCTATGGCGTCGTCGGCGTCGTCAGCGTCGTCGTCGTCACGCTGCGCGAGCGAACTGGCAATGGGAAGGATGTAGGAAGATGAAGGGAGAAGGCTGTCGCACTCACTGGTCTATGTACACACTGGATTCAGGATAAAAATGCATGAGCCGCATGTCGAATTGAACAATGAGCCGGCCACGTCGAACTGCCCCGATGTGGCAGATTCGGATATAGTATGGAACAATGTATATAGCAGCCGTTATAAAAGTGACCTGAGTTAGGAACTCGAAGAAATTTAGTAAATTGTTTATTTTCTTTAATGACGTCGTTTGTAGTGAAATATATGAATAATATATTTTTTATATTCCTCACTTAGGCCACATTTATTATCAGTGGCGCGTATTGCAATAGTAATACAAAATGGTAAACACCTAATAATTCGAAGTCACGATGAAATGTACAGATTATAGATTGTATAAAGTAAAAGTATATACTGATACCTAATATCAGTATATTGATACAGTGAAATAATTAAAAAATGTCATAATCATTCCGAGTGCAAAGGCATGTACAAAATTGATTTTCTAAGTAACCACAGAACTATTAAAATAATGAAATTCTTAGTAACTTCCCTCACAAACTAATATCATCTTTATTTAAAGTTTTCTTTATTACTAAATTATCCAACAAAATTTTCTCTGCGCAATTCGACATGGCGGCTCGACGTTCAATTGCGCACAAGTCGTCCTATCCAATCGTGTATCCAGTCTATACACAGATCAGTGCTCGCACTCCAGTACTTTTATCGAAGAATCGACTCGTCGCGGCCCGCGGAGCCAACGACGGCGGGGCGAGCCGAAAAGCGAAGTCGAGAATGAGGGAAAAACCGATGAAGAAGGGAGGGGGTGGTCCGCGGACCTCCTTCGTCGAATTCGTTAATCCCACTGCCCGGTGGTCCTTTGTGGCGAGCGGCGGAATGAAATTTCCGGTCTTACGGAATCCGGGGAATCCTTTGGCGGCCGTCGGAACGACGGTAATTCGATCAGCAATCACCCGGAGGTCGCTGGCTCGTAGACGTCGTTGCTTTTTTACGTGACCCTGTGTTGGCGTCTGTAACGATCGTAAACTGCCAAGTAGGCGGGCTGGCGTGACGCGTTGCGTGGCTGTATATTTATGGACGCACTCGTCCGTTTGCATTGGAGGGTAGTTAACGGATCGACGGTAACGCGTTGGGGAGGACTGCCGAAAATATCAGAGACAAGTTTCAGACACAGTTTTTAGTGACGATTTAAATGTCCGAATGGGGTACGATATCGTGACATGATGTCGAACTTTTTGTGGTATCGATTGGATGGATCTTGAAGAAATTTGTTAAAATAACGTTTTCTTGGTCGTGGGATTTATAGAAATGCTGATTTTAATTGGTTGCCTAGATCTTGCGACTTGACGCCATGCGATTTTGTCCTCTATCGATGCTAAGAAATCGCAAACAATTCCTGAATTGAGAAAAGAAATCTAAATCTGACTTGGATACAGTCTTCGAAAATTTGATCGAAAGAGTTGGATTATGCCAACACAGCCGGAGCAGCCATTTGGCCGACGTCATATTTCTTCATTAATCTCAACATGACTACTTTATAAATCAATAAAAGTTGCTCAATTACTTAAATGATGATTTACTGTGTTTCATTTTAAAATTAAATCCGGCGTATCCAATGGGTCACCCGTTATTATCATCATGCATATACTTTCACGTTTACTCTCACTCGCATTCATACCAGCACTGCCTATCCCGAGGGGAATTGCGATTTCTCTGGCCCCGCGATTTGACGGTTGATTCTTGATATTTGGGTCAAAATAATGCGATTTTCAAGAGTGAATAAATAATTTGATGGCGTATTATACCGGTGAGTGGAATTTTGATGATTCTAAATGCCCAGCGTTTCGACACTCATCGGTGGCCGTTGATTTCGACATGTACTTTTCATTTTTCCTCTCCAACCATTTCAGCAATCGCAGGTTCCATTAGAGATAACTTTTATCAGCCCTTGGTAAGGACACCCATGAGTGTCGAAACGTTGGGCATTTATAATCATTCAATTTCACTGAGCGGTATAATACGCCATCAAATTAATTATTCATGCTATCGATGGCCATTTACAAGAACATTCTTCGATTTTCAAGAGCGGTAATTTTTGCGTTTCGGTTTAGTTTAAGAGATATGAAGCATTTTATATGTCACTCTCTGTACTTTAGTGCTGAATTGTACTAGATTGCAAATTTTGAGCGAAAACTGTAAAGAGGTTAAAACAGAAAAAGGCTTACTCTTGAAAATCGCATTATTTTGGCCCGAATATCAAGAATCAACGGTCAAATTGAAAGGCCAGAGATATCGTAATCGTGCCTATCCCGAAAACAAAAGTCCACTCACTCCCCTTTTCACACAATACTTGCACGCACAATACAAACAGAAGCGATACTGTTTCATTACTACGCATTACCGATTCCGCACTTCTCCTGTTTCTTGGAATCATACATAACTCTTGGATTGATTCAAGGGGCTGCACCGCTCGATGCCTGATTGTGGGTGACGTTGCAATGAGACGTCTAAGGGCTATAGTTACGGCCGATCCGTTTTCGGCCGAACTGTTTGTCGCGTATAAATTAGGTCGCGGTACATGGAGCGATCGTTACCACCACACCGCTTGCGAATTTCCAATCCGATGCAAATTTAATACGCATACGGATGCTTGTAAACGGTACCGAGGAGGAGACAAAGGAGTATGGTGGGACAAGGAAAGCTTAAGCGTGAGCGATGATTCGCCATCGAAGGGTTTTGAACTTCAGGCGCGTTCGCGCGTGTTTCTATTGATTTTCAGATTTCTTGTGTACTCGTCCGGGAAAATTTGTCGATCGGACGAGTTCGGTTTTTTGGCCGATTTTGTATGTACTACTGCGCGATGGAGAAATGAGGGCAAGAGTGCTGAGTGTCAGTTTCTCAGAAAGAAATATATGTAAATAAAATCTTTTGAGTTAAACGATTTTAGTAAGATGCACCAAACATTAGGAAATAATCTTTTTAACCATTGAAACGTTTTTGGCTATGTGTGACTAGAATAGGATCGTACGAGAATATACAGGTAGTAACCAACATTATTTTTTACATTTTAATGCATTTTTTTATATATATTTTAGTTTACACTTTAGTGTTCTTTGCGAATTTGTAAATCTCCATTATATCATTCAATAAGATAGGCAGAGGTGTAACCAAACCTAAAGAAATTCGGGTCAGCAGAAGTGGGTGAAAAATTGATTTGAAGATTTGATCCAGAGAAGCAAAGCTAAATGAAACCTTGTAACAAGCAAACTCATGATCAGACTAAAGTATAAATATACTTTCTTATAATTACGTTGCTCCCTACACACTAATTTAACACTAGAACTACCGAGCAGTCGAAATGACTGGTATGACATTTTGCTATAATGAAGGCTGATGTTCAAGACATCTCACTTCCATGAATATTTCCTAGCTTTGATCGAAATATGTACATCATAAGTGAAAGTAAAGCAAAATTTCCGAAAGTAAGATCACTCAAGTCACCTTCATTGCAGCGCTATGTGAAACAAGTCATTTCGACCCCTTGGTAGTTCCAGCGTCAATACTAGAACCTCACCTGCTGACTCACGATTCAGCAAGGAAGAGTTTGAAAAAAAAAACGACTTAACAGAAGCGCACAGCAGCACTCTTCGGAATCATTCAGCTTCGTTAGCTGTATCCTCTAACCCAGGTTCCATCGCCCTCTCCCATCCCACGACTTGAAGCGCGGCCGCGGAGGGCAGTTTCGTCGACTGCGGATACCATTATCGCGGTCGGGCCAGTTTCACGGGCGCTTCACTCGGCTTTCGCCGCGGACATGCGCGGTCGTCGTGCTTTGCTCAGTCGCACGTGAGACGAGCAGCGAGACGCATGTCCGCCGCGCGGAATTCTCCATTCGTGCATGAACGTCGAAACGAGTGTGTAACCGGCGGAACGGGCCATTCATTTGCATTTCAATGCTCCCGTCGGTCCGAGCAATGCTCCGTTTCTCGTAGCTCACCATTGTGGCCCCGCGGAATGCAGCGCTCGTCGAAGCCTACCGCCGGCCTTTTGTCTCTATTTCACTCGATCCGTCCCAAATCTTGGTCTGATAGAGTTTCCACTCGATTTTAGCGAGGACTCTCGGGCCGACGTTCACGAGCGATTGACTCCTTCGTCTCTCTTCCAGCGCTCGACGGTTCACGGGAACGAAGCCGTGCGTCGATCGTTCCCACGTCATGTTCAGTAATCGTCTGGATATTCTAGATAACAAACGAGCTGCTGGCTTTGGCCGTCTGAAATCGACGGTGGAGCGCGAAAGAATTGATCATAGAGCGGGCGGCTTTGGTTCGCAAGATTATAATGAATAAATTTGTTGATGTGTCTGCTTTAGAAATTAGCTTTGGACTCTCTTTGCTTTTTTGTTCTGCGGTACTACAGGTGTTACTTCCAGGTTGTAGCTTGATTTTACTATTCTATTAGTCATTGGGTAAGGTACTCATTATGTCTACTCTAAATTGAAATCTTAGATTAGGCCTCACACGTGCGTGATGTATTAATGGGGATAGGCTGTCCGAAATCGACGGTGGAGAGCGAAAAAATGGATCATAAACCGGAAGGCTTTGGTTGGCAAGATATAATGAATTCATTTGTTGATGTGTCTGCTTTAGAAATTAGCTTTGGACTCTCTTTTCTTTTCTGTTCTTCGGTACTACAGGTTACTTCCAGGTTGTGGATCGATTGTACTAACACATTGTATATGTCTACTCTAAATCTTAGATTAACACTAGAAAATACTTACCGAGTAGTCAAAATGACTGGTATGAAATTTTGCTATAATGAAGGCTCGTGTCGAACATATTTTATTTCCGCGAATTTTGCCTAACTTTTATTGAAACATATACAGCATTGTTAAACAAAAATGAAGCAAAATTTGCGAAAGTAAGGTGACCCAAGAACGGGCCTTCATTATACCTAAAATGTCAACCCGTAATTTTGACCGCTCGATAGTTCTAGTGTTAAGCCTCACACGTGCGTATTCCATTAATGAGGATACACCGTGACTAAATAAATATCATGGGATTCGTACTGCGTGTAGGTAAAGCGTGATGTATGCTATCCAGTATCCACGTGGAATAATTTCGCCACCGCGACGACGGGGGGCAGCGAACTGAACTCGAGTAAATAAAATTACCAGCCAGCCGGGGCGGGAGAACAAAATTGGATCTGTCCGATTTTCCGGTCCAACGAGATGGACTCCGCCGAGATGTCGTGAATACCGCGGCAGACTTTTCCCGTGCGCACCCTGTCATGAATAATCGTCTTCGAGGCTTTCCGCGGCGGGCAACCGGTCGGACAACATTTTGACAAGCCCGACGATCGTGTTACGTCTACCCGCTCGCTCCCTCGCGCATTTTTATTCGGCCAGCCCGGCCTCATTCGAGCTCGCCGGCCGCCGTCTCGCAGTCGCGCTCGAATCAAAGTGTCCGTCACGTAATTAATGTGATGCGCGATCAAAGCCGCGAGCGCGAAATAGTAAGGCAAAGTTGCGTGAAGGATTGAAGAGGATGAAATGCATGCGTCCGACTGCGGCGTGGCGGATCAAAACGACGCCGCCGTCCGCTCAAAGACACGTGTCAAAGGCAACGGTTTTGATAACCGTGATTGCGAACGACCGGGCGACCCATGTGGAAAACGAATTTCTCGTTAACCCCCCCCCCCAGGACGAGCCCGTTTCGCATGCTGCACCTGTGCGTCGCCTCTGCGCCAGAGAGGACGCGCGAGCAATATTTGCCGAAATTCGCGACGATTCTAGAAACACACGCGTTTATCGTCGACGCGTACGCAGCCGAAGACGCGTTCTTTTCTCACGGACCGGACGAGAGCGGTATAAAATACTGAATCATAAAATTGCGCGCGCCACCCTTGTCTCGCGCTGAACAACGACACTCGACACACACGATTCCGCGCAAATCTCAACGTCCATCCGCGATATCTCGCGCGCGTTATCTCGTGCGGTCTGAAAAAAAACAGCTGATAAATCCGTCGCGCGGCTAGCTGTAAATTTCGAAAATACATGAATCTCGGACGGCAGCGCGCGAATGAAGCGGATGATCGATCGGGCCTGAAACTGTGCAAAAGTTTCGTCGCGGCTCGAGTCGTTCGCCGAATCGATCTTAACATTTAACGGCGATGCCTCGTTCGCCGGTCGCGTAATCTTCCCGCCCCCACCCTCCGCTCGACGATGCGAGCGTTTCCGCGAAAACTCGGTCCACAAACTTAGCCGGTGCTGGGCTGTACCCGGCGAGCGAGGGACATCGATTCCTCGGCGAGCGATTCGTTGCTCATACATGCGCCTCTTCCGCCGCGCTTGGCCCGGTCGCATACATGTGCGCAGCACACTTCCACGTACATTATTAGGTGGCCGCGCGCGTATACACGTATCGTGTGGCGCGGCGCGCGTTTCTGCACACACCGGTATATACACGCCAGCCTGTACTATGGTATACGAGTTTAGACCGATATTGGCTGGCGGATGGATTTATCTAAAATTAGAGTATCCCTGCACGGTATTGGCCTACCTTACGGGACGCCGACGTCGACGTCGCGGCTCACTTTCCCTCTCTCTCCCTCCTTTTGTCTGCCCGGCCTACCCGCGTACATCCGTCCGCGCACCTATCTCACCTATCTATCTATTTATCGCGCTCGTCCCTTGCGTCTGTCTCGTTCTTGCCGACGCCTCGCATCAGTCCAATGCACGCCACGCACCTACCGCAAAATCTATTCTCTACCTGTGTCACGCGGTAATGAGCTCGTATATGCTCTTCTCGTCCAATATTTCGAGTCGTCTATATGCGACACCCTCCGCAATTTGTTGTATTTAGAGCAGTGCGGTTGACGAATGCGGCCCCTTACGCCGCTATTTCCACCTCCACTAGGTAGAAGTCATTCTGTCCTTTACGTCGCATCACGTTTTTCTGTTTATGCCGATCGTATGAGACAATAAGCGTCGTTCGTGTCCAGGGCAACGTTAATGTGGTGGGGGGTCTATGTTCTGTATGAGAACACTGGGAGCACTTCTTGGACAGCACTGATTTAGAGCGAGCGCTGGGTCGGACGAATCCGAATGTCCTTTTCTCAGATCGTTCCTTCTTGCGATATTCGTATATTATATGATGATAACTCAGATAAGTTAAAGCTCGCGGATCGAGACGGCCCGATTTTAACACGTTCCGTGCCGGCGCAATCTTAGCACACTTTCCGTTCAGGCCGCGTGGGGCGTATACGACCCACCCTTTACCATCGCGTTGTTTGCTTCTGACTGCATAACAATTTTTAAAAATTCTTCATTTTACAATGAGAATACCAAATGGCTTGACCAGAAATTTCAGCGTGGGAGTCGCACGCGTTAAGAATGCGGACGACAGTTCTAAACGCGGCTAACTCGCGAAGCAGAAGGGGAGTGAAAATTTGACGCACCGTGTGAAGGAAGTTTAATGGTTCGCGAGGATTGTCTTTTTCTCACCACCGAGCGAAAGCGCGGAGAGTGTGTGGGGGATGCAGGGCGAGAGATAGGGACCGTAAGCGGGACGGCAGTGGGGGTGGGTGCAAACTTCTGGAGGGTCACATTGAATGGCAGGGAAGAGACGAATGCAAACGAGAATCCTTCGCTACGTGTTCGTACGGATTAGGCGAATGGTGTCGAGGGTGGATTAATGACGAGGGGATGAAGCCTCGAGAAATCTGTTTATTTTTAATGGGACTTAGCTTAGAGCTGGATTGATGGTCTCCGAGTTTGTGGAAGTGAGAGAATAAGTGACGAGGACCTCCCGCCCACCCCCTCTTGTTAAATTGCGATCGATGTTTCTTTAATGCCTCAACGATGGCATTGAGAGCGACGCGCGTTCCGATTGTGACTGTGAATCAGAATCCATTTGAGGCGCGTTTCCGGCGAATTACGCGGACGCGGGGGAAGTCTGAGTGACGTTACGTACGGCTGGCAATCGTCGGGTACGTACGGCGGGACGGGTAACAGCGCGTACAAAGTGTCGAAACAGGCGATACTTCTCACGGGAAGACAGTGTTCCTCAGCGACGAGCCGCGCAGCGCGCAATTTTAGAGCACCGTAAAGTATATTGGTTTTCTTTATGTCCACTGGGCCCGCTTCGTTAAGTGCGGCTATTTAACGATTTACGATTGGTATTCCTCGCGGGAAGTGTTCTCGGTTCTCGCGCGCGCGACGGCCGCATTTGTTTATTACCGGTGCGGCACTTGTTGTCAAATTGGAATTGGATATCGTAGGATTTTTATTATTAATATTATTATTAATTCAGATTTGTCTTCAACTTTCTAATATTTCATGTGACCCAGATAATTATATACATTCCTGCGGATTCATTAGTTACTCGCAGCGGGGGTGGTTGCTTTATTTTGATTAATTTTGATACTACTTGTTCCACTTTTTGCCACAAAGTCTTACATATCTGGCTTATCATGTTACCTTTTAGGACAGTTTGTACGATTATGCTTCGTCCGCGTCGACAGCTAGGCTCATTCATCGGGAGCGGCGTTGGACGAAAGATTATCTCATTGACTGGTCACTGGCTGAAAACGTTCAACAGGAATGTCAAAAGTCGTGTCATGATTCAAACTCCGTACAGCCGAGGACTGATCGTTCGATCGACGAAAAACGCGTCGGCGCGGGTAGGGAATTCGTCAGTGCGGACGAGACGGAAGGACTTCTCGGGAAAATTGCCGGGAAAATCGAGGGCTTCCCGTGCGGGTAGGGAAGAGTTGCGATACTGAAATCGTCCGACAACGCGCACGTCAAGCCCGCGGAACGTCTGAAACGGAACAGAAAGTCGGCTCTAGCCTCTCTCTCTCTTTCCTGGCTAAGAAATCGCGTCTGAATTCTCACGTTCGAGCTATCTACCTACCCCACCCTCCGCTTCCTCTCCTTTTCCTCCGCCGTGCCATCTCGTACGTTGTACCGCTTCCGAGTTTCCAACCCTCCGCCGCACCCACTTCTCCTTTTCCCTAAACCACCCCCCTCCCATCCTCTCCCCCTTTCGTTCTTACCCCAGGAAGATCAGCGGTCTCGTTCCTTTCCTCGATCCTTGCCCAACTCTCTCCCTTCTAACGACTCGACATAACCCAGCCGTGACAAGTATATCGACCGTGCCACCAGAACCACCCACTATTTTTCCCTTTTCTTCCTCCGTCCCTCCCTCCCTCCCTCTTCCTCGCCTTTCCTTCTGTCTCTAACTCCGCCGGTCCGCTTTTTCCCTCTCCCGCTCCCTTTATGACCGAAAGAAACGCCATTAACGGCTCCCCGTAACGTTGGAATACCGATGGAACGGATGCGCGATTTTCTTTCGCGCTCTCGACCTTGACCCCGCCGCAGGATGAGACGATGGCCAGCGCGATGAGCGTGCGTCCGCTGCTGCGGACGCGGGAGCCGATGACGCGAGAGCTCGGAAATCGGAGCTGCCGTTTGGCCCAGGCAGCTTTTTGCGCGCGCGCCCGCAAAACAGTCCGTCATCATCCGGTCGCGCATTTACGTAAGCAGACGTTCGAGCTCGACCGTAACGATCGTGCCCCCCAGTGCGGAACTTCTTTTTACGCAGGTTTGCGACGATGCGAATGGTCAAACGAGATGTGAGATGGAATTGTATGTCTTGGATTGGGGGGGTGTTTGTATCGTGGCGGACTGGAGAATCGCGTCAACGAGGTTGTTGATGTGACGTAGTGGGCTCCCCGGCAGGTCGATGCGTGGAAGTCGTGTCAGGATAAGTGGGACCAAGGCTTCGAGTCATGAACCATTGACCAATTTATTGAGGGAGGACAAAAAAGGTGCGAGCTTCGACGAAACGATCACGCGTGCTCTGTACTACATCTTTGCTGACCCAATTAAAAGAGAGAGAGAGATAGAGAGAGAGAGAGCGAGAGAGAGAGGGAGAGACATCGATTCTTTCAAGGTCGACTTTTTATTTTTTCATTTTTTTGGGACAATCTGCAGCATTTACAGCAAGATCGATTCTCTGATTTGTAGTTCTTTTCTTCAACTCGAACTCGATTCCTCACGCCAAAATCATCGATTCTTTAGTGTCGATTTTTTTCCAGAGAATCGAAAACATCCACACTCTAAAACGCTCTGGGTTCTCTACTTACGCTACGGCTCAACAGGGGGGGGAGGCACACGTTGAATCTCGCACGCCCTACCAGTAGGTACGGTCAGTTTGTCGAAGTCTCATGAGAGAGTCCGAGGCTTTTCTCGTTTCGCTATTTTTTTCCCTCCATTCGTACCCTCCTTTCTTAGCTGTTTCTCGTCGTTTCCCGGCCACCCACACCTTCGGACGGCCTTCGCCGCCCTCTTTGTTCCCGACTCGCTTCCGCCACCCCCTGCTCGCCCCCCTCGTTCACCCCTGCTCCGAAACCGTCCCCTTTCGGTCACGCGATCGCTCTTACGTGGATTTTCCAGGCTGTAAATTGCAAAAGTTCTGGCACGAGTCTCGGCATCACGTTCCTGGAGTCAGTCGTTGTTTCTTCTTGTTTCAGATTCTGAAGGAACCCGAAGGACCCGCGGCGCGCACGCTCCCACGGTGAGTCTCTCTCTCTTTTTCTCTCTCTCTCTCTGTCTCTCTGTCTCTCTGTCGATTTCAGGAACGACGATTAATCCGACGAAACGCGCATCCACGGATTCATAGGAAAATGGGTCGCGCTAATGGAGTCAAACGGCGGCTAGTTCCGAGCGGATGCTAGAAGCGTATCAAATTGTAAATTGCACAGTAAACGATGAGCGCTGGCGGGGCGGCGCGGAGCGTACGCACGCGTACGCTCGAATAAAGTTTTCATACATATTCACCGGGTAACGAACGAATTTACTGGCGCATAACGGGGGCTTGCATCGGACGCGGCTCGCACGGGCATACATCCGTCGCATTAAATTCAACATAATCTCAATATTAAAATGTCCTTCGTGTAAATTCGCGCGCGCGCATGCGCGGACGGACCGGGAGGATCGGAGGCGGTTTCAGTCTGCTTGACCCCGCGACGTTAACGTTAATTAGCCGACTGTAATTAAGAGACGCTCCGGGGGTAAACACCCCCGACGATCGAAAGCCAATTTTTGCCGGCGCGCGCGCTTTAATCAACTGTTTTACGCGCGCCGATCGTTAAACTCCTTTACAGGTCGTTAGAGTAAATACGTTCCTGCTTAAGGTTCACTGCGTACATTATTCCCGCCCTTCACGACCCCCCGCCACTAGTCTACCGCGCTTTCTTCGAATTCGACCTTTCTCTCGCGTCGGTATAAAACATTTCATCGGGTCCGTCGGTCGTGGCGAGAACAGCGTCGACGTCTATTCTCGCCTAGCTCCTGATACTCCACAGCGTACCACGTAGGACAACAACACGCTCGGCTCCCTTTTTTCTTCGCGAGACTTTTTCGTTATTTAGGGGCTGCAAAAAGATTCGTTTCATCACAGCGTCGACGAAAGCCCGGCTTTCGTGGGTCATGGACTCCTCTCGGAGGGGTAAATGGCGGTTGGTTAACGTGTCGGCGCTGCTATCCGAGGCAAGAGCGCGGAGGATCAGGTGTCAAAAGTTACCTGAGCCCAAGGGTGTAGCCGAGTGTAGCGTGTCCCATTATTATCCTTTCTTCGCGCGCTCTCTTTTCCCATCGCCCGGCGCCATTAAAACGATCACGCGCCGGCCACGTGCACTTGGACTGCTTATCGATCCTCATCGATGCCGGAGCGCGCGGCCGCGCGCGTTCAATGGGCCCGACGACGTCGAGTCAACCGGTGTCCCGTTGCCGGCGAATTTCATTAAAACCGCGCCGGCGACCTTGATTAATCGCTCGCCCGACCGTAATTTGTCCGAGTAAAATTTCAATTATGCCGCTCGCGCGTACTGGCCTTCCGCGCGAAAATATCACGCGTTCGTCGCGTCGACACTGCATTTCGTGCGATTTCAATTTCTCAGGACGCGCGGAAGTTTATTTGTTGCTCTCGGTTCGGAAGTTAGCTTTCAGATCGGCTCGAGGCGGCGCGAGTGGGATGGCACTCGCTCGCTTCCGCTTGCCGGGAGGAATTCGCGGCCGGCTCGGCGGAATTTAAAGAATCGTTATCTTTTCGCTGCACCATGCATGCGCCACGCTCCGGCGCGCCGGTAATTTATCGCGAGAGCGACGCGCGACGACGCTGCAAGCCTCTTCGTGCGTCCCGAGAACTTCGTCCGTTCTTGCGAGCTACTTCGGACGATTCCGGGCGCGAGCCGACTTTGATTTTGCATCGAGCCGGAGCCGCAAACTTCTTGCGCGTCCGATCCTCTTCTCGCTTGCGGAATATGCGACGTTTATCTGTGCGCGCACACATTTCGTCGGGGGGGCCAGAGAGAAATGTCGCACTCTGAGATACGTGGCAACTACCGCGTTCTAGATCAGGCGTATTCAACCTTTTTCTTTCTTAGGGCACGTACGTATGATTGTTTTTTTACGCGGCCCGCAGTATAGTACAGTGTTACCTATAATATAATGTAGAAAATAAAGCAAAATCTTGTCAAGCATTTATTGTAAAATTAGTGTGACTTGATATTCAGAGAGATTTTGTTACTATCTCACAGACATCAGGGTTTATAACTGCTGCATGCTACTCTTAATACATCGTCAAGATGCGAATATTCGCATATTTCAGTTTTTAATAAGACTGTCCGGAAATATACGTTGATGCCAACAACTTGAGGAGAATTTCGGCACACTCTTGTACGGTCTTGTATTTTGTCGATATTGAGAACTTTATTCCAATTCTCATATATAAGCCAACGCACCTACAATTTGGGCCGTAGCGTACGGCTGCTCTAGATGGTATGCTTCATTTAATGCGTTTTAAAGTACGCGAAACCGTCGACGCAGGACGTCGATTCTTACGCGCGTGTTCGCGCGAGTATAAAGAAGTCTCTGGCTATCGCGGAACATTGTCGCGGATTACCATCTACAAATATACGTTAACATTTTTGGTGCGGTGGACCGAGAAATTTCGCCTAACAGGTTCCTTTGATGCCGCGATGAGTCACGTAGCTGAATATATTAATACACTCGGCCATACCTTCTATGCATATGTATATGCTTGCGGCGCGGGCGTGTTAATAATGATAGCTCCCACGGAAATATTTGCGAATTCCCAATGTCGCGAGCTCTGCGCCAATGCAGATTTTTCTGTAATGAGTTAGGAGCGCTGGGAACAGAATTTACTTCCTCGCCAGTCGGGTCGGTGAGAAATTCGTAGCCAGTGCATTTGATTCGAACGAGGCGGAGTGTCCGGGAAATCTGTAAAAATGCGTTCTCCGCGGAGGCACGATGCTCCTGACAGGAATGAATAAATTAAGACGCGACGTCCTTGCCTCGGTCGAGCACAAGTCCTGCGCCGGCTTAATTAAATTTAGCGCCGGGCCTTAGTTCGGACTTCCGTTCGGATGTTACATTCAGGGGTCCTTTGCACAGCTAGCTGGGGGCCGCCCCAAAAGCAATTTGCGCTCCTGCCAAAGTAATTACGCAAATTTTTGTTTTGCTTTTTTTTGCCGTCCAATCTCCCTTCCACCGTAGGATCCGCTTCCGTTTCATATGGCGAAACTTGACGCTGGCTTGCCGACGTTACAAAAGTGGAGAGTGTAACGTCGCACCAAACGGGCGCTGTAAAATGGTCCGTCGTCCTTCAAATTTCGAATTTATGAACGCGACGCGATCTGACCTTTCGTTGATTCTAAACAGCCGAACGTCAACTTCCTCTTGTGGGACTGCTGCTAACAGCGTTAATAAGACGCAAGTCTAACAAAAGTTTCGCTCTCCGGCAGGATGCGTTCTTACATCGTAGCCCGAACGCCGTCGCTAAGAGTGAAAATTAAATTTGTCCGAGATTTCGAAATGCTTTCACAGCGACTGCTTTCGAGCGCGCTCGACTTCAAAACGGCGTTAAGCGCGGCCACTTTCAAGAAGATTCACGTTAAACCGGCGACGCTCGCGCCGTATTAAGAATCTCACTGGCCTGCTTCGGACACACCACGGAGCCCTCGATGCAAAAAAAAAAAAACAACCACCTTAACCACTCTCTGTGCGTTCGTGCGCGTTCGACCAAAAGAAGATAGACGAAAATACTCGGAAAACAACGTCTCGATCGTGTAACTGCCCGTCCTCTCGCCCTCCCCGTCCGCGCAATCAAAAATCTCCCGCACCCACCACAGTCCATCAATTCCCCCGCTCTCCCGCTTCGTACCCAGCTCGTCGCCGTCGCCACCGCTGCCACCGTCTCGTCGTCCTCGACCCAACGAAATCACGATCCATATTTACCGACCGCGATAGAGCCAGCCGAAATCCGCCAAGTGACTACCCCGGTGGCTGGCGTCAAAAAATTCTACCCAATTCTCTCTCTCTCTCTCTCTCTCTTTAGGGCAGGATGGCACGCGGCCGCTCCACGTGCAATCACGCTCCGCGCGCGTCTCGCAGCCGGGAAGCGGAAAGAAATGACGAGAACACGTCGCTTTTTTAAATGCTCGTCCGGAAAACAGAAGGTGCGAAGAGCCGACGGGCCGAGAAGCGTCGAGCGTGAGGCGAGCGAAAGGGGCATTAAGATCGAGGAGGTAGGGACGGCGAGAGGAAGACAGCTATGACGACTGTGAGAAGAAGCGGAATGAAAAGGAGACCGAGGAGGAGAATGAGAATGAGAATGAGAACGAGAACGACTGGCGTTCGGCCCGGGGGGCCCACGGCCGGTGGTACGGGCCTGGATGCCGCCCTTCCGCCCGATCAATATTGGGTTGGTGGGGCCGAGGTAGGAGAGCGGCCGCGGAGGGACGGCAGACGGGGGTTGAAGCGTCGGTGGTGGGGTCGGAAAGGGAGCGCGAAGTGGAGAGGAGACGTTGCAGGGAAAAGGACGGTGGTCCGTGTGGGGGTGCCGAAGACGTAGGATGCGAGGGGTGGTCAGAAGGAAGAGAGAGAGAGAGAGAGAGAGAAAGAGAGGGACAAGGAAAGGGATGGACTGATACACGGGCGAGCAGAGGCAGAGAAAATCAGAGAGAGAGAGAGAGAGAAGGATGGAGACCGATAGGGGTGGTAGACGATGGTAGAAGTGGTAGGGGTGGAGGAGGGCGCGGCGGCCGTGTGGGGGTTGTTTGGTGGGGGCGGTAGTGGAGGAGCCAACACTGTCATGGCGCCGCGCACCACCGCCAGGCAAGCGGCACCCCGAAGTCCATCCTCGCGGCGTGTAACGCGCTCCACATCGGGCTCCCTCGATTGAATTCCGGCCTCGCTCGGCCGCGACGCCAGCCACCGTCCCGACGTCCTCGTGCCAGCCGCGGAACCCTGTGTTTGCCGCCTTCCCGCGAGCCCTGTGCCGCGTCCGCGTCCGCCTACGCGTTCGGCGTTCGCGTCCGACGATCGTGTGCTCGCTCGCACTCGCCGGCGGATTCCGGGTGCCAGCCGTCCAACGGAGCAAGGCAGGCAAAGGTGCACAAACAAGAGGATCGTCGACGAGAACGCGACGTCACGAAGGTTCAGAGTACCTCCATCTGATCGAGCTCCGTCGCTCCCGTGTCCTCCCGCATTCCGCGTAGCCTCCGAGTGACGTGCGTAATCGGGATCGAGGAGGTTCGACTCGCGGTCGGTCCGCCGTGCCCGAGAGTAAAAAGGGAGGCTCGTCGGGCTTCGATCGATCTGGAAGGTCGTGGCTAAAGGTCGTAGATCGCGAAGAGGGTGCCTGCTCGCGGTCCAGGCGTACCTAACGACGACCTACCCGCTGGGCAGAGTGCGCGGCTTATCTGCCCCGTCGAGAGCGCGACGCGCGTACCACTTTTCGCGTATCATCGACGCCTGCCGGAATCCGCGATCAGTGATCTACCGCGATCGTGATTCATACGCGAGATACGTCGTGCTCGATGGTGCATTCGGGCTCGTGATAACGTCATTCGTCGGATGGAGGGACACAATGTCGCGCCGCGCTGCATCACGTGACTGAGGCAGAGGGAGAGAGATACAAGAGGAAGATACAGTTGCGAGAAGATAGATAGATACATATATATATCTATAGAGGGAGAAGGGAAGAGACGGCGACGAAGAGTGGAGAGACAAACATACAGGTGCGGACAGAAGGGTGAGATTGTGCGAAGGATCATCTGGTGAGGACCTTCTGGCGGTCCTGACCAGTGCGCCGATATTCGCGGAGATACGCGCGAGGGTCGCAGCCGCGTGCGGAGCGAGCTGGACGCGGCCTTGTCTCGCGGCCACGTCTCGCGGCCACCGGCAGAGAGGAGTAGCAATGTTCTAGCAAAGCCAGGACCACGTCTGGCCCGTTCCCCTCGTCCTGCCCCGCTTCTTCCACAACCTGCTGTCCTGCCACGCACCGCATACGTAGCCCCTGCCGACCGCAACCCTGCGTGCGAGTCCACGTCCGCGACCAGACGCCAACGCTCGCCAATGCGCTCGGTACGGCGCACACCGGATAGTTTGCACGCGTAGCGTCACATGCGAACGCACACGCGCAGAGAGACATCTGCATTCGAGTGATACCACCCCCCCCCCTTGTCGTGTCCGTACGCTTTTTCAATTTGCCCACGCACTTTTTCTCGAACGCATGCCCTCTCTCGTAGGACCGCGAGGCGTAGACGTCCGGATGCGCGCACACACGCATCGCGCTCCGACGCGCGGACACACGCACGAGGCGCGCGCGCGGCCGCGGCCGCGTACATAGACACGTACACACGGGCACGAGCTTCCCGAATCCAGCCAAGTCCAAAGTCCTTAATCCCACGGGGTGATCCTGGCCCCGCCCGTACGCGAAGGAACCACACCCCGACGAGCGAGTGCGAGGGAGAGAGAGTGAGAGAGAGAGAGAGAGAGAGAGTGAGAAGGGACTCCAGGATCAGGATTTAGCGGGCTCCTGGTAAGCTTCAGCATCAGCAGTCGATTCTTTCTCAACCACCTCCTACCCCCCTCCGCCACCCAACCCCCGTGCATTTCCGTGCTATTCTCTCGTCGTATTTTGTTCTTTCGCGTGAAACGATAACCTCGCCAGCAGGCTGGAGACGCGGATGAAAATAGAGCGATGTTTGCGAGTGGAGAAGAGAGAAGGAGGGAGGTGGGGCGCAGGGTGAGACTGGGAAGTAGAGAGTGAAAAATAGAGAGACGACGGATTATCGAACTGCTCTTTCAGATGCATTGCCGCCGCCGTCGTCTGTTTATCCTTTCTCCTTCTACTAACCGCGTTCCATTCCTCGACGCTAGTTTCACCCCCTCTCGCGTCTGTCACCCTCGTCCTCTCTCTCTCTTTTTCTCTCTCTCTCTCTCTCTCTCTCTCTCTGCCTCTATCACCCTCGCTTTGGCCACCAGTGCACATGGCCTCGTTCCATGCTGGATGCAGGTTGCATCGTTGTCGCGCAGGTTAGGTTCGTCTGTGACGGTAAGGGTGGGTCGCGCACACCTCGAAAGGGTAGGTTAGAATGAAATCGGAACGACCTCGTGTCGCTCGACGACTGCCGAGACGCTAATTACGACAATCGAAAGTCATTCTTGACGCGAGATCCGGACACAGGGCCGTGCGCGCTTTGTTCCACGGCAAAAGTTCGCCCTCTTAGAATGGCGATGACGTCGATGCCAGGCCGCGTACGTGTACCCCGGAGCACGTACACACGCGCCGCGCATGTATCGCTGGCCTGGTTAATGATTTTATGCACGCGTGACTTCACACCAGTTTCGCGGAGCGCCGCTTCGTCGTACATCTTACTTTAACCAAGCCGCTCGCCACTTTCCGTGCCGAATAATACGTCCGATGGACATGGCCGTAACAACGAGGCGCTGCTTTGACACTGTTAAACCTGCCCACTTGATCGGTCAGCTCGAGACACCAATTACCGGTTCTCGAGTTCTCCGCCAGGCTCTCGCACCGTTCAACTCAACGTCTATCCTTCGGCGCAGCAAACAAATCCTTCGCCGCTCGTTAATTGACATCCGTGCTGCAATTTAACATCCTCCCCGTGCGAGCGCGTAGTTTTCGCTCAATGCCTCGAGAGTGAACCCCGAAAACTGGAATGCCTAGGCGGCGCGCGTTTAGTCGCGGCGTCAGCGCGAACTCATAATTATCACTTACTTCGCACGCGTTCCGCGCGATCGTCTAATCCAATTAGCCTACATTCTATTCAGCCTCGCAAGGGAAACTTGCCGCGCCGCACGGAGTCGGCTTCAGTCTTTTCAGACGCTCACATCATTTTTTTCACCCCCCAAAGCAAGCAGAGACGCATTTCGCTTACGTCGCGGCTCGCGCCGTAATGGTCGGCTGACGCAGCGTGTTCCGGTGCACCTTCCGACTAACTTCAATTTTCGCCCGATATGAGCGAACCAGAAGCGCGCGTGAGCTTCGCTGGCCAAAAATGCGAATCGTCGTTGCAAGGAAACGGTCAGTTAGACGAGCATTAGTCTCTCCGCTCGACGGCCGACAAAACCTTCGAATTAGGTTAAGGGGGCGGCGGACGAGAGGGTGGTGGAGGGGGGAGAGGGGTTGGCTGCTCTGGGAGCTGGACGGTTCGCGATTCCTTGTGTAATTGAATCTGACCCTCGCTCCATTATTGTTTCGCCTCGTTCCGTCTGTCGGCCTCGCCGACTTACATGCAACAATCGATCGATGAAATCATTTTTTCGCGGCACGTAACGGCACGCGCACCCCTGCCGGGCTGGACGAGAATCGTGTGGGGAGGCTTGCTGTTATGTCTCGCGTGCCAAACTGGTCCCAGTCGTACGCGAGGCAGGACGATTCGGAGTGTATGTGATGAAAATGAGTTCGAAGAGAAAACTGGGGTACGGTAAATTCTCTGTAATTGTACCTCACTGCGGAGACCGATTCGGAGAAATTTCTATGTACAAGAAAATAACGAATGACAATCAAATTCGACGTACCAAGTGCTATGATAACAACTATTGTTAAACTTTTCCATTTTGTGCTGATAAAAAGGGGACTAAACGTAATATTGGACTGTGTTTATTTACAGGTTAATAACGTAAAATGAGTTATACAATAAGTGTTACATAAATAAACGTGGTCCAATTTGTATTATGCTTGTACTCACTTTAATCGGAAAAACCTCAGCAACGTGTTAAACGAATCGTCAGACAACAAGACGCCAAAAACAAAAAAAGTGATATTATCGTAAAATAAACTGTTAGCCGTCGAAACTGCCGTCAAAGGAATCACGTCTCGTCATAAATTACATGCTCGACCGTCTCCGAGAAGGCAAATGCATGGTACTACCGCAGTGGACAATACTGGAGTCAGATTAGCTGTACAATTATACCGAATTTACTGTATCGCATTATTTAGACGATAACTCCGCGCTCGCGAGCCACTTCGTTACTTCCATTTCGCGTCAATTTGCCGTCGCAATGTTCCTCTGAAACGCTCATAATGTCGGACACCGAGGCACCGCCCTTCGCTTCGACATCGTCCAGCACCGAACGTTATTTCATCCGCTCGCCTGCATAAAAACGGAGCCTATTTTTCTGGCGACCGAGAGAAAGAGAGACTGCCAGTGGCAGTCGGGAAGCTTCTTTTTCCTCGCCCGCCAGCAGTGGCTGCGACTGCAATCCAACCGAACGTTTAAGGGTCCGCGAACCGGCGGGTGCGGCCGAGAGTGCGGTGCGACGAGGGTTAGAATAGGGTGAGAGGAGGCCGACGACGGGAGAAGTCTGAAGTGCGCGGGGAGGGGGGAGGATCGAAGGGAAAAATGCATTGTTGCGAGCCAGCCGCGCGCATATACCTATGACTCTCGGTTTTACCGCGGCGCCAGGCGTTTTCGCCGACCAAATTCTCGTTTAATCTCACTTGACCCGGCCGAACCTGTCGAAATTCCCAGCGCTAACGGCGACCCCGCTGGCTCGAATCAGTCTCTGCAACTGCAGCAATTACCGCGCCGGTGTATTGCGTACCGATCAGCCGTCGCGGACGGTAACTGCGGATCGTTCGCGTTGATTGTACCGAGCCGAGAGAGAGAGAGAGAGAGAGACAGAGTGTCGAAGGTGGAAATATCCGCGGGCCAATTTAAGCGCCGATCCGGAGTATCGGCAGGAGTCTCGATATTAGCAATTAGAGAGCGCTCTCCGCTCTCAGGGAAACCTAGAAACGCGGCGGGAAAAAAAAACAGACACACATACACGTACACACCAACAGCGCATCGGGAGTGGAGACGGGCGGGAGAGTTAGGAGCGGTTTTTCGTCGGCGCAGTTTTTGGCTGGTTCCGAGTCCGTATTAATGAGCGCGGACCAGGAACATGACGCGGCGACGGCCGCCATTAATGACGATCGCATCCGTTCCGCGCGAGAGGCGGCGTTGTTTAATCGTGCCGCGGGCACGCTCGCGCACTGTCATTTTTGTCGTGCCGCTTTTATTGACGCTGGGGAAGCATCGTTCGGACTCGATTCGAATTCTGCGTTCAATGCGAATTGAGCCGGCCGACGCCGACGCCTGACCGCCATACGGCGCCTCTTGTGCGTCGTCTCTTGTTCAAGCGGCATGACAGCGATCGCGAAGCATTGATCTATGTATGTACTGGATGCAGCGTAACGTACGGAAGCGTGTGCCGAGTTGAACCTGCGGCCGCCATATTTAGAAACCCCCAAATACTCGGTCAACCTCTTTAGTGCCGACCGAAAGAATTGTCGCTAAGCGAGGAATACCGAAGGAATTTGACGTAATTTAGTGAGGCAGCGAAATACAATATAGGGAGAAGTTGAACATAAAAAAGTTAGAAAGAAGTAAAGTTTTATAGATTTGTTTTGAGACTTTTCGCAAGTGTTGCTAACAAGGATATATAGTTTCCCGGCGCTAAAAGGGTTAAAAATGGCGACTATTGTGAGTCAATGTATGAAGAAGGTATATCCAGGTGTACCACCTGAGTGAGTATTTTCAGTGATGTATGTACTACTTATTACTACATTTGAATCACATGCTACAACCTGAGTATTCGGGGTTTTTAAACATGGCAGATTCGGTTTCTAATCGGCACAGATGTTTTGCATTGGATCGTGCATCCGGTGTACATATAGATCAGTGTCGCAAAGAGGAAACCGATCGCTAAACCAGAAAACGACGAGAGTGTCAGCGAACTGTCGGAGATAGGTTATTTAAGACGCATTCGCCGATCGAGCTTCAAAAATTCATCGTACTTTTATCGAGAATTCAAGCCTCGCCAACCGTCCCCGCGTCAATCAGCGCGGCTTTAATTTCCGGCACGCACGCTCGTCTCGCGCCGATTTCTATTTACCTTCGAATTTATTTGATCAATTTACCCCGAATTATACGCATGATCCAGTGTGGCCAAATTCACTGAAAAACCGTAACCGTCGTGTTTATTCAGCAGACCCGCGGTTCCCTGCATTCATTTGCCGATTACGCGTGTTGTCGCTTTCATTTTTTCGAAACCTGCTCGCGGAACGCCAAGGATTCCGTGCCAACGAGCGGCTTCGCTCCGTCGACGGAAGCGTCCGTAATCCCGAGTCGAAAGTTTCGATTAAGCAACGCGAAAGTTCGTTAAGAAGCGTCAAGTTTCATTAGCGGGTCGAACGGAAGGGGTTGAAAATAAACGGAGTGCGCTCGGGCGGGGCTGGAGGTCAGCGGGGCCGGTTGGAGATTAATTTATTCAATCCGGCCGGGCTCTTTTTCGACCCCCAGACCGGTGGCGAGGCGAGCTGCCAGACAAAATCTGTCCTTCGAGAGTGGCTCGCGCCGTGCGCACCGACTTTATCGAGTGTGGAGGAGAGCGGCGCGAGGTCGCGAGCTGATTCCGCGAGCACGCAATTGCTTTTCGGGGCCGATTTCGTAGGTCGAAGGTTGAAGGTCTCCTGCTAGACTAGCCTGCAGCCTTACCGACTCCCGCTGCCCTCGCCCTCCTTATTTATAAGGATAAGCTCGCCGCGCACGTGTCGGTGTCTTGCACACCGACGATTCTGTACGGGACCTAGCTCCGTTTCTCGTTTCCGCGAGCTGCCGTGACCAGTCGTCGTTAAAGCTGAATTCTCACGGTTAACCGTTGCCTCGCCTCCGTGATTGGTTGTTAGGGCCGCGGCGGTCACGTTATTTCGGGCTAAGTTATTCGTTGGCGCATCGAGAGGGAATAAAGCTACCCTCGAGAGCGTCGTGGGGGGTGAAGGTATATTGGCGGTCGGCGTGGAATCGAAGGTGAGAGTGTTGATACGGATTTTGTGGTCGGCTTCTGATTGCTGTCGCGTGTAAGGTTGGAGGAGTTTTTGGTTTTGTATATGTAGGATTTTTGGTGGGGGGAAGAAATTGATCTCGGATTTAAGTACTAGGCGTTTCTTTGTCGTTCGGCGATGTTTGAATCTGCTGCAATTGTAAACACCACGTGATTGAAGGACGATGGTATGGCAAAGAGTTGAGATGTGCTAGTAGTATTGAAGGTGAGAGTGTTGATACGGATTTTGTGGTGGGCTTCTGATTGCTGTCGCGTGTAAGGTTGAAGGAGTTTTTGGTTTTGAATATGTAGGATTTTTGGTGGGGGGAAGAAATTGATCTCGAATTTAAGTACTAGGCGTTTCTTTGTCGTTCGGCAATGTTTGAATCTGCTGCAATTGTAAAACACACGTGATTGAAGGACGATGGTACGGGAAAGAGTTAAGACATACTAGTAGAATTGAAGGTGATGTTGATAATACGGATTTTGTGCTAAATTTCTTGCCGCGCGTAAGGTGCAAGAATTCTTCTTTTTTGAAATTATACGATTTCTGGTGGGTGAAGAAATTAAAATCCGGTGCAATCGTAAGAGACGCACGGCTGAAGGACGATGCTAGAACAAAGTTAAGCAACAATACGTCGGATTCCAATAGTGCCATGCGCGAAGAGAAGTGCATTTCTCCTGTTCAACCATGTAAATGCAGGGAAGAAAGGAAGGAAGGACGATGAGGCGCTGGTCGGAATGAACAAGGGAGATGGAGTCCAAAGGAACACGAGAGAGTCTAACAAATAAGCAAGCGGACTCGCCGACAAATATTGGCAAAGGCAAACAGATTTGTCATTCTTCGCGTGACTCCGACCACGCTACAAGTTCATTCTAACGTCGCCATAATTAGCTCCTACTGCAAAGAGCGACAAAGGACGAAAGGGAACTTGCGTCGATTAGTGAATTCGTCAATCGTGGATCGCGAACTGCAAGTCCAGTTTAACTAACGTGAGCGGTGTAAAAGATGAACGCACAAGTGTCCAGTGTGTCGTGTACTGAGGAAATGTGCTGGTGGTTTTGAAAGTGGTCTAAGTGGAAAATCTAAAGAAAATGTCTCTTTCTTTACTTAATCATTTCGTGATGCTTCGTTCTACATTACGGTAATGTGGAACGATTTTTATAAAATAATTGAAAGTTGGACCCTTAAAAGGATGTTCATGTTTACTTCGAAAATGGTCCAAGTTCTTTGAGGTTTCCAAAAGCACACTTTCGTGTACGCTACTTATAAAATTTTACAATCATGCATGATATGTACAATATCAGATAATGAAAATAAGTAATGAGCAAATATATCTCTTGAATAAGCACACCCAAACGCGAAAGTCTAACAATCTCGAAAGGAAGAATGAGAATGAGAATAAGAATATTATATTTCATAATTACCGGTACCCGCAGTCCCGCAGATAGTCATAATACGGTGAACAAAGTTTAAAGAATATTATTTTACGTGGCTGTCAATCCCGTTAAAAGGAAACAGCACCACTTGATATTTTCAACGGAGATAGTCTCGTCGGGACGTCAGCGTCGAGAATGTGATACGGTCGCCGCGAACTCAATTTCTCGCACGACAATAAGAAACGACCGAGAGAGATGCGTACCTATCGACGGAATATGAGCTCAAAACCTGACGCAACGTTCCTGACTAACGTCTACCCTCAGATCGCGAAGCAACGTGGTGTGCAGTAGGGACGTTCGATTCCGACTCGATTCTCCAATAAATCGATTCTTTGCTACCCGATTGTTTTGATGAATCAATTCTCCTCTCCAAAATCTCAATTTTTTCATTTCAATTTCTTAACAGAATCTGCATCATTTATTTGCCCCCAAAAATCGATTCTTCTATCTCAATTTCTTCAGCGAATCTGCAGCGTCTATTGTTCTTGAAATTGAACTCAATTCTTTGCCCCAAAAGAAAATGGATTGAAAAATCGATTCTTTCAAGAGAATCGAGCGTCCCTAGTGTGCGTTCCGAAACCGTCGCCATCGCGCCACGTTCTATCATTTTTCTTCCCAAAACGCGCAATATTTCTTCCACAAACTCCGATCACGCTCGCGACAGCATAACCAATTGTCGCGGTACGAATTCCAAAAAAAAAACACTCCGCCGTTTGCGGGACGCGACGAGGGCGAGAAGGTCGTCCTCTCGATGCGTTCGCTGATTACTACAATGAAACAAGGTCCGCCAGAATGGCGGTCGATCTCGATTCCAGCTATTAGGTATTAATTAAAAGGCATCGGGCATAATACGCGGCCGGGGGACAGACATTCAAGTTACGCGCATACCGAATCGTCCGTTCGTTTTCTCCGTGAATGCCGGGCATGTAATTAGTACTAACGACCGCGGTCGGAGCTATTCGCGTAAACGAACGGTGCGGCGTAAAACACGATTTTCGATTTGTATTGGCGCTTGTAAATTTCGACGAGTCGAGATATACACAGGCGGGAGGAAGAGAGAGTGGGGGGTTGGAGGTAGAGGGGTGGGAGAGGGGAGGTGGAGCGTGCTCCAAACATGGAGCAGTTGAAAATAAAAGGAACACGGGGAGTGAATCGCGTAAAAAATCCGACTGGCGGACATTGGCTCTCGTAGTTGGGCGATACCTGGCGCAGATTTATCAGGGGTAATGCCGTGTGAAAACGCGCGCTTTATGGAAAATCGATTTTCATAAAAGCGCCGCTCTACACACCCTTCCCCTGCCTTGCCACTCGTCTCTCTTTGTCTCTCTTTGTGTCTCTCTCTCTCTCTCTCTCTCTCTCTCTCTCTCTCTCTCTCTTTCTCCCCCTTCCTCTCCGCTCTGCGTTCACTCCTCGGCTTGTTACTGGTGCGTTTACGCGTCACAACTAAAAGCACCGTAATTAATTCTGCCAGTCTGTAAATCTGTCGCGGCTTTCGCGCGGGCCGCGCGTAATTAAAACTCGGCTCGATCGCTTTTCCCCCCGGAATTCGCCCGGGATTCTTCATTCAGTCTCGACGCGACACTTGATGACGAATTAGTCTTTCATCCGCCAGACGCGTGCTCGAGCGCCTTTGATTACTCTGCCGTCCGTCCGATGCATCGAACGATCCGCCCATTGATCTCGGATCATATCAAAGCGCCGTGCGCCCGAAATGATCAGCGAGAATGAAGCTCACGCTCTCTCAGTCGATGCTCGCCGAATCGTCGACGTCGTCGTATCGGCTTCCAATTCTGTCGAAGCGCCACGGAAAGAAGCCGGGCGCGCGGGAGTCGAGCTCGAGTGGACTTTAGAAGCCGACTTCGAGTCGGGTGGGAGGAGGACGGATGAATAGATAGTCTCGAGCGGAGAAAGACGTAAGAGACGAGGCCGGACGAGGTAGTGGATGGTGGGTGAGTGGGGGGGGAGGAATTGCAAGCGGGCACGTCGCGAATAATATTTCACCGAGCGCCACTCGTCGCATTGAGATACGAAAGGACGTGTACTCGAGGCTGCTGGCTGGCCCGCCTGCCTGCTGCAAGATCCTGCCCGGAATATTATTCAAAAGTTACGACGAGCCGGCCTGGCCGGCGGCGCACATTTGACCGTAGTCGGGATTCCGAGTGATCCCTGGCGCAGCTCGCCTAATTCGCTCTTTAATGACCCTTTAAGCGGAACTTGAACGCGTCCGCGTGTACGGCGTAACTTAGACACACCCCCTTGTCGACTTTTAGTCTCTTCTTCGCGGCGACGTTTGCAGTTGAATTCTTGTCTTCCATCAAGCTCCCTTCTCTCTGGTCTTCTGGCTCGACGTGGATTTTCTAGTTTATGCATTTATCGCGGCAAATGCATTTCTATGTTCACGGGTTTACGTTCGCTCGGCGATGATACCAAATGTAGTCGAGATTCAAGTCAAAACTCTTTATTGATGTTGATATATAATTAATGTTAGAAAAATGACGTGTGCGCTCTTTGCAGGCTTAATGCAGACTTGCTCTGTCCCAATTCACTGCTCCTGTCCTCTCCGCGTCCTTTGTCTTTGCTCTTGCCGACGCATCTCATGTGTCACATGTCACAATATCGGCATCTTTAAATGAGTCATCTCTCTGTGGCATCTTCGTCCTTCGTCTCTTGGTGAGATCGTTTTCCACATAAATCTCTTACCAAGTCTGATGGTGAGTTGGAACGTTTAGCTTTTCTACCGATTTCTCAGTTATCGTTGTTTAGACTCGCCTTGCGTCGACTGTCTCTCTTTATTTCTCGCGTGCGCCTCATGAGTTTATTTTCGTTTCACTTTATTTTTGCTTTTCGGGAATACGTACAGCAGAGTGGTCGATACGTCTCTTTATTTTTTATTCGTTCATCCCTCATCGACATGTGTGTTCTTTTTATTTCTGGTCGTTCGTCTCACCTTACAATTAGTTTTGATAACTTAGTTTAGACTTGGTATTTAAGGAAGCGAGACCAGCCTCTCGTGGCAAATTCATTTTACTCGTTTCACTGACTGAACGAGACCATTGAAAGCTACTTTCGTTATGAGCACCTAATTTCTGGCACATACAGAATGTTTGGTTCTTGTCCAGTGAGAACCGCTGTGTCGAACGTCAAACTTACCTCAACTACTTGAGACCTTCGTTTATGAGGCAATATAATTGTTAATGTGCCCTACATTCTTCAATAAACTGCCTTAAAAAAAGATACAAACAGGGTTCACGTTTGCTTCCATTAATGGGGTATGACCAGAATTCGAGACAGAGAGCCACGTTCTGTCTGACGAACGTTCCAGTGATCCATCGACGGCGTATCTCGCCTTATTAAATCGCGACGATCGCGCAGATAAGATTTTCATAGCTGCTCATTGAATGCGAGTCGCGTCATTGTTGCCGCTGGAACAAGAACTTGTCCCATTTAAGGAAACGACAATCCTCTTAACGATCCTACGTTAAAAGCTAGTTAGCGAAATCCTATTTCACCCTCGCGTGTCCGCCACGGAAACCCGGCAAGTTCCTCGTCGTATACACGCGCGCTTAATGTGTCGTTAATTTATGGCGCGGAACTTTTCCGCGCCTCGCGTTCAGGAAAATTTTCGCATTCAGCAGAGAGAGAGAGAGAGAGAGAGAGAGGGAGAGGGAGGGGTGAAGGAGTAATTTATGCGCGGCAAGAATATTGAACTTATCTTGGGCCCAAGTTCTCAGTTAAGGCTCGCCCTCCACACAAACCCACCCGCCCCAGTCGCGGACTTTTTTTTTGCGCGGACTTTGTTAAGGGAGGAAGGCAGCGTTGCGCGTTATCAAATTTCGTCTGACAAGTTGCGCAAACTTGGCCGGGAATTATCGACGTCGTTGCCGCGGCTTGGCGAAATTAGCGGACCCGTTTAACAGCGTCGACTGTCACGTAACGCAATCGAAAAACAGATCAACGACAGCTAGTATATTCAAGCACTGTGTCGGTCAAACTGAATTGACCTTTTCGGCCCTACGTTTTCATCTGAGGAAGGGACATTTTTCGGGAGATTTGAATTCTCCGACGAAAATGATAGACTAGAAAGATTCTCTAAAGGTGCATTTAAGCACGTATTATAATGCTCAATAATGAAGAAACATCAGTGTCGTTTTATTCAAGAGTTGCGTCAGTCGAAGTAAATGACGATTTATTGAGTTTTTCGGGCCTCTATGATCTGAAGAAAGGACATTTTTCAAAGACTTCAATTCTCCCGCGAAAGTGATAGACTGGAAAGATTCTAGAATGGTGTATTAGACCAAGTGCTACAATGCTCAATTATGAACGAACATCACTGACACTTTATCCAAGAGCTGCGTCGACCAGAGTGAATTGACTTTTTCGGCTCTCTTTCATCTGAAGAAGGGAAATTTGTCAAAGATTCGAATTCTCCGATGAAAATAATAGACTGGAAAGATTCTAGAATGGTGTATTGAACCACGTACTAAGATGCTAAACGATGAAAAAGGAATAATCAGTGACACTTTATCCAAGGGCTCCGTCAGCCAAACTAAATGACAAGTTTATTGAGCTTATTCGTTCTCTTTCATCTGAAAAAGAGGCATATTTCAAAGATTTAAAAATTCTCCAACCAACACGTTAAACCACAAAGATTCTAAAATGGCGTATTGGACCGCGCACAACGATTCTCACTGACGAAACTCCCGCAATAAACCGAGGGCGGAAGAGAAGCAAGCGAACAAAGAATCCTCGAGCGTAAGAAGCGAGCGCGCTCGAAGGCAAGAAGCGCGCCCCGAGAGAAGCTATCGTTGGCAGCGGGAAGCGCGTCGTTTATCTCCCCGGGTCCATGCGAAATTTGTTTCTCAATCGCATTACCGGTCCCCAAAGGGTTGCGCGACGGGAGTGACGCGAAGATTCACGACGGCAAAGATCCGGCTTACCCGTCCACGCCACGTAGGCGTCGTCGACGTCCGCGTCGGCGTCGGCGTCGTCGGCGCTGAGATCCTGGCACGGTCGCCGGTGACCAGCGGAACGAGCTGATCCGCTGACCCACTGGGAGCCTTAATATTGCCTTTCGCCGTGAGAAATACGCGCGGGAGAGTAAATTTTCCAGCCCCTAATCCGCCGGTCCCGGGCTTCGCTTACGGCGCGCCACCCTCGTCGACCTTCCTTCTCGGCCATCTCGCTTCGGGTGCACGGTTATTGCTTGCTCCCTGGCTGGCAAGACCAGGGGTGGGTCGGAGGCGAGGGAGGGGCGTCGGCACAGTGGGCGGAAGTGAGACAAGACAAGCGAGACGGCTAAGTGCACTTCCCTCCGGCACGTTCGATTCAATTGCAGCTGCGGGCTGCTGACCGACTCAATAGTGTAAGAGAGCGGAAGAGGACGGAGCTTGCGGCCTTCCTCTGTCGTCGACCTCTTTCTCCCTTTCTTTCCTCGTTTTGTCCGTCCCGCCCTCCTCTCCCACCCCGTCAGGATTTCTTCCGTACCTCGCGTCCATTGCCCGACTCCTCGTATTTGTCCTACGCTCCTGCCGCGTCTTCGCTCTTGTATTCAAGAGAAAAGCGATGATCAGGGTTTATTGGACGGTCGAGGAGGTGGATCGCTCGACTTTCAGTCGTGCTCAGCGATGACCTCGCTTGTCCGCGAAGGTGCGTGTGAGTGCGTGCAGTGCAGTCCGCGAGTGGGGCCGATATTCTCAGCGTAGACCTTTATGTATATGGACTGTGCACTCCCTATCCCGGCAATATATATATTAGCTCGGAACCATCTTTGTCTTTTTCTTCGCGAAAAAACTATATCGATTGGTCGATTCGTCGATCAATATATACAGATATATATTGGTCCTCTGCTCGGAACCATCTTTGTCTTTTTCTTCGCGAAAAAACTGTATCAATTGGTCGATTCGTCGATCAATATGTACAGATATGTATTGGTCCTCAGCTCGGGACCATTTTTGTCTTTTTATTCGCGAAAAAATAATATCTATATACATTAACCGCGTTTACACAAGCTAAAGCTGTATCTATAGAAACTATCCGTGCGCGCGAAGATTCGGCGAATCGACGCGCGATCGAGATATAAATCCTCCTCGTAATCCGCTCGCAAGTCGCTCGCCGCGCGTCCGCGGCGAGGATATAGGTATAATCGGGTCTAACGGCATACCGTCGAAAGAGGCGTTCCCAACAATGAAGGAACACCGATTGTTCCCGTGTAGTTGCCATTCCGTCCGGCTGAATTCCAGTTAAACACGCGAAACAAGTTGTACTTGCCGGAGCTCTGGATGTTGTTCATCGATCGCCGCCTCCCAAGCCTTCTCCTTTCTCCTCGCAGGAGGAAGTCGCTCTACGGCCGCGCGGGGATGAATAAGTGAACGGCTTTCCAGGGGCTGGTGCGCGCGACCGGCGTCGTCGGTGAAAAGTTGATGAGCGCAACTTTAGATTTGCTCCACATTTGCCCCGCTCAGACTGCACGGACGCAGCCGCGGCTTTCATATTCTTTGCTGCCTCTGTCGGCTAAACGGCGTCGATGTGTAAATGGCTCAAAATGCTTAAATGTAAGGAAGCCTGCGTCCGTTTGATGCCGCATTGACAGTGCAGTCTCGTTTGCGCGGATTTTTCTGGAGGTCTCGTTAAAACATTGTCGCACGAGCGGCGTCTTTTCTAACGTTTGCCACTCGAATTCTTAGCCTCGGTGGACTTCACTCGGGAGCATTACGATTTGCCCGACCTCCTCCCCTTTCTCTCTCTCTCTCTCTCTCTGGTTCTGGGAATCCAATTTACGTTGACCGATCGTAATGCGGTGTCGAAAGGCAAGAACGCAGAGAATCCGTGGAATCCTTCGGGCCGATCGTCGAAAGACGCGCGTACTCGAAAGCCGCTGGAAACCCGCAGAAAGTTCAATCATCCCAGGACCCCCGGCCCCCTAACGTCCGTTGGATCCGCAAGATCCCATCGCGTGCTTTCGTCCGCAAACGTGTTCCTTGTATCTCATGCGTCTAGCACACTACCGTCCGACTCGAGCGCTACTCGATGCGTCATCTTTCTCGCACATCGAAAAATCATCCGATCAAATCTTACGTCTTTAGTTGTACAATGTTTCGAGAATGGAGAAAGTATCTAATTAGACTACGCAAAAAGGGAAAGATGTAGAATAAAACGAGAAAACGAAGTCAAACCAGAAACTAAAATGCAGACTAAAATTAAAATTAAAATAAAACAATAGAAATAGTTACGCAAAGATAACGCTTAAAGTAGGGGTGAAATATGGATAGACATTAAAACATGGGATCAAATTACATTGACAAAAACTCTGTTTACGCAGTTTAGTTGGCCATAGACCGTAGACTGTACGGTGGAATTCTTGCCTGGGAAGCAAGGGGTGCCTGATCGAGGGCTTCGTTACGTTGAGCATGAAGTGCGAGACAATCTCAGTGTGTTGAACAGGGGGGCCCAGATTATAGAGCAGTATTCAAGGTGTGCTCTGCCTAATGCACAATAAAGCAACTCAACACGTTCCGTACCGTCCCAATCGTAGCACACTTTCCGTTCAGGCCGCGTGGGGCGTATACGTCCCACGCTTTACGATTGCGTCGTTTTGCTTCTGACATATGCCTCGCAATGATTAAAATGCCCACTATTGACCGCATAAAATTGTTTAAAAATTCTTCATTTTACAATGAGAATACCAAATGGCTTGAACAGAAATTTCAGCTTGGGCCGCATGCGCCCCATGTGGCACGTGTGTTAAGAGACTCGACGTTCTTGAAAAATTTGGCCGTTCTCCACACGAAACCAAACATCTTAACTAGACTAATTGCGAGGGTTAATTCAATCTTTCTTTAAAACTTTCTTGTTTCTTCATTACCTGCATACAATACTTTCCGGTCACTCTACATATTACAACTGCATCGTCTCCCGATCGCGACCCGCTCACCTCTCCCCAAAACCGTCGCTCGCACCTTAACCTTACATCATGATCCACGTTTCCCGCACACTCGTCTCGCACTAACAGCAACGTGTCCGAACACTCGCATAGAGCACGAAAAAACGACGACAGAAGGCACGTACATATATAGTACACAAAAGCACAGCATTGACCAGCCATCCCGTACTTTCGCTGTCGAGACACGAAGAGACATCCACGTTGCAGGACAGAGACCATGTCGCCATGCTGCGCGGTTCGTTTCCACTGGCAGAGAGCTGCGGTGAGCCAAGCGACGATGCAAACTGCAGCTGCGGCCGCGTCCGGCTCGTTCCTACGCGCGCGACTTCGACCGCGACTTCGCGTCTGCCACGGAACGCCGCAAATATCGGCGACAGCCTCCTCCTCGCGCACTTCACGTTCCGCGTCGCCGTGTCCTCATCTTTGCCCCCCGCGAGCCACCCGGAGCACGTGAGAAATGCCCCGCAATTTGTAAGGCGCGTTCATTTCCCGTCCGGTATGCCACTTCGAGCCACGCTTCTCGGGTCTTCACTCGCGTGCCGTTTGTAATTCGGGGGAAGCCGATGAAATTTTCTTTGTTCGCCTGAACGACTCGCCCGCTGGAGGATGGATGCTGCGTGGGTTGGTCCGCGAGCGAGTATGGCCTGGCGTGATGGAGTGTTGCAAAAATGCACTGCGTGTGCCGGGTGTGTTTCGCGGGGCAAGCGAGTGCGCGGAATTTTGAAGCTCGTGGGGCGAGACGAAACGTTCGCAGTGGGGAGGTTGGATTTCTAGTCGATTCTTCGAAATATCGGAATGGTGTGTTTTTTCGGAAAAATAGATTCTTCCGAAGATTTTCTAAGAGAATACGCAGTATTCATTAACGTTCGGATACCCACGATTGGTCAATTTGACCCGGAGCCTGAAGATCGTCAACTCATTATTTGAGCGAAATAAAAATTTTCGCCTACGTGTATTTTAGCGACGTATATATTTTAAACGTTGACAATTTGTTTATAAACTGTTTAGGTTCAACATTTTTTACAAAATAAAAGTTTTTGCTTACGTGCATTGTGGCGACGTTGCAATGTGTTTTACGATTGTTAATAATTTGTTTATAAATTCTTCACAAATCTTTTCGAGCAAAATTAAAATTTTTTGCGACATGGTCGTCAGTATTTTATAACGCGTTGAATTCACTTTGAGGTTCTCGTCTCACATAAATCTATACAAATAAAATGTCTATGAATTTAAACTGTCGGGTTGCCGTCCTGCAGGAATGGGTCACAATGACCCATCGTGGAATTCCGTGTCTCATTTTACAGTCGGGTGTCCGAGCGTTAATATTGACGGAGATTCTTTGCTCCAAAAAATCGATTCGTGCAGCATAGATTTTTTGTTTATTTTCATTTTAAGGGAATCTGCAGCATTTATTAACATTGACCATTGTCCTCCATTGTGTACCCGAAAAAAATCGATTCTTGCCGGATCGATACTGATTCTTTGGCTTCGATTTCTTCAGAGCGTCCGTTCTCACGATCCGATTCCGAATGGATGAAAAGAGAGGATTCTCTCGAGAGAACCGAACATCCGCAGTTCGCAGTTGATTTTAGGTTTACGGAAGTGCCCCGGGGCGAGCGAGCTGCAGCTGCGGACGGTTTGTCGCGGTCGACGATGCGTTTTGCGGCGGTCGCCGGCGCCGTCTCGAGCGAATTTCGATGCGCACGGTGCACCGCAAATATCGACGACACCTCCCCCTGCGAACGCGTCATTTCCAGCGCGCTCGTCCTTACTCAAATTCACTGTTCGCTGATCAACGGCACACGGCACACATGGGCTGACCGGCCTAATTGTGACGCTCGGTCCTTTCGAGTGGCATCCGTTCTTTGCGCCGCTCGACGAGTCCACTGAACGCGGAATGCGTTTAACGCAACGCCGGGGGGCACTTTTGTAATCGACAGGCACTGGGATACATTCAATGCGCGGATTACCGATCACATAAATGTAGATTTATTGAGCGTCCGCAAACGCGAATTTATCGATTTGACGCACCCGGCCTCCATGCGTGCCCGGATTTACGAGCGCAAGTATATTTCCACCTCGTAAATATGTACTTTGCATTTGTGAGCGCGAATATATTGATAAATGCGATTTTAATACCGCCGGATTATTGCCCGTATAGCATTGTATCGCGGCGTCGCGGGCGCCGAGGACGCGGAGGGAACATTCTCGGGCGACGCAGATTATGCACGGTGTATTTGAATGATTTTTAAACGCACGCCAGCAGCTACCACCGATACGCCGGACGGCGCGAGGTCCCGACGGGGCAGATAAATATTTCACGGCTCGCGTCGCAGACACGTTTGACAAATATGGTCGTCTGGTCCGCGCGATCGACATCCCATCAAAGCGGCGGGAACGAGAGAACGGAAGTGGGGCTGCATGCTGCGACTTAAATCTTTAATCCGCACGCTCGTCCGACGACTCCATGACAACGCGTCTAATTATATTCGGAGCGCGCACCGCCGGTGCACGCCGACACGTTTCATGACAATTTCCAACCGTACGCCAACGGACAGCGAATAATTTTGAGGTCTGCGAAACACACGGCGCGCGTCGGCGTCATCCGTCCGCAACTATGCAATATCAGTAGACTGGCGTTTCGCTCGCTTATAGAAATTACCGGCCCTGCCGTTTGTCCAAATGTTTGCGCGGATCAAATAATCGTCATTCGTTTAAAAAACTGACGTCCCGCGTTCGGCGTTTATCGCAGCCCGCAGACCCCAAACTCATTTCCTGCGCTCGCGTAACGAATATCTGCGGCGAGGCGCGCGAACGGAATATCGAATTAGCAAAACATGTTTAACGGTAAACAGCGAGCCTCGTAGGAGTGCAGCTTTTGTACAGTGTCAGCGGCCCGCGAACCGACTAAACCAAACAGTCTCATATTCGTAAATGCTCGAGTAGCGCAGTGGGCTGTGTTATATAATACACCCTGCGATACTCAGGCGCGGCGCGCGGAGTCCTATGATGCCGCTTTCGGTAAATACCCTCTTTCAATTAACAGCTAATGGCCAGTCAAGCAATCGTTTAGTCTTTCGCTGCCTTTCATTAATTATGCGCGCTCGCGCCGTTTTACGGGCGCGCAGTGCAGTAGTTCGCGGTCCGCGCGATGTATTCCATATTTATCAGGCTAAATAACTTTCGGCTTTACAGCATGCGCGCGCAAACCACTGTTATCCGTGAGACCCCTTTCACCGACGCATATACCTCATTTATACCTCTTCGTCTGCTACGTCAGCAGGATCGCCCAATCCGAATTTCCAGCTTAATGTTCCAAATTCCTTCTATTTTCGACGTTAATCTTCGCACAGACGGCGAGTCTCGCGAAAGAAGTCCTTCGAGCGCCAGCCTGCTGTGATTTCGTTTGTTGCGCAACGTTTCGTGCCGCAACTACGCCGGTATCGCGGCCCTCGAACCGTACAAGCGCATTTCTCAGACATATCGCCGGATTTGATTAACCGAGCATACTTCTCCGCCGGTTAATCAACCGTTGGGAACCCTGCTTTTGACGCAGCGCGGGGCCGCGGTGAGATTTTGACTCGCGCACAGCAACAATTCAGGCCCTCCCTCCCTCGTCGCGGTAATTACGAGGCCGTCTCTCGTATTTCATGCCTCAACAAGAGCGCCGGCAAATTTTACGACGCGGCGGGACTCGGAAATTCGGCGAATCACGCGATGGCGCTCGTCATCGCCGCGCGTGTGTTCCAGAATGCGTTCGGTCTGCTTCATTGCCCTCCTGCATTATCGGTCCCCTTCTTCTTCGGCATACCCTTCTGCCTCTTCCCGCCAAAAGTGGAAAGTCAGAGTCATTGAACGATCCTCTCTTTCGTGCGGCACTCTGTTTCTCTCTCTTTCTTGTGCGACGAAAGACTCGAGGAGCTGCTTTTTTCGCAACACGACACGCTGCGCCATCGGAAGAGTGTGTCGCGCGTGTTGCGCGCTGCTTTTAACCCTTTCGATACGGCCACGTCAGTGATGGCGAACCTTTTAAGCTCGGTGTGTCAAAACTAGGAAAAAAAGTCTAGCTTAAACGGGGTACCGTGTCACATCTTTAAATATCCCTAATTTTGTGGTATTTGCGGCCCTATTAAATGAGAGTTATATTATATCCATGTATACAAACCTTCAATTGAAGATTTAGACATTAATGACTGTATTAATGACTTTTTTGTTGCTGAATTGCATTTGCTAAATATTAATATATATATATTATATATATAAAAATTGTTATATATTTATATATATATATATTAACGGCAGTGAATTAAAATATAACAATTTACACAATACTCAGATTGCTCAAAGTGGCGACAAAAAAAGATAATCGTGAAATAGGAGAAATCGGTATCTAGACAGAAAAAACAGCTATACGGTAAGCGTACTTCATACGACGTTAAGTAACTACAGTCAGCCAATACTATCGAAAAGGTTTTAACCACGATCCCGTATACAGTAATTCCCGAACTTCGAAGTGCCGGATGACGACGCTGCACTTTCCGCGTATCGCACTGTCCGACCCACCACTGACCGAAACATTTTTCTCACCATCATTGCGAAAACAGTGAAAGAGAAAAGTAGAAAGGTACGTTAGCACGAGCCGAAGGTGTCTACGCAACTGCTACGAACTCTCACCAAGTTTAACGATCCCCTCCGATCCGCGGTAAGAAACTGAAAGCCATCGGAGTCGTTGTTTGATAAATGTCTCTCGCATCCTCGCCCCCGCGTTCCGCGTAGCAGCGCGCGCCGGCAAAGTCTTGTACAATGTACAGCTCTCTGTCGCCGGCATAAACTTGTCGCTTAACTGCAATCGAGTTAAGCGCTCCCAGTGTCGGGCCATACGAGCGACGTCGATTTGTCTTGCCAAGAATTATCGATTCTCCCTCCCCACCCCTCCGCGACGTCAATTTCATTTGCCCGAAACAGAATTTGCATGCCATCTTCCCCACCCCCGTTGTTCGCCCGCCGATGGATCGTCGGGCGGCAAATCGAGTCTGCCGAGAAAGTCAATCGCGCTCTTTGACGAGTGCAAAAAGCAATCTGCCCGGGACGACGTATAAACGCGGAGAGTAATTCGCGGAGAGTTCGAGGCCGTTTGGTGGGAGGGGGGCGCAATAAAGGGTGGCGCCGAAGTACGATTTTACGAGCAGCGCCTCGCGAGTCTCGCGACTCCGCCAGCCTCGGACGTTCATAAACAAGAAGGAGACTCGACCGCAATATTCGCAGCTGTGGAGCCTCGCGCGGCTCGCACCGCCGTCTGCATCGTAATCGAAGCGGGGCGAAATTTCATTTGCTCGAGGGCCGTCCTCTTAAAAGCGAGGACACACGGGAACTCGGGAATCCAGGGTGCGCCGCACGGCTGGCGAATAGGACTACTAATAAAGGGAGGTCTGGCTGGGTGGACGGGCGACTAGTTTGCCGTAGCTGTCCTGTGGCGTCGTTCGAAGGGCTGCGGGGTAGTGGGGTGTGTCGGGCTACGAGGCGGTGCTGCTGGCTTTTAATTCCGATACACGGCGCCCGCGAAGGCTTGTTTTGAGTCCACATCTGCGTGAAATTAATTCTCGGCACGAGTTGGCTCGCTGGACTCTTCTCTCTCTCTCTGTCTCTCTCTCTCTCTCTATTTATCTCTGCGGGTTATTAATTAGAAGGCTTCATTCCGCTCACTTCTTTTTAATCGACTTCGAAGAAAGAGGAGGTTCTCGATTCGACATGTGTATTTTTTGGCCTCTTTCTTCTATTCGACGCCTTCTTAACGTCTTGCTTCTCCGCCAACTCGTTCCTTCCGCTCCCGCCTCACACGTACATATATACTCGACGTCTTATCCACCGTATATGTAATCGCCACCGTGCCGCTGTTAGCTCTCACGGATTCCTCGTTCTCTTACGTAGTCAGGACCCTTGCAATCTCTTGCCCGAGAATTCCGACAAGTCGTAAGGCGCGGTTAGCGACGTGGTCGATGATTCTCGAAGGAGCTCCGGGGTCGTCCGAATAAAATGTACGACGCGCAAACTGTCTCGAGCACGGCTGGTATCATAGCAAAATGTGTACCTGGCGGAACGTTCGAGACAGGAAAAAGCCGAAGTTGCGTGTGAAAGAGCAGGACCTCGAATCTTGCTGTACCTACGGCGTGTAACATCGCATACGACAATTGTTGCGGTCGCGCGGCCGTATAAATCATTAGCCTCGCGGTCTCGTGCACGAAATTGCATCGGGCCCTCGTAAATCAGGCCTACATTGCACCGGCGCATGCCACGCAGATTTTTATCCGCCCGCCGTCGAACATGGTGAACAGATTTTTATATTAATTCGAAATAATCCCGCGACGGCCGACGGCCGGCGAGCGTTGCGCGATTATGCGGCGTAATTGCGGGATCGCATGAAGAATTTGATTACCGGCGGCCTCGCGCAACGGACGACATTCGGGCGGGTAACAGGAAAAGCTTCTTACAATTATTATCGGCCCGGCTCGCTCGCAATTTTCAGCGCCGTGTCCACTCTCGCTCGTCAGACCTTTTCACGTCGCCGCATTATCGAGCAGCCGACGATGAAGTGCCATTCGGCGCGGCATCGGCTGCCTACGCATTCGAAAAACGTTGAGCGAGCGGACCGGAAAGCCGGACGAGATTATTTCAACGTGCTCGGAGCCGACGAAAATGAGCGTGGACCGACGTCGAGCCAGCCTCCACCCTGCCTCGTCCGACGGATCGTCGTCGGCTTTGACCGGCGCATAATTGGATCAATTCGAGCGAGCGCCAGATTTAATTGAGACTGAATAATTAAGTCTTCCGTGGGTTCATATCGGAGGGTTGGAAGTGTGCGGCGACCGAACTGGGGGTGGCACGTAGCATTAGCGGGCGGGGTGACGATGATTCAGTATCCGTTTTGCGCGACGTGATCGTCAACCCAGATCCATCCGCGATCGGCGACAATAACGACGCCTTTATCGATCTCTCATCGGAAACCACTCCGTCACATCCGCCGACTTCGACTCCGACACGATTGAAGCCCAGATCGCGGCGAGTGTTAAAGGCGACATTAATACCGAGTCTACTGCGCGGAACTACTTATTCAGTGCGAAGCGTCTAGACCTTGGGACGCTAAATAAAGCTTCTCATTTCCTGCGCCAAGTCCAACCTCGGCCTCGATTCGTCTGCAAAAATCCACCCACCCCGTCTACCCGATCGCACATTTCGAAACGTCGCATTCCTTTGACCCAACGATATCCCAGCATGACGAACACTGAGCTCTGGTCTCGCTATTAGCTCAGCCACGCGACGATACTCGAAAATCTAAGCAAAGGTCCCTATCTCTGGCGTTAAGCACTTTTTTCCCTTGAAATCGAGCTGGTTTGGCTATTCACAGGGGAACACTCTTTCGGCGGTGGCTCGGCCGGGGTCAGCCACAATAATCAGCGACGCCATCGAGAGTGACCTCGGCTTAGTTCCCTTTCAGCTGGAGAATTTCAGCTCTGTCGGCCGGCCAGGGCTGAACCTTGACGGTAATAATTAACGTGCTCATCATCGTGCCGGCAGAACGTTCAAACAGATTTCGTGACGGATAGACACACGCTGGTTACACGCCCTGAAAGGCTAGAGAGAGAGAGAGAGAGAGAGAGGTCGTGGCGAGCGGACAGGTGTACACGCGCACTCGGCTGTGCATCTCATACACTCGTAGGAAGCACAGACGAACGGGCGATAGAGTCGGAGATGCAGGAGTCGAGTGTCGAGTCTTCGGGGTAACTGACATCGGTAGTAAGGGTAAGATCGATACTCTCTCCTCCGTGTGTACGGTGCGCAAGAGTTCCGGAATGTGCATCGCACGTCTCATTCCAGTGATCGTTAAACGGGAACGCTGCGCGCTGTTTGCCAAGGTAGTTTGAGGTGTGAGAAAGTATCGTCTCAGTTGGCCGCGATACAAAGTCCTCTGTCACGCCTGGCAACTCGTATTTTTCTGCGCTTTCGGGTGTTTTCTTTCGTCGCTCGCCAGCGCCTGCCTCGTACTCTCGTGCCGTCGACGATCTCGAGGATTTAAAGTGGGCCGGGGATGAGTCCAAGGTTAAGCGTCGCATTCACCCGCCGTGGGTGTACAGAGAGTTTCGTATTCCGAGCGAAGGACACCCCGCCGTTTTCATTAGTCGGTGGATGGCACGCGAATGGAACACTGCGTCTTGAGGATTTGATGAATGTTTCGCGCGCGGTCGTTATGCGACGTTATGCGACGCTATGCGGCGAGACGTTCCGAGGCGACCCGGGTGAAAAACGACTCGAGCGCAGAGTGGCGTTGGCTCATAAGACCGGCTCACCCCGCTGAGATTACGTACTAGCCTGCTTAATCGGCCGCCTTAAACGTCGATCGGGATATCGGCGGACAAATCGGCTCGAGCCGATATTGTTAGAACTATCCTCTCGAAAGTTGCCCTCAGCGGTTAGCGTCGGCGAGGATGGGATCGGGCGGGTTTATGACATGTACGCGCCGGCCAAATTGCCGAAAGTTCGCGGCCAATTTTGTCGGCTACGTGCGCGAACGCTTCCGTGTTCCATCCCTCGTGCCCCGTTACGCTTCCGTCAGATGTTACACGCTGCGGCTCGAAGAAAGTTCCAGCGCGGTTGGCGTGAAAAAAGCGTGTGTCGCGCCGAAACTCGTAAGGGATGTAAACGTTTTGATGGGACGGACTTTTCTCATATCACGCGGTTAAGTGTCAGATTGACTCGCGCGAAACGTATGCAATCTGCTCGCGTACGATCGATGTACGTGTGCCATGGAGAATGATTGTTCTTAGTACGCGGTTAAAAACTGTGTTTATGTCCGTGGCGAGCCTTGTTGCGACGATTAAATAATCACAGACAGACGCGCTCGTATATACGTTCGGTACCACGCATTCAACGCAGGACCTTTATCCAGACCCTCGAACGCGCGTTTATTAACAGCCCCTCATGCCGGCGAGTTCACACGGAAAATAATGATTTTATCAAATCGACTGCGTCGAAGAATAATGCATTCAGTGCGCTCGAGTCCGCTGAATATTCTCGCATACGTTTTTCCGAGCGAACGTCGGCGGTCCGATGACGTTGTCGAGGACAAATTATTCGCCATCGATCGAGCGAGCCGCGTGAAACAAACATCTCCAGCCATGATGCATTTTCGGGCAGGAGAGATAAAAATTCACCGTCCCAGTAATTGTCCTCGCTTTGTCGAACATCCGGGCCAGGACAGGAATGAAAACTATTCAGCGACGATAGGGTTGCCCGTCGGTCGAACACCCTTGTCGCGGTTGTCGGTCCAACCCCCTTTTTCGGTCGCCACCCTGATAGTCAGTAACAAATTGCGTCACGTGGGAACCGCAGTCTCGGCACGAGCCAATTAGCCAGACCTCCCGTCCGGCTGTACACCGAAGCGCGGGTCGAGGGCTGCGGAGGCGTGCCGGAATTAGTGGATGACCCTGCTGATTATTACGTTACGTGAAAAGCCGATTGGCGAGGATAGGATGGCCGGCTGGGGAAGTCGAGCGAACGTGCTCGCGCGCTCGTTTGAAAAATGACATAGCGCGCGGCGAGAGTCGCCACGGCAGATTCGAGATTCAGAAGTCGAGATTCGAGAGTACGCGTAACGAGGTCGCGAGGAAGAAACGGTTGGCCGCGCGAATTGCACGTCGAACGAGACGATTATTTGCTCGCGCTTGGTATCGCGCCGCGGATGTCGTGGGAAGATATAATAGGAGTGGGGCATGGATCGTTGGGCGGGCAGAAAAACAGGTAAGTCGCCGCGGTGGCTGTACCTGGTGGCGAAGAACGAGAGAACCGAGGCAAACGGCTCCCCGCGTCAGTCGAGCTTGTATTCCGCCTTTGCGCGCCAGTAATCAGAGTCAGGAACGGATACTCAAGAAACGTGCACCCCCCCACCCTTCTCAGCCTTGCCTGCAACTTCTCTGTCCACCCCCGTTCGCCACCACGCCACTTCCTCGGGATTCCCTTTCAATTAACTCGCCGGTAATTTGCGTAATTACAACCGCCAACCTGCTTTTCAGCCACCGGTAATATTCGTCTTCGACACCTTCGGTTGTCGGGCTGGGAGCTGGGAGCTTGCTCGGGATAAATCGAAAGCGAGTCAAAGTAACGAAATTGACTGCCGCGCGAAATTCGGTAACGTGTCAAACGCGACTTAGGCTTGCGAGGTGTAAGAGTCGCTTTTGGCAGACACCTTTTAATCAGAGTCACGAAATAAATGTGTCGATTTGCATTAGTGCTGATGTTTTTTAATTAAAGCTCTAGGATCTAGCAAGACTTTGTACGGCCACTGTCGATGGGTTTGTTTTCATCTGTACTCTGTACAGCTTAAATGTGAGTCGCTGCTCTATTGGATCCATTTGATTGAAAAATTACGTCGACGACCCAATCTTGGCGACTATTTCGTGATTCTGATTATAGCGTCTCTAGTGTCGCTTAGAGCCACTGAAATCTGTGTCACGAAATAAATGTGCAGATTTTGATTAGTGCCGCCATTTTTTAATAAAAGTTCTAGGATCTAGCACGACTTTATATGGCCACTATCGATGTGTCTGTGTTACTCTGTATTCTATACAACTGTATGGGATTTTAGAGTAGAGCAGGTGCCGGGGTTCCGCTTGTGGAGCGCGCGAAGAATTGAGACCGTAGTTTTCCGATTTTTCCTTCTCTTTATTGCCGGAAGGCTCTCGTTAAACTCCGACGACACAGACACTTTTTCTAACGGACGGATTTAAAATTACTTACAGGCACAAAATACTAGAGAGTACGCGGGTGAACAATTAACTGATAACGAGTATTATACCTGAACACAGATCGCGGCAAATATACAAGTTAAGGCTAAGCGGTCTTAAAATTAGGAAAAACCAATGAAGCACGGACGTACCTTCACGCGGGAAGATCGGAGCACCTGGGAAGAAGGAGCGACCTACACGGCGCACTTCCCTTCGATAGGACGCGCAGGGGACGACCTAACTCCTAACTGGTCAAAAACGATTAGGAATCGAAGAATTTTCTATACGGCGCACGACGAATATCTTCACCAGTAATCCGGGCAGGAAGGCCTTTGGATTGGCTGCGTTTAACACCACAATAAACGTTCGCACTTTCACCGCTCAAAAATCGCACTTATTAACTATCACTCTAAACGCCTTGAAAAACTCTCTAAAACGAGACCAGGCATACGGCACCTATATGTATATATAGACCCTGTTCCCCCTCTCACTCGCCCACAGCTAATTAGCGAGAAACAATTAGCGCCGCGAAGGTGTCGTGAGGAGCAGGGAACAGAGAGTTTGCGAGACGTGAACTCGCACAGGAGCCGTGTCGATATTGCCTGTATTACTGTAAATACTGACCGCTCTCCAGGTCCCAAACAACAACATAAATCTGAGCCGCTATTCTATTGGATCGTTTTTATTAAAAAAAATAGCATCGATGATCCAACCTCAGTGACTATTTTCCTGACTCTAATTATAGGATCTCTAGTATTTCGGATGGTCCATTGCGTGTGCGAATGAGTGCACTCCTTGCCGGGTAACAGTCAAAAGTCACGGGTGCCGCGGCGGGCCGAGAAGTACAATACAGTCGCTCGCATGCGAATACCGACAGTTTTGTGGACCTATTGAAGAAGCGTCGACCGCTTGCCAGAATAAAATAAAGCAACTTGCGCTCGTCCGCTGCGCAGCGAGTTTTGATTCGGGGTGAACCATCCTTACCGAACGAAGCGTGTGACCTGCAGCGGTAGATTTGACGAAAGGTCGACGAAAAAGGCGGAGGATGAGCACGGTCGTGTCGGCGGAGGTGAAGAAGGGTCGGTACGAGCAGTCGGCAAAATTGGTCAATCCCACCGGCTCGGTGCTAATAACCGAGGAACACGAAGATGGGTTATGACAGCCGGTGTCGTGGATCGCTTCGTGGGGCGCAATTGCACGGCTGACATGTGCCATTGTTCAAACAGTGCGCCCTCTGAACCTTCTATTAGCACTGCGCACTGTCCCACTCCGCCCTCTCTTTCGCCACCCACCGCCCACGCCCAGGGTCGTGCCTAAGGGAACGTGCAAGGGGGCGCGCACTGCACGCAGACGGAGAAAAAAGAAGCGCCGTCACCCGGAGATTGCTTGGTTCGAACAAAAGAATGGCCGGTTCAGCGGCAAATGGAAAGATGTACGAAAAAGAAAAAAACAAATAAACTCGACTCGGGATAGAACGAGCCGGCCGAGCGTTGACGGAAGGCGACGATTTTTTTTTTTTTACACATTTCTTTGGTACCCCTCACGCATTATATGATATTTTTCACCTTTTCCTAAAATGAAAGTTGTAAAGAGTGTGTATGTGGCGGTCGAAGTGAGCTTCGCACGCGGGCGCGCCAGTGTTCAGCCGCGGCCCTGTCTACACCCGCTCGCCACCTTTCTCCACCCTCCACCCCCTACCCTCGTCGACCCTTCCGAAGTGCTGACGGCTCTGGATGCACGGCGCATTATATACTGCCCTATATCCTCATCGTCGCACGCTTCATTGCCGGCTCACCCGACTCGATCGCGAGCGAGCGAGCGAGCAAGCGAGAGAGAGAGAGAGAGAGAGAGAAGCTCTAACTGCTCTATACTCTATCCGATTCCGATCGTACGTGCGTGCAGGTTCGCGCGAGGCAAGACCTTGCGACGCCATTTCGTTCGGCGAAACGGAACGCGCTCCCGAGCCGCGGGAAAATGCGGAAGCGCGACTCGTCTGTTTTTCCGCGAAGGCCGCGTGTGTGTTTGCTCGAAAGTCGTCGGGCGCTCGGTTCTCGATTTAGCGTCGGCCAGGGCAGAAACTGGCGATCGCCGGCGGCGATACACGTGAAACGTCGCTGCCTGACACCGGGGTAATTTGGCGTACAGCAGTAAAACGCGGCTTTGCTCATGGGAATATGATGGCGGCAGTAAAGCGACGGGCGGCAGCGGGCCAGTCACTCGATGCTCGCTCGTACGACGTACGGCGCAGGGGTGAATTACGCGCGCACAATTCCATTTTTTCTCCGTCGTCTCCTCTAATTAGTTCCCGCGCGGAATGTGTAACTAATCTCTAATTAAAATCGACGGTAAATAATGTTGATGAAGAAGGGGGGGGGGGGGGGGGGAATATATTAACGGCAATATGCACAAGCTGACCACACGCGAAATTAATATCCATTAATGAAAATTCGTAATTGTGCTATATATATACCGTGCGCGTGACGTGCGGTTTGCATTGAGTCTGACCGATTACAAGGCTGGCCGATCAAACACTCGCGACGATGACTTCCCACGGCCTACCGTGGGCCGGCGCGACAATTCGCAGGACGAGGAACGCGAAGTCGTCGAATTCGCGGAGAAAATAGTGTCGAGTGACGCCTGGCGTGCCTCGTGGCTTTGGCGGGTTCGATAGTTTTCGCATGCCATCTCGGAAATGCACGTCGAGCGGCACGGCGGTCGACTGCGGTTCCAGAGGATCTTCGTCCGTCTTATTGGCCATTCGATCGAGTCAATCAGCCGGCGAGCGGCACTCACTAATGCACACCTACCGCGCGGGTCAATAAGACGAACTTTACTGCCGGGACGCTCGTAATTCCGGGCCAAGCTAATTTTGCATGTTCGTGCCGGGGCAGGACGGCGGGGTGAACTCGTGTCGACGTGCGATAAATAATAATTGTCACGCATAAGCGCCATTATTCCCGGACAACCGCCGCTGACCTTCGCGAATTCTACGGTAATATTGTGCCTCGCGTGATTCTCCTTACGATACCCAACCTTGCACGCTCGAAATGCACCACCCCCCCCCCCCCCCCCCCCCCTCTGCCTCACTCGCACCAATTCAATTTTACACCGCTGCAATGCCTTCTAATGCAATTAGCGGATCCTTCAGCGACGGCGAATTTGCCAAAGTTATTTATATCCCCAATTATGCATGCCCCTTGATGCTCCGATTGATGAACGTTGTGAGGAAAAAAATTCCTACGAGCGTGTCGGCACGTCTTTTGGCTCGTTCCACGACGTATCGTCTCGATTTTACGAGTTCCATCGTCGTCGCTCTTTTAATGACGTCCTTCTGTACTTTTCTCGCCGGTTTATCACGCTCCGGGAATAACGCAATAATTGCCACGTCGATTCCCAGGTTTTACCCTCATTTAATCGTCCCTCACCGGCGCGGCGGCCGGATCCAAATTGATTCGATCGTTCGCGTATCTGAGCACGTGCGCGCCGAATCGATTCGATTCACGTTTCGCCTACGTGGAATCTCGACTACCTGCCCTCAAGTATTCCCTCATGTCTATCAACCCTCGTGCTCGTTTAGTCCCAGGTACATCGCCCCGCGATAAGATAAGCCGGAGAGCATCGATTCTTTTTTCCGAGCCGCCATTCTGACGTTTTATCGATAACAAGCTACTACTGTTTCCAATGGTATCCGGGCATGGGCTTCGTTTCTGACAATGGCGCCCGATTGTTTTGTTTCAGGTGATGATAGTCAGACGCTGTGGAGGCTAAGGTGGCTCTCCACGACGGTGAGAAAGTGGAGAGGCTCGTGAAAATCGGCACCGGTGGCAGGCTATCCGGGCAGCGGTAGTGGCGGCGGAGCGGCAGGGGTAAGATCTTTCGTCGTACACGTCAGTCGCGTACTCAATGGGGACGTTCGATTCTCTCCAAAGAATGAATTGCTTGAAAAAAAATCGAAGCCAAAGAATCGATTCTTTTCGGCTACAGAATCGAGTTCAAGTTCGATAATAATGAACGCTGCAGATTATGGTATGAACTTCGGTTAGGAGAATCGTTCTTGAGAGAATCGATTTTTTGGGGGTAAAGAATCGAGTTCGAGAATAATGAATGTTGCAGATTCTCTTGAAAAATCGAAATAAAAAAATGTATCCTGCAAATCTATCTTTCATTGCTCTCAAAAAAATCGATTCTTTGCAAAATTGGATAGCAAAGAAATCGATTGTTTGAAGAATCGGATCGGAATCGAGCATTCCTAGTATCGAGTAAGACCACTCGTAGACATGACTTTCGCCACGAAACAAAGTGTGGCAAAGATAGAAACATCTACATGACGTCACACATGTGGGCAAAAGATAATTATATCAAATGACAATTTTTAAATAAAATTACGAACGAGCTTACATCATTACTTTGCCCACACGTGACGTCACATAGATGAATTTATCTTTGCCTCAAAGCAGTTGACTAAAGCCGTGTCTATTAGTACGTATGGTCTAATTGTAAGGGCCTAAGCATCGACCTCGTCAACAGTATGCACACATACTACTATCACACGCACACGCACTATCACTTATCGCACCGTAAAGATAAGCGCACGCTGTTGCTAAGCGCATTGCGTCTGCTTCCCTCGCGAACTGCGTCTTACTCGCGAATCACACCCTACATTATTGAAGTCGAATCTCACACGCGATTCGTTTGCCAGTATAATGTTAGACGAGCCGTTCGCCCGGATCTGATTCTCAATTTCTGTTCGGCGTAAAAGGGGTGGGCGGAGAAGGAGAGAGGCGGCGCGATGCGTGGGTGGCGGATTCTAATTTAGAGGACGATCCAGTCCGGCCGTGCCGAATTACGAACTCTGATTGAAAATGAAATGATCGTGACGCGAATCCGCGATGCTATCGGCCGCACTACCGAATAATCTCGATTGTTGTCTGTCGATGATCATCGGCATCGATCGAAACGTCTGCTAGAAGCCACAGAACTTTTTCGGCGAATTAATGTGGAACACTGGGTGCTAATGCGGCTTCACTGACTTCATTCTCGACTCACTCAACGTCGTAGCAATAAAAAAATAAATTCCTCACAGCCGCACACCGCAATTGATCCTCCTTGCACAATTTCGACACTAGTGCCGCGCACATGCTCGTTTTTCGTCCGCGATAAGAGATGAATCGACTGACAAAAGATGCCCTGTTCTACCTGACCGGAGTAGCTGCGGGCGCTCGGGACGAGTAATCGAACTCTTATCAGGCCGGTCGAATAGGTTCCGTCGAGTAATCGAGTCGCAATAGGAATCGCGGATTAAACTGTTCTACGAAGGGTGGTCCGATCGATCCGGCCCACCGTCGGCCAGGCTTGCTCGCCTGCGCTCTATCTTCAATCTACGCGAACCGCCGGTTATAACATTACACGTGTTTGAGGTGGACACCTGATATTCGACGAGTGTGCCACAGAAGCGTGCCATAGATTTCCGCAAGCAGTCGCGACGAAACGCACGCTCTGTCGAGCACCGACGGCCTTCATCACTCAATTTTCCACTCCATAACGCGAGAAATATCTTACTTCTCGGTAATCTATACTCGCGCATCTGTTACCAACCTAGAGCCCCTGCACTATGCTAAAAGGCATCGTTTGCCAGCTGTGCCCGAAAACGCATCCCTTTTCCGTGTTCTGATGAAGAACCAGGATACATAGTTGACACATTTCCGTGCATCCACTTACGTAGATAAAAAAAATGGAGATTGGTTGTTCCTTAACACCAAAACTATCGAGCAGCCAACATGATTGGTATGACATTTTACTATAATGAAAGCTAACCTTCAAGGCATCTTGTTTCCGGGAATTTGTCCTGACCCTTATTGAAATACGTACATCATCGATAACTGAAAGTGAAAAAAACTTTCAGAAAGTAAGATTACTTAAGTGCGAGTTTTTTCATTGTAGAAAAATGTCGAACCAGTCATTTTGACTACTCGGTAGTTCTGATGTTAAACCCGACCTGTTTTCGTGTTGCAGGTACTATGGGAGCGGGGGTATGGGGGGCGGAGGAGGGCTACAAGCCACGGACCTCCGGCGAAGGCTCGAGTCCCAGTGTTCTAGAACAAATTCACTCCGAAGTCCTCGTTCCCTAAGACAGGATGGCTCTCACGTACCGAAGGAGAACATCACTCGCGACGATGAGGACAGGTAAGCCGATAAACATCATCGTCTGGCACTATTGACGCCACACTTGCCGCCGGCTACGCATTGAATGAAGTGCAGACGGCCATAGTTAGAACTTCGAGCCCTGCTTCTCGATCCAACACGACTGTATTCCTATCATCGCCTCCATTTCGCTTCATTCCTGTGACTTCAGTCCGCTGTTCTTGATTCACCTATCACTATAATATATTAAATCCTAAATGGTTCGGTAAACAGTCCTGAGTCAATCGCACTTCTTAACTTTTACGTTACGAGATCCTCTATCAGGCACCCTGTGCTTCTCAGATAGGAATTTCACCGAACGTCTTGTGGTAAACGCAATTGCCTAAATAGATTAGTTACTGACGTCAATAAATTTTGCAACGACCTCAACTTTCTTGGTCCGTTCTCCACTTTCAAACGATGCATCGTGAACGCTCTGGCTTGATAACCGCTCCATTTTGTAACTATTGTTTTTTTTTTGTCATTATTCTTTTTTTATTTTCGTTATTTTAGTTTAGTTAAGATTAACCGTTAAATTAAAATAATCTACTCTTACACGATTTTGTTTTGTTTTTATATATACATATTTTTGGTTTTGCTTCTCTTTGCTCCTATGTATCTTTTTGCACTGAAGGGCCCATGCTCGTTAATAAACCAATAATAATCAAACTATTGATCTTTCATCCTCTGACGCAACTCTTATATTCTGCTCTCGCCACGATTGCTCAACTTCGATTCCTTCCATTGATATACTTGTTGACAATGCGGCAAACGTCGATTATCTAGGTAATTAGTGTTCGGGAGCAATTTCTGTAAGGCAGTTTTCGTCGACGCTTATCGCCGAAGCTCGCCAACTGTGTGTAGTTGGCAACTTTCGGGAGCCAGCCAAATACGTTGAACGTTAATTGGAAGTATGTACGGGGGGGCTAGGCTATTGTGTCCCATTCGAAATCTTGCAGGTGTATGCACGTCGAGTATGCGCACATGTGCCGCCAGCCCGGTAATACCTCGGCCGATATTTGGATGCACCTAGCACAGCTTCTAATTGGTACACAAATTCTGTGGCTACTCTCGATTCGGTTAATATAGACGTCGGTATCTTCGTTGACAAAGCAATACGAGAGAGGGGAGTTGTATACATAGTCATGAATCTCTGTTCGTAGACTATCATAAGGGACGGTTATTTATTGATGTGAATGAAATTTCGCAAACAGGTACTTGCTAACTTTCTGGTATTGAACGTGAAAAATTAATCGGTTCGATGTACTCACTATGATTTGCATGTAGTACTGATAGGATTACATAAAATGCTGTATATACAGTTCACAATTGCGCAATTCTTCGCCAGGTTTTATTCATCAAATGCATAATTTGGATGTGTTATGATTGAATAATATTCAAGCTGTCACTCTGATGCGTTCAAATACCACAAGCTATTAATATAGAATGAATCCATGTACTCCGTTATTTAATACTTGATTTTTGGTAACCACTCAACCGTATGGTAATTTTAAATAATACGTAAACCCTCTCACCTCAACATTCGTTAATATACATTGTAGACTCCTGAAGAGGGAACTCAGGTTCCGAAACATGTAGAGAAAAAAAATCACTTGATTGCATAGATTCTCAACCAAGAAGATATCTTACATATTTGTTAAAATTACTTACTTGCGTCAAACGAATACATCCTCGAAACGATTCCAATTTTACACCCTCCAATGATTATTTCGACTGATGCATACATGGATGAAATATTTCAAAGTATACAGTAACGACAATGGTCCCATTCCTTTCGCTGTCAGCATTAACACGCACATTTTTCCGTTTGCAGGGCTGACTTCGGGGCGATCCTCGCTTCTGGTCAACCCACTTGTATAGGTTCTCGTTCGCACAGACGACGGAAGAACGATGAGGACGCGGAAGAGAAGGCATTGAGACGACGCAACGTCGGTTCGGCTGGCCTTCTGCATCGGAAGCTGAGGCTGCTCGCGGCCGGCTTCGAACATGTCAGCGACGAGCAGACGCCAAAGGAGGAGGAAGATGAGGACGAAGAGAGGAGACATCGGCTTCGATGGTGTCGCAGGGATTTCCGGCGATTCGCCGAAGTCGCTGCGAAGTTTCTGCTCCTCGGCATCGTGCTTCTCGTCACGCCTGGTAAGAACATTTTCCGTTCGTCACCGATGCTTCTTCCTCGGACGAGAAATCCGTACGCGCACTTCAGATCCATCGCACACGTTCGCGGGGACGATTTATTCCCAGTAAACTCTCCTGCAGCAGAGAGTTACGTTCGCAAGAGAGAGAGAGAAAGAGAGAGAGAGAGAGAGTCAGACGGATATTCCACAGAGACAGTGACAATGGCAGCCCCAAGTGTCAGGGTTGCGATTTATCGATAATAGCTCTCCGCATCAGCCGCGAATGCCATTAGCCGAACTTCTAATTAATTGCTCTCGACAGGTCGTTATTAATTACCGCAATGCCGCCGAATCGAGAAAGGAGCGACCGTAGGCCTTATAAAAGACCGTTTTCACGCTGCTATCTCCCGCTGCGGAAGGTCGGCGGCCTCCTCGCGTCGACTACGCCGCCGCGAATTTCGCCGAGTATCGTCTCTCAATTAGTGGAGGCTGTTAATTAGAGTTCACGAGTTTGCGGAGGCACAGGAGTTGCCGCTAATAGCCCGGCATCGTATCTCACGAAACGGATCGTTGGATCTCGAATCCAATGTTCCACGGGCTCCGCGCTGTAAGGTCTCTGCAGGCGGGCCATCCGATGTAATGGAACGTGGCAGCGAAATAATGGAACGGCGCTCGTGCGCGAGCCAGGGCAACGTTCATTTGCGCCTTATCCTTATCCCGCTCGCCATCGTCTCGAAATGTTCCGAACGACGAGCCCGAAACAACGATCGGCTCCTTGAACGGACCGGCGCGAGAGTGTCAAAGGCCGGACGAATATGTTTTCTTTCTGTCTATTCGATTCTGACGCACGTATGTCGGCCGCTGGTCGATCCGTCGCATGCGGCACCAATTGCCGGTTCTACCGGTTGTACCTCAATTAGCGGGCCTCGCTAACAAGTCCGAGTCTACCGGGGCGCACTAATAGCTTTCCATCGTCTCTACGCCGCTCGAGGATCGATCGATCGACGGATCCGGGCCTCGCCGTGCCGTGAATGGATGCGGCCGGGTCGGCGACGTAATGACGACGATTGAGATCGAGAAGAGCAGCTCTGTTATAGCGATAGGCCATTCGAGCGAGAGATACGTGTCTTCGTTAAGATGCTTAATCGCGCGTGCGATTAATTAGCGAGCGCATTGTCGCCGGCGTCTCATATCTGGCGCTGTGACTCAATGTATAATACCGCTTCCTAATGCCGATTTCGTCTGTCGTGGGTACGTACTCGTACGCTCGTGACGTTCCTCTGAAACGTAAACAGAATCGCTCGGCTGACGTTCGCGGCTGAAGCTGCGCTAGAAAGAAGTTCACCGCTTTTGCCGCAGAATATCGTAAGCACCTGTTGCGACGTTCTCGCGACGAGCGTCGGTACGCTCGGCGGGGAATTCGCGTTCAATTACTTAATTAATCGATGAAATATTTCCGGACCAGACCCTCGAGCGTGTCCGAACGCGCCTACGCGCGATACATATTTTTATGAGCATTCTTTGCACTCGCCAACAATTCCGCAGTTGGTGTCGAGTGAAGGACAGCCGGCGCGTTGTCAGTTTTGTTAAACACGCGGTCCTGATAGCACTCGACAGAGTCGAGCGTCTCGGCTGGCGCTGGAAATTGAGTCGTGACGGGGCGCGTTTAAAATAGGACGATATCTGAGAGTCAGCGAGGGGGCGCTGAGGACGAGCAGCGCTGAACGTAATTACCGGATTCGCGGCGAGTTTTATCTTTGCGCCGACGCCTCTGAAAGGCCCTCTCTGGCACAGTTTTTCGCCCGCCCGCCTACTACTTCCCTCGCCTATCTCTCCCACACTCGCCCACCCTCTCCTGTGTTCCCTCGACGACGGACCGAACGCGCTTTTTCGGCCACGTTTGCCGAGTGACGGCCGCGCTACGCGAGTTTCAATTTGAAAGAACTTCCGCCGCGGCAGCCGAGGCCTGAATGGATCGACCATCGAGAGAAGAGACTTTGAACCTTTCGCCGCGCTGAATTCCGCTTTCGGCGCCGCCGCTCACCACCGACGCCGACGTCGACGCTCACAGTTTCGAGCGGCCATTCGCTATTGCCGAACAATTCAAAGGCGGCCAGAGTCGCCCTCCTTTCTCGCCCCCCATTCCCTCTTTCTTTCTTTCTTTCTTTCTCTACCTCGCCCGTACCCGTTTTTAGTCGCTTCTCTTTTATTATGCTCTTTTTTTCCGATGCGACCCCATTTTGTCTGCCGGCTCGCCCGAGAGTCGCAGCATTCTGTCGCTGATTTCAAGATAAATCGCGTCGACAAACTGGAGAGGGACGTTATCCGGCGAGCGAGTGGGGATGCAGGTTGGTGGACGAACGTCGAGAACGCTGTGGCCTCTTCTCGATGGCACTCGCTCAGTCTGGCGCCGTTGTTTTCGACGCTTTCTCGAGCGTTCGTTAAAGTTCCACTTATATTTAGTCCGTCGTACCGCGAACAAACACAAAGTATTGTTTCACCAGCCAGTCAATGCGCTAAATTGTCTCTCGAGCCGGCCCGGCGAGATTCGAAGCACACGTCTAGGCAGTTTTTCCCGAAATTTGTATAATGAAAAATGACACAACAGCGCCGTGCGCCCTGGACTGTATTTTTCAAAGGACTCTCCTTACATTTTGTCGCGCACGCGTGCACGGCCGTGTGCGGCGTTTTAGCCGGCATCCTTGTGGCGCTCGTTAGTCTCATTAACGTGAATAATTTTATTAAAACTCCAGCTCATCCCTCTGTGACGGCGCGCGCCCGCGTGTGTGCGTCAGACGCCCGCCGGGTCCGTTAATGGGCCACGTACGTACCTCGCACCCGTACACACAGACAGAAAACACGGCTCGCCGTGTTCGGATCCGCAGTGGGAAATGTGGATCGAGTGGGGGTTGGCGACTGACGAGACACACTCGACGACACTTTTTTCTCTCCCCTCCCCCTCCCACCCCCTTCTTCTGACAAAACTGATTAATACCTTTTCGCGAGAGAGAGGCACAAGACGTTCAGCCGACAATCGGCCGCTGAAGATCCGCGCAAAAACAAGGAGCGCCGAGTTCAGCGCTAACGAGACTCGAAGATAATGCCCGGCGCTTGGCGTTTAACGCGCGACTTTGCAGTCGGTAAAACTCGGCCGCGCGCGGAAATCGAGTTATATCCTCTAACCAGACGGTATGGAACTTTTAAAGCCATTTAGACTTAGACCGCGCGCGCGCTCGCTTGACACTCGCCGTCTGCCCTCGTCGTAGGTACGTAGCTTGTAACTACGCCCATGTAAGACTCCGAACTAGTCCGCACGCCGCCGTTCGCCGGCCCCGCAGCTTCTTGCCCGCGCGCAGAATGCCCTTTTAAAAGGTAAACGGGCGTAAAACTTTGGTAATTGAATCGACGGTAACGATAAAGCCCGGTTCCAAGGGAGGGCAAAGGAGAGTGCCGCGGCCGTTTAGTAATTGAAGCACCTTGAGACTCCGCTCGAGGCCTCATCTGGTTGCACGAACGTACAAAAGCGCTCGCCGGAAACGAGAACGAAATTACCGGGGCCGGGAGGGGTTGGGGTTGGTTTGGGGGGGGGGGGATGGTAGAGACACGAGAGAGGAGTGGGGGGAGGGCGATGGAAAGCGAGAGAAACTCGTGGAGCGAGGGGCGCGGAGAGGATGGGAGGAAAAAAGAGGACGGCGAAATTAGCGGAAAAGTTGTTTAATATAGAAAGTTCTCGTAAGTCGGGGCCAGCGGCGCAAAGCGGCCATTGTGATCGCCACTTGCCCGGCGCTGCGCGCCTCGTCGTCGTAGCCGTCGTCATCGTCGTCGTCGCTCGGCGTCGGGCGTCGCGACGCCGCTCGCCGGGAAAACTTTCCGGGCTAGTGCCGCGTAATTTATTTATTTCCCAATTATTTTCAACCGCCCCGTCCGCCTTCGCCGCGCTCGACGAACCTTCCACCCTTCCGTCTCGTCGGACGCCCTCGCGAATTTTCTCAACTTCACTTCCCGAACGACGCCGGCGCCGAAAATTCGTCGCGATCCAGGCGCGTCGATTGTTACCTGTCGGCTTTCGGAAAATTTATACGAGTCCTGCGATCGATCCCATGATACATCGGCAGCGCCGATGCTCGCACAATTTTCCGCTCGAATTGCTGGGAAGGCATTCATTTCCGCAGGTGTACGATGCTCGGTCGGTCCGCGTACAGGGTTACCATAAATTATGGTTACGCGTCGTGGCCGCGGCTGCGTTGAGGCCAACCGTTACGGCTTCTGCCTTCTTTGGTGTCTTCGATGGCACCAGATGGTAGGCGACACGACGATCGTCCCCTCTACGAGTACGTTGCTTCGCGCAGTTCTCGCCGCGTGCGCGGATCAAGAGCGGGAGCATGAGAATGCAACAAGTTCCGAAAATGAAAAGTATTAATTGAATATGCGGAGCGCGATGCCTGATGCGTGCATGCTCACATTTGTCGGGACTACCCCTGCTCTCGGGCGCGAAAGTGCATTTTCTCGACGGCGCACCGCACTGGTCGGGATTCACGTACTACATACCGTGGAACAAGTAGATTTCATCTTTGAGCGCGGAGCACGTCGACGCAACAAAATGCTCGTTAGTCGTGGTTAATTGCTTTACCTTTCGCATCTACCGTGCCCGCGCGTGCGTCGGCGCCCTTAAGCATCCACTTAACTATTTAAATTACGCGATATACAGTACGAGAGCTGATAGAACCGCTCGTTAATTTCACGCTTCGTCGCTGCCGGGAAAATTCGGCGGCAGGGACGTGCGGGGCCGCGGAGTGCGAGGGAAAAGGAGGGAGACGGAATCAGCCCGCTCTACGGAGTTCTTTTCAGCTCGAGAGAAGTGGAAGGAGCCTTTTCAAGCCATCGCGCGGATCATTAATTTCCTTCCTATTATCCTTAATATCCCCGCCCCGAGAAACATTCTTGGAAACGTCGCGGCGCGGCGATCAAATTTGACCTGCCGATATGCGTAGGTCAATCTGTGAATCGCATTCTTTTAGCAGGAAACTGGAGGCTCTTGTATCTGTCACATACATAAATAATCGCACCAATTCCCATGAATCGCAATGCGAAAGTAAGATTAATTGTAAGTCTAACGATAAGTCTTGTTCCGCGTGACTTTACCGACTGTGTCGTGTATAGTGGGTTGCAGATCTCAGGGTTTGGGTACCAGTTAACGAATCATGGTATGTACTCCGCGTCACTCGGCCGTTTGCCGATAGAGCGAGTGTTAAAAGAATTAAAGAAATTCATGCCGCAGCAATTCGACGACGAAATTGCGACCTGCGCACTGAATTTCATCGGAAAACAAATAAGCAGGTAGAAGAACATGATCTTCGAATGGAAGTGACGAAACTTATTCCGATACTTGGCGTGCGTACAGAGATGCACTGTGCGCGAGCGACGGATGACAGAGAGTTTCCGGGGAAAAAAGGCAAGGGGGAAAACTAGCTTCGACGAGGAAGACGCTGTTCGAACATAGTCGTGAGGTTGGAGTCACGAAAGAATATTCCGTTGCTGAGTCGTCGTTGGCGGTGCGGGTGAACGGAATTTCCACTCGACTTTGCCCGCTTTTACCTCGACGTCGTGCTCCCCAATGGTCCAAGCTCAAAGACGACCTTCTCTGCGGTCAAGACGAGTTCTTCCTACGCCATGATCGGCGGTTAACGGAGTGACCCACCTAGTCGCTCTTTGTTGAACCGAAAACGAGCTTATTCTTGAAAAAGAGATCCGGCTCCATTCAGCTCGGTTCAATCTCAACGATCGCGCGCAGTTACATTAATAATTCCGAAACAATTGGCAGTGTGCGTGGCGCGGTCGAGTGGCGCGGACGGTGGACACGTGTGCACAGATAAATTTGCATCTGGCAGACAAATGCTCGCTAGACGCACGTATCGAGACGTGCGCGGAGAGATTGAGACGTGAAAGAATAGGGGCTCTGTCCAGCCTCTGCCCATGGCCTATGTGCTCAATGCATGTTCGTGCATCACGTGTGGTCGCCGATAATCGGGACAACGGGCAACGACAATGGAACAAAGGAGACTAACCCGGCGACGATGGGAGTCGTCTACTGCGCGTCGATGATCGACGTCACATTCACCGCGATGTTACATTCCGTTCGAAATTAATCTTTGGAAGAGGGAGTTCAACGGTCATACATACACGCAATAGTGAGAAACGCCTATCGTACGACTATGCTGAAAAACAACAAAATAGAAGTTAAATGCGAACACAGAAGGTTCCTTATTTAACATTTAACCCGACCAGAAGATACCTATAAGAGCAAACTTCTGTTTTTGCTTCAGTTAGTTTTCGTCCTGGATCCACTCGGCTGGACTCATCAAGTGGACTATGAAGTTAATCTTTAACTTTTTCCTCTGTTCTCGCCCTCTTCTACTCGACGCACTTCAACTTTATCATTTTACCCTTCTCTGTAATTCTTCGAATTTCGCACTCTAACCTATGTCTATGCTGAAATGAAAACCATGTCCACAATAAATTTTTTCGGCCAACAACCGTCAATGTTCGCTGGCTCGTGGGCTTGTACCGTGGCGCCTAACTTTTTCCTTTTGAAAACGAGAGCTCTCTCCCTTCGTGGTCGGTCGAGGGAAGCAGAGAGCAAGCAGGAATGGCAGGCGGCTGGAACGAAATACATATATAAGCCGTAGCGACATAGACGCGAGGGAGAAATTATCAAGGGGGGATCGAACGAGAGCCTTCGTTCTCGGGATAATAATTTCAACGAAACGTTAATGACTTCCCTTTCTCGTATTTCCGCGACGGAGGAAATTCGGGAAAGGTAAAATTGGGGCGTATGAGAGGACTGAACTGCGGCCATTCGGCAGAAGGTTTGGTGAGGGGAGGCGAGGCGGGCGTGGCACGCGTAACCCTACACCATCACGATATAAGTTTCGCGTAGCTGCATTTAATTTCGTTCAATGAAACGCGAACGAAATTCCTTCCATCCGTTTATATTAAATAGCAACGATCGCCTCGTTCTTCAAACAGCCTGCACTAAAGAGCGCTGCCGATTGAAGCTGGCGCCGCGCGAGAATTATGCGAGAAGAATTCGCGTTTCGCCGCTTAATCCGCCTCTCGTTTTTCCGTACTCTCCCGTCAAAGGCGCCGCTCCCTTCCGTCGCGCTAGGACAACGTCGGCCCCGCTGTTTTTCGAGCGTATTTAATCATCATCCTTAATTCGGTGCCGCTATAATTTCGTCGTAACGAAGCGTGGACGACGAGCATATTCCGCGCGGCCGCCAGCAGCCCAGAGCGCGTAGATTTAATAACGAGCATGGGCCGAAGCGGACATTGTTATTCGTTCCCTGCCCTTTCGGACTCATCTCTTTCCGTCTCTTCGGCCTCTCTACTGATTCCCATCGCTTCCGCGTCTGCCTCTCGAGGGACGCAGTAATCGTGATAATGGCGCACGAATGTGTGTCGGGTGCTCTCTCACCGAATTATTATGCGCCGTGCATGGATCAAGAGGGTAGGCGAAGGGTAGCGAGGAGTAGATGCGAAATAGAGTAAGGGAAGGCCTAACGTTTGGGGTGAACGAGAGAGAGAGAGACAGAGAGGATGAGTGAAATGGCCTGAGAGGATGGCAAACGAGCGAGCGAGAGAGAAAGACATAGAAAGAGAAATGGATGTACGCGGGCTCGTGGGCGGCGAGAGGATGGCGGAGGGTGAGAAAGTGGTGTATGCCTGGCTGCAGGGCACAATACCAATAATATTGTCGCGGCTTGTACTAATAATCCTAATGACGCGGCCCGTACAACGCGCGGCCGTGTTTGTACGCTCGGCCGGCGTACGATGGAGGCCGGCAATGTTTGGACTTAATGACCGGCGCTTAACGTCGACCCGCGTCATTATATTATTCGGACGATAATTCGGAATTCAGCGGACGGCAGGGATGAAAGATGGCGGGCGCGGAAGATGGGACGGAAAGAGGAATGACGATAATAGCGGAGAATTTATAATTCCCGGGAATTTATTCTCGCCGAGATAAATTCGAGATATGAAAAGAGACGCGCGAGCGCGGCTGGGGAAAGTATTGCCGAGGTGGCGGGCGAAGAATTGCACGAGGAGGGCGTCGCGGCGGAAGGTGTGAGAGGGAGGAGCTTTGGATAAATATGGTACAACAGCTCGAATTTTCTCGCCGCCGCCGCCGTTGCGCGAAAAGGAGAGCCGGAGAGGAAGAAGCAGGGGTCGCAGAAGCAGCCACTGCAGTCCGCGGGGCAGGAAAAGTTCATTCGGAGCGGCTGGCAGCAGGTGGCAGTGGGAACCACTTAAGAAAAGAATAATAATGTCTCCGCGGGACGGAGCAAAATGGCAACGAGCGAACGCGAATCGAGGAACGACCGGGACGAGATGTTATTTTGTTAAGTACTCCCGCGGCCGTGAGCAGGGGCTCGTCGAATAATAGAGAGAGCGCGGCAGGCTCGAGCGGCGGCAGGTAATGAGCCGCGCGCGCGCGCTGCCGGTTTCAACCTGCGCGAACGTCGAGAGGCTTAAAATCGGACAATTTTCGTCTTGATGAAAGCAAACATTCCGCTCCTCCCAGCGATTTCCGCGCTCGTCGACGTTGCTCGTGCGTCGGCTCGTCGAAGTAATAACTTAACTTGCCGCGCAGCGATTCTCGCTGGAGGAAGAAAGAAAGAAAATGCGGAGAGGAAAAAAATAATCATAATTAAGCGCGCCGTTAACATGAGAATCGAGCCGAACCCGACGCGCCTCTCTTGCGCTTCTGAAGCCCTCCGTTCGTCCCGCGGCGGAGAATTTATTACGGGCTGGGTTCATTGTGCCACGGGTAACATCAAAAATGCATCATCGTATCCGACCATCCCGCGCGCAACGCCAGCCAGATGTCAAAGGGAATAGATATCAAAGTCAGATCCATTATTCGAATGGATCCCATCGTTCTTCTCGCCGGTACTCTCCGCGGAATGTGCGTTCCTCTTGGTGTTACGATTTTGCGAGGTTTCGACCGACAGCTTTTTCGAGAGGCAGAGGGCGCGGAGAAGGAGAAGGAGGAGGAGGAGGACAGATGGATAGTCTGACGGGATGGGTAGACGGTATGGATGCTGGATGGCACGACGAACCCTTTGATGTGAACTTGTGACGCGAGGCACGAGCGTCCCCAAAGTTAGCTGCGCATTAAGCCACGGCATATAAGGATGCCGGTGTGCGTCGGACACAGGCACGCAGTAGACGTACGGCGTTCCGTGCGTTGTCCCTTTATGAATTTCGAATTACGCCGGCTCGAGAACGGATCGTCCTTACTTTCGCAGCGCGGATGCCCTCGCCGTGCTCGTAATCGTAATGGAAAATAGATTTTTAACGCTTTACTTGACACGACTGACAACGATTTCGTTTACGCATTCTTTCGGAACATTTTCGGCAGACAACGTGTTAAAACACGTCCTGCGGTTTGGTTATTTCCGTTCGATTTTCATTGTCAGACACGACAATCACATTATTCAGATGCATTCGATCCTAACCATTTGTTCCGTGTCATGTCGGATGAGTCTACAAGATTTCTACATTTTTAACGTACACCTGAAAGTTATGAATTGATATATACGTGGTTTCCTCCGGTATCATAGAATTTCAACAATTTTCATTTAAATAGTGTGAGGTAAAAAAAATGCTCTAAACGGAATCTAAAATTCTGCCAACAGAACGCACTAGAAATGCACTGCTGAAACTACTACGCGTACTTGCTCGGTAAAGTATGAAGAGGTTGCAAAATGCATTTTGATTCGAGAAGATACTGAATGGGTGGTGCGTAACAATCCTGACATTCGCCGAAGATTTCTTGAAATTCGTGCGATCGCCGAACAAAGGAAAGCCATCTTGAATAGAAAATGATGTAGTATGGTCTGAAAGACATGGACTGATTACACAGTAAGAAGATTTAGATATTGAAATGTACATAACAAACTATACGACGCGCACAACGATACACTTCGCATCTCTCTCGACGCAGCTCCCGACACGTCGTAATCAGCGAATCAAGAACACCGCAAGAAAAGTTCCCCGTAATCAACGAACGCGCCCGTCGACGGGACGAAAAAAGAAGCAACAAACAAGAAGTGACGTTGACGCGGAACAACCGACAAAGCCTCGGCCTCGCGCGCAGAATATGGGGGCGGCGCACAATGGTGCGGCGCAGAGATGGCCAGAGAGACAGCGGGAGAAAAGTTGGTGGAAAAGCGGCGACGGAAGTATCGCGGGCACGCTGTTAGACGGTTTCTTTCCCCTCTCCTCTGTCTCGTTAGCCGTGCGCCAGCGCGCGGAAGAGCGGCTTCCTGATCTGGCGCGTGGAAAAGGGCGAGCGCAACTGCCGGCCCTGATTTACCTTTAATGCCTTTTAATGCCTTCCCGTCCGAGGAGCGGACGCGACGGGTATTAGGAGTCGGGCCCCTCCCTGCTACTTTTATTTCCACCGCGGCGCTCTCCACGCCAGAAATTATGAACTTCCGGCGGCGCGCCGTACCACCGACTCGAGCGCGCGCGCGCGCACTCCTGCCACAGAAACCTGGGAATTTTCGGCCGAGATTTTCATAACATTTTAAGCTCGTTAGCGCGCCGCCGCCGTCGGCCGGCGCGAGAAAGCCATCGCGATATCTGAAATATGTTCCTCGTACGGAGGTTGGATGTGGGGGAAGTTGCCAAAATTAGGCCACCGCGCGATACCTTTTAACGCTTTCGGGTTAGGTGGGTTCGAAACTGTCTGTTGCTGGGATTATTTGTGTCGCATTCTGTAACGAAGGATTTATCGAAGTGTTATTATTTTTGTTTTGTCGTGTCGAGCAATGTTTTATGTTAAGTAATTTAAATGAACGTCTTTTTGCACTTTTTTGTATTAAACCAAAATTAGGTGCAACTTGGGTTTTCTTTTTTCTTTAAAATCGTGTGGCTCAGAGTTCATTCTCTTGCCACTGCTCCGCAGAGCCCTTGCCGAGCAGGATTAAACGGGTAGACTTGAGTCCGGCGCGATCCAGTGGATCCGGTTTCGCTCGAAATTTTGTTCGGCCGATCTGTTCGACGTTTAAATTCAATATATTTTGTTAAAAGTTAGTTCCGAAGAAATATAATCTATTGGTAATTTGCAAAATTACCATTTTAACTTAAATTATCCAAACTTCTAAATAAACTTTACTCCCTTACGAAAGCTAATAATTATTTACTGTTCAATTTATAGACCAGATCGCCGTACGGCGTAGGCGGATCGATCGTTAACCAGCGCCAAGCGAATTTCGCAGAAACCGTAAAAATCAATACAAACACGTCGAACGCGCCAAAAATTGAAAACGCTTGCATGACGCTTCGTCGCTTTCGATTTGTTTTCCTTGCCCCGCTATACCCTACTCTTTCCTCATCACTACAGTTTACATTTACAAGAACGTGCGTGTCTATTCGGATTGGAAGATTCGCTCGGTGGTGGTTAACGATCGCCTCGCGTACGCGCGGTCCAGACTATTTTTCAAAGACAAAGCCTGAGGAAGGGATCTTCTTTTTGTTTCAGGACTCTGTCATCAGGATGCAGTGCACATAACGGCTATCCTGGGGGAAAGCGTTGTCTTCAACTGTCACGTAGAGTTCCCCGGTGAGCACCCAGTGCCCTACGTTCTCCAATGGGAGAAGAAGGTAGGCGACACGGTACGATATCGGACGACACCCTCTGCTCTCTATATCCGTGAGTTAAAGACGGGGGCCCCGCTTGATAAACGCACACTCTTGGTATCAGCAATCCACACGCAATTATGTCGGCCGAGAATCCGGGTACGAACGGACCAGCGAACGATGTCAGCGCGGTCCGGCCGACGGTGTGTCGACCCAAACGAATCTCACTGTCCACTCTTTCCTCCTGCACTCTCTCTCTCTCTGACCACGCATTTTCTTTCTCTCCTTCTCTCAAACGACTCTTCCTTAAAAACTCCACAAAACCGCCGCAATTCACTCGGCGCCGCGGGCCGCATCGATGCGAAAAGAATTTTGCACTCTTTCCGATGCTCTCCTCTTCTTTCTTTTTTCATTTCCCCGATTTAACATTGCGTAATCGCCAACTAGAGCGCGAAGGCAATATGGAGAAGGAAGATAGAGAGTGCCTCGGCATCGTGTTTGAATAAATAGTATTCCCATGGGTTTTACGATCGAGTTTGCCTGTCTCTCTTCTCTCTCTCTTTCTCTTCTCTCTCTCTCTCTCTCTCTCTCTCTCTTTCTCTCTCTCTCTCTCTCGTTCCGCCTCTCTATTTCCCATTTCCTTCCATTTCTCTCCTCAGCCAGTAGAGTCAGCAGCATCCATTTACACGGACGTGTATCCATTTGCGTGCGCACACCCGGTCGGACGTCGACGAGCGTTCGAGGAGGCGCAGGGAAGCCGATCCTCGGGGGATTTTTATGGGAGACGGCAAGGTGGGCAAGGCGGGGGAAGCGATAAGCAAAAGAATAAGGGACCTCCAGGTGTGGCGCGAAAATCTGGCGGGCTGTCGCGCGAAACGAACCGCTCGCCGTGCATCGACGAACGAGACACACGGTTAAGCGGGGCGAAAGTTTCCGATTGGCGCCGATCGATAACGTATCCGATTGCACTAGAGACCGACCCTATAATCAGAGTCACCAAAGTGTTAACGAGGTTGGATCGACAAAGCCATTTTTCCACGAAATCGATACCGCGGAATTCGTATGATGAATAATGGGAGGTGTTCATAGTCAGATCTTAAGACCTGTCTATGAGTACCGCTCCAAGATGTAATGTATTTACTTGAAGTTGTATACGGTACAGGCTTCTGATCTATATATACACTGCATGCAACATATCATACGGAAACCTGTGGCCGCCACGTTGGTAGACCCCGAATTCTCACTCAAAAATGACGTTTATTCTGAGTCATTGAATGGAGAAGGTATACCCAGATATATCTTAAATGAGTATTTTTGAGTATATTTTCTGCGTACTCGGGGTCTATAAACATGACGGAATCGGCACAGACGTTTTGCATTGGATCCAGTGTATATATACATCAGTAGCTAACATCTACTGCCTTTATCGAAACAATGGCGCCACCAATAGAAAACGACACATCAATTCCGTGACTCTGATTACGGAGTCTCGACGCGCGCCCAGTACAACAAAACGCCGGTCGCGCGAAATCTCTTTACTTCACCGTCCCGCACACTTATGCATATTCGTCAGACGTCCGGATCATCAGCTCGGTTATTACCAATTACCCCCGGCCCGCGCGTAATTGTGAAGCGGCGTCTAAGTAAATTTCCATCGTAATGGAAAATTGCGTGTATTCTCGCGCGCTGCGATATTAAAACGTCTCCGGCGTCGAGTAACCGGCCGCGAATCTAATTAGCCGCGATGAAAATTTCGAGAGAGCTCGAGGGAAGACGGGGGAGGATGGGAGGACAGGCTGCAGCAGAGTTGTTCGCACGCATTGGGAAGCTGATACCAAGGGGAAGGCGCGAGTGCGGGGCCCCGTGGGCACACATTACGTTCTTAAAGCGTTGCAACGTTATTATCGAGATTCTGAATTGCCATATAGTTTCGATTATCTGTTGGCTTACGTGCTTACGTTTTCTGTTTGTTACGTTCCTCGTTTGACGTACTGTAACTTGGTTCCGTTGGACTTCCTTGGTTCGCTCGCCCTCGTGGCGACGTGGGCGAGCCGGCGAAACGGGACACGCCGTGTCCACGACCTTGCGCCCGTGTGCGGCGGCACGTTTTTCGTTCGTTTCGAGTATCCGAGAGCATCTTCCTTGTGTTACGTTTTTTGGCAAATGGTCGCTCGAGTAGCGTTAACGATTGAAAGAGTACTATTCCAATTGTTGTCACGATGTATCTGATCCGGACTGGAGAGGGCAGAGCACGTTTTGTACATTCAAACTAGCGACTCGTCATCCGATCATTTTATCGACACCACCACTACTGTCCGCTATTTACTACTTAACCGACCGTCCGATCGAATCACCGCGATTTCCATTCACTCATACCCCACCGCGGTGACCATGTAACATGATCACGATTAACGATCGTACGTCTATATGTACATATATACATATATGTATGACGTTGGCCTCGCGGACACGCCGGAAGGAGTCAAAGGATACTCTGACGGCAGAGGCTTGCAACGATCACGACGAATTAGGCGGAGGGTCTAAAAAGCTGGGCCGCGCAGCTGTGGGAGAGACATTAGCGTTCAGACGCTCGTTTAAGCGTGCGATTTATTCCATTCCGCGGACGAGTGCCCTTTGACGACTCCGCTCGCGATCCTTTCAGCGTGCACGACGCATTCAGGCGCAGCTCGCAGAAAAGGGAGATGCATCGCGAGCTGCGCTCTCGGAATAAAAGTTATTCAGCGTTAATCTCTATGGCGCCACTCTCCTCCGGTTGCTCGGTAAATACGTCGACCCTGTCGCGCTCGCAATCATCGTTGTCGTCGTCGTCGTCATTGTTGGAGCGTGATTCTGACGTGGAGTATCTACTCCCCATCCGCGTGCGTGTCCGTGAACGACGATGTACGGCCGTGTATAGACGTCCACGAAACTTTTTTTCCGACGGAGAGTTCGTTGCACCGTTTCGAGCGAAGGGAGAGGGCCGTATCGCGTTTGTTGCGAGCCTCTGGGCGGCCTCTCGGATTTCTAGGGACGACGCGCACTCCGATTCACGGAGTCCACATTCAGAAGCGAGCGGCCCCTTCCTCCGAGACGAGCTCGTCTTTTGCGTACCGATGCACCTACCGATTTCCTTTTTTTGCTTACATGAAAGAATACACTCAATTTTGACTTCTCTCTCTTTCTCTCTCTCTCTTTCTTTCTCTTTCTCTCTATTTTGTCTTCAACATGTGTATTCCTGCATGCATTGTGCCGCATGCGTCACAATCCCGACCGTGCATCGTCCCTCTGTCCGCCACCGGAATCCGCAATCTTGATTTCTCCACGAGGCCGACCAGTATTCTTCAAACCGTTCCCAAAATCGGCGAGCTCGTCCGTCACGAAATAAATGCGGGGTAGTGCACTTTCCCTGTCTGTCTCTTCGATCACGGGGGTGGAAATTCGAAGAGTCATGTCTCTGTCTCTCTAACATCTGGTGCTTCGCATGCCTTCTCTTTCGTTTTACCTACACATGAATGCTGCACGAATGACTAACGAGAGCCTGAGAGCTTGAGCGCCTGACCAGTGCACGAGGGGTTGGCCTGCAAATTGGTGACAAAAATCCGACGATGCGCGTGGTGCGCTGACGCAGGTACAAAGTACGCGGCAAAGTGACGAGCGTTCTCCGGCCGCAAGCGGGACTGTTTTCTTCGATGGCCATCGGCCGCCGGCGCACTTCTCCATCGATTGCCGGCGATCGACGTGGCGCGTTGCTACGCGGGCTCCTCTTTATCGTCGACATTTTCGTCCGGCACGCTCGGAGCGGGCCGATTTCGAGACGATCACCGCACTGGTCGCCCGGAAACGCATTAACCGTGAACTCAATATTGACTCCGCAAACCCGCGCAACCCATCCCGGCGTAATTAATTAATCGATCGATCGATCGAGCAGGACAACACCGTGATTGTCGCAATGCAGCGACGACGGCCGAGCGACTCTCATAATCAGCCGCATATCAGGTCGTATCGTAAACGAACCTGACGTCCGCGTCCGGCATTAAGTATCCAGAGAAGGCGGACTCGAGGGCGGGGGGGTGGCCAGGGTCACTTCCTCCCCACCCTTCCCAGTTTTCCGCGCCCTTCCTCTCCTCTTTTTTTTCTTTTTTTTTCGTTTTATCAGAGAATGCCTCTGGAAGCGAGAGATTTCTAGCGCCGGGAACGATGCGCCCCGACCATTTCCATTTCCAGACGATTCGTGCGGCGTGGGCACGGGGTGCAGGACGCGCGGGGGTTGGACGGGGGTTGGACGCGGATAGGAAGGGGGCGGGTTGCGGGGAACGACGAGGCTGTTTTCTTTTTTATACGCGGCATCGCTGGAATCTCGCATAAATCACGCGGGAAGCCCGGGGCTTTCGAGACCGACCTCCTCCCGCACCCTTCCCCTCACACCCCTACAATCCCACCTCCTCCACCCGCGGGCGCAACCGCCCTTCCTACGGCACTGCGGCTGACAACTAATTTCTCTTCCCGTCCGACTTTTTTCCTTCGCCCTACCGACCCCCCTCTCTCTCTCTCTCTCTCTCTCTCGATACGGGTGGGGCTCACTCTTCAAGCTCCTCACCTTTCCGCCTTTCGCCCGGTCCACGGCCAATTTTCGTCGCATATCGTCCACCTCAAATGACGCGGCCCCCCACTCTCTATTTAACACTAGAATTACCGAGCAGTCAAAATGACTGGTTCGACATTTTTCTACAACGAAGGCTCAGACTTAAGTGATCTTATTTTCGGAAATTTTGCTTTACTTTCACTTATCAATGACCTACATATTTTAATAAGCGCCAGGAAAAACTCCCGGAAATAAGAAGTCTCGAACATCAATCTTCATTATAGCAAAATGACTGGTTCGACATTTCTCCACAATAAAAGCTACACACTTAAGTGATCTTGCTTTCTGAAATTTTGCTTTACTTTCACTCATCAATGAGGTACATATTTCAATAAGAGCCAGGGAAGATTCCCGGAAACAAGATGTCTCGAACATCAGCCTTCGTTGTACCAAAGTCTCATACCAGTCATTTTGGCTGCTCGGTAGTTCTAGTATTAATGGCCCAGCGCGTGCTTTTTAATTAAAGCGTAATCCGGACCGCTTTCGACTGCGCGATCGCCAGCGCTCTCTCCACCCATCGCGCGTAACCTGACGAAATGGATTGAAACCTGGCGCGAGTCGACGTGTCGCGTAGGAGGCACGCGGGGAAGACACATGGCCGACGCACTCGGTCCAGAACGCAGTACGTGGCCCAGGGTCCAGGATCCGTTTGGCTTCGCTTTCTCGTAGCACGACAAAGCCGCCGGCTCAGAAGTCCAAAGCCCTGACGGGCATGCGAGACATGGACACGCGTTTTATTTACAGTTCGGTCGCTTTCGGGAACCTGTTCGTAGGTGGACGAAAGGGGTGGCCCGTATTAAAGTTCCCGTACGCAGCCAGACAGTCTGCGCACACAGACGCGAGCCAGCAGCTTCCGGGGGCAACATGATTTTTGAACCGCCTCACGGACGCCCCACTCTATCTCTCTCTCTTCCGCTCTCCGCTTTTCTGTTTGCCCCGGAAGCCGCCGGAGGCGTCCCTGATTAGATTACTTCGACGTAAGCCAGCTATGTAAACGGCGTACGCAGCCGCTGTGTCGAGGGTAAATTGCGACACGAAGGCCCGCACGGCCGAGGCCTCTGCGCGAGGCATTTTATTTGAAAAGTAATTACTCCGCGGAACCGAATGGCGCACTTGACGGCGGGCGCGCGGTTAATTATGCTGGGCGTGTTTCGCGCGTGCCCACCCCGCGCGAGGGGAGGCTTTAATTTTCGAATGAATATTAAAAACCGACCGGCGGCCGTCGCGAGCTGCTTAATCGCCGAAAGATGTCATTATTTGTTGGCCGGGCGGCTGGCTCGTTTTCCTAATGCGCTTTAAACGCGACTTGCCGACGCCTGCGGAGTGTATCGTAATTATCCACGGTATCGTCGCGTCGTTACGCTCGTTAGCGAGATTTTGGTCTCCAGATTTCCTGCTGGAAGGGTCAAAGAACGTCGGCTCGCGCGCAGTATCGAACGTGTCAATCAAGCGTACGCGTACGTCGTCGGCCAGTATTGGCATATTAAACGTCTCGTACCCGGAGACTTCCTCGGTACGTAGACTGCGATCCTAACTTTCTTTTTCCGTCGCTGCTATCTCGTCGAACCGTACGGACGCATCTACGCCCACGGCACCGACCCCGTGTTCATAGCGAATTTACGTCTGCCTGTACAAGCATTTATCCCCCGCGCAATTTGCATACTCGTTTATTTGCATTTATGCGCGCCACCGACTTGTTGGGACGGCCGTGAGAGAAATGGGCGAGCCTGGGTGGAAAGAAAGGGACCTAGACGAATGAACTGGGAACGGCGGGAGTCGGCACGCGCGTCTGCCCGCGAAATGAGATTTTCTAGGAGCGTAGATTTTCTTGCGTGCTGCACTGTCGACTAGCACGCCTGACGTACGCACTGTTTCCAACTTTGGCCGGGGCCAGACGTTAGCAGTGCTTGTGTTATGACGTGCTGGGGTGCTTTATAAAGTTGCGTTCAGACCTGAGCACGAACGCGAAGGAACGGTCTATGGATGAGAGGATTTGGAAGTGTGTGAGGATAAGAAAGCGTTGGCTTCGACACTCACACACTTCGGAATCCTCTTGTGCATAAAAAATGTTTGTTCGTGTTCGCCTGGACGCACTTTAAGGAGGAATTGGACACGCATAAGAAAATCGCAAAATTTCTTGCAATTTTGTGGGATTATGTATTTTAACGTAGTAAAGAAGCATACCGAACTTCAGGATTCCCTTCTAAATGGTTTAGAAGATAATAATTTATTAATTCAACACGGTCTCTTATGGAGAAATCGCTATTGAAGCTCTTTCCACATCAGGTTTAGCAGTTGTACACTCATTATCCAGGATTCTGTGCTACGTTACATATATTTAATAACATGTTAAATGGAAAGTCAATCGTACTACCAATTACCACGTCCACGTTAAACTTGCCCTACACCATTCACATTTGTAAATATGTATACATTTTCACCGTGCGCCACTAACTTTTGACCAGATCGTCTGCTCGACTCTTCCTTAACATTTACCGCAGAAAAAAAGGAGCACACCAAAATCGACTCTGGCGCGTCCTTTCCACCCATCACAACGTACACACTTCTCATCTCTACAACCCTAACGTTCATCCGCCCCAGTCAGAGCGAAAAACGTCACGAAGCTCAATTAAAGTTGCCACTCCGAGAAGCGCTACTCGATCGGATTGAATACGAAAAACTTTTTCCACGCTCCTCGCGCAAAATCATCCGCCGTCATGGGCACCGCCAATGAACGCCACCATTGTACGTCCCTCGCGGCGCGAGGCGGCAAAAAGCGGACACACACACCCGGGCACAGTGGGGTGACCGAATGTATTGTCCCATCTAGAAAAGTCCACTTGGAATGGTTTCTGCGGGAGGGTGGGAGAAGACATTAAGTCCATAAGAAAAGGGTGAAGGGTTGGACAGTCGTAATGGAAGATCTCCTACTCGTTTTTCGTGTTTCTCTGTTTCGGCAAAAGAGGGTGCGCGAGAGGGAGAGAAGGTGAGGGGCGGAAACGGGGCTGAGGATAAACAGAGCGGAGGACGATGTCGGATGACGGGGGGCGAGAAGAGGGTGGGTATACTTGGCCGTGGTTCCTGGAGATGAGAGAGCAAGGGTGGAGGACGGAGGGGGAGCTCGGGAGTGTAGCGTAATTTAATGAAACAAATGGAGACACGAGTCAACTGAGCAAACAGTGGAAAAAAAGAGACGGGAGAGCGAGAGAGCGAGCGGGGTGGAAGGAAGATGGACTGCGAGAAAAGGGGTGGGAAATGCTGCGCGAAGTGAGGGGGACGGGGCGAAAGTGAGGCAGGCGGGAGGGAGGAGGACGGCTTTCCTGCAATTCAATTTCACTGGCGCCTATCCACTCGATGAGACCTTCAGCCCCTCTGGGACCTCGACCACCCCCTTACCGACTTGTCTTTGGGACCCTCTCTCTGTCATTCTCTCCTTCTCTCTGTTGCTTCGTCCTCATCGACACGTGGCGCATATTTTCTTTGCGCAAACGACGTTCGACTTCAAACGTTCGGTCCTTGTTACATTGTGTCTCGCTTGCTATTGTGCGACCGAACAACGGGGTTCGTCCGTTTTCGCTGCCGTTCGCGGCGCTTCTTTTTCTGACGCGGCCAAAGCTAATTATTTCGCCGCCGGGACGGCCGAGAGAAGGGAAATGCAAATTCTGACCCGTTTCGCGGGGGAATTTCTTGGAACGAATGTCTAACCTAGCAGGGCCGCTCGAGTGGGGGCCGGTGGTGGTCCTACATGCGCATTTTAATATAAGTACATATTAGGTTCGCCGGCTCGAGACGCAAAAACGCATCGTAACGAAAGAAAATATCGTGACGAACTTCCGCGTAAAGCGTAAATTATCGGTGCCTTCGGTCGGACGAAGTATATAGTACGCTTCTCGCCGCTTAACACGTTCCTCGCGGCGGAGTAAAACAGTCATTTGGATGCTCCGAAGAAATGGGACGGTCCGTCCAGACGTCGCCCCTTATCCGTCCTCATTATGTTACTTTAAATTCATGAAAGAAGGGTTAAGGCGTTGTATCATCTGTCCGCCTCTCCATTTCAGTTCCGAGCTTCTCGCAAACCGACAATTTAATTAGTCGTCCGCCGGTGGCAAACAAGAAGAAAATGCAAATTCCGTCTGGGAGCAAAGAAATTCTGGAAACAGGTGCACTCTTACGCCGCAATTTGTTGATTACGGTTCTTCTCCCGGCGCACAATGGTGTTCCGCGGAGCGACGGAAAAATATAACGTTTCTTGCTATTGTACGTCCCGGGAATTCGCCGCGGACTCGCCGAGCGTATTAACCTTAAATTTTTCGCAGACCCGATTTATGCGCCGGATAACGAAGTCGCTGTTCGTCGCGCACCGCTCGTTCGACGTTCTATGAAAAGACATTTCTACGACCCCGTCGATTTCAAATCGGCACGTTGATAACCTCCCCCTCATTGCCCAAACGTCGCGCACGCTCGCGTATAACAAATTATAAATATCGCGCCGGGATATACATGCTAATGAAAATTTCGTTCAAACTGATTAGCATAAATTGCATAAAATTCATATAATTATGCACGATAAAGTCCATTGCGAGAATGTAATTAAGAGCTCATTAAAAATTCTACAAGAGTTCGTTCGGCAGCGAGTGCACAATACCCGGGTACACCTAATTCCAGTCTCTCTCTCTTTCTCTCTCTCTCCATCGGTGGAGCCGGAGAAACTCTATCGTTCCTCGAGGAATCTTAATCAGCGGTACGGCGGAAAGTGGAAAAAATGTATTGCAGAGTTGAGGACTCGCCGTGCCCCGTCAGACACTCTCGCATATTGAACGCATAAATTATCCGCTCTCCCGTCGAACTTCTCTGCACTTGGCGAAAGGCGAGAGGGAAGCCAGGCGCTCCTTAACCCCGAAGTCCATTTCGACTTTGCACTTATTTTCCGCGAGACGTCTCGAGTACCTACGCCGGCTCGCGGGGGGAGTTGAAAATCTAACACTGCTATTAACCCTGCCCACTCATTGTATTAAAGTCGGTCTTATGAATTCAACATTGAAATGGGACGGAAAGAAAATTTTCGCTCGAACGAGCGAACCGCACTACTTTCTGCGGCAACACCGTTCATGTGTGCGTGCGTCTCTGTGTGTGTATGTGTGCGAGTGCTGCAGTGGAACTGACGACGTCAGGGTTAGGCGGTCTACGTGTGCATAATGCAGGCTGCACGGAGGCCAGCTTGAACTACTCAACTGTGTCAGGGTTACACCCTCACCCTCTGCCCCTCACTCGAACCCACGTGTAGATTCAATCCTCGACCCTGTCTCTCTTTCCCTCTTTCTCACCCGCGCCGCAGACACACACACTCCCTGCCACGCGTACGTACACAAATTTCTCCCATTCGCATCATCCTCCCACTCCCCGAGCCCGACTCCCCGATGTTCAGGGTCCCACGACTCGTTATCTCCGCTAATTGGAGACTTCATCTTTCCTTTTCTACCATTGTCGTTATTAATGCAACCCTCGGGACGGTCCGGCTAACGAGATAATTAGCGGAGGCGAGATTTGCCGTCGCGAATCCGTTGTCCCATCTCTCTCTCTCTGTCTCATTCTCTCTTGCGCGTCCCTTAAACGATAGCAAAGCGGGTTCTCTATCGTCCGATAACGATTCAAGGCCGGCGCGAAGAAAAAAAAGAACACACAAATGTACATATCCGAAGGAGCGTGCAGCGGCGCGTTTTGCGCGATCGATGCCCCGGCAAGCGAGACTCCACGGCACTCGGCGCATTCTCGCTCCAACCGAGTACACGTGAAACACCCTCGATGCGTCGATTATTCTGCTCGTCGAGCAAGTCTGCCCTTTTCCGCGTTTGAGGCGCGCCCGCGTGAAAGGACTAGGATGCGCGGGAGTGCGTTTCACAAACGCGTCTATCGTTATCTGGGGTAAATTAATCGAGGAGAGGAGGACAGAAATTTAAACGGCACGGACCGTGGGTCCAGATGTAAGTAACACCGTCGTTCGTACTGTTACGCTGTGCTGGGAAGGCGTGAGGTAGTGGCAGCGTACGCTTCTCTTCTCGCAAGTAGTAGGGATGTTCGATTCTCGTGAAAGAATCGATTTTTTCGGGATAAAAATCGCGTTCAAGTTTAGGAATAATGAACGCTGCAGATTTTCTAGGAATCGAAATAAAAAATCGATCTTGGAAGAATCGATTTTTTGAGGGAAAAGAATTGATTCTTGAAAAAATCGGCCAGCAAGGAATCGATTCGGATGAATCTTAAATTAATCATGATTAAAAGTGTGATGGAACGCACAACGTTCACTTGTTCAGCGATAGTATCAGAACCGATGGCCCGGTTTTGGGCATGTCTCGTATATGTCTTAAAGCGATTAGACACGCTCTGCATTCAACGACGTCATCATCAGAACCAAGCTTCGGTTTTCTCGGAATCTCGTGATTTTTCCTAAGATAAGATGCATACCCCAACGGTGGTAAGAGTAGTGACGGATACAACCCAACAGGAAAATGACTATTTCTAGCGATGGCTACGACCTAACAGTACATTCTTGTTCATCGTACGTTGAATCGCCGAGAAAGACAAACAGCCCGCAGCACCGCACGTCCGTTCACAACAAGCCCGCCTTCTACCGTCCACATGATTATGGAAATTGACTAAGACACGTTCCGGCCTGAAAATTCGATGCCGGTCGATCGAGCGATTTCGTCGACGAAGGGAGGCCCGTCCCTGGGGGTAGACCACGTACGCGTCCGCCGTTTGTCAAGTGCCGCGCACGAATCCGCGGATATGAATGCGCCGGGACGTGTACGTCGCGTTGCTCCGGGAGCGATTCTTAAAATCGCCGACACGTACGCCCAGCCCTCGGCGAGTTCGCCCTCCCTCAAACCGAATTCCGCGCACGACCCGCGCCATCGTCAAAAGGAATACAGGCCGAACGATTCCATCGCTTCCGCGCCATCCTCGCCCTTTTAATCCGCGTTCTGCCAAGAGTACACGGAAAAAAATAAAGAAAAGAGCGCAAAAAACAAAACAAGCCCGACGGATCGTCGAAAGAAAAAGAACGAGAACGACAAAACAGCGGCCCTCGCGAGACGGAAGTCGGGCGTGCACGCGAAATTGCTCGCGGGACGAGTCGGCAACAACAATGCGAAGACAAAAGAACGGACGGCTCGATGGCCTGCGCAGCCCTCCGCGCACTTTCTCTCCCCCGGACTTGCCGCGAAGTTTACGGGCGAGCAGCGAGCCGACGGCGCTCATATTGCAACTAGTTCCGCAGATGCCCCATCGCCGGGGCGGGAATTAGTTTTCGCCGGGCGGCGGACTCGATTGCCTTTTCCCAAAAGTGATATCAGCCTCGCCGGTAAGTTTCGCCCGAGAAAGTACCGCGGGAGGAACTTGCCGCGTAAACCGACGGAGTTTCGCAAGTGCCGATGCTCTGTTAAGCCTCTCTCTCTCGCTCTCAACCCTGCAGACCGTGCCAGCGGCTCGTCGTCTAGAGCACGAGCGGCGAAATTCGCGGGCAGCCTCGCGAAAATCGTCCCGACTTTTAGGAACTGTTTCTCGTGCGATCGTCGAAAGAGCCACTCCTCTCGGTTACTTCGCTCGCTGCTCGTTAACTACGTGCAGAAGTTAAATTCAGTGCCGCGGGCTATCTGGCGGGGGGAGAGAACTGAATCGCATGATTGATGTCGGGCATGTGTACGCCGAACGATACGGTGCTTTCCGTGTGTGGGGGGTCGATTAGTCGGCGCGGCGAGTATGGAATGCAAGAAGGGCTCCGGCGGTACTTTGGGGGGTAAAAACAGAATGATGTAGAGGCATCTTCTTGGCTGGAGATTTGGGAGGAAAATAGAAGTTGAGCGTGTACGAGTATGGCGGCGGCTAGATTTATAGGATTGGATCTTAATGGCGAGGAATTTTCGGTCGTGTATAATTTCTCGCGTGTGACGTCGAATCTTTCCAACTTTGTTACCGAATTTAACGGGACTGATAGTAACTTTTAAGGGAAGACTTTGAAACGAATCTGCGCGGCTGGATTCATGTATAGGGGCGGCTGGAGCAATGGGCTAACTAGGTTGAAGCCTGCATCGATAAATTTTCGGTAACGGTTATTGTCTTTTATGCTGCATTTTAGATATTACGTGTAGTGAAACTGGGCGGTCAAATATGTCAGCCTTCAGGCGGCAACATCTTAAGGCAGAAATAGACACACATAAGAAAATCGTAGAAAATCTTGAAGTTTTAGCATACTAAATTTCACAATTCCTTACTACATAGTTTTGAAGACAGTCATCTATTAATTTAACGGGGTCTCTTATGTAGAAATCGCACTTGAGCCTCTTTTGTCATCTACTTTACCAGCTGCACACTAAAGGATCTGGCACACTTATCCGACACGACACGACAAAAACGGTAACAATTGAATAATTGTAAATAAATGTCGTGTCGTGCCGGACGAGTGTGCAAGATCCTTTAATACCAAAACTCCTGGCCCGCGTTACCAAATAATGACAGCTTTAGTACATATTAATACATTTTCGTCACGTGACATGACCTTTGACCGATTCTTCCTTGAATCCTCCCCTGCTCATCATTACACCGAGACGAGCCACAAGAAGGCAGCTTCATATCATCGTTTTCACACACATCAAACACAACATAACGCAGCCATGTAATAATTAACAGAAAACACATCCAAATCCACTCTCCCCTCACACGACTTTGATCGGTCCGGCGGGTGTGATTATATTCGACGGCACGTCGTTCGGGCCGCTCGTTCGTCCGGTTAACAGTTAACATCTAACACCTCCGGTTATCCAGTCCCTCTATACTGCGGCCTTAAATATCGGTCCACGGCCGGCGAACGCGCGGCCCACGGAATCGGCCCTCGTTGCGCGCCGGATGAATTATCAAAATTTCCGCAACACATCGCGCATGCCCGCCCTTTTCCGGCCTGACCTAAGTGGCGGCGGGAAGTTGCGCATAGCGAATGAGGACGACTCGTCGCCTGGCCATTTTATTCACGGCTTCCGGGCTCGCCTGGCATGCGACCGCATGAATTATCGAAATTCCGTCGGCGAGCCGGCCCTCCGCGCGGCCAAATCAGACCTTGGTAAGGGTTCGTTTTAGAATGTGTAATTTTTTCGGGCGTTTTTTTTTTTTTTTATGAATGGAGCATTGAATGGTCTACATGTTTTCCATATAACTTTTGTTTAGGAAATGACTACTTAAAATTTTACGATTTTTTTGTGAAACATACGAAAATAGCACTGGTTACTGTATTTTCGAGTGCACGTAATGTTGGAGATTGAGGTGTTAGTCGATTGATTGTTTGTTTTGATCCTGGCAACCTTTGAGTCCTCTGTGTTACAATTTCGTTTCGTTTCCCCGTAAAACGACTCCAGTTGAAAATACAGGCGTCACTTTATTTGCTTTCAAATGCGCTAGCGTCACTAACATCTCAATTTCCAACATTGTGTGTGCTGGAAAATACAATCCGCAGTGTTACTTTCGTAAGTTTCACCAAAAAATTCGTACCTTTTTAAAGAGTAATTTCACAAAAAAAAGTTATATGGAAAACTTGTAGACCTTTCGATGCTCTATCCAGAAAGAAATAAAACGCCCAAAAAAATTACACTTTCTAAAAACGAAGTTGACTCCAGCTCATCTTCTGACCGGGCTCCTCAATGCGCACCCTTAAGAACGACGGTTTTGTTTATGGCCGAGGAGGCCGCGCGCATTTCCGCGATGTGTCGCGTTTCTTTATTGGACGCCCGGGCCTCGCTCCTTATGGACCGCGAGCGAGTGAATCATTGATGCCGCCTTCTCCTCTGAGATATCGATCGCGGAAAACATAATGCATACTTGAAAGGAACCCGTCGCTTAGGTAATGCCCGACGTCGTTTGTTCGACTCCTCGACCTGCGCGAGCAGCAGGATGAGTAAGCGGTTGACGCGCGCGCGCGCGCGCCTGATTCAGCGTCGCAATTCATTCGGCTTCCGCGCACGTTCGCAGCCCTTCTTGATCTAAGTTTCCTTCAGCGGCTCTTAACACTTAGCGGACGGATTGCTTCGTCTCGGTCTTTCTCGGTTTCCGGGCAATTATCAAGAGAATTAAATAAGCATGTATGTGAGGTGTTTTTTGTACACCAGAAGTACCAAGGAAAGCTTCTACAGACATTAGTTTGTCTCGAGGTATTCCCACTCACCGGTATTCAAGTCGCTACTTTCACATTCACTTTCTGAAGACAGTGACCTGCGCAGAATTGTTTTCCTGGGAACAATAATTTTATTGTCATCGCTAGAAATATCACTTTCTTCCTCACAGTTCTCTGACTCATTATCACGTCCTACATCGGATGACTTATCTGCATAAATTTCCCCACAGACTTCCTCATCCTCTACAAAACACTCTTTCGTGCTTACCACTTTCACGGTTACCAAATTACTCAACACTACTACCTAAAAAGCAAAACTGCGCAAGTAGGTTCAACAGACAGATAGTACCGCAACTAATGGTAACAAGAAGAAAAACCCAATTCCCATAAAAATGAAGCCTTAACGCAGCTTAATAAAAGTTCAAACAAAACCGTAGTTCTACGTGGCCCTCTGTGAAGTCAGAATGAAAAAACGTAAAGTTACGTGGCCCGTCCGTTGAGTGTTAACTCGGACCCCTGCGTGCCGGCGTACGCAATACTTTGCGCACCGTCCTCGAAAACGCATTTTCCGCGACCCTCGCACGTACCTCGTTCCTTTGATTCCGCGACTTCTTTCTCCCCACTCACGCTTACTTCAATTCCATTTTCTCCGCGTCGGCGTCCCTCGTTTTCTCGTCCGTGAGCCCTGAATTGCCGTCAGAAGCGGAGCCGTGCGTGATGCGCGGTGCGTGGCTCGACAGGGATGTAAGTAAGCGAAGAATCCGCCAGCGGATGGCTGGCGCGAGAGACATTTACCGCGCGGCTCGAGTATGAAAGGAAATTGCACGGAATCCGAAGTCGCGTCGACTCTGCGAATGCCGCGCGCGTCGATCTTTGAGACTGGCATTTCCGTTAGCGCCGTAATTGGAGCGATACTTCGAGGAGGTCCAAAAGCGAGGGCTCCCGACTCTTATATTTCTACCTACGTGACGTGCATTATTACCTTACGACGTCAAACTTGTCCCGCAACTTCGAAACTCCGACGTCTCGGGGGGGGGGGGAGGGAAGTTGGATTCTCGCGTGGCTCCGGCTCGCGGCTATAAATATAACGAATTGTCACAAAGTGTCCACTGTATACGCTCGGCGTCGTTACTAAATACAACGCCGGCCTACGAAGAAGTTGGCGGCGAGTTCGAGTTGGCCACCGCTAGCGACGTCAAAGCCCGCGGATGTTTCCGTTGAGCGAAACTTTTAGCGTCCAACTTCGGACGACCTCTTCTTAACGAGAATGATAGCCTATCGGTACGCACGGTGTGCTGCGACAGCGAGACGTCTCAATGAAAATTGCGGAGTCATCCGGTCCTGCGAAGTGAAATTTGGGGAGAGAGTCCGATTCGGCGAGATCTTGAAATGAATCATAGGTCTTTGCTCGATGGTAGATGAATTCTTTGTTTCGGTTTCGGGGGGTAGTGTCGTTATCGTTAGGTGCTCTTCGAGATCAAGGTGGAAACATCGATCACACCAGGTAATTTTCTAAGTACGCGTATTCGTTTATGCATTGTTCCGTTTGCAGTAATCCAACACGACATGACATAAGTAATCAGTAATAAAGACAAAATAAGTAAACAATAAAAGAGAGGCTTTTAGGGGTTTGAGTTTTTTTGGCCGTTTCGATTCGTATTTTCGAGGGTAAACATGGCATTTGAGACTTGCACAACATAAATTGTCGGTTAAAACGTTTTAATAGTTTAATTCTATAGATATATTGTACGTAATCTGGCATGTACAAAACTTACGTAATAGTCTAGAAAGTGCTGTGATATCCGTAAACTGTAAGATAGTAACTTCCTTGAGGAGAATGTGCTCATTTCGATTGGATCTACCGGTAGAGCGAAATCGTGTCAACCAGGTACGAAAGTGTCGTTTCGCGAGAAATGCGTTTGAAGTTTCTATACCGTAGCCTCGCACCTGGTCAGCGCCTGGTTCAATATCCCAGTCATTTTTCCGAACTTTACGGAAAATATTTTCAGAAGACATTTTCAAGATTATGGCTTTTCGAAACAAGAAGCAAAACAAATTTGTTTCCCCGTACATTAAACTACCTCGTAAAATCGTAGGACGCATAAGTAGTCAACCGTATGACGCGCCAGCCCTTAGAATCCAAAAGCAAATCCGTTCGAGTCCTGCGCGAACCTTAATTTTTCACATACACGCCCGATAGAAGACAAAGTTCACTAAATAATTCCATCTGAATATACTTCGCCTTTACGACTGAGTCCCAGGGTTTTTATCCTATCTTCTCGTTAGTCACGTGACTCAAATTTATAGGAGCAATATCGTGCCGTAATTCTGCCCATAAAATACTACCTTAAGCAACAACGGAATGGCCCATATTCCGCCCATACAAATAGTCCACAACATCCACGAAATTCCAGACGTCTCGCAAGTCATTCGACTCATCCTGCCGACGAACAGTTTACACGAGAAGCAGCTCGAAACATGTTCAATTTCATTAGCAAACTTGAAACAAAAAATCCGCTAACCTTAACCTGGCACAACAGAACAATTATACGCTTTCGACAGTGATCATTTTCGTTAGCACGTACCTCGCGATCGCCGGACAGAGAAAAATCAAAAACATTGCCGTCGTTCTATGATAATTTCCGCGAGCGTATCGAACAGAGTCCACGAGGATAATGAAAAGGCGCAGCACGCTAGAACAGTAGAATCAATCTCCTACCTACGCGATCAAGGACGTGGGCGTGCGTGAGAGGAAGCGCAACACTATCGGAATCGGCGTTAAAAAGATCGTTCGACACGCTTGCCCATCGAGTGCGCTGCGGAGAGGTCGGTGACGCATCGTAACAGAAAATCACCACCCCGCCATGCCGAGTGCGAGGGAGAGCCGGCGCGGCAATTTTTTAATAACCCCTCGCGCGAGTGCGCAGAACGACGGGGAATTAGAGTAAAATTATCCCCCACGACGGGGCCGGCCATTAAGGGAGCACTTCAACTAGGTCAACCCCGCCACGGAAACCTAACAATTAAAAGGCAAAAAGAGGCAGAAGCCGCGGCTATTCTCCCGGCGAGATCCGGCTTAAAAACAAAGGGGGCGAAGAGAAGAGAGAGGAGAAAGAGGAGAAGGGGGGGGGGGGGAGCAGAAGAAAAATGAAAAGAGCGACTTTTACAACTACCGAATCGTGCGGCCGTACGACGGAGCAATAATTTCGCGATAACTTTGCGACTACGTTGAGCAGTTCTTAAGAACGACAACGAGGCTGGAGTAGGAGGACGGAAGGGTTGAAAAGGGCGGGCTTCTTGAGATTGTCGGGGTGGGGGTGGTAGGGGAAGGGAGAGTAGAAGGAAAGTTTCGAAGCAACTCTCTCTCTCTCTCTCTCTCTTTCTCTCTCTCTTTCTCGGCATCCCGGAGGGAAGAAAGCCTGCCGCGATCTTTTACTGCCACTTCGCGCTCGAGTGCATCCGCGAATCGATTCGACGTCGATGCATGCGCCGGGATGGCTCGCACAATAACTCGGCGAGTGCGGGGCCGCCGGTATCGAACGCGTAACCCTCGTCGCGCTCGCAGAATAATATCGAAATCGCGGGTTGCACGACTTCCCGCCGTCCCGCCAGCGACTCTCGACGACGACGACGACTGCGACCGACCATCAACGACGACAGTGGTACTGGCGGCGGCGGCGGAGGCGTCGTCGTTGTTGCAACTAGGCCAGGCTCGAAATAGAAACCGTCAACTAGGGCAGTCAATGCCCAACGACGATCGTCACGGAACGTTTACGACTCCTTCCTCCCGCATCCTTTTTACATCCGCGCTCTTTCGCCGCTCACGCATCCTTTAACCCCCACTCCTCCTCGAGCCACAATCTCACCGCGTCGTTCCTTCGGCCCGTTCCCTTCTAATTAAACGTTGACTCAAAAGATAACCCGCGGTTTCATGTTGCTCTCTCTTTTTTTCTCTGTCTCTCTCCGGAAAAAAAAAGAAAAATTGTCGCGGATTAACGCCGTCATTGCGGCATCATAAAAGGGCCGCGATAACGTCGTTGCAAGCGGACGTTAAGCGGGCGTATTGCTCGACTGGTCGGGGGTTGTAACGCGCGCGTTTACAGGACCGATTTTAATGCGGACCTCCTTCCAGGGTCACTTTACTGCACGTGCTTACGCGCGATTTAAGCGTCGTCGTCGTCGCCCGTTGTCTGGCTTTGCGAGGAGGGGCGGTAATTTTCGTACGTAGCTGCGACACGGCCGCGTAATGAGGCGTTCGCGGAACGATGCCGTGTGCGCTCGTTACATTGTGCTCGCTTTCCATTTATAACAAACGGCCCATTTACAACAATAACCGCGACAGCTGTAAACGCCGCGGATATGGCACTTTCAATTAACGAAGCAAAGGCGCGCGGCGAGATTGATATGGATGCGGCCGCTTTAACCCTTCTGTGTTCGGGTGAAGAGTGAAGCTGTAGACGTTTATCGTGGACCGATGGGAAGCATCGATCTCGCGATTTAGATCGTTTCGTGGCGTTCGTATGAAATCGGTCGGAATAGTCCTCTGTCGACATGTATTTGTGCCGGGTGTGTCGTGCAGTCCTTTCGAACGAGCCAATAACGACCGGCACTGTTAGTTCTGCATTTCATTCGGTGTAGAGTACGAGGGTACTGTATTCCGGACTAGAATACGAAAACAGTCCTGATTGAGAATGAGACCGCAGTGAAGTGTCCCGAATGAACGTGTCTCACGCAAGCGGAAAATGCGATGCACCGAACTTGTGTCTTTGAAAATGCCAGCTATTCGCACCGAGAACAACGCCAGCTTCGCACGGGCAAAGAGTTCACGAAATTGAGAATATCACTCTGTGTCTGCAGTGCACGCGTACGTTTGATGCAACGCAGTAGCAGCAATGATTCTTGATTGTTAAGAAAGAAGCGTAACGCGCGTCAAGGATCAATTGGCATTGAGCTAACGCACGCAACTTTCGTTTCAGTAATTGTAACCAAGCTCCATGCTCTGCCAGTAGTTAGTTATCTTTACAGCACGTTATCTACCTAGACATCGCATGCCTTTTTCTGCACGCTCGTCTACCGCTAACAAAACCGTAACCACTTCGGGTCATCCACGTACAATCATGTCTGACCATTTCGTTCACTCGTTCACACACACGCGTGCGCCTATGTCTTTTCATATATGTATACGTATATCTCAATTTTTTTTCTACATTCTCGTTCGTCGCAGCCTTGCATGCGAATTACAATTGTCGTTTCGTGGTCTGCGGTGCTGGACATAACGGACTGAGTAAAGATACTTCTGGTAATGCGGCGCAACGGCAGACGGCCCGCTGCCACTCGGCAGTCAGTAACACACGCCATTGCATCTACTTACTCGTTAGGTCCAGTTGCCACTAGTAAAAGCAAGCGACTTCCCGGCATGCCGGAAGACCACGCCCGGAGGTCGTTTCCTGTTCATACGCTGCATCCCTTATCTCATCATTTATCATTTCATTACTGGAAAGCCGGTGCGAGCCGTGATAAACTTTAGACCGCGACGTACCCCGCCAGAATCACATTCTTTTGTCAGTCTATTTCAACTCGGATCCGTTATCGTGCTCGAGCATACTCGCACCGGCAGCCAACTGTCCATTACGATCCTTCGTTTATGTTGCGTGTTGGTGTTGGTGCAAGGGGCAGGAGATACCGATATACATATGGTACGAGTCGTATCCGACCCACAGTGGCGAAGGATACGAAGGCCGCGTCTCGAAGGTCAGTCCAAATTCACCGTACGGCGTGGCCAGCCTCAACCTGACCAACATCCGCGAGAGCGACCAAGGCTGGTACGAGTGCAAGGTTGTCTTCCTCAACAGGTCGCCCAACAGCCACAAGAACGGTACCTGGTTCTACCTCGACGTTCACGGTGAGTCGTCTTTCTGTTCGCAGCCACTCCAAATCTACGATATCTCGTCCGCGGCAGTTCGGTGAAACGTAGAAGTAAAAGGCTTCACGACGGGATCTTGCCTCGACTCGCGGGCAACTCGCCGGAAATTATGTACGTCGTTCGGCGGCGTGTCCGACATTACTTTAGATTTAAGCGGATTACGTGTCTGCGACGTCGCGCCGACGTGCATTACTTTTACAATGTTTCAAAGTAGCGCCGTGGAAGGGATTCGAGGCGCTTTGCAGGACTTTCGCGCCCTACCCACGACGTCCATCGCTTCCTGCAATCCGTTCTCCCGGGCAACTTTCGACACCTCCGACAACTGCGTCCGCCAACTCCGTCCACGAATCGCACCCTCCTTACCGGACCTCTCCTCGGCGCACGGAACAATTTCCCTCGTCTACATGATCGTCGCATCTGCGAGAACGGCACTTAATCCGCTCGCTTAATTCCCATCCGACCAGCTCGTCCCACTCCGCAATTCCGCATGTCGCCAGCGACGAGAGGCTGCCTGCTCGTTCGCACGTCCTTCACGTTCGGGGGATCACGAAGTCCTGGAATATCATTTCTTCACGCTCGGTTAGCCGTCCGGAGTGTCGCAAACGAGAGCTCTCGCCTGCCGCCCGCCTCTCCCATTCTCCGCCTGTGATTTTCCTAGCCGCCATCCGAGGCTCTCGCGACGTCGAGCACAGGGCGGCTGGCAGACGCGTTTGGCTGTTCAAGCCGCGCGTCACATGCTCTCTGCACTGATTCGCCGCTGGCGGAATCAGGGAACGCGGGACAGAGGCGGAAGACGTTCAGACAGTCGGACAGGCTAAGCGGGAGAGAGAGAGAGAGACAGAGAGAGAGAGAGGTGTGGGGTACGAAAAAAGAGAAAGGAAAATTTATTGCCGCGTTTTGCTCGGCTGTAAACGAGCGGCGCGGGAGGGCAGGATGGGCTGGGAGGGAAGAGAAACATTTAGATGGCACGGGCAGGGGACGGTACTGATGTCCTCCTTTGCCTCGTCACATCCGCCCTCTTCCACCCCGTGCTTCCCTCTCGTTCCGCGTCGTTCTCGAGTGCGAGCGAGGACTCGAGAACGGCGACGACGTCGACGACAACGATGACGGCATCAAAGAGAAAATACTCGGGGCACCAGAAAGCGTTTAAGGCCCTTTTGTCCTTTTGAAGCTACCCGGTCCGGCTGTTTGCTCGCGTTACAGTCACAAAGTGCTATCTCTCTCTCTCTCTCTCTCTCACACACTCGTTCTTCGCTTCATTTTTTTTGTCTACCCCCGACTTCCTGGCCACCACCTCTCGTTGTTCTCGTATCTGCGCTCTTCCACGTCTACTTCGTAGTTTCATTTGTTACGTTATCAAAGGCCGAAGAACGCGGGTCGACACTGTTCCGTCGGGTTTAATAGGATCGCTGGGATGGCTTTGGTGCCGGCGGAATCTTCCGCAGCCAGCCGGCTAAGGACACCACTTTCTTCCTCGCACTCCGCGCACCCCTCGCTCTGTCATTTGCATTATGCGCGCTCAACGACGCTTCCCTCGCGCATCTTCTTGCCCCCCCCTTTTATTTCTAAGTCTTCTCGTTCTCGACGAGAATTTTCGCGTCCCGGGAAGGAAACGCTGGACCCTTCAGGTCGTCCAGTGTGTCACCGGTCGGGCGGAGCACGGTCAAGTGCCATTGTGCGCGGCGGTTCGTGGATGGAAAGTCGTTGGGCGATAAAAACGTCCCGGACGTCACGGAGGGAAGTTTTCCAAACGCGGACGTGGAATTTTCGAGGCCTTCGATTGTCACGACCTCTCGTTCCGAGGGCTTCATTCTCCTTTTAACGTCCTTTCAGCCCTCGTTCCCTCTTCTCTCTCTCCCTCTCTAGCCTCAGATCGTTTCGACGTGACCGTGCTTGCCTGTCTGCTACTCAAACCTCTCCCTCTCTCTCTCTCTCTCTCTCTCTCTCTCTCTCTCTCTCACTCCGCCTGCCCTCGTTGCGGTGAAAATAGCTCGATCGTCCTTTTCGTTTTACGCGCGCAGTTGAATCGTAGGAAGACAATGAATCGGCCGCTGATGAAGGAGTGAAAAGGAGGCTAATGGAGAGGAAGTCCAGTCAATTGAGCGCCGATTGTACATTTTATTCGATGCCTTGGCGCGTCGAATCCGCAGGAGTCTCGAATCGGCGCGAGTCGACGATTTAATTGCACGAAACGTCTGCCTGTTACAGCACCGCCCAGATTCAGCATCACGCCGGAGGAGATGATCTACGTGAATCTGGGCGACGCGATAATATTGAACTGTCAAGCGGAAGGTACGCCGACGCCCGAGATCCTCTGGTACAAGGACGCGAACCCGGTCGAGCCGTCGTCGACGATCGGCATATTCAACGACGGCACCGAGCTCCGGATCTCGACGATCAAGAACGAGGACATCGGCGATTACACCTGCATCGCCCGAAACGGCGAAGGCCAGATCAGCCATACGGCGCGCGTTGTTATCGCGGGTAAGTGACGGACATTCTGCCTCTCCACTATTACTGCCTACGTACTCTACTTGCCCCTGCTGGTTCCTCGATATTGTGCACACGACCAACGTTCGAGTTTTATCTTCAGTTTTCTTTCGTGCCGTTTGAGAGTCGCGCTTTAACCCTTTGATTGTTACGTGCACCAGATGAATTTGGGAACTGAAAAGCTCTCGCGGCCGAGGCACACTCGCGGCCCGGGCGTGTGTCGACACGCGAGCGTCGGGTATGAGCCGTTTGCAGCATGACGTGCATGTATATGGTGAGAGACCGGACGAAATTGAAGAGAGAGCTTGTCGGTACCTTAGCCCGTAGCACCAGTGGCATGACCCTTCGAAACACTACCTAGCAGTTAAAGGGTTAATCGCACGTCGCTGCTGCACCGGGCTTCGATTGTTTGTTACGACAAATACGGGCGCAACGGTCTAACGGGACCCATGGCGAACGGGAGCGAAAAATGTAGCAGACCCCCCCGGTTCTCGTTTAATCAAAATCCTTTATGGTCCATTGTAGCCGTAAACGAACGCCCGGTTTGACGGTAAAAAAAAAAAAAAAAAAAAAAAAAATACAGAGAACGAAGGGGAAAAAAAGAAGAAATATTGAAACAAGGGGGCGAGAGACAGGAAAAATACCGTAATGGAGGGGTGAACGGAAATGAGAAGAGAGAACGGGGAGAGAAAAAAAAAAACTATTTTGCCGATTTGCACTGGAGCGCTCCGGAGACGAAATTTTTTTCCGCAACAGACACCCTATTTGCCGCGAGTCGGTGAAGCAGCGAAGTGAGGGCTCGAGTGTTGTAGCACTCTTGTTTCGTAGCGTTTCTTCCTATTTTCAGCAGTGTGTTCTCGTTTTGTCTTTTAATCGTTACCGCTCCCTCGACAGTTTCTGACTATCGGCGACACCGCTCGCGCGCGTATTTTTTGCATATATGTATATATATTTATATATATATACCGGCATTGCCCGCGAGCATTTTTATTCGTTCCGCGGGATTCAGAGTAGTGACGGGAAGCGTTCTCGTCGCCCGGGTTCCGGCCGAAAAGTCACGCGCGCGCGCGACATATGCCCCCTGGATTCACTTTACACTAACTCCAAACGTTTCTATCTGAAGGTAAAACCGTACCTTACTCACCCGGAAGTAATAGAATCCTCAAATGGCGCGAGGAAAGATTTTTTCTAACTCAGCCGCGAAGACGCAGACTGCAATTAAACCCCGGTAATTATGACACAATAGTAAAGAGTTTCAGCAGAGTTGTACACACTTAAGATGCATTTTTTGACATAGTGCCATTATTCTATCGAAGTTATATACTCACTTGTATGCGCAATGTCTCAGACGCATGACGCATTTCTCGCTCAGTGGCTCATTGCGTATTCTTTTGTTTTGACCATGTCTTTGCCGCACATTCGTCCATGACCACGTGCACGGGGGCTCATCATGAAACGGCAATTCGCGTGCGTCGACGAGCGAGAGTCGTCTGTGAACAAATTGGGCAGAAAGAATCGCGCGAAATTTGGGGGGGGTTTGGGGGTTGAAAAAACGAAAAAAAATAAATTGCGCGTCGTTCGCGGGGAAACAATGGGCGCGCGCGAGGAGGTCGACCGCGAAACATCACTTTGCCCGCGCGCGTCTATCGCCGACGACGTACACGGCCTCCGAAACAATCCAGTAACGATCCTTCAATCACGATCAGCCCGCTGCCTGCCGCCCGTCGGGATCAAACTCGACTTACTCGGTTCGGCGTTAATTGACGGCCCACAGGAAACAGACGAATCTCCCGTGCCGGGCAAACAAAACGGAAGCGCGTATATATTTTTTCTTTCGACCGACCGACCGTAAACTTCGAGTGTCACGAGCCGCCCTCGGCTATCCGATCGATAAATATTTATAGATATATATTAGCTCGAAATCGTATTTGTTTTTTTTTCTTCGCGAAAACTCTGTATCTATACAGGACGATTTTTCATATATACGCGACAAACTTTGGGGGCCGACTCCTTGGATTAATTTTATCATAAAAGTTCATGTGAACATACGTCCAACTGACAGTAATAAAATAAACAATTGCTTTTGCAGGGCCATCTAGATATTAGATCATTCATTTATCATTAAACATCCTTTGTTTTGATCACTAAGCCGCTTTGGACATGTAAAAATAAACCAAGGAATCAGCCCTTAAAGTTTGTCGCATATATTCAGAATCACCCTGTACATATTTATCGATTCGACGCCCGACCAATCGATAAATATATATATATATAGTTTTTTCGCGAAAACAAATACAAACACGATGCCAAGCTGTCGGAAGTATATAATATATATATATAATATATATATTTATCGATTGGTCGCGAACAGCGAAAGGCTACCCTTTTACGCAAATGTGGCGCCTATTTAGGCGCCGTCGACTGACAGAAACGCGCTTACACCTTCGTTCACCCTCCCGACACGCGCCGCGAGCCTGACGCGAAGCGTCATAACTCCAGTACCCGGTACTCGTTCGTCACCCTCACGCTTGCCACCCTCCGGCGAGAGAGGCGCGGAAATCAGACAGCGCGCGCGAAGGAACGACGTAACGGAAATAACCGTGGAAACGAATGGAACGTGCCCGTTTACGGCCGGCGCGGGAGATCGCAGGTTCCGTATGCCGAGAGCGCACTATTTTCGCGGGAATTCGGAACATCGAATCGGCGAGCGAAATATTCGGAAAATTTCATCAAGCATCGCGGAGAAAAAAATCGCGGCACGTGCGGGCGTCGCTGTAATTCGATATTTTCTTCGTTCGACCGCGTGCGTATCGAGCAAAACGGTAAAGGGTTATAGGTTTGCGCATCAGCGACACGTTCGCGCGCGCGCGCGCGCGGGTGTGTGTGTGTGTCGTTTTCGAGCCGGTGTCCAGGAAGTCGAGTCGGTCGTCCGTTTCAGCGAACGGGTAAACTGATTAAGAATGCAAATTGTTCTGCGACGAGCGCGAAACGCGCAGATATAATAAAAAGGCATCAATACTTTTATTACCGTTTCGCGGTGACCCGAATTCTTCCCATTCCCGGTCGTCGGCTTTGTATGGGTCGCGCGCGAGCGCGATGACATTTTGTTTCGTCGTTACGAGGGCAATAATTGACTCTCGCATTCTTAAATTGCGCTCCTGTTTTTCGGCGCTTTACAGCTTACGCCCGCTCGTTTATCGGCAACGCGATTACGGATGATGCAATTTATAGATCGGTTCATTTTATTTGCCGCGCCTTGGCTGGCGCGAGCGTTGAAGCAATACAGCCGCGACTCCGGATATTAATACGAAATACCAAAAATCCCTTTGCGCGGCCAAAGTGCGGAGAAGCCGATAAATATCGAATTGTTACGATAATTATCGAACGCGCGCGCGCGCCCGTTAATAGAAACAAATTTTCTCGATAATGAACGTGCCGCGAAGTTGCAGTATGGAAATTCCAATGGTCGATGTGCTGGAGAATACGGTAAAATGAGCGAGTAATGCGGCGGACGTTGTTTCGAGATGGAAAAAAAAAATAAAAATAAATAAATAAAAAAAGGAACTTCGCTCATTCGACGATAATCCGCAACTCGTTCCGTGCGGTACTTCGGCGGCAATCTCGATGCGGCAGGGTCAATGATCGATGTAATTGGCGGGAGAGTCGCGAGCGTTTTGCTTTGCACGAGAGGCCACGTGTCTGCTCCGTTAGAAGTTTAGAGCTCGATGTCGTTAAAGCCGCGCATTGTTCACTGGCGTGCTCTGCCGGGGCAACTCTTTTTAAACGGACTCAGACGACACGACGGTCCGGCTTGAAACGGAACGGAAAAGAAAAAAATAAAAAAAAAAAAAACAGCCAAGAAACCTTTGCCGTTCCAACATAGAAGCTCCAGGCCCCCTCATCGCGCCATTCGGACCCATACCAACCGTTTCACGTCATGGAATTGTACATACGAGCGCCAAGTTTTATACATCAGACTCGTCCATAATTTCCTCAGGCACGATTTTCATATCGCTTCTTAGAAACGCTTTTGCCCTTTCACGAAAAACATATTACATAGGTTATATCTAAATTAGAAATCGCAGTTTCGTGTCATTTGTGAGTGTATGTACTGCCGTCCACCACCACCACTTCATTAAATCCTTCTCCGTGGCAGGCAGCTGTCCCGACGCCGACCTGCCGGCGGAACTCGACGCGGCCGCAAGCCTTCCCCGCTTGCGGCGCGCGAGATACGCATCACGTAGATAATCGAGTTCAACATCCAATTTCAAGTCGAACTTAGCAAATCCACACGACTCATAAATCTGCATGGCGCGCAAGCACCTTGAATATACGCGCACGAATCCACGCGCGCATCATCAATCTCTCTCCTCCGTCCCGGACATCAAGGTCGTAACTATTGGAACGTGCGGCACAGCGCTCGCCAGGTCGACTTTTCGCCCGCGAATATCGAGACCTCCAGCGCCGGACCCGTTGCAACTTTTAACGAGTCCCACCAATTTCGACTTCCGGCCTCTGCGACTCTCAAATCCTCCCCTCTCCGTCTTCAATTATTATCGCCCGGCAGCTCTTCGTACCCCCGGCCCGGCGTCCACGTCTTTTCGTTCGTGACGAGGGCAATTCCTTCGGCGAACAATTTCCATCGCGGCGAAACGGAAAAAGCGAGCCAGCCGGATAAGCGAGGATAGACGTATCCGCTCCTTCGCCGATCGATCCGTCACCGCATACGGACGAGAGAGATCACTCGGTTAGGGTCTTCGAGAGGAGAGTCTGAGCCTCGATCGCTGGAGAAGCGACCCTCGAATCCATAAACTTTATGGACACCTTCGAGGACGCGAGCCTCCCCCTACCCCACCTCAGCTCGCGCTGCCAGCCGCTCTCCTTCCCTCACGAGCGTCTCGTAAATTTTACGAGCCGATGCATTTACTCATATCGATGCCGCCCCCGCCTGGCGCGATAAAATTCGCGTTAGGCAAAGTGGTTACGGCACTGTTCCGGGCCCGCTCGATCGTGCACACACTGCTGCACGAGACCGCCGCGGAGCCAATTAAGGATGTTCCAGCGGCGGTAATGGTGGAGGAGGGGTGGCCCGGGTTAAAAGGCGATTTGTCTTGTTTTTTCCCCTCCTGCCGCTCCTTTCCACCCTCTGACCGCCGACTTTCCACCGCTATACCTCTCTCTCTCTCTCTCTTTCCTCGACAAACACGTACCCAAGCCCGAACGCTTTTTTCGTCCACGCCCCCTGCGAACCCCTCCGCGCCCTCCGCAAGCACTGCAAATTTGTGAGCTTCAGCGTGAAATTGCGCGCGAATTTGTCTTCATCATCGTATCGTCTTCCCGGCTCCTCTTCCGCTCGCGAGATCCTCCCGAGGGACGCGCGCGTACACGCCCGACTAACGAATGTTTCATGGCTCCTTCGACCGGGTGGTAGGGCATTTTTTTTAATTCCTTCCAACCTTCCGTGCTTCGATGCGCTTGTTTCATTCAACGTGAAAACATGGGAATTTCTCTCGAGCAAACAGAGTGCGCTCTTCCTTGCACCCGATCGCCGCGAGCATTTTGTCCGCATGAAACATCTGCGGACGTTAAGGGTTCACTTCTATTATTCCGCTACATAGGATATCCAGTTTCTCTGCACGTCTGGCCTGCATCGGCAAGTGCGCAATCTCTTCGTAGCTGCTCGCTTTCTGCGACCGAAACGCTCGCGGAAAGTTTCGCGCTAATAATCAGTCGGCTCGTCTTTCAGCAGCGAGGGTGTCTTTCGTTTCTCGGCTGGCGTCGCACGCACACACGCCGTCTTTGCATAAAGTACCGCTGACAGGCTGTGTCATTAATGCGAAGGATTCTCGAGCGACGAGAGAAGTCGGCGCGCCGCTTGGTGGGCGAGAAACTTTTACATCTCGCCTTTGAATATTTATCGGGGTCCTACTCCTAAATTCATCCCCCTCCGCTTCCGCCTCCCTTACTCTCGACACGCTACAGCGCCGGGGGTGAATGGTATGTTGTTCGGGGCGCACACCGGTACGCACAGTTCTGAGTTTCGTAGCCAGTTGTCGGGGCATAATTGTCCCTACGCATGTAACTGTTAGGTGATGTTTATTAACTCGACGACTTTTCTTCGAGACAGTTTGCTCGCGAAAGAATTGTGTATGGTTTTCTGTTGAGACTTTTGTTCGGTAGCGTGGACGTCTGGTTCGTATCAGTTCAAGTAGCAAGTGATATATTGTATAACCATGTTGCATTTACGGTTAACAGAATGTTTCTCGGAAATTCGGTATTTGTTAATTACCTGAAACTAATTGGATGCCTTTTAATCGCGACTTCCGACGTCTCCGATTATTCAATTTACTACGTAAAACTTGCTGGCCTCTGCACTCCTGCAATCGCTATCGCGTCTTCGCTCGCGGATACACAAGAGCCAGCTTAATCTCGACGAGTGACAACAGATCGGATTACAGAAAATACTATCGGATCAGGTGTCGAACTATCCAGCCCTTCTGCTGATCGGATTTGATCATCCACGATATCACATCAGCGCAGGAATAAGAGATAAACACAGTCGGACGTCCTCGCTGCGAACGAATATCGCACGGAGCGACACAAAGTGGCTAAGTAGAGGCGCGGAAAATGGGAAATGGCAAAGAGGATCGTATAAACGTCTCACTGTAACTGGAAACATCCGATTAGATTGCGTAGAGCGTCGGAAATAACATTAGAATTCATTGCATCGATTATCCATTAGAAGGGAGGAACGCGGTGATTATTATCGGAAATTCGTAAACCGGCGAACCCAGTCTGTATTTACACTAGCTGCAGGATCGTGTTCACGAGAGAGGCACAACTTGCCACCCCCGGCCGCCCCGGCCACCCCGGCCACCCCGACCACCCCGGCAAAAGCCGAACACGGCTGAAATAGCGACTGCCTCGCTCCACATCCTGTTTCTGCATGGAGTAGCGTTAAAAGCGGCGTCGTTTCGTCCAGGATATTGGGTACCTTCGGCATTTCCGCCACTCGAAGCGTCGAGACGCGCTCGTCGCGCTGCGACCGGTGTCGTTTACTCTCGTCGCGCAACAATTTCTCTATTTTTATAGGCCAAACCTCGTACCTCCATTAATTCCATTTTTCCCGAGGCGTGTCTCAACCGTCGCTCGACGGCCGAATAATTCATACCGGCGACGTGCCGCTCGGTGCGGCGAATTCAATTGCAAGAGTACCCCACTTCTATCGTCCGAAGCTACCCACGTACGTGAGAGCGAGATTCATTTTCTCTCACGGCAGCACCGATTCACGTCTTCGCTCCGGCTCGATCTCCGCTCGCCATTCGAGCAGAACTTGACGTTTCACGAAGGAACTACGGCCGGCCGCGGTGCACGCTGGGAGTCGTGACAGAGTCTTCCCTGACGATATCCGCTCGCCTATCGGCTCCTCTCGGATCGTCTGTCGTCCCGCGACGCGTCTCTTTTCCCGCGGGAGCGTAAAGCAGAGACTCGGCTGTGTCGACCAGTTATCCATCAGAGGCCAGAGCGAAGCGAAATTGCGACTGGGGACGAGTTCCAGGAAAGTGTTTGCCTTCGTGCGCTGGCAGGTCGATCCGGGCCCGTCGGCGTCGTCGGGGCGCCACATTCTCGGCCGTTTGCAGTTGGCCGCACGGAAAAATGTTTCAGGCACGAGCCTGCGCTGCCTTCCGGTGTTGCGCGTCACGAGACGTTTCCTGCTTTTTGCGATTCCACTTTAACGAGCGCCGAAAGACGGCGTGGACGCCGGTGAGAGGAAAAGGGGGAGCCAGGCGGAGTTGACGTAATTGCTGGGACATTCTTTCGGTAGAGCTGCAACGACGGGCGCAGAGCCGTTGACGAGCGTTACGCACGCAACTAGTCCGATTCCATCCATCTCACGACGCACCGCATCGTTCCACTAATTACTCCGAGAGTCCGGGATGACTGATCGTGAGGGCTACGGGGCGGTTGACACGCTTAACTCAATAAATGTTCAATTTTCTTTGTCCATTAGGGGGAGCGGTGATCATGGTGCCGCCGACGAACCAAACGAAGCTGGAGGGCGAGAAGGTTCAATTCTCGTGCGAGGCGAAGGCTCTTCCGGGCAACGTGACAGTCCGCTGGTTTCGGGAGGGGGCGCCCGTCACAGAGGTCTCGGCGCTGGACACTAGGGTGTCCATCAGGATGGACGGTAGCCTCGTCATTAATCCTGTCAGCGCCGACGACTCGGGTCAATACCTCTGCGAGGTCACCAACGGCATCGGCGAGCCACAAAGCGCCAGCGCCTATTTGAACGTCGAGTGTGAGTTTTTTTCCTCCCACGTCCGATAGTCCACCCACCGCCACCCACTCACCTGCCATCCCGACCGCCCTGTCCGCCTACGTACCTGTCCGCCGTCCTGCCCGCCTGCCTATCGTTTAACGCGTTTAATTAACTCGCCGGGCTTAACGGCAGACTCGCCGCCGCTAATCCCTTGAGCGGTGGATTTTTCAACGGGGCCGCTCTCGAATGTCGCGGGAGAGTGCGGATGAAAAAGTGCGCAGCTCGGCTCCTTGATCCTCTCGCGCCCGATAAAAACCTTCCGATCGCACGCACTGCGACAACTGACGAATGATTGCGCACAGATCCGGCGAAGGTGACGTTCACGCCGACGGTACAGTACCTTCCCTTCCGGCTGGCCGGCGTGGTACAGTGCTACATCAAGGCCAACCCGCTCCTGCAGTATGTCACCTGGACGAAGGACAAGCGATTGCTGGAGCCCTACCAAACGAAGGACATCGTGATCATGAACAACGGCTCGCTGCTGTTCACCCGCGTGAACGAGAGCCATCAAGGCAGGTACACCTGCACGCCTTACAACGCGCAAGGGACGCAAGGGAGCTCCGGGCCGATGGAAGTGCTCGTCCGAAATCCGCCCGTCTTCACGATCGAGCCCGAGCCGATCTATCAGAAGAAGGTGGGCGAGACCGTCGAGATGCATTGTGACGCCCAGGAAGCCGAGGGCACTCAGAAGCCGACGATCCAGTGGCACAGGGTACGTCAGACTCTCCAGGCGAGTCGGCTCAGACGATAGTCCAATCCTCACGAGCAAATAGAGCGCAGATACATCCTCAGTCAGACACTCTCGGCGTTCCCTATGCCGCAGACATTCTCTCTCATGCAATCTCCGAGGTGCCTCGAGAGCGGCGAAGTGTGCCGGCGACACGCGATACTACCCTCGCTTTGTGACGCCTCGCCCCAAATTGATTGCCGGCTGCAGCAGCCGAGATTATTGACTTTGAGGTATCAGAGTGCCGGCGCGCTTCGCTACCTTTGAGGCGCCGCCCGCAAACTCGCCGACGTTTCGCAGGATGCGCATACGCCTCCTCTTCTTCCTCCTCGCCTTGCGCTTCCATCATCTCTCTCTCTCTTTTCTTTCGTTCCTCATTGTACGTACCTACAGAATATGCGTAGTGCTGTTGGATCATCAGAGTTAAGGGCGGGCAAACAGTTCTACGAGCGCCCGCACATCAGCCCGTCGATAGTTCTCGTTGCTCGTTGCTTTCTTAAACCCCCATCGTCTTCATGTCAATATTCAGTACGACGCAAATAGTGACGCCTTATAGTGCCTCATCTCTCATAAGCTTGATCAAGTAGCCTCAAAGCATTTCGTTCGAATTCTTGTCACCCTGTTTGACATAATTTTGGACCTTTTCTGTGCCACTTACTTAGTGGAGCGACGGGAGATTGTTCTCGGTAAATATTACATGTATAATCGTGATTCCTCGAGCTATATGAGTAACAGGCGCGCGTTGGCCGGAGAAAGTGATCGGACTAACGAATGCATCTCTGATGCACTGATGCACAGAGGGACGGCGCGCCGATTCAGCGGAATCGGGCCAAGATCGTCGGCGGGAATCTGACCATAGAGAGCTTGCGACGGGCCGACTTCGGATTCTACCAGTGCGTGGCGTCGAACGAGGTCGCCACCATTTCCTCGTCCACGCAGCTCATCGTCGAAGGCACGAAGCCTCATGCGCCTTATAATGTAACCGGCACAGCCACCGAATTCTCCGTCATGTTGACGTGGCTGCCGGGATATTCCGGGGGGCCTGATTACAAGCAGGATTACACTATCTGGTGAGTGTTCGCCTATTTCTTCTTTTCTCGATAAAAATCGTTTCTCGCACGTTGCGCAAGCTTTTTCATCTCTCCTAATCTTTTGTCCAGGTACCGAGAGACCGGAACGTCAGAGTGGGAGACGATACCGGTAACCCCATCAGGAAGCACGACAGTGACGATTAACAGGCTGACACCTGGCACGCTCTACGAGTTCCAGGTGATCGGGAAGAACGCACTTGGTGACGGCATGAGCAGCAAAGTCATCACCGTTAGAACGCTCGGTAATTGAAAATGTCATCCATACGACCTACGCCCCTGTTGTTCGGCACATACGTTGCTCTAGACTCATCCCTTGCACGTCAAACGCGAGTCTTGTCTCCCGAGAATTCACGAAAGGCGCATGCCGCGTACTTGGTAAATGGAACGGGAACGTTACTGGCCACGAATCCGCTTTTTCTCTTCGGCCCACCCCGATGCCGTCTAAACTATCGTCTGCATACTATTCTTTCCTCTTTTCCCTGCTGCGCTCCTGGAAGACGTGGCGCTGACGCATTCGGCAACTCCATCGTCGAGTGCTGGTCAGGCTGCTGCGACGGATCAAAGCGGTAAGATCTCAACTTGGCGCAATGTCCTCTCAGAATCAGTGTATATTGAAACGTTCGCTAAGTACACGGTACGATATTGGGTCGTAAAACGGCGAGGCTTGGTGGGTCGGGAACGATCCATACGCCCAGGCAGGAGTCGCCGTTGTACAAACGGCGTCGTGCCTCTGGGACGGCATCGGTGTCCCGCGAGGTTCCGAAAATTACAGAGGAACCTCGATCACGAAAGAGACAAGCACGGAAATAGACATGGGCGCAAGAGGGGACAGAGAAATAAGACCAAAGGAAGGGGACGCGCGGCGAAGGAGCGTAGACTCTCGTCGCGACTTATCGTATCGGAAAACCCATCGAGCCGTTCACTCTGCTTCCGCTTTTATTTCCTTCCCTCGAATCCGCCGGTTCATTGCCTTCCATTTGTACACACGCCGCGCGCCCAGCGCCTCTGCTCCGCCGAACGCGCACGGATTTCTATCTGGTGCGCCCCTTTGAATCTTCCCTCCGTAACCTTGCTTTTTCACCCCCACTCTCCCACTCGCCGGTCTCTTATCTTCTTCGCGGAACGTAGCACGCATTGTCGGACGCCGCTTGTTAGCTTTCCTCCAGTAACGCGATTATAAGAAGATTAACAACGATCCCGGGGTCCAGGCCACCTCTCGTCGCCAATCTCCCAGCTCGCAGCTAGCCGACGACAGAGACGTCATCCGCCAACTTTTAACCCTGTTTACTTTCTATACCTCCGAGGCGACTGCTTTTTTTCGTTCGACTGACGCTCGCGTAATACTGCTCAATCTAACAGTCCATCCGTTGAATGCATACGAACGTCTAAGACTCGACAGCTTCCCACTCACAATTTCCACGGTTGATTTCTCGCCATTTGATTTTTTTTTTCTGTTTCGTTTCAGACATCGTAGATTATAGTACTCTCATATTACCGACTGATTCCACAGGCAACCCCGTGTATCCACCGATCGTACGGCCAAAAGGTATTGACCTATATTTTTTATTTGCGCTGCTGCTCTACCCGCGCTCAATACGCCCCGTTGCTTGAGTTCTCTTTCACTCGCGCACACTCGTTCGCCGCCGTCAACCGTTTATTGTTAATACCGTGATAGTCGAGTTCCCATCTATCCTCCGCAGTTAATGGATACGCTCTCAACGGCGTGCATGTAACTTTGTCAGTCTTTATTGTGCCCGGCGACTACTTACGGCGACGTGTACTGTAGCTTCCCAGGAAGTGTTACACCGTAAGCCATAGATAGTACAGACTTGCGGACTCTCGCGCTCAGGAAGTTAAACTTACGAGTTCGCGGCCCGCATAGTGTCGGATCCGATAACTTAGCCTATCACGACGTTAAGCTCGTGCGTCGCTCGTATCGATGTACGGAAGGAATTCGCTCGACGGTTGACTCGCTTCGAACGAGACATTTTTATCACGATTATTACGATAGTTTCATTATCCTCCCGAACGTGCCGACGGTCGGACAAGTAATGTTGCTCGAGCACACGGCGCGTGCACTCACTCGCGAACACATTTCTCGTACTATTACGTCTATTAATTTCTGCAAAACTCGCACTTCTTCTTCCCGCTCTCTGTGTTTCTCTTTATTTTACTGCTTGTTCCGCAGACTAATCTTCAGTCCGCCAGCCACGGCCGTGGCGCTACGATATAAAATCCCTCCTCTTCCTCATCTCTACCCTGCTTTTCCTCTTTTTATTACCGTCTCTGCCCCGGTACTATAGCACCGCAAAAATGAGAGAGGCCAAAAGAGAGAGAGGAGAGAGAGAGAGAGAGAGAGAGAGGAGGGTAGAGAAAATGAGAAGAGGAAAGGGAGAAACACCGCGTCTCGCGTTTCCTTCTCTCGCCCAGCCACCTCATCCGATATCCTTCACGGAGCGCTGGAACAGAATTAAGCATTATTACGCGCGATAATGGATGCGGAAGGAGTACCGTGAGGTTAAAAGAACAGCCAAGAAGGAGTGAGGTTTGCATGCACGTACGTGTACCGGCGCACGCGCAATATTTCCTCGCTACAGGGTGGTCCAAAATTTGCGCGTCTAAATGAGCGAATCGTCCATTCTCTCATTCTGCATCCCAAATCCCAAGTCCTACGAAGTGTACCAGCCACCGGTCAGACTACGGCCACGTCTCGCAAGGCACTCCGTGGACCCGACGAAAGAAGAAGTAAACGGAAAATCCACTTAGCGGGGCGTGAAAAGTGAGCGAAAACGGTCTGGACAAAGGACGAAATAACTTGATGCATTTGCAACGAGGCAAAATGCTCGAAACAATCCGCGCCGCTAATTCTGCAATCCCAACGACCAAATCAAGCCGCCCCGTCGTCCTTTTTCAGTTTCCATGTCTGGCAACTACCCCCTCGTCCAACCACCCCCACCCCCCTCCCCTCCGCTCTGGCCACTGTCTACCTGCTGACTGCCACTACCTGCCACTACCTGCCCACCCCTCGCATTCATACATACGTATACGTCCGCTTTCACGTCGTGACGATAAAATCAGTTTATCCAACCCCGTATGCGGACGGGGGATTGGAGAGGGGTTGCGCGAGGCGGGCACAATTCGAGAGCGGGGTTGCGGAAGGCCGGTGGAATCTCGTTAACTTCGAGCGTCGAATGTCGGCGACGCCGGATTTTCATGCGCTGCAGAACCGACTGTTTCCCGTTTTCCTTTTGTTTGGCAGCCCTGTTTTTCCATTCCGGCCGATACGTTTGCCAATATGCGCTCCCCCCGTCCTATATGCGTACACATATTTATATGTTACATGGCGGCACATTTTTTGTATTTTTTTTTTTTGTATTTTCCTTTTTCATTATTATTTAGTTTCCCTCGTTTCGCTCTCTTTCGAGGGTGGGCAAGCGGCCGTCCACCCCTCGCGCATTTTGCGGTTTCACCGTCCCTACAGCCTGCTCCGTACGCTGTCGGACGCAGTTGACGGTCGGGCGGGCGCGTAGGCAAATTCGGCTGATTGGCTAATTAGTAGAGTTCGACAATCACAAGGCGAATGTCACGGGGCATTCCGGCTTGTTGGGGTGCATTGATTTTGTATGACGGGACATGTGTACGCCAGACAGCTTCGACGAGACAATTTTCTCGGTACCTATTAAATGAAATTCGGTTTATGCGTAGCGAGGGGGGTGAAAATGGGACGGGCAAAATTTTGCAAACTATTATTTTACGCGGCGGTCGATGTATCAAATTCCCGGGAACCGCGGACGTTGTCTCTTTCAATGTACCCGATGCATTACACATTTAACCGTTACGAGAGTCAACAAATCGATATTTACTTCGCCGAGATAACGCGAAAAACATCGAAAGGGAGCTGATACATAGGAGTTCGAGGAAAACGAAGGGAGAGATACGATGGGAATATAGGGCGACTTATTATCGGGTTGAACGATCGCACGACTTTGAGAATTCTTTCGGACGTTCCGGACGGAGAAGTCTTTCGGAGCCTGATACATTCGGACGCGTACGGATGAAACCGTCGGACATGCACAGATCACAAATAAATTTCTACGAATAACAGAATTGTCCGATGCGCACGACTAATTGAAAAAAAAAAAAACGGCTCCATCGGTGCACTCGCTCTTCATTAGCACGCCGAATTCGTCCGTATCGATGCACATCAACGAGAAAAATATAAAGACGAAAAAAAAAATACAGCCGTAACTCCCTACGTCGGGATATGATCGAAAACGTTCGGACCGATGATATCTGGGTTAATTAACAGGTGTTTGCATCGCTGGCGCGGATCATGGGCCAGCGCAAAAGTCCGTCCCGTTGTATACATTTCATCATGGGAAAGCGTACACCAGCTGTGACCGGCGCCATGTCGTTCTGCAGAAAGGGATGAAATTTGTTTTTTTCTCTCTTTTTTTACGACCGCCTGCACCGTGGGCGTGTTTCAGGCACTGCGGCATTTCGAAATGCGCCTGCCCGGTCGTGATCGAATGCCCTGATATTTTTATGTCTCGCGTGCCTGCGTGCGTGGGAGGGAGGGGGGGGGGGGCAGGGCAGGTGCGTGCGTGCGTACGTGCATCGCTCTCTCTTTTTTTTTTTATCGCGCATCCGACACCGCCCACGACGCGTCGTTTACAAGGGAAATGCATTTTTTATGCGCTATCGCCGCCCATAAACCCTACAAATCTTGCAAGAGGACAGCGCGCCGCTGTCGCGGATTAAGATTGCGATGAAATATCACTCTTTTAACACATTGACTGCCGCGTGAAGTTCAGCGACGCTTTACCGGGCGGCCATAACGAGACCATACTTATTTCGCTCCGATTATTTTGTTTCGTTCTGAGTGCCTTCGAAATTATCTGGCGTTATTGTGTGGAAAGTAATGAAGAACTCGTGATGCAGGACGATGTGGCGCTCGACGGATTGATCGCAACGCGCCTTTTTCCTATTGCACAACTCTCGCGCGTCGACGAGGCCGACGAAATTGCTGTAACGTTAGTACGCGAAAACGAAGCAATATTGATGCGACTTCCTGATGAGATTAGCGTCGCATGAGATCATCTCCTTTCAGTGCTCTTCTTACATGTATGACGTTACAGGCTAATTACTTCCGGCATCATTCATTAACCTTATTAACGCCCGTAATCCCAATTCCGACCGACCCCATTTCTTCGACAACAGTGTATCATTAGGTGACGTGGACTCGGCCGAGTAAGGATTATCGTGTGAAAAGGAACACTTTCTCACAATCCCCTTTATCCTCCTTCACGTGTAACGCAGTGCTTTCGTTTCCGAATTAACATGTCCCAGCGTACGCGCGCTTCGTCTGTCTTTGCGTTGACTCTAACTCGAATGATATTGCCAGGACCAAAGCCAGGTCCTCCTAGGAATCTCACGGTGACGGAGATCAGCAACGGCTTCCTGATCACCTGGCAGCCTCCAATCGAGCGCAGCCACCTCATCCAATATTACACCATCAAATACAAAACTGACGGACCATGGAAAACGCTCAATAAGGGACAGATCCGACCCGAAGAAACCAGTTACCTGGGTGAGTTGCGTAGCAATGTTCCCGATGCATGCGTCTGTGGTAGCCGAGCAGAGACTATAAGTACGTTAGACGAGGATCCTAGACAGACCGCGCGGAGGAGAAATAAAGCAAGGTTAACGGTGAAGGTGAAATGGTAAAGAGAGAGAGTGAGAGAGAGAGAGAAAGAGAGATAGAGAGAGAGGGAAGGACCGATGAAGTGTCGGAGAGGTCCTCTTACGATCGTGTTCTTTCATGCGTCGTGCCCGTGGATCATCGCAGTGAAGAATCTGGTCGGTGGTAGGACCTACTATTTCCAAGTGTTCGCCAACTCGGCGACGAATTACGGTGCCAGCGACCAGGTGAAGTTTCCGGTGCCGGCGCGCGTAAAGCACAAGGCAATCACCGCGGGCGTCGTAGGTGGTATACTGTTCTTCATCGTCGCCATCATCCTTAGCATATGCGCGGTGAAGATCTGCAACAAGCGGAAGAGACGAAAACAGGAGAAAGGTATGATTGCCCGGTGGCGATGCAAAGCTCGAGCCACATAATCAACGTATCGCTAGCATCCGGCCTGCGCCTGTGCTCCTGGTCTTGTCGTCTCTGTACCTCGTTCGCGGGCTTAAAAAGAAAGAGAGCGAGAGTGAGTGAGAGAGAAAAAGAGAGAGAAAGAGACAGTTATATTATACTTCCTGTCAGCCCTCAGGAAACGCTCAACGAGAGGATTTAACTCATCCGCGTAACCTTCTGCATTCATGCAGCTACCAGCTGTCTCTCTCGCGTCCTATTCAAATTTCTTGATCGCGCCTTTTAGGCGATGCACGAGGCACGCGGATGGGTTAAAGGCGAAGTAGATTCCACCGATAAGGTTTTGGCCAGACTTGCAAAGTAGCCTTTTTCTCGGTTCTCACAGCAGAACACGCGCTCATCCGCCTTTTCAGTGCCGTCCTGGGCTACCTTGTACGCTACTTACTAATGACCGTGTCCTCGCTTCCGGACGTCTCGTGATGTTCCAATGCCCAGGACAGGCCTCGTGGGACGACGACCTGGCAACGCAGGGGCTGGGCATGCACCTGTGAACCTGAACACAAACCTGGTTAACATTGTTTTGTAACATTGTAGAACTGCTTTCAGCGTATAACATGGTGGCCTGCCGGGTCACCGACGCCAGGAACGGCGCAGGGCAGGGGCCCCAAGGAACAGTGCCTTTGAAAAAGTGAGTGTTTACCTCCGAAAGTCTCCCTTCCTCTTGAGATACCTGTTCAGGTCCCTGAGACTCCTAATTCGTCCGGCTTTTGGATCCCCAGTAGGGATCGTTCAAAGGGTCAACATTCTATAACGTAGACTAAGGCCACGGAGGTCGCATCTGTACGTACGCCCCGGGTCGGAAACTTCGAGCCGTGCCAGAAATACTTCAGTCCTTCTTAAGAGACACTTAAAGATTCTTTAAGGGTCGGCGAAATTTTCGCGAGAAGTTCGCCGTGGAGTCTCGTTGAATCGGAAGGTCCGTGCGTCGTCGATAGTCAGAGAAAGTAATTCGTATTCGGACTACCCTTCATCGATCGGCCCATTATCCGGTATCGGTGGCCACTTTGACAATCTGCCAATTTATGCTGGAAAATCGTGCGTCGAGTGCGACGAACGCGCGAGCCGCGAAGCACACGCGGAAAATCCATGGGACTGGACAATCCGACAGGGGAAGACGTCGAGTCCACTGCGCGTAGTCCAATGAAGCTGAAAAAAAAAAAAAAAAAAAATTGTAGATAATCTTCCAATCCGTCGACCCCTCGGGCCTCAGCCCTCATCGGACCTATCTGCGAGGCGCAGGCCGAGGAATATCGACGAGTAAATCTCCCGCGATACCGTAAATTCTCGCGGCTCTCGCGCTCCTATGACTAATGGCGATGCGTGATAAACGAGGCCGGATCACCGAGGCGCACCGGCGAAACATTTTGAGAAGTCTCCTGCTCGCTGATGGACGAGGTCTCTAGATAGCCGATTAAGACAAGGGCGCGCGTGGGCGTGCTAGCTACCGCGGCCGTAAAAGATCGATGACCGTGATTCTTCAAGGTGTGTGCAAGCCCCGGTGCAGATGCGACCTCAACAAGAGATATACATCACTTAGGCTTAGCCAAAGCTAGCAATTAAGACCACCCCCCCCCCCTTTGCCCCTTCTTCTTACAAGCAATAGGCGACCGAAGCACCGCAAGCATTTACAAAACCTCTCACGAGTGATCTATAGTCAACAAGTATTCGAACATTGCCTAATTATTGCATATACATTTACATTGTCGGATGTATAGAGAAGTTTTGCCGCGCGTCGTTCGTGCAGCGAAGTGATTCGATGTGCAGCGTTGACAAGTGGAGTGGAATTCGCGCGCGCGGATCTTTCGCAATTGATAGAATAGATGAGGAGACGTAGAAGAGCACGATCTTTGCATAGTATAGATGAGGAGACGATGCGACATCGAGAAAGAGCGGCCGTTCTTAGCTCACGCGTTGCATTACGTAATTATGCGACCGAACGCAGCGCCCTCTCGGCTGCGAATCTAGAAACGCAGCTGCCGGACTGAGTGTGAATCGGGCCAGCTATGATCTCCAAAACGAATGCAAGTACGTCGCGTAAACGTGAATGTGATCGGACCGTTAAGTAAAGTGAAAAAGAGAGCTTACGTCAATGGCCGTGGCGTTCGGTGAATTAATATTCTTCACGTGAACGATCGCCTTTGAATTTTCCCGTAGGTCCTGTCGATGTCGTGAAAGAAAGTCATCTTTGGGGTGCGTGGTAATGAGGCGAACATACGTTTTGCGTAGAAGATAACGTTTGAATTTTCCATAGGTCCCGGTTATTGATTCATCGAACACCGCGCCATTGACGTACATTCTTTTTTCGTTTTTCATAAGCGCTCGGTGCGTCAGTAAATTATTCTTGAGCGTCGCGTAATCGTTTACCGGAAATGCAGCGCGTGACTGTGAACGGCGTCGCGAGGATTCCTCCAGCACGTCGGATCCTTCCACAGTCGCACGGACGACGCGGCAAGTTTAAACTGTAGCGACGTATCGCCGGACTACCGAAGGGTGGAGAGACGCACGGAGAGATCTCTCGCTCTCTCTCCAGTCGTCCGCTCGATCGGTGGAGGCAGCCCCAAAGCAAAAGAAAAGGAAAAAGAGCGGCCCCCTTCTCTCCCCACACCGCCACCGTAAAGAGGATATCAAATAAAAAGGAAAAAAAAAAGAAAAAGCGAAAAACGACCGAGAAGAAAGAAAAAAAAACCCTCTTTTGATCTCTTTGCCATGACATATAACACCATGAGCTTGTAGATTTTGGCCCATCTCGTAGCGATTAAACCGGCAGACTTAACCGCAGCAGCAGAGGTATTTTGGACGAGGTTTTGGAGTACGATCTCTTTGACACGTTGAAAGCGAACGAAGCGACCTAACGAAACGAGTTAACGAACTATTCGATGCACCTGACGTACGCGCCCGTCTGCGTGGACGATGCTCTTGTTTAGCTGTTGCTTGTCCGCTCGAGAAAATAAAAACGGACGGGCCAGTGGGAAAAAAAAAAATGTCAAGACGATCGCCGCGGAAATGTGCGACCGGTCCTCACGCTTCTGTCTCTCTATAACTCAGGGATCGAAAACCGCGAGTGCATTCCTTCACGCGGTCTCTTCCGTCGCGCCACGAAACAATCGAGCGGTATTAATGTCATTGTTTCTTTTCAGCGTTATAAGATATTTTTGCCACCTTTAGTTCTATGTTCGCAAGGCGACAGATAGATGTACATGCGTATCGTTTATCGAATTTAGAAGACCACTTCTCTGCTTTTCGTTGAGACCGCATTCAGTGTGTAAGAACGTAACGCGAGCAATCGTCGAGTATTACTTTAAAGTGACCCGTTAGTGAATTTTTAGTAAGTTTATCGGTAAGATGTGCTGTGCCAATACTTTTATTTGCCGTATTCTTTTATCAGTTATCAAGATACATTCGACATGTCGGTTTCGATCCCTGTTAGAACTAACTCTCGACGTCATCGCATCTCTCGACCAACAAAGAACCGTATGTATGCATATATCTGTATGAAATCGACCTTGCCGGCGTACATGCAAGGTTCACAAGCTTCGAGATCACGCCAAGCGGGCAGTGCACGTGTAGTTACGCGGTTACACTCAATGAGCCGACCATTATGATTTTCATCGTGGCATCCAAAAGTCCACAATACGACTGCAGTGATGCCTATTCTGGATCGTATATCGTCTTTGGTTTCCTTTATCCGCGCTCACGATACCGCTCGTCCTTATTTCGCGTTTCTTTCACTTTCTTTTGTTACCCTGCGAAGTAGCCCGGTTCGTTGTTTACCACCGGCATCATGACATTGATGACGATGATGATGATGATGATAATTCATTCACCGCTCGCCGTCCTTCCTTGTAACCCAGACCTTCTCGATTTTCTTTACCTATACTGTTCTACAACACCCATCGACATGATTATCTCACCCAAATCATTCCTTTCGAGAAATCGTGGGGCTTATCGTGAGGGTGTCTGCCAGCAAACCCTCGCAAAAGAGACATTCCGTCCTCACCCCCCCAAGGTGTCCCTTCTCAAATTAACGTCACTTTACTCACCAACTTTTGCTCTTGGCACTCGAATTAATAAAAGACAAACAGGTATAGTCGCGGAGTGATCCGTCGCCGACGTTCGAGTGCGAAGAGCTTCATACTGTGTTATCGTTCACTGTCTGTCCCCCTCTGAAACATCGCAAGCCCATTGATCGTCCAAAACGAACGTACACAGACCACGTTCGCCTGTTCAAGAGAATCTAATCGAAGTTTCATCGTAGGTCCGAGGGCGACTGCGAAGCCATGCCAAAATGAACCGCATTTACGTAGCGCATATACACACGATATGTAATTATTATTTCATTATTTGTTTTACGGTGACGTGTAAAGCTCTAACTCGAGTACTACTTCCGTAACCGTTGGACTTCGACCAAGCATGCGCTTCTGCAAGTGACGTGTTTTACCAGTATATAATTGTTGTTTCTTTCAATTTGGATCGAACGGAATGATTACGTGACAACACGAGCCAACCCAGAGCCGTTCGTAGATGATCTAGCAACCGTAACAGCGATCAATGATCGCGCAGGCACTAACTGCATTCAAACGCAATCTTAGTAACGTTCTCGACGGCTTTGGGTAGCAACAACATCGCTGTTACATTGATCTTCGGGACTCCCGTGTAAGAGGCGAAACTTTCGGAGAAAGTTTCGGCAAACGACGACTGCTCCCCCCGATAATCCCTCTCCCGAAAGTCTCGAGATATCTTCGCCCGACTCCTCCCTCATCGCCCTCATGATAAGTTCCCCCGCGCGGACTTACTTTTCGTTTTACGCGCGCGCGCACGCGTGCCTCACCTTTTTTCGTACACGCGTTATCCCGACTCTCGTCTCCTCACGAGCGAGAGTCGATAATGCACGTTTTTACCTGACACGAATATCCAGAACGGGCTGGACGGTTCAGCCACTGCCAGGACCTTCCTGAAGGAGTCCGCATTCGTGGTCGGTCCTCGATAATTGTTCGACAAAAAAAAGACGGCATCGAAGTGACCCCGGAAAGAGCAAGGAAGAGTCACGCTGGAATTATCGTCCGATCGAGTTCGCGTCGTTGAGAGTAGTTCGCCCCACCGCGCGCCAGCACGACTACTTTGACAAAGTGAAGTTCCCTGGACGTCAGGATGATTCGAATGCGCGCTCCCGAACGAGCCGCGATCGACCCCTTTTTCAACTTCTTCTCGCGGCCGGAGTTCGTCCTCGCTTTCAACGTTACCGGTCGACCGACCACGAATACGGGCTCCGATCACTTTATCGCGGTTGAAAGCTATCGAGGCCGCGATCAGAGCAAGGATCAGAAGAGAGCCAACGCGAGCCAGAGAAATCACCGGCGGTCGAGGGGCCTCAGGATCGCGGAAGACGAAAAACGATTCCGAGGGGGCGGACAAAAAAAGGAGGAGACGAACGGAAGGAAGTAACGAGGAGCAGGATAGAAAGAGAGCCAGCCCTCCTGACGGCAGGAGCGCCGATCGAATGACGGCTGTTCGCGCCGTAGCTCGTCGCGTACGTCGTCGTAACTTGCCGCGCGACGATTCGTTCGTCGTGGATCGCGGCGAAATCGAAATCCAGGTCCCTCGGCTGCCGTTCACTCTCTGTCTCACACCGTTTCTCGTGTAGTCAAGGAAAGGAACACGCCCGAAACGGAACGGAAACGCTAAGCGTCAAACTACAAACGAAAGAAAACGTGGGCGTCTCTTGTCCTCCTCTCTCTCTGTGTTTTCTGTAGGTCGACAAACCTAAACGCGTGCGGCGAGTCAGTCTCGACGCTGACCCGTTGCAGCCCGTTGAATCCGCAACTACCACCACCACCACCACAACCTCTTCATCAACCACCACTTCCTACGCAAGTAACCACCCCCGCCACTGCCACCTCGGAGCCGGTCCACGAGCAGGCCCCCCCGAACCGTGATCGTGACCATCACGCACTCCACCTCGATAATCGAGATTACGAGAGCGTGTTTATCATAGAGAGGCGGAACAGTAAGCCTAACCTCCGCTAGCCACACAGAAAAAAACCAAGTACTACCATTACTACTACTACTACTATTACTACTACTACTACTACTACTACTATTACTACTACTACTACTACTACTACTACTACTACTACTACTACTACTACCACCGCTACCACTGCTACTACTACTACTATTACTACTACTATACTACTACTACTACTACTACTACTACTACCGCCACTATTACGAACCCAAAACCATAATTGCTCCCGGGACTGCGAAAATGAGTGCGAACAGATATCGTCAGCGGACATACACGTCTGTATTTGTGTATGTGCAAAAAACATCTCCCGTACTGAGAGCCGCCCAGTCCGCCGATCGATCGAGACCGAACAGATCGATAATCGCCTCGTCAGTCGTCGTCGATCCTCGTCGGTCGATCGAGTGAGCAAACACCATTTTGCCCGGTGGGACTTGTCCCTTACCACTACTGTTACTCTTACCATAGCTATCATCCACCAACCGCCACTTACCATCGTCACTTCTACTACTACTACTGTCACTAACTACTTACTTACTACTACCACCACCACCTACTGTCACTGCTACTGCTACTGTTACTTCTTTTACCGCTACAATCTACTAATTACTACTACTACTAGTTACTATCTACCGCTACTGTGCGAGACTACAACTCTGCAATGTTACCTGCTAGGACCTATTACTAATTTTACCAGTACCAAATACTATCTATTACTTAGGATAATTGTCATGACTGTAGATCCGCAATACAGGCAAAACAGCTAGGAGATCACACTAGTATACATTCAGTCAGTACCCTAAATACCTTCGTACGGCGGCCTTAGGGAGTACATAGATAAGAGACGAGGCAAGGCAAGGCAGAGTAGAGATCTTAACTATTCGATGCTCGAAAGTCCCTTCGCATTTCTCCTATTCTACATTTCTCTCATAAAGTAAAAGCGCTTCGCGAATCTGCCTCGCGATTACGGAACGAACACGCAACGAAAGCGGCTCGCGCTGTTTCCCTGTTCTCGCGCTCTCTTTCTCTTGGACTGCTCTCGTTTCACGCAACGTCTTCACAACGGCAAAGACTTCCTCCTTTTATTCAAACTCTCTTTACCATTCGCATATGTCGTTCTCACCGCATTCACATTATCTTGTTCGCTAGCTCACTTTTTCCATCTAACTCTCTCTCTCTCTCTCTCTTTTTCTCTCTTACTCTCTTTCCGTTTGCCTTACCTTCTCGCCACATTCCTTTGTCCGTCCCTGATATCATCTCCCGTCCATCCCTCGCATTCACCGTTTTTTCATTAAGTCGATCTTTCGCCGTTCCGTCCCTATTCTATCGTCTCCCCTCACTCCATTGTTCGATCACTCGTTAGACAATACGTAGATTGCGAGCAACTCGATGGTCGAGTGTCTACGCCTCGCCAAGATTGCGGGGATTCTTACGGTCGCGCGATCGATTTCGGATTAATAAGACTTTAATTCGTTCTTCCGCCGACTTTCTCCTCGTCGAATCCTCGTAATAACCGTCGAGCTCGCTCCGTCGAAGCCTCACCTCTTTCACTCTTCTACTTCTTAACGATTCGTACGAGTTGCGACGCGCAAGATTTTTTTTATATATATATATAAACATTGTAGTTGCACCGTACTGCCGACATCTTTTTTCTATCTAAATGACACTGTTGCGCGAGCGCGACATACGAGGCAGCTCGCGTTGACGAACGATGATCCCGAAGCAAAATCTTTCGTGCCACTCATCCCCCGCCATCGTCGAGAGCTGTCAATGCGAGCTGTCGTTAAATTCTTCACTTCTTCTCTCTTCACCCCCCCACTCTATTCTCTATTTACTTCACGATCGTAGCAAGGAATCGATATCCTTGTGGCGCGCGATCGCATCCATGAACTTCTCCCTGAACGCTTCACTTCGTCTTTTTAATTATTCTACACACGAATAGCATGCGTCACAAGCATCGTTCAAGCTTTAACGAGCATGAAGTAGACACGACTAAAAATGAGAATAAATTCGTCGAGGAAGTGAGGGGCCACGTTGACGCGCTCAAAGGGCCGACCTAAAAAGTTTCGAGTCCGTCGAGCGACGTCGGGTGGATGTCGAAAGGCGGAAGAACGTCGAATGGCGACGTCGATATTAAATTATTTTCCCCCGACAACAATGGACGTCACTCGACGGCCCACACTTCGGCACCATCGACGTCCATTCAATTCTTCCGAGCAACAATCGATTCCCTCGTCGACCGACGACGACGCTCCACGTCCACTGTTTAACCCCATTTGTCGACGAATTGATTATTTAACGCTGAAAACGTCACGATGAAATCTTTTTCTTGTTTCCAGTCTCGCGAATCTAGACGAGCCGTAAAAAACACACACACACAAAAAAAAAAAAATAAGCACACCCGCGCGGGTACACACGAACACGTCCGGCAAAGTGCAAACGAACGAAACATCAAGATAGGTAAACCACCCCCAAGTGGTCGCGGCTGTATCTCCCGTTTTGTATCTAGACATACCCCCGTCTCTCCCCCCCCCCCCATTGTCGTGTTTCTTCATGTTTATCGTTCCATTCACACGATACCATTCCGCCCTATCGAAATCCAATACCCGATGCCCATTGAAATCCGATAATCGATAGGAAGAACCGTTTATTTGTGTATGTTTCGAGCGACCGACGAGCAAGTCCCGTACCCTTGCACCCACGTACCCTTGTACCCCTGCATCCACCCTACGATTCTGCCCGTTTCCCGGCGCCTCTCGACGTCCCCCCTCCCCTCTCGTAATCGTTCGACTCCGAACGTCTCTCGGGCTCGTCGTCCGGGACGTCTTGATGACACGGTCGTCCCTTTGTCGTTCCGCCCGACTGATTCGACCGCTTCCGCGAATAACTGTGAAATATGGCCATTCATGCCACGGAAGCAATGAATGCCATTCGAAATTGGCCCCCACGTAGAGCCGTAATGCCGGCGAGAGGTCGCGAGTCCTCCGACGGAGCCGCGCACTTGAGAAGCGCTCGCCGGCGGGCAATTTGCATAAGAAGAAGTCGCATGAATCGGACGCGGCCGCGTAATCTGCCGAAAGCAGCGGCGCGCGCGACTGCCACTCGCGAGCGGGCTGCTAAATTTAGCCGAGCGATCACGCTCGCGCGGATATTCAAAACGACACCGTTTCGAGCACGTTCGCGCGTCAAGACGGCGAAGGGACTTGGAGGCCGCCAGACGTAATCGCATCTACGCCCCTCCCCCCCCACGACTGACGCTTCATCCCGCTTCGCACGGACGAGAGAGTTCGCGCCCCGCGAATCCCAGCCAAAGACCGAGAAACGAAACGAAAGTCGCGCGCGCGCTTGCGCCGTAATGGACTTTCTCACCGTCTCCCCGTCGCCGAACTCTGACTGACGCACGTTTATCTATTTACTCCCTAACACCACCGCCTAGAAGTAACGTTCGATTATTTAGCGTTATATTTCTTATCATTATCGCCATGATATTGTTTTTTGTGAATGTAATCGTTGTGTTACAACATTCTCTCTCCCTCATCTTTCCCTGCTGCCGGACCCGAAGGAGGAAAAAAGGTGACGAGTTTCGGAGCACCTAAATCCACGATTGCTATCACTGAATTGTCGAAAAGAAAGAACAAAAGATATACAGTAATGAATTGAGCGGGTTAAGAAAAAGAAAAAAAGAACAAATGATACGAGAATAAGTCTTTCGAAGTAAATTGAGAATTGCGAACCAAAAAAAAAAAAAGAAAACAAAAGAAAAACCGGAAATAAAATTACACACAAAAGAACAGAGCAAAGCGATAAGGAAAAAAAAATAAATGAGAAAGAAAAATGATCCACTCACTGCCAACGCCCACTCACCCACAATCCACGTCACGCCCGACCACTTGTGCACCGGAATGCGCATGCGCATGCCTTCCCTGCCTGCATCCGTTATTCATTATTATATCACATACGTAATCGAGTAATCGACAATTATCTTCGCCCATTTTTAACTCGTACATTGGCCTATCATTCATTTGTACTGGCTCTTCGTTCGTCATAATTTTTGTCCATTTACTTTGTCACTTTCGTTTGATTAACTTTGCGTGTTTGCGTCATTGTTGCACGTTCTCGCTGTGACTGGCGAACGGCGGAGTTCATTGGAGGAAAAAGAAGAAAAAAAAAAAGCAAAAAAGGCACGAGTCCGCCTCCCGGGCTCCCCCACGTGGCCAGATCCTCCGGACACGTCGTTTCCTCCAGCGAAAATCCGCCAGGCTTCGCCATCTCCGCTCACCGACGCCGCGACCGCTCTAACGCTCCTTCTGTCCTACCCGTAGACCTAGAAAAAGCCGAGTACCAGGTCTAAGTCTCCTGCGGGAGATCCTGAGTCCGGACACGCCGGACTCGTGCCGCGGCCGTCCACTGGGCAAGATATCGCGCGCGGCCGACGGGCGGTTCGTCGTCGCCGACTCGGTCCTCAGCTCGGCGAACAACAGCATCCTCGACGCCTCGAGCAGCGACGACGGCGGCTTCCTACCGAAGCAGCGGCTGAAGTCGTCATGGCGCCGCCCTCTGGTCGGCAACAGTCAGCTGAGCCTGCGCTCGGACGGCAGCGGCGTGTCGATCGGCGGCCTGACAGCGTCCGGACACCATCACCGTCACCACCACGGCACCGTCAAGTCGCACCTCGCGCGAATCACGCCGGCCATCTGCACGATCGCGTCGCCCAGGTTCCTGGCGAGCTCGCCGAGCGGGCCGCAGGTGCCCTGGACGCCGTTGTACTTCAGCGACCTCAGCTCCGTGCGGCAGCCGTCGTCCGGAGAGCGATCGTTCCCCACGCCGCCCGGCTATCTGCAGCTGCGCAGCGTTCACCAGCGGTACAGTCAGGAGCTGCCGTCGTTGAAGGCGATCCACGCGGAGTCGCGAAGATTCGTGCCCGTACAGCCGCTCGCCACTTCCTCGCCGCCTCAGCCGGCCGGCAGGCCTAGGGCGAGGCTGCCGCCGCGACACGCGCGCCACGCCCGGTCTGCCCCGGAACTGGCCGCCGCATCGCCCGACCTCGAGACCTCGCCGGAGAGTCGCTCCAGCAGCTCCGGCTTCGGCAGCAAGAACACCTCGCAGCAGAACCAGAGCTCCAGGAGCGGCAGCACCGTGGCCGAGTGGAGGCCGCCGCCTTACAGGCCGCCACCTCCGCCCCTCGTCGGACGCTGGCTCGAGCTGCAGGACCAGGCGAAGGTCGGCCACACGCACATACAGAGCGCCGTCGACGCCGGCAGCGTCGACGGCCACTACGAGTTCGATCCCGTGTCCTGCACGCCGACGCCAACGTCCGCCTCGACGCCGACGAGGGAGGAGAGGCCGCCGGTCCATCAGATCCACGCGATCCACGTGCCGCATATGCATCAGGTGCACACGGTGCACCATCAGCCGCCGAGGTACAGCAGGGACAACATCGAGGCGAGGGTGCAGGCGATGAAGGCCGAGTTCCATCAGTTCCGGCAGAGGCAGGCTAGGAGGAGGCAGAGTGCACACCTAGAGAGCGCCTGTTGACGCTCTTTCGCACGCCGAAAATTTCGTTAATTAGATCAAACGCGTCGCCGCGTATCAACGTAGACGATCCTAGAGGCTCAGCGGTCTGAGTTGGCCTCTCAACAAATTTCACTTTCTACGAGCAGTTCCGCGCCACACGGAGCGAACATCCAGTAGCGTGTAGCACTTTACGAATAGACAGAGAGAGAGAGATATATATATATATACGTATGGCGCCGAAGTGTGCGGACAAAGTCGCGAATCTTGTCAAGAGCTGCCGCCGCGCGCAATCATTCGATCAACCTGGTACACGTGCGCTTTCTCCGCGAGGACACGACGGAGGAGAAGAAGTTTCAAGGGATGTTCATACCTGGCCCGATCATTATGGGGAGACCAACGTTCAAAGCACAACGAGGATTATACGCATGCAGCTCCGACGTAGATGCATCCAAGTCAATTCTACTGGTTGGGCGACTATCGATATATAAGGGAGGCTGCCGTTGCACAGCGAGACAGCGTATAGTACTGTAAGTTCCGTACGACCACGAGGAACACGAGTAGTAGAGGAGAGAAGAGAATCGGGCATATACCGCTGCCTGCTCCTAAGCGTCATCGGATCTTCTCGATATCGGTACTCACGAAAAACCGGCCCAGCGGCCGTCGGAAAAAAGCTGGCCCCGCCGCAAAGCAAGCGGCATATTCTAGTTCGACGATTATTAATATCGGTCATATCTCGCGTATATACCAACCGCGCCTACGTCCACTTTACAGGACCGTGATTTTTAACGTTACTATACATATATAATAAAGTAGACGAGTCGAGGAATGAAGGAAGAAATTTCGAAGGACCGATTGAAAGAGAACGAACGAATTGCGACGAGACAGGGGAGGCTTTTTTTTTCTTTTTTTTCTCGTAAACATAGTCGAACGAATCCCACGGCCACGCGATCGCCGATACAAATATTCCCGACCGGCTCAAGATGGGAAGATAGGAAACGCGAGAGTTATCTCGCGCAACGTAGCTGAAACGAAGAGGAACGAGACGAACGCGGATGACAAAGAGATAAGAGGTTATAGATACGACGGCATGATACTCCAAAGAAACTGTACCACTACTGTACGTGCTCCGCATACCTTTTAAACGAAAAAAAAAAACATGTAAGGTTAAACTTAATCGTACACTTGTAAGTAATAATTAAAAACGAAAGCAAAAGAAAAAAAAGTAAGATAATCGAAGAATTACCACACACACACACACGACACAAAGAATAAATAAATAAATAACAAATAAAGAAAAAAAAAAAAGTTAATTATATCGATGAGCAATGGACTCGAAACGTGATATTAGGCCGAAGCTTGCCTCGAGATTGCTTAAGGACTCACTCGTACTGCACTGCCTGTTTAGGGTTTCGCTAGCGACCCAACATATTATCGGCACAATAATTTTTCTTAAGCAACGTAACCGAGAAACGTAAGATAATGTTCTTTGATGAAATTCGGCGCGTTCGGCCGGCTCTGCGGACGCGCAGGCGCACGCACGCGCACGCACGCACGCAAGCAGCATGCGCGCACGGGCTCGCAATTGATTTGTCCGATTTTCCCTTAAACCGATCCGCCAACGGAGAAGGACCTCGCGCTCCACCGGTCCACGGAAGATCGCGCGGACGCGAGAGCTCGTTCGTTTACATACCGGGTGGTCCGCAAGTTCGCGCGAGGGAGCGTGCGCACGCGTGTGCGCGCTACGCGGGCTGCGCTCCGCCGTGGCACGTGATATTCGAGAGAGAAGGAGGTGTGAGTACACGCGCGTATACATACGACGACACGGGGAACGAACCGACACCACCCACCTCCACCCGCCATCAGCACCGTCACGACACAACACGGACATGAGTACACGCGTGCGGATGTGCACGCGAGACGTTCTTCGAGACCCACTTTATTGTCAGCGAGCGCATATTGTATCAAATCATCGCGAGCGGTGGTCGACGGTCCAGGCTGGCCGAGAGAGTTTCCCGGGTAAACGGACGGTCTAATCGGAGTCGGTGCTCTTAATCGACAGCCCAGAGATGCCAGGAAGGCGAGGAACTTCCCGCGTCAATATCGTACGGAGATTCTGAGCACGGGGCGACGTTCGCCCCCGAACCAGTAGGTCTAGTAGCCTCTTGCATGTAAACGAAGTTAGACGACAAAAAAAAAAAAGAGTTTTGGAATAACGAGTACTCGCGTTACTAGCTTTAATCCGTGGACGTTCACCGCGTTGTCTGTTTCTCAGATACTAGAATTTCTTCTGTCAGAATTCGAATATACTTATATAAGGTTAACGACGAGCGCGAATGTCGAGGATCTCTTCATGGGTACTCTCATGTGCGAGGAAAAAGTATGCATACGGCTGAGGACGTTGACCGAACCTCCGCTGAAGACAGAATGCGCGTCAAGTTCTTCGTTCATTCTCGGCAAAATTATTCTCTCACTCTCTTCTACTCTATTTTCTTCCCTTCTCCGACAAGGATACACGCCCCAATATATATATACAACACACACACACACACACACGCACACGCAGATATGTACATACACTCCATGGACTCTCGATCAGGCCGGCCCGCACCGTTAACGACGACCCCGGCGTTAACATTTTACTTTTTTTATAGTACAAAATACTTATTTATACATACGTATTATACATACTTATTATAAATATTAGCAAGGGCCCTACTCACGATTCAACTATACTTCGACAAACTGTAAAGCGACAGAGAGAATAAGAGAGAAAAAAGATTGTAAAGGAAGCGGAAGAGACGCGAAGAGGCCGTCAAGGATGAGACGCGCTCTGTATAATTTCGTTCAATAAGTGTGCGCGTGTGTGCGTGCGTGTGTGTATGCGACGAGTGTGAGAGCGATCGAGAGTGTGAGCGACCGAACAGAGAAACGCGCCGCGTCTGCTGCGAGAGTATATATTAGCCGAATGAGAGGGAAACGTGGAGGGAGGACGAAAGACAACCAGCGTAACACCGGTAACACACGAAACACACGCAGAAGACGACAGCGACAGAACTAAAACAGCGACAGAAAACCACTTTACAGCCACCACTACCACCGCGACCGAGAGCAACGGCATGGAAAAAGGATGGTAGAAGGAGCGGAGGTGATGCGAAAGAGTACCAATATTCTAAAGTAATTCTAATGATTGAATTCATAATTTGATAATTAATTGATATTGTAAATCGTAACGACGTAGCGTGTAGCGTATTAATTAAAGCAGCAACAAAAGAAGAAACAAAAAAAAAGAAGTAAACCACACACACCACACGTAATAACGAGGAGCGAGCGGCGAGGATTGACAGTCGAATTAACTGCGGACGCAATGAGGCGTCTCTCGCTCTCGCCGCGCCCGGACGCGGCCGCGGAACGATGAAACGACGGCGAACGAGGGTGCCCGCCATCTCGTGTCAGGCACACAAAGAAATTTTTACCACGTTTCACCCTGCGATATCGAACGGTCGCCGCCGTATCGTACTTAATCGTTAATATATGCGCACAGTCGACGATGTTTTATACGCGCGTTTACCAACTGGTGTGCCCGCGGATCGGTGGGCCGAGATCTCGAGGCGTCCGTTCAGTTACAAAATGGGCCCCTTCGCCGTTGCCGTCGACTGGGACGATCGAATGCTGACGAGTTTTAAAACTGACCCGCGCGACCGCTTTACGCGCCTTGTATAGACTAACCGACCGTCGACTCTCGTCCGCGACCAGTCCCAGTCGATCACCGAACGACAACCAGATTTGCCGAGACGCGTCGAGGTCGCGCCGCCGATCCAGTGCACATGCGGAAGTCGCTGGTGTGTCCGGGAGTCGTGCGGAAAATCGTCGAACGTTCCTGCGGCCCGTGCTTCCGTTTCGTCTTCTCGCCGCGACGACCTTCGTGGGTCCGAAACCGCGAGCGAGCGGCGAAGCGGAAGGCACGGGCCCGGACTGCGGTGTCGTCGACGAGAATATATAATGAAGGAGAACTCGTGGCAAAAAGTGGCCAATCGACCGAGCGACCTAGGCGTATAAGTAACGTGTAGATATATCATAGTTAGATACAACGATCTCAAAGAGGACACGCGAAGTGAACGATCGCTAAAATTAAATTTGAGAGAAGGAGAAAAAGGACAATTGTGAAGGAGGTGGGGAGAAGTACGGTGGATTAGAGATGATTGAGCCGACGACGGAGACGAGGAGAGGTCGTCGTGCGCGAGATCACCTTGCGCGCTCGTACCCGGAACCGAGAGCGTGACCCTTTTTTGCGCCACCGCTACAATGGCTGGTTGATTGTTACGTTTTGCCAGTGAAATGCGTAACGCGTGAATGGGAGAAGGAAGGATGATTGACTGCGGACATCGCGCTGTGTGGATGCGATGCGTGAATGAGAATGGAGAGAGGAATAGCGAACGACGACGGTTGCTGCGCGATGGCGTGTTTAACGGTGAATATGGTTGAATCGTGAAACCGTTCGCGCGACGTCTCGCCGTCAGTCGGCGAGCTTTTTGATACCTTCGTTTCGACGTCGAGCTTTACTTTCACTCCTTCGAGCGATTTCTTTCCCTTCCCACGCGCCCAGCCTCTCTTTTCGTCTACCGATTCTTCTACGCTTCGCCAGCCCCCTTCTTTCGTTCCCTCCCGCGTCCGTCTTTCTGTCTGTCTGAAGTCGTTCGTCACGACTCTCTTGCGTTGCCGATATTGAAGAGAAGCTGTGAATTCGTCGCGTTCGTCATTGTCACACGTGCGCCCTTGTCGATCGACTCTGCGTTTAACTGTAGCGCCTGCGTTTCGTGTATTGAATTTAGTGTGTCCCGCTGTATGCGTACCTGAAAACCATCAGCATTTCCAGAGTCGCTTCGCGGGCAGTTCGAAGCGATTGCTAGATCCTCCTTTCCAGACCGACCAAAACGGAATTGTTTCATTCGGCGCATCGAATGGCTCTCGGGTACCGAGTTCCGCTGGTTCTGCGACACAATCGAGCGTGTCCACCTTCCGGCCAACCCTCGCGCGATCTAGATCGACGCGTGTTGTGAAAGAGCGTGCGCGCGCGCGCGAGAGAGAGAGAGAGAGAGAAAGATATATATATATAGAGAGAATGAGTAGAATGAAGCACGAGTGATTGTCGCAGAGCCAAAAGAGCGTCTCGAACAAGTACGATGTTGAAAGCTGGCGACGACCGCGATCTTGGTTCTCGCGGATCCGAACTTCCGCCTCTGACCACTCGTGAGAAAGAAACGCGAAGGTTCTGTCCGCGCTGACCGGTACGCAATTCACGAGAAACGCCGCACCGACGACGCAACGATGCCCTTCTGTCACTCCTGACGATTATTAATTCGAACGCGCTCCACACCGCTTGATCCGCACACCCTTTCGTCCTCGATCTTTCGCGCACGCGCATCTACGTACCGTAAAAGACTTACGTTTCACGCCACTCTTCTTTCTCGCGACGAAGAGTCGTTTGTTCGCCTCCGTACAAACCGACCCTCTCTCTCTTTGAGCCCCTTTGAAAAAAAAAAGAAGTAAATAAAGAAAGAAAACACCACACACATTGCCCGAGACCACCGAAGGACCCACGGTTTCATTGATTCTGGTTCTATGCTTTTCTCGCGAATCCCCTATCCGAGAACTCCAAGACGTACTAACTTAGGACAAATTGTAGACAATTTATTATTAAATAAAATGAAAAATAAAGCGACATTTGAAACGAAATGGCATCGTTTGTTGAACTGCCGCGCGCGATGGCGGGGCCATTTTCTTCCCTCATGGCAGGTAAGTGCTCGTCCGGTAACACTAGAATCACTGAGCAGCCAATATGACTGGTATGACATTTTGCTGTAACGAAGGCTGATGTTCAAGGCCGTCTGATTTCCGAGAATGTTTCCCGGCTTTTATTGAAATATGCACGTCATTCATAAGTAAAAGTGAAGCGAAATTTCAGAAAGTAAGATTCATCGTAACAAAATGTGAAACGAGCCAATTTGACCCCTCGGTAGTTCTAGCGTTAAGTAAACCGCGTCGGCGCAAAATGTGCCGCATTGGGCAACGTCGAATTTCTTATCTGATAATTCGCGACTAGCGAACAGACGAGCAGCCAAGCAGTTAGGCCGCTCTGCCAACGGTCCCGATCGCTATCGCCAGCAAAAGTCGGACGGCTGCGACGACAATGAGAGCATCGGCTCTTTTCCCCGGACGCAGATTTATGTATCCCGGATACGCTTGAAGTCGAGGAATCGCCGGCCAAGGCAATAAGATCATTACCAATAGCAGGAATCGGGTCAACGCGAAATCATTAGGTAAGAATACATTTTCGCCGGCCGGCCTGCGTGCGTTGGAATCTTGGAATCTCGGAATCTTGTCGCGTCTGTAATCTGGCGAGAACCGCGCTCAGCTCGGCGATTAACGAAAGCAGACGCGAGCGCCGGTGGAAGTTGGACGCGTAAGAAGAAGGCGGGGAGACGTTTTACGCAAGGCATCCGAGGCAGTGATTACTGGGAATTACCGTCATTTCCATGATTTCCCTCATCGTATGCGCGACGCGACGCATCGTCGTCTCAAAAACTGGAGCGACGGCTTCATTGCATTAATTGACAAAGCGTCGCGTCGGCGGCTTATGTTTTCCACCCGCATTGACCGTCCGCGCCTACCGTTTCGAGTAGGGCCAAAACATTCTGCGCTGTTTCCTTCATTGTCTCATGAAGCACGTTCTGCAGAACACTTGGTCGTTCTCAAACATTTAATAATACGGATTTTGTAATTTAAACTCGGCACACTCGAGTGAGGTTAAATAGGACATTTTGAAACCTATGCATATTTAATGTGTAACTGCGTTAATGATAATTTTAAGTAGCCTACAGAAAATAAAATGCTCTCTTCCGAATGCATTCCTTTACGAAGCGCGCAATGTAATTCCGTTCAAGCCGGCGAACCAGCTTGAGAATCCGTATATACTGGGTAGGGCGTGAAGCAGTCTGTAACTTTAAAAGGCAGTGTAACTGGCGCAGGCGCCTTCCCTTCACACTGTCCAACCCCTGAATCCTAGCCTCGCAGAAATCCTGAGCGACCTGCTGCTGAGTGCTGCCGATGGTGATCCGGCGGCTTCTTTCGGCCATCGACGAAGTTCCATCGAGAGGAAACGGCGGCAGGTGGACCGACCAGGAACAAGTCGACGTGCCCTCTTCTGTGCATCGCCGATGAAATAATACGGCCGGTGTCATTATGCACGCATTTATTTCCAGTGTCCCGGGCACATCCAATCCTGGATCGTGATCCATGCGAATGGATCCATTATCTCAACAGCGTGACAAGGCTGTGGGCAGTCTGCTAATGCGGCAAGGGACGGATGTGACGTAATCTGAGGTCACCCACGCAAATGGCGAGCCCGCGCGCGCGCGCGCACGCACGACGACTGCAAACGGTGCAGTTTCGTCGTAGTCGTAGTTGCTCGGTTTAGTCCAATTTAGTGTAGCGCACGTACCTCATCGAGATCCGATGATCGGACTCCCTCCTTCCTCCCACGCGCCTCTCCGTCAACAGGAAAATGCTCTTCATGCGTGATTAACGTCCGCGTACAATGATTGGGCGAGAAGCGTAATTCCGCCTCCGATGTCGCTCGCTCCGTGACGACGTTCGAATTTCAGATCACGCGCAAACGTTTTCCAGAATCGCCGCACCGGCGATCGCGCACGCTCCCACGAGTCTCGTATTGCGACTTCTGTTTCTGCGGACGATCGCCCATCGACATTCAATGATGTCGCCCTCTCCCCTTCGGCAGGAAAATGCTCGTTGATTCGATAATTTTCGTCAAGATCCGGCTGTCCTCATTGATGATTCGAACGGTCATGCGCAACGCGACGTACCATTGCGACTGCTTCGTTTGCGTTAAGGCAGCGTCCTGGTTTAGAGGGTAAGAAAAATGGGAATTTTTGTGTTACGCTTTGATCGTATATGTTCCCAAGATTCTGGAGGCCAATCCGAAGTATGTTTGTCGGGTACAGGTCGAAAAACAGGGAAGCTTCCCGTGGCCGCCGACAGCTCGCTGTGAGTGGCGCTAAGCTGAAGCCAATAATCATTCAACTGGATGTAGAGAAACGTAGTGTTTCGATTTATGAAGACCCACTGAAAACTCCGGCGAGAATTTCAATTAAATGGTGTCTTAATCGCTCCAACATACGCTTGAATTTGAGTGCTAAAATTGTTCAAATGGCCGCATATGAGCGCAGGCATGTTCAATGAAGACTATAGAGTAGTTTTAATGATGATGTGGTTATTGGAATTGAGTATCAGCGATCAGCGCCGTAGACTCCAATAAATGCAGCGTAATGAGTTTTTTTTAAGAAGATGTAGAACTACCGTATAGCCCAGGCATAGCTGATTAGCATTGGATTGCTGTAAGTTACCATTCAAGTTACCAATTATAGCGCGTTTTCTCGCATTCTTATTTTTGTGATTCTTTCAAATTGACGGGCGTGATAAAAAAAGAACTATTTGAGACATTGATCTGAACCAAAGTTTAATCTTTAGAGTATTGAAAACCATCCTAAATGAACTAAAAACATCCACCAAGAAGCACTTTTTCCACTCTTATTGCAAGAACAAAGCAAAGTTTCTTTCCCCTATCATCACTCTTTCTTTCAACCCCGAAATTACTCACGATTTCAAATTTTGTAGTATTTTTTTTGTAGTTTATGAACAATAAAACTATATGTGAATTGAAAATAATTGTGCCTTTTTTATTGCAGGCAAGAATTACGTGCTCCATCTATGCCGCCAATTAGACCCTCAATGTCTAGCGAATAACTCCGCCATTTTGCAACAATTTTACGACATCAAATTATTTTCATCCCCTTCAAATGTGTCCCAAAATCTCACCCAAAAGATTAGGAAGCTTCGTCGTTTCCCTGTCTATCAAAGAAATCGCCGAAAATCAGCTTGTTCTCAGCCTTCTAAACCAGCACACCGGCTGAAGCATCGAAACGACGAAACGTCTTCCGCAGCCTGCGCGCCGAGAGCGTCGATCGGCCCGACCGGAAAGCGAACTTTCGCTCTCGGCGCAAGGAGCGACGCAGAGAGGGAACGGAGAATACGGCACGACGTGCGCGTGGGCGGCGAAATAAAAGGGATCAGGAGGGTAAGAGTGTAAGTGGAAACGGCGTAACGTAGTTGGCCGTAAGCGGAGCAGTGCCGCGCTTTCGCCAAGAGGTCATCATCGTTTCGACGCCGTGTCGACGAGTTTAGTGAACCTTTTAATCTCCGGCGACGTTCTCGAGTCTCGGAGGCCCCGGCTTAATTCCGTCGAATCAGCTTTCAAGTCGAGAAACAGTGGCATTGAAAGAGGCCGAGACGGGGTCGGGGCACTGTAAGCAGCCAGGCCGTCGCCTGAATGCAGGTTAATTCTTCCGTTCGCGGTGAAAGAACCGTCGTCCAATGCCTCGGCCGGCTCGAGCGATCATTTTTCGACCGATAAACTAACGTCACGTAACGCCGAACGCTCCCGACGCATTCTCCTCGCTCACCGCCGCGGACTTCTGCTGACGTTAACGTGAGACTGCCGAAAGTCGACAGAATGACGAGCGCGTATCAGGTGACCGTCACGCGGCTCGCCGCGACAGTGGACGTGCGAAGATCCGAAGCAGTGGCCGCTTTTTGCGCGCCGCGAGAACCACTTAACGAGCGGGCCAGACAGTCGGCACTTTTTGCATCTCCCGTCTCGTTTACAGCGTACGTGTCGGGTCGTCGATGCAATGAGAAGCCGAGGGAGGCGCGAAACGAAGGGTCGCGTGAAATTGGGAAGACGAGAAGACGTATTTGAATAATAATAATAAAAATAAAAATATCGTATAAATATCGGATGAGAAAAAATTGAGCGAAGAAGAGCGTGAAACGTGGCACGGCCCGAAGTGCAAGTTTCGCCCGCCAGACCTGCAGACCGTAGGATCACCGTGCCCCTTTTCTCCTGTCCCTCTCGCTCGACCCCTAATTCTCCCCACCGGCCTAGCTGCGGCCACTCCTGCTCTTCGGCGTCGTATCCGCTTGGCCCGAGCGAGTCGAGTGGCGATCACTCGGTTATCAGCGTTGCCTCCGTAGCACTCGATGAGCAACGTTCCTCGACGAATCTAGCGAACAGTCCGCGAAACCCGTCTGACCCGGACCAACCAGCGACCCTTTGCTACACCTTGAGCGCGCGCGCGCACCGCGACCACTCGACGTCCGTTCTCCGGCACTCGCGACCTTGAGAATCCAGAAATCCGATACGGATCCAGGAAGCAAAAGTAGGCCGCGGTCTGGAAGAGGACGGCTGATAAATAAGCAGAGGCAGTGGAGGAGGGAGGTGACAGAGGGATATCGCGAGTCGCCGCGATGACCAATCCGGAGTTCGACGTAACAGTGCTGCGTGCCGATTAATTAGTCCAGGTGGTGGTCAATGCACGATTAGTGTGGGGGTGATGACGGATGTGTCTTGCTGGCGCGCGTTGTACGCCGTTGCTGTTGCCGTCGCGAGGTGATACTGCGATCTGTCGTTCTAAGTGCAACCGTCCGGCCGTCGTGGAGCAGTGAAAGGGATTTGCAAAGGCATCGGGGCCGACCGGCCGAACATACGCGGATAGCCGGGCACCTCTGTCAGGATGATCCGCGTGACGAGATTCTGCGAGCTGCTGGCAGTCCTCCTCTGCTGCAAAGGTGAGTTCGAGCGCGAGCTTCGAGTCCCTGGAGACAGACTTTGCCCGTGAACTATATTCTCTCGTTATCAATGGAGCCGACGCGAAAAGTGTCATTCCGCGATGAGCGTGCACGAGACGCGGCTGGTCGTGACGCGAGGTGTACCAGAAAATTATCTCATTTCCTGAAGATTACGTCCAGCGAGTGCGTCGCTGCTTCGCACGCAATGTCAACACGCCGCTCGCCGAGTTTCAGCTGTTTGCCGCGGACTCGCCAATCACGGCCCTTTCAATCACGCCCGCCTCTTTAATTGCTCCCGGCACGATCATTACAGTCAAGTCCAACTCTTCGTGGTTTCAGCTCTCAGCTATGGCCTGATACTGGAGGAGGAGAAGGAGCCGAATTACCTGAGCGCAGGTGTCGGGGAGTACGCCGTGTTCAACTGCGATCTCGACTTCCCTCATGAAACGCCGATTCCGTACGTTCTTCAATGGAACCGCGACGTGAGTGTGCATCTGCAATAAAACGTAATGGAATTGGAAGGAAGAAAGAAACGATTGATTTTGTAAGAGAAACGACACTTCTGCCGCCGTGCCCGAGTATTTACATAATCATAATGGGACGAACGTATTCAAACATAATCTTCTGCGCGATGTGCGGTTAACCAGTGACAATCGTACCGATTCGCGGCGGACGTATTAATGACAGCGTTACTTAATCCGGCAAATATGCATCGGACGGCGCGTAGTTCGCTGACGAGGCTGACGCGGCAGAGCAAATGTTTTTTTTCTAAATTCACATCGTGTCGCATCGAGTCCTATTCGATTCACATCGTGCACGGCACATTTGCATACTTCCACTTTGCCGTACTATTAATCACTCGCGCACGCTGTGCGTGCAACAATGCTTGCCTTTGAATTATTCATAAAGTAGCATCTATCAATTAGCAGAAAATTGAAATCTGTACGCCGCGCGTCGGCAACCGCGTCTGTAAAATGCCGAGAGCGCAGCCTTGTGCAAATTTATGATGGCGAGTGAGAGATCATTTTCGTACGCGTTGTTCGTAAACGGCATGAATGACGAGGGCTATATGGGAAGATTATTGTTGTGTGTCGTCTAGACAGTGAGCTATTAGCTGCTCATGGGCTACTCAAGCCCGTCCCTGAAAATTGCCCGAACTTTGTCACGCAGGCTGTTTGAATATACCATTTCCGCGTTTGCTGATCAAATGTTTCAATTATGGCACATAACAAAATTGTAGGAAAAAAATAGTCAAATAGATGAGAGTTTGACCAGACACTTAAGGGAGGGGGGTGGGGGCAGTGTCTGCCAGGGAATGTTTTTAGCCATATCAGCGTAAATATGTCGTAAACGGTGCGGTCCAGGGTCGAGATATACGGAGAATTTACGAGGTCGAAGTTAACGACTGCGTTTAGCGAATCCGCCTAGTAAGTCCTTCCTCCCGAGACACAGGACCGTGCTTCACGCGACGATGCAAGCGCAATCATTATCGTCTCTGATCATCGGTAAATAGGAGCCGATTAAATTCAAGCGCAATCGTTCGCCGTCACGTCGAACGAACGCTGCTTTCGACAGGAAATCGGACGACCGATTGCGAGCGAACAGTCGAAATCGGCATCCTCCTTGCCTGCTTCGCGCGAGGGTGTGTTCTTCGCGACGAAGATGGGCGAAGCATCGATCTCACCGCGGGTCATTATTTCCGACACCGGCAATTGTCATCGTCATTTCCTCAACTTTACCTTCGCATCAAAGTACGCACGGCAGCTTCTAATAGGGCACATACATAGTGACGGTAACTCGACGACATACGATTGACTGATTGACGATTAAAGAGCGTTAAGGCGACTAAACGCTCACTGCTAGCCGGTTAATTCGTGCGCATGCACGTGTGCGTGCACGTTCGTGCGCCACTCGCCAATCGGCCGCGACGGAGCAGAATTCGAGTGCACGTGCACGAGAGGTTCGAAAAAGTGCGGCCGACCGATTCGATTTCTTCGAGGATGGAAAGAAGCGATTGCGTACGGCTCTCGCTCGTGGGAATCGGGACGAGATGTCTCGATGTCATCTCGATTTCCACCGTGCGGTGCCGCGAGTAGCCTGAGCACGCGAGATACCTCGAGGATCGGTTTCTTCGTCATCGTCGTATTCCAGCCTCAGTCACCCGACATTTTTCTCGTCCCTGCGACGACTTCTACTATTACCTGGCCGCAGAACTTAGACTTGACCCTGCCGCCGGCCCTTCGCAACGTGCACACGCGAAGATTACGCTGGATCGCAGCAAGCAAACCCCTACCTCTTCGACTCCCCCTAGTGACCTCCAACCCTGCGCGTCCTCGTGCCACCCGTCATTTTCTTTTGCGGACGTTACATTCGACGCGTGTGCAGCGGAAACAGATTGCGCATGGCTACAGCATAAAATCAAGTGGAACTTAACCTGATTGGTCCCTGATGCGTATGCAAAACAGGTGCTCTTTTCCCTCTCTATCCCGTCCATTGTAGTAATTGGAGTACGGGACACAAGGCTGCATTATATTTAGTCACGGCGAGTCTGCCGACATGAGGGGTCCAACCAGTGGGTCACTGCTAACGCATTGTCAGACGATTAAGGACGATTAACGCGCTTTTCGCCAGCCCCGTTCTCGACCCGGGGTACCCGGTGCCTTTAGATTCCTAAGTTCGCAGCAAACCCCTGCCGAAGTCGTCCGTTGTACACCCACCGCCGCGGTCGGTCTGAAGTTTCGTTCGTTCAGGAAAGAATATTACGGACTAACCGTGGTCCCCGACTTCGTCCGCGTGGAATTCGCTTTTTCTCTGTAATTCTTTTATTTTTGACTGCACTTGAGTCAATTCTGTATTTTCGCATTCTACTCGCCGACCCCTTTCATTTGAAACCCATATGAACGAGAGTACGGGAATGAAAAAATAATCCGCCATTTTGAAGCGTTCGCCATATTGAATTTATGATGACGTCACAAACCCTATGTCCTTCTCCGGGCTTCGAGTCACCTATCCGCCAAATTCCATCAAAATCGGCTGGATAGCAAGCGGACAGACAGTTAAACAAGCTCACTTTTCGCATTTGTCATACTAGTTCGATTTTTCTGAAGCACTCCTGACGCCTCCCACGCACACGCATCGCATTCCTGCGTTTATTAACGGAGGTGTCGCGCTTGTTTCCATCCGAACAGATTCCACCGCATATGTCTGCCTCGCGGCAGCATTATGCACCGCCAGCAATTATCTCGTCCAACCTCCGGTGGGTTTCTCGACCGCGTCACATATTCAATCTAAACCGATTGACAGACGTTAATCGGTGACGGGGCGACAAACTTTTACGAAGAAGCGCACGAGAGTCCGCAGCCGGGAAATGACGAGTCAGTTACCGGCCGCCGCGCCAATTATGCTCGGGTTACAACCGTGCTATTTCCACGGAATTTCGTCTAGACCGAGAAGCTTCTCGCGGCCACTTTTGACGTGGCACACTTAATCGACGATACTCTCGGGCCATCTCGGGGCGCCGAGCGGAAAGACGCAAGCGTTTCCCGAACAGCCAGCGAAAATGTCTGCCGAGCAGACACGGATGCGTCAATGATCGTTCTCTTTCGACACACGCCTCGTCCCGAAGCGGCCCGCGCGCCGATCAAAGAAAGACCCCATTTCTCGGCGCGGACTTACGTCAGCCAATTAGGCCGTTTTTTCCGCGACGGAAGCGGCGGCGAATTCGTAGGAGCTTAAGAGCGCACTGTTCGCCGGACACGTGGATATCAGTTTTGCTCGGCTCCTTAACTCGCCTAAATTGGCGCATGCCTTTCAGGGCCACACGGTCTTCGCCTGGTACGACGGACACCTGCTTCTCGACAACAGCTACAAGGGTCGCATGCACTTGCTCGACGAGGCGGCGAGCAAGGGCTACGGCCAGGGCAGCATCAATCTCACCAACATCCGGGAGAGCGATCAGGGCTGGTACGAGTGCAGGGTAATATTCCCCAACAGGACACCGAACTCCAGGAACAACGGCACCTGGTTCCACCTCGCGATCGATGGTACGAGAGCTTAACTGTCACTTTCGCGTTGTTCAGTTTGATAGCATCGAGCGAGACGGCAGTATAATCGGCCACTAACCGCTGCTGATCGCCGAATCGGGCCAGACGACCGGGCTGCTGCGAGACTAACGCCGAAAGGAAGCCTCAGACTAATCGACGTCTAACCGTCAAACTAACGACGTCCAGCATTTTTGGGCCCGGCAGGAAACGACTTCTTAACGCGCTCGTCTCCTACGACGATGACAGCACTACACGGTGCTCGGTAGCGTCGAAGGATTGGTAACTTGGCTAATTCTCTCGAGCGCGGTTTCCGTCTTCCTTTTTTTCCCCCGCCGTCAATTAGTTGCTCTAGCGATGTAACGGTCCGTGGTATCGAGGAATTTATCACCGGCCAGAGAATCGCCCGCGGTGCGCGCCGGTTCGGTTAATTGGATGGAATTGTATTCGCTGATTAGCTTCGTTCGCGGGAGTTGGCGAGAATTTTTCAAACGAGCGCCGCATGAATCAGCCGAGAGCGACCTCCATTTTTAACGTGCTCAGTGGTTTAATGCAATGACTTAGACCATTACAGTTACCTAGATCGGCAAGAGCGACCTCCATTTTTAACGCGCTCAGTGGTCCAATGCAATGACTCGGACCATTACAGTTACCTAGATCGGCGCGCCCAGTTGCGCGCCTAAAAGCGAGACGACTGCGGCGAACTGCGTTTCGCGCCGACGCGGAAGAAGAGTTCGTTGGCTGGTAAATGTGGTCGTGATGCGAAGTCGCGAATGAAAGGACGCACCCCGTTTCCTGAGCGCGCTCCCGATCCGACTACCTGGCGCACGACAAAAGCTTCGCCGTTGGCCGACCGATTAACCGATGTGTTCAAAACTAATGCGCCGACGACTGCTCTTTCTGCGCATCCGGCTTCTGGCTGACTCGCGCCATTAACCGATACTAATAAATGCGGCTCCCTGACGCGCCGCTGCTGAGAACCAGGCGATGGCGAATAACGAGTGCGTCAAGCCCACTAGATATACGCGCACGACGACAAGCGTGTTACTCTATTCGAACGGCTCGATTGACCTATCGATATTAATGATTAATATGGATTTACGAACAGGCGCGTCTGCGTCGATCACAGATATATTGCTGAATATGCGTTCGGTTTGACGCAGACGAGCCTGTTCGCGAGACATTATTTTAATCCCGCTGATGCTTACTAACCAACATCCGGGCAGACTCGTTAAATCGTTCAACGCAGGTGCGTCGCCGTTTCCGACGAATGTTCCAGGTGAGACCCTCTTGGCAGTGCCACCAGTCAATAAAACTGTCATGGAAGGAGAGTCCGTCAGTTTTGACTGCGTGGCGAAGGACGACTCCTCGACGGTCACTTGGTTCCGCGAGGGCGTGCAGATCTTGGAACTCGAAGTGAGAACTCAAGGAGAACCTCTCTCTGTCTACCGGCAGCGATCGAACCTGCTTCGATAGAAACTCATCCGTCGCTATTGATATGTTGAAGGATCTCAGGAGAAGAGGCTCCGTCGCCGCTGATGGAACTCTGACGATAAATTCGGCTGCCATGGGAGATCTAGGGGAATACAGTTGCTCCGTGACCGGTTCGAACGGCGACCAGCAAAGCGCGTCAGCCTTCCTCAATGTTCAATGTAAGGTTCTTTTGGACAAAGTTTAACTCGGTATTCAGATCGCCCAGTTAGACACAGGATATTAAATAATAACGGCGACATGATAATAGGAAATACCGACGAACGTGACTGTCCGTAATGACTGTGTCATTGTGCAAAACTCTGAGGCATAACATTAATTTCTAATGTTTGCTTTGGGTCTAATGATGCATTTATAATTAGTACAATGTCGAGCCGTGTTATCTCAAAGAAGTAGTTTCGAGGATATATAAAATTGATGTCAATAGATCATCGTATAATGAACATAGCCGATATAATTATGTATATATGTAAACTTTTTATGTCCAAAAAGTAGTGATTGAACTTTGCCAAATCCGTCCTTATTGAGTTCTTACGGCACGGATGGAATATACTCTCCAAATTTCATATTATTAGATCCAGTAATTTGGGCTGGGCGTTGATGAATTAGTCAGTCAGGACACTGTCAATTATATATATAATTGAAAGTATATATATACTCCGCGCACCGATCCATGATTTTCCAGCACGGAACGTTCCTAACCAATGTTAAGATGTTTCCGATGATGTGATCGTTTAGACAAGGCGAAGGTGATCTATGCGCCCCGAGAAGTTTATTTACCGTACGGCAAGCCGGCGCTTCTGGACTGTCACTTCAGGGCCAATCCGCCGCTGACGAACCTGCGTTGGGAGAAGGACGGATTCCTCTTCGATCCGTACAATGTCCAGGGCGTCTTCTACCGGAGGAACGGATCTTTGTACTTCAGCAAAGTGGACGAGACTCATTCCGGAAGTTACAGCTGCACTCCGTACAACGAGCTGGGCACGGAAGGGCCAAGTCCATCGATCAGCGTCGTAAGATTTCAGCTACCGTACATCGAGCATGAAAACGTCGCGTAAACTTCCGTCAAGCTCGAGCGTTGATCCCAGTCTTCGATCGGTGACCGGCTACTCGTCCGTCCTTATTCTCTGACTTACATCCGGAGCAAATCTTACGCGGAGCGCGAAGTCAACAAGCCTCTGCGGAGCGAATGTAGGACTTGCCGGGTGAATAGAATAGCTTAACGGGGACAACGATGACGAACGATAGTCAAAACGTAACAAACGTTACCATTGAAAGACCACTGACCAGTTGACGGCCTGTATTAGCCGGCAGCTTTGTCCTCCAATTGCCTGCTGATTCTTAGGAGGATCGTGCTTCCTCACGCCTGAAATCTTACGCTGCCGGGACATGCTCCGTGGTATAATGATACGAATCAAATGTTTCAGGTCGTGCAACGGCCGCCGATATTCACTGTGACGCCGCAACATCTGTATATGCGGAAATTGGGCGAGAGCTTGGAGATTCCATGCGAGGCCAGAAACGGTGATCAGTCTCATCGGCCAACGATCGTCTGGTTTAAGGTAAGCAGCGACTCGGACTGCCATTCGCACGTTTGTGGATAGTGTCTCACTGACCGCGGATCTGTATGTTTGTGCAAAAAGGATGGATCTCCACTGCCACCGGAACGAATGATCGTGATCGGTGGTAACCTGACGATCGAGAGGATTCAAGAACAGGATCGAGGTTTATATCAGTGTGCAGCCAGTAACGAAGCGGCGACAGTTGTGGCTGATGCCGAATTGATGGTCTTAAACGTTCCACCCCGAGCACCGTACAATCTTAGCGCCAACAGCACTAAGAACGCTGTCACTCTCACCTGGATACCAGGATACGTGAGACCCAAGATGGAGTATTCCGTCTGGTAACTGACATTATTGTTTTACATCTGTCTTGCAGGCTAGAGAAATTCTAATAGTGCCAGTTTAACATAGGTACAGACCGACCGACACGTCAGAATGGAGAACAATGAAGATTGTGTCGAAGAAAATAACAGAAGCAACGGTAGGCAACTTGAATGCAGGGAGGGAGTATGAGTTCATGGTGCTCAGTCAGGATAAACACGGAGACGGGATGTTTAGCAAGGCAGTTAGGATATTCACAAAACCCAGTGCGTTTGTTCAAACAAAGATCCTGTAAGCATGACATAATGCCCGAAAACGAAAAATCTTCATTGACACTTCTTTGCAGCTCCCATGGATCAGAATTCGGCGTCAGAGTATCGTAGCCCGCAAGGTAAATGCATGAGGTTCGATTGGCAAGAAACACTTAACGTACAATTCAAAATATTAACATTGCAGAGGACGAGTTTATGGGCGCACCGGTGAATGTCAGAGTACAAGGAACTGTCGAGGGCTACTTGGTCACCTGGGAACCACCGGTCATCGGGCAGGGTCACGTGAGGTTGTACACGGTCAGATGGTTCCGCGGACCATCCGAACATTTATATGGACGGGCAGAAACAACCGACACGTATTATTTAGGTAAACCATATCTGCATCATTCCTCTCGAAGCCACGCACCATAGTTTACCGCTGCTAAGTCTTCTCTGTTACACAGTCAAGACACTGGAGGAAGAAAGTTTCTATACCTTCGAGGTTGCGGCTATGTCGACCACAGACGACGAAGCCGTCAGCGAACGAGTCGGCCTAGAAGTGCCCGCCTATCGTCGAAATAGAGCAATTTCCATGGGAATCGTCGCCGGAATAGGATTTCTAGCAGCCGCATTAGCCGCCATTTGGTGGGCGAGAAAGAGGTTCTGTCAGTCGCCACCGGGAGAAAAGTAACCTTGCGCACGGCACGAGTTTTCCTTTCGTTTATGGAAATGAGGCAGAGGTCCCACATACCGATATGACTACCCGTGTAGCCCATACCGCTAGGCACGTGAAGCTGGTACTCCTCGAGAAACGTAGGCCAGGACCCGCAGTCGAGTGACTCTCGATGTTATTCCGGCGAGCAGTGAGAACGCATGTTAGCTAACGAGTATTCATAATTTAACGAATTATGCGTCAAATGCATTTCAGAACTGCGACATCCGCATCGAACGTTCATGATCGTATAATTAAGTAACCGGTAATGTAATATATCATTAAGTATGTAAAATGCTGACGAGTAACGCGGCGAGTGGAAGCCAATAGCAGCACTCAGATCCGAAAATGCATATGTACATATACGTACGCTATACGTGCATTTTATTTGCAACCTCTTAGACGTAAGTTACAACGTGTTCTTGCATTATCATTATTAACTGCATCAGAGATTGTGCTTTAACGGCTTAACTAGGTAAATGCACACCGGCAAATTCCGCATTTGATACGTGACCCGTGAACTTTGTTTAGGTCTTGAACCGATTGCAGGGCTCATGTTTGTAAAACACAGCGCGGTTCACAGCCCGATTATAGATTTTTCTATTGTAAATAAATTCTGTTGACTGCTACTGCAAGACCTTCGCTTTGTATCCTCTGGCATATGTAAAAACAGTCAATATAATTCAAGTAAGCTGCTTCAGCTTAGAAATCGAAATCAACGCCATTACCAAATGGTAGCGAACGTACGGTGCTCACAATCAGTGGTAGGTAAGTGTTCTCACCGCCATCTACAACCATGGCGCGAAACTCTCGAATCGTAGAACACCAACAGCAGCCGTAACATTGCGCACTCTACTGCAGAAACAGAACTGTAGTACCTGTGCTACATTTTTATCGGTACGAGCTATACTCGATGCCGATTTGAATTACGAATTGAGAAATGCGAAATTACAGCCACCGGCAGGAACCCCCGTGACACGCAACGGAGTTGAAAGATATAATTTCCAACATGTCACAATCAAGGCAACATTACGCGTATGCAGCGATCAGTCATTCAGCGGCGAACGCCTCTTGCACTCGTACTTGTATCTACCGTAAACAGGACGTCATAAGAACAACACCAATAGTGACAAGACTAATTTGTTAGACCACGTATCACGCAACAGTTAAACGACGAAAGGGTCAACGGATTTGTAGCTTCAAACGTCACCACCTTCGATTGTTTGCACACAAGACGACACCTGATAATTAACTTATTCCGGGCGCCTGCATTGGCTGGTGCAGTAAAGTATGATGAAATACTTTGGTGTTCTGTCGAAGCGTCTGTGTGGTTTTTGGTGGGCTTCGTGGGCGACCACCTACTGCCTCAGCCATCCATACGAAGATAGTGTTTCCAACGTAAGTGGATAAGTTATCGGTGCAACCCTTGGAACGGAGACTTTCTTCGGACGTAAAGAGCGTGTCGAAAATCTCGGTTCGTGCATTGGGTTAAGTAACAGGAAATGCAAGTCGAAGACGCGTATCTGCTTACTGCACACGAAGCCCGCGAACGACTCGCGCGGGATGTGACTTCCCGAATGCGATCGATCGAACAGTACCGTTAAACGTCAGATACTAACAGACACAATAAGCCGATAAGGGTCTAATCGCGCATCACGCCAAAATGAACATTTAAACTGCCCACGCGTACGGCCACGCTTGATACGATAGCTGATAAGCGGGGAAAAATATTTGCATGGATCCCGATTGCAGAAAAATAATCGACTCGCCGATTAGTTCGACGGCCGCGTGCGATTACCGCGAAAAGTCGCACGGTTGTTTTTGCTCGCTCGCTAAACTCGTCGCTCCTAGTCTGCGACTGCGAGCCGGTGCTGTTTGGGATAGCGCAAGTTACGTCATATCTGGTCATTCCTCCTAAACATTTATCATCGTAATCCGACCACCGACTACTTAGACCACTCCGAAATTCCAGCGATCTTTTTATCGGGCATCGTCGACGGCCCAATGATTGTACAGCTGGCTCCGAGATCTATTTTTCGTCGAGCCGCTCCGCAGACGCCCCTTCCATCTCGCTCTATGCGCCTCGTAGTAGGCGGGTACCAGGGCCAATTACGCCGAGGCTCTTCCTGCCGATCCCGAGCGGACATCCAAGCCACGTGCTTGGCGGACATATATGTACCCTGGGTAAACGTCCAGCCGAGGGCCGAAATAGAAAGACCGTTCAATTGTGAGGTCAATTAATGAACCCGGCCGCGCTCGACGGCAGAGACGATGACAATGACGACGACGCGACGGTAAGTAAGATAAAGGAACCGTGCCGTTGACGACGAGGGGTGGGGGGCGATAAGCAGGAGGGTATGCGCGGTTGAAAAGTACAAGGGGCGCTGAGGAGGGTAGGAGGCACTTCTGAGGCTTACTACCTGCTGAGAGAGAATGACGACGAGGCGCGGAGAAGGGAGAGAAAGAAGTGGAGGGAAAACAGATGGAGAGGACGAAAGATGAAAGGCAGGAGAGCGAGAGCGACGCGACTAAGGGGAAAAGAGCGTGGAGAAGAATGGGAATGAGGGAGTGACAGAAACAGAGCGACGGAGAGCACCCCGCCGTCCCTCTTATAGGTCGCGTACCGACAGTCTCGGATGCGGTCTGAGATCGGCTGTGTGAGTCACGCGTGTCATTCGGTGAAGAGCGGGCGGCAACGATACGCTAGTGGTTGCTTCGAACGGCGCTGCGAGTGGAGAGAACTTTTCTCTCCGAAGAGGCGCATCAAGCTCGCGGGAAGGAGTTAGGGTGTTATAGAGACAACGGACCTAAATGTTTCACACGACGTCGTTCAAGCGGAAACAGGCCTTTGCACGTGAAGGTGAGTAGTGATGCAGTCGAAAGCAAGGGTGCGTGTGTGTGTGTGTGTGTGTGTGTCGGGCTGGGGAGGGCAGAGTTGGGGATGAATGGTGTCTCTGGAGAGAGAAGAACGGGTAGTAGGCAGAGTTAGGATCTAGAACGAGTGCGTGAGAGGTGTGAGGACTGACAGAAAGAGAAGGTATGTACCAAAAAGAAGAGAAACTGTGTTTATGTTAAGGTATCCCAATTAGCGGCAGTGTCAATGGCCGCAATATTCCTCGTCTTTGGACGAGGTAATGAGGATTGTAATTGTGAGTGAGTTTCGTAATGCTACTTAATAATGGGCAATTTCATTCTGTCACATTCGCGTAAGCCGCTTCGCTGCTATTTTTCCTTGATCAAGACCTTCAGAGAAGTTTACGACGTCGACGTAATTGATCTTAATACGCTCTTGTGTCTCACGACATCGAGTTACGTTACGTGGACAGTCGGAGTTTGTTCGAAACTCTCGATCCTGGTTTCCACCCCGGTCACACGACTCCGCTAATTTCGTTAATGCCACTTTCCGCATCTCTACCAATAACATCATCGACGCACTTAATTACGAACGTTTTGACACTGTTTTATGCAAGATGCACATTGAGAAGTGCGAAGCTCCGAGGACGCCCAAGCAAATCGGCACATTATGCAAATCGAGGATCTTGGCCAACGCAGTCGCACGGTTTACCTTGCGACGACAAACATTTGCATCTCCATGAACGACGTGCGCGTCACTCGCTTTCATTCAGAGACGCCTCAGAATTTCTCCCTGGAAAACGCCGCCTTGTACCACTTTCCTCTCGAGTAGCCCTTCGTAACGTAATGAACGCGAGCGCGCGATCGTGCGCGATCATGTCTCTTTACGCACCAACTACTCGAGAATCGAACCCAATCGCAGAGACGTCGTGGCTACTCACGTCTCAAACTTTAATCCCGCGTCCACCCACTGGACTGGAAAGTCCGAGAGACCACGAGGGTCGGGCAACAATAATTAATTCACGATTGCATAATCCACGCGGTTGTAACCGGGTCATAAGCTTGCGCGCATGCCGAAGAAGATACAACTCCTTCGTTCCGCAGGCCCCCACATTTGAATAATCGCATTCGGACTCGAGCGACGTCTCGGCCAGAATGTCTCTTGCCCTCGCGGCGCACGAGGGGCCAGTACTGCTGCGGACCCGTATTCATTCATCAGCCGCGTGGCTCAACGTGCCGCGATAATTATTCGGTGACTTAAGCACCTTCGAACTCTCGGTTTCGCACGAACGTCCGCGGCTACCAGTGGTTCGTCGTCAACTCGCCAAATACGCAGTCTTCGCTGACGGCAGCTCGTGGCACTACTCGTCTTTTTATCAATTTCTGCCGCGCGCTCCTGTGCAGACAGCCGCGACCAGTACGGTTTCTTCGTGTCGTGCGACGTAAGTTTTCATTGTACCGCTCGCGGAACGCACAGTCAGCCACGTGTTGGACCGTGTGCGCTGTTGTGGACACGGTGGGAAGAATTTATCACTGCAAACGCGTACGTAGAAAATGTACCAAGTTGACTATCGATGCAAATAATGGCCTTGTCATGAAAGTGCTTTAATCGTGTAGTCTTAGTTTAACATTGGCCATGCGGCTAGAGACTCGTTTATATTCTGACTGTTTAGAGCCCATAGAGCACATGCTGAGGACAGGTGGAGCATTTTGTTTCCTCCTGAACGCGTATGTAAAATGTACAGAGTTGCCGGCCAATGCAACTAACGAGCTTGTCATGAAACTGTCTTAATCATATAGTCTGTTTGGCTAAATATTGGCCTTGTGGCCTAGAATCAACTTTGCACCAGTGCGGAACCCTGTACTTTGTCATCAGAATTCTCGACACGTGACTGTTAAGAGCCAATACAGCACACGTTGAAGATAGGTGTAGCATTTTCTTCCTTCCACACGCGGATGTACTAAAATACAGAGTTGTCTGCCGAAGTTGTCACGAAACGTCTTAATTACATAGCCTTAGTTAACTATTGACCACGCGCCTAGAGCCACAATCGGAATAGTGCAGAAATCTCTACTTTGTGTGTCGAACGTCGTATCGCGATTACAAAATTAACGTCATCGGAATTCTCGACGCGCGACTGTTAAAGAGCCGATAGAGCGCACATTGAGGGCAGGTAGAGCGTTTGTTGGACTCCGTCCAATCCCACGACACTGAGAAGACGTAGATTGTCGGAATGTTGTCCGTAATAGTCTCCGAGCCGGTTCTGGACGTCATCGTTGCCTGGACCGGGTGGCACCCCGAAACTATGGTCGTGTGAGGGCGTAGGCGCGTTTTCCTGGAACGATGTCACGCGCGTGCACGGAGTTTAGGGTTCAGTGGTTTCACGGCAACACGCAGTACAGACAGTGTGTCGAACTTATTATCACATCTTCTCTATACCACCTACCTTTTCAATTCGAGGGAACAGGTGCGATTGTGTTTTGACTTTTTTAACGCAATGATTAACTTCTAATTACCATTCGGTTTGAATGAAGCCATTCAGCCGTGGTGGCCGACGCTAATAGTCTGCAATAGCAAACGTGCGTTTTACGAAAACGACGTCCACTGGAGGGTGTCACGGTCGGGCACGGTCAAGGGAGCGAAAGTAGACGTGGCGGGGTGAGGAGGGAGCGGTGGTGTAAATTTACACGAGGGGCGAGTTTGGCATGAAGATAGAGTGAGAAAAGAAAGCATCCCTCGCATGGAGGGGACGGGACCAATAGACACTTTCGATGTAGCCTGTTGATTCTCGGCCGTCCAACAGTAACAGTCGGATGGCATGTTGACGCACACGGTGGAGCGGCCGGTAGTTCTGTTATTTTTTCCTTGCACATCCTGCGTGTCAGTTTTCGTTGCTCGTGGCTCGCCACTATCGCGGACCACCGATCGATCCGTCCGGCCCTTCGTCATGATGCGTGCACATTTGTATTTCGCTAAGTATGTCTGTCGTCTGAATACATTTCTGACATTTTATCTTAATAGCGAGCTCGGCCGTGCCAATTCCCTTGGCACATTTAACAAGCGCGATAGCGAAGTTCTGCTATCGCACGTTTGGTAGTTTGGAGATCCAAGTTCATTTTTGCTGTCTGTTCCATTTCCGACACTCGGACGAGCTCGGACTGCGGACGTTTGCTTCGATACTTGTGCCTTTTCTCGTATTCACATATGCGAGCGTATTTAATGGGCGCCAACCCTTCGAGTCATTTAAAATCCGCCACTAAGGCGATCAAACTCGCGTTATTTCATTCGGGTACTATCCACAGGCTATGGCTACGCAGACGTTTGAATGTAAAGGTTCCCCGAGAAACGCTTGAGTCAGAGAGAAAATAGCGATAGCCAATGTTGCTCTATTAGTTCCCGGTGACGACGGTCTTTGAACACGGACACTATCTTATCTGCACGGAGCGAAGGAAAGAATCAGCATTCTTAGGGGTCAAACGGTGTGGGAGAACGCAGCCACAAATTGATGGAATAATTACAGTGGCGCACATTGTAAACGCTCGGATTTAAATAATGCGCCATCCTGCGTCAGCGACTTCTATACATCCTGGATCTGTGAACGAATCAGTGACCCCAAAACTATTTCGCGCGCCGCATATTCAAATCGCCAATCTATAACGTCCGCGTAGCTTCAGAAGGCGAGTGCGTAAAAGAACGCATCTTTCCGGCCACTGACGAAGCTACGTTCAGTTTTTCGAAATTCCTCCACTGCTCGGCGTCCACTCTAAATCAGATGCACTGTTTAGACCGCTCCCGTTATAAACCAGGCGTACGTAGAGCGCTTAAAGCCCTGAGTTCTTTAATTCGAGAGCAAACATCCGTCGGAGGACGTACAAATTTCTGTGCCGGATTCTCTTGAAACATAAGACCAACAAACCCGTGCAGATCCCGTTGTTTCAGCCAAGTAGTATATCGAGGAGTTTTATTTTCATTTTGCATTTTCAAATGAACATTTGTAGCCTCAGTGCGGATTCGTATATGTTTTAATCTCTGACCCGCCTGCCCCGTGCATTCTCGTCGGCCGTTTGTATTCGTCGTAGCCATTTGTGGCAAATTATCAATTTCGATTCAGCAAGTTAAAACAGGAACGCTTTCGGAAGTTCATAGTTACTTCGATTTGCTACGATGCGAAGCACGAAATGCGCATTCACGGAATAATGCTGCATTGTCATTTTATATCAACGATATTTGATCCAGCATGCAAACTCAACGAAGGACGACGGAATATGATCGCTTTTACGTAATCACATGATTTCTGCATATGATAACAATCGATGGCATTCGTTGACGATTATCACTACCGATCCGATCAATACACAATTAAGTACAATTACCTGTCGATTGGACAATCTATACAGATTTCTCAGATACTCATTTACCAATACAGATGGCTTAACAGAAAAGTTTACATGAAAAACTTACAGTAAAGTTGGATGACATTTTATAACGAGACGACGAAAGGATTTGTATCGTTTAATTGTATCATAAAGACCGGCCCGGTTGATACGTTCCAAGTTTGCTATAAAAATCCCGATAAAACCCGCTGAGTGATAATAATCTATAAAATATACGAGTGGCAGACAGACCGTGGCCATCATTTTAAATCGATTGCTATTTATCATCATCGTAAAAGAAGTTCGCGAGCTGTTCTCGTCAATGATTGAGCAATCTCCATTTTCAAACATTATGCGTATAGTTGAAAATGATATACGGCATTCTTCAAGATGCAAGATCGACCACAAAATCCGTAAATCGATAAGAAAAAAAGAAACTAGGAAAGAAAACGGCACAGGATATTGTAATTCGGCGCCCCGTCTCGTAGAATATTGCGCCTCAATAAACTTGGGCCTCCTTTTTTGCCCGAGGTAGGTTTGTACGTGCGCCTGTAAGCGACCCTGGCAAACAAACAGAAGTTGGTGTCCTTATTTTGTCATACTATTGATTATAAATAATTGTGCTTATTTTGAATTTTAATGATTAGAGGCAGACAACATATAATATACTTAAGGAGGAAGTGGCCAGTACGGACATACTCGTGGCAAATGTAATAATGCACAATACTCATAACTAGGAAAAGTAGGAACTTAGGCTCATACGAAGTCTCCACACGTGTATGTAATAACCAATCAGCTAATTGCCAAACCAGCAAAACAGTTATCACGCTGCATCGACGTAGTTTATACGGAATAAACTCTCTGTTTTCCCACCGTGCAACTAGAACAAAGCGATCGATACAAATGTATCTTTCCAGTTGCCTCGATTAGCATTTCTTTCTTGTTTTGATTTGTTTAAATCGCACGCAGCGAATAAAGGCAATGTGCAAATGTCACGGCCAATGTAATGAATTTCATCGTTAAGGTGCCATTAATTTCCAAACGACTTTCCTCCAATTTTAAGCTGCACTGTGAAAAATACAGGGTGACGTACGCGTGATAATGGCAACTGATACGTAGTGGAAACACCGACACATGGTTCGGGTGCAGACCTTGAGAAATGATTAAACGTCGAAAGTGTTCCTCTGCCTCGAATTCAGGTTAAACGGCTTGCAGCCGAAGCGCAAGTGAAGTAAATGGTAAGGGGAAGTGTAAATATTGTGCGCATGACGGATTTCGCTTGAAAACGAAGTTAAACGTGCATCGCATTCGCCATGATTACATAGGCATGTTACTTAGTCACGAAATCTGCATTCTGTGCAATGGCTATCCTTTGATGCGTAGCTATCAATCGAATTTTGTTTCCTTGTGCTGAGCACTTCTGAACTTCGGTTGGCAGCACTGGTTGCGCGAAGTTTTCATCTATGCGTACGTTGCAATCGGCAAACGGATCGTTCTGAAATCAATTCTGTCACACGTCGCTCTCGAATCGGTTGGAGTACAAAGTGGTGCAAACTGAGTGAACTCCGTTTATCATACGTACGTGCCATTTTCGCATGCAAAATGCCTCGTCTAATACAACCAATAAAAGATGATACCCGCTGAATCACCAGTCAATGACGCAGATGCATGCATTAGTTATAATGCTGTAGCTATTCCCTTTTTATATCCGGAATAAATATTGATGTTGAGCTGGCATACATTGAAGAATATGAGTCCAACTAGCTGGACGTTTAGTGTGTCAGAGTATTCTTATATCCGTATACTCGTAACGTAGTTAGATGCATAGATGCGCCTACGCAGTCGTCATCTGCACCATCTGTCATTATACACGAGCGCAATCGTTTGGTTTTCGCGTTCGTTACGTAAAGTAACCGAGTTAATCATGGATTATTGGCGACTAATTCGATATGTGGAACCGAGGGTACGCGTTACGTGCACAATTTACTGTACCTGTGTGAAACGGACACATGTCACAGGACAAATCAATCGCGCCGCGTGTTTCTGCGGCAGATGAAATTAAAAAAGCCGCATACAACGTGACTCGACCGTTTAAAATACCGCGATACCTGGAATAACCACGAATGGGGTCATGCCCGACACTAAATTTTGACCCTGAACCTACGAAAACCGGTCTAACGAGAACTTTCCGACTTATTCGCTGTACAAATCTCATTCCGGCCCAGCGGACTGCATTTTATGCTTTCCTTCTACAGGGAACCACCCGGTCCGTTATCTGCGGAGTGAAATCGTTTAACAGCTAAATTAGAAAGATTGAGTTCTTTACGTAACGCAAACCTTGCCCGAACAATATTTTACTTGCGAAGGAAAGTTTTTCTTTTCCGATGCAGACCATATAAAGTCTTGAGCGTTAATTATATGTCTATGACCGCTTCTTGACGAATAATAAATGACAGTCACCTACTAGCGGTCAGTTTTTCCAAACACACGTAGCAGACCTTTTTCTCTACAGTCACCTCCAGATCTTGTTCCTCTCGGAGTAAACACAGACGCGTTTCGATTTTATAATTTCTCGCGACAAAGTCAACGCTGCGCAACGTCCTCTTCGTCGAGCAAGGTCACATTCGAAAATGTCCCGCGAAAGTTACGTAAAGGACTGGTACGCGTGAATCGTCCGACCGGATTCGTAGATGAAATTTGTTCATGCCAGCCAGATCGATGATCTCGCGTGTCCGACAACATCCGCAACAGCCGATTTGATCAGTGCCGGGAAAACGGACGAATTTGCTCTCAGTACCCTACAACCCCTATCTCGCTCCCCAAAATTGTGACACGTCGTCATCGAAGGACAGAGGCACGTTTCACCTCGATTGACCTAACGCTCACAAAATCTTTCGTAGCATAACTCGCTCAAATAGAAGCACGTGGCGCTGTATGCGCGTACATCCACACGCATAGGACAGTTAGAAAGTGTGAGAGAGGGAGGGGCACCGCGGGAGGGAGGGAGAGAGTGTGCGCGTATGAGGAAGAGAGAGAGAGAGACGCGTGGAGACGGTCGGAGCGATGTAACGCGTTTACTGGAAGATTAGATACGTTTTATCTCGCAGAGACGGAGAGGCGCGGATCCGCGCGGCCGGAAAACCGAGGGGGTGAGAGAGGGTAATAGACGAGGAGGCTGACCATGGGAGTTCAGGGTGCACATGCTGAGAAGACGGAGGCCAGTGCGCGCGGAGAACGAGACGTCGCCGCCATGAGGCCCTGGACTAACAAAACCGTCGCCCTAGGGATCGGCGGGCTGCTGCTGATCGCCCTCGGCACGTCGATGTGCTTCCTCTGGCCGCTCTTCTTCCACCACCTGCTGCAGAAGGTGAGCTTTCCCCGTTTCCCGGCCGACGAACCAGTCAGCGGGCCGACGTCATTAATCGTGCGCGACTGCTGTGCGATTCACGAAACGGCCCAGTTTCCGTCCCTTAACGGACGCAGTGCGGTGGTGTTCGGGAAGAAACGCGCGCGACTCTTCTCTTTCCGGCGGGTACAGTGATGTGATCGTTGTCGGCGCTGCCTTTCGAGACTGTCGCATCCCTGAAGAACTGGCCGCTTCCGTGCCATTAACTTCTCGAATCACGGCCTACGGCCGACGCCGTTTATCTCGTCCGCGGAGAGTTTGATTGACGGCCGAGTTCCACG